>JALBWW010000005.1:3550000-4285000 GCA_023212625.1 Styphnolobium japonicum
GTGCATGCCAACCGGGGGCATGGAACCCAGAGAAGACAGTTGCTGATGACAACCTAACAGGACACACTCCACTGACCGCATTCAAGTGCAACTGAGCACACATGTAAACGGCCAAATATCCCCATCATATGCACAATATTGACTCTGTGCACATGCACAAATGCTGGGCATCCATTTCAGAGTGGAGCCCAACACAAACACATTCCCTTAACATTATGGGGAGACTCTGACAGACAGAAAAGCAATTAAATAAAAGAACAATACCTGATAGCATGGCAGACATTGACAGAATCTCATTTGAACAGTTGAATTCAGGACTGACAACGAGCATCTTTGACATCTGCGGGTCCAAGGGAAATTCACTCATAATCTCACCTAGCTTTGTTAAGTTACCATCATCATCCAGTGCACCCAAGTAATTCAACACTTCCAGCGCACGCATTAAGGTCTCAGGGGCAGGAGGGTCCATGAAATCAAAATGCACTAAATCATCTATACCCAGTTTCTTCAAGGTAAGAACTGTGTTGGCAAGATTGGATCTCAAAATTTCAGGATATGTCTGCGGCTGAAGATCATTATTGAAACTTTTCTCAGTATAAAGTCTAAAACATTTCCCTGGTTGAGTTCTTCCAGCACGCCCTGATCTCTGGTGTGCACTAGCCTTTGATATTGGAGACACTAACAGAGACTCAACACGAACTCGTGGGTTATAAACCTTCTGCTTAGCAAACCCGGGGTCAATAACATAGACTATACCATCAATTGTCAAGGAAGTTTCTGCTATGTTGGTTGATACCACAATCTTCCTTCCAGGAGGCCCGTCCTCCTTAACTGGAGGTGGAGCTGGGTCAAAAATCTTCTGCTGCATAGCTGGAGGAAGAGTAGAATATAAGGGTACCGCTTTCACAGGGCCCACCTGATCTCCCAGATTTGAAATTTCTTTTGATATTTTGCGGCATGCATCTTCTATCTCTTCCTCACCAGTCAGAAAAACAAGTATATCTCCAGGAGGTTCGCATGTGTGTATCTGCACCACTGTTCTAATACCAGCCTCTAAGTAATCCCTTTCAGGTTCCTGAGTATAGAAAATTTCCACTGGATGTAACCTTCCAGGAACTTTCATTAGAGGGGCGCCATAAAAATAGCCCTGAAACTTTTCAGCTTCAAGAGTAGCACTCATAACAACCAACTTCAAGTCAGGTCTATTTTTAAGCACTTCCTTAAGAAGACCAAATAGCACATCTGTTGCCAAAGTCCTTTCATGTGCCTCATCAAGAATAATTACTTTGTATCGTTCCAAAAGTGGATCTGTCATTGCTTCTCTTAAAAGCATACCATCTGTGAGATACCTGTGAAAAAAATAAAGAAGCATTTCACTTGAGACTAGACGTAAGAGAGCAAAAAATAGCAGCATGAGAACAAAACTATAATAATATATTTAAAAAAAGCATATCAATTTCTGAAGTAATTACAGAAAGTAATTTCAGGGTAAAATAAAACCTACTTCAAAACTGTCCTTGCACTGCTGCAATCTTCAAATCTGATGCTGTAACCAACCTCTTCTCCAATATTTACATCCATCTCTTCAGCCACACGCCGGGAAACAGACATTGCAGCCACTCTACGAGGCTGCGTGCATGCAATCATCATCTTCCTGCGTTTATCCGGGGTTTCTAAATCAACAGCTTCCAAAACAAACTGGGGGATCTGTCACCCAAATGATAATTTAGCGACATACACAGAGAGAGCCAAGATTATGCATTTACCATAGTAACACTTGTGTCTTTATGACAGTAAATGAAAAACAAGACCAAGTAACAAAAACCTAAAACATGCTAAGAACAAGACAATTAACCAATACTTTCGTCGTCATACTAAATACACACAACAATCAACCAACCACAGAGAACTGATATCATCATATCATGTCATTTTCTCTTCGTTTTTTTTTCAAGGAACTTGAGTCTTTCTCTTTTTTACTCACCAATTATAAAATCAACACTTGCAAACGATACTCTCGTAAAATCAATCCCAAATCAAACAAAGGGGTGCTTAAATCAATAATTTTTTCCCCCAGTCATAACCTAGAAAACAAAAGTAGCTAAAACACGAATGAGCAGAACAAGAACAGTGCAAAGCAAATAACTTGATGAAGAAGCAGGGCCTATAAACATAAAAAACAAAGTACCCAGAAGTAAAATGAAGAAACTAACCTGAGTGGTTTTGCCACTACCAGTCTCACCAACCAAAATCAAAGTCTGATTGTCCCTCAGAACCTTCAAGAAGTCCTCCTTCTGGTGCCAAACAGGGAGTGTCTTCCTCTTCTCCAAAATGTCATAGTACCTCTGGGAGTAAGGCTTTCCATTCCAGCGATTAATGAGATTGTTACCAACGTTGGCGTTCACCGCACCAACACCACCGTTTAATTTGGCCATCTTAGCGGCACCGTCGTCCACCACATCGAACAAGCTCACCTTCCTCTTCCTCTCCGTACCCATCAAAACCCTAGTACCGCAAAGCACCACAGAATATCCCTCTAGAAATTCGAATGGCAATTCGGTAATAATTTGGGGACTGGATTGAATTTGAAGCCCCTTGTAGAAACGGGTTAACCCGCGAGACAGACAGACCAGGGCGAAGTTATGCTGCAATTCTACGTTAATTATTAAAACGATGAACGAGGAAGATGAAGTCTCCAGAATTACGATTCAGCCCAGTATCTTAACCAACCGACAACGTTGGTTGGGTGAGTGTTGTCACTGTTGTGTTGCCTTTCTAGTGTGGCGTCTGCTGGGTTTTTTTTTTTTAGCGTATTGGACCTAAATCATTTGGGTCACATATGCGGACCCAATTTAAGCCATAACCTTTTTCTTTATGGGTCTTAAGGTGGGCCTCTCCTATATTCTAACATCAAGTTGTCCAACATTCCCGCTCTCTATCTCATGGCTCCGTTGCGCCCATTATGGAATCTCGATAATCTGATTCGTGACTTCAGTAGTTCAGTTAGGTAAGCTTTTTAATGTGAATAATGTTAATTTTTTAAAACTAATTACTAAATACTTTTATTTCCAATTTATTACGATTATCTTTTTAATAGAGTTGATTTTTTTTTTCTTCTATTGTCACATAATAGGGATGCTCATGGCTAAGTTAAACATAACTTCGGTTTTAGCCAAAAAATTTGATCGAGGCCTACTTTCATGATCCGGACCCAATCATATTGAGGTCTAGGTTGGGTTGGGTCAGGGTCGGAGGGTCGGAGTCAACCCGATTAAGATATATAAAATACTTTTTAATGTAATGTTTTTATTATTTTTCTTCTATTTGTATAAATTTACTTGTATCTACAAATTTTTGCTCATGCTAATATCTAATTTAATTGATAATTACATAATAAAGTAAGGATATAATAGTTAAAATTATAGAGAGTTACAATACTTTATTAAAGTCTAACATTAAAAAAAGTCACAATAATATATTAAAAAAATAAAAAATAATAATTTATTTAATACTGCGTTGGGGTGGAATGACTTAAACCCGACCCGAAAAATATATCAAATCTAAAAAAAGATTCGGACCCAACCTTAACATTTCTGGTCAGGGCCAAGTTTTAGGACCGAAATGAGTCACGAGGACCCTTTTCACATAAGACAATGAAAGGCTCACCTCTATGTAAGAGATGTCATTCTCATTTTCTTTGGTTCTTTTTTATTCCTCCTTCACATATATGTTTTTTTTTTTTATAAGACTATGAGATGTCTTCATACTTTCATACTTTTTGAGTGTAGGATTAATTTCCGTTCGAGTTTTAATTATACCTTAACTATAAGATACTTTTAATAAAATTTAAATTTTTACACTGTAAGTAAAATTTACTTACATAGATGCTAACTCACTCGCCTTCTCTGGTTGCTACGCACTAAACCACTTCATTTCATCATTTTTTTCGTGTATCTTTTATATTTTGTTGTATGAAATCATTTTAAGTATTTATTTGATAGAGAAGTCTTTTGTATAAAAAAATAATAATGCTCACAATTCCTCTTTGGCATTATAGAGTAAGAAGTAAGCACTCACTAAAAAAAAACTATTTCCTATATCATTCAGGCGCAACAAGGAGATTTCAGTCAATTCAGTTTTTTTTTTGTTGATTATGCATTTTTGCTTTAAAAAAATAAAATAGGAAATGTTGCGTGAAATGAAAAAATGAAGAAATTATATATTTACTAGGAATGTTGTGTATTTAATTTTTTTTATACATATTTGTATATTGCCTTTTCATCTACTAAGTATTAATATTTGAATTCTACTATTGACCAAATTAGAAAGTTCATTATGGATAAACCCCTACCTGTGTTTTTTTTTTTTTTCAAAAGGAAAATGTATGTGGGTGAAGACAGAGTCATGTGTACATGTACCAACTTTTATAATGGTGAAATCTTTTGAGGTGGATATATAGCTCACTTCAGATAAATATATTCCCTATATGATTAATAATTTTGAATGGCATTGTTCACATTATTTCTAATGCATTTGTATGTTGACGTGAACAATATTGATAGTTATGTCAATTTGGAAACACCTTAATTAATGTGAAACAAATTTTAAAGGAAGGTGTTTTAATGTTTTATAACTATTTTACAATATTTTATAAAAACTCAATTGTCAATGAAAACATGATGCTCCAAGAAACCAATTTTAATATGACTCATTTCGATAATAGAATTGTAATTATAATTTAAAATTTTAATTTTAATTGATAAAGAATTTTAATTTTTATATTTGGGATAAATAAAAAAATTGTAATATATAATTGTAATTCTAAATTGAATTGTAATTTTATTATTTGAATAATTTATTTAAAAATTATAAAAATATGAAATAATTTTAAATTAAAAAATAAAAATTTTAAATTAGAAAATTCCTTGAATGAAGCTTGCGATGAATGCCAATGGACACTGGAAACAATGATAAAGGAAAGTTAGTGATGACTTAGCCAAAGCATACAGTTGGCGATGTTGTCAGAGTATGTTAGTGACAATAATTACCAACGATAATAGTTGTTGAAGAATTTTAAACTTGTGCATTTTAATATTCTTAAAAAAACGTTAGTGCTTGAAATTTAATTTTTAGAATCTAAACTAATAATTAAAAATAGTATAAACTAATTATTTTTTAATATAAAAATGGACTTAGAATTTAATTCTAATTTAATGTATAGTCCAAAGTCCAAACAACATAATTAGAATTGAGATATTCAATTTCAATTTCAAGATTCAATTTGAAGCCTAGTTTCGCTTGACAAATGTGACTTTAAATTCACATTTTGAAATGTAATCATCCTTTTATACTTCTTACACCGTTGAAGTTATTCTTATAGAACATTATGAATAATCTAATATGAATTATGGTGGTTTGGGAGATTACATCGAAAAATCCATTGAAAAGAAATTTATTAAATAAATTGTCGAAAGTCAAATTATTTCTTATAGTGTTACGAGTCTTGGAAATTGTTTTTCAATTATATTTTTCCAGGTGGCAAAAGCCAGAAGTTTTAAAGCGCAAGCTCCATGCGACCAGGATGAGAGTTACGTCCAACCTATTACCTGGGCATCTAGCAATTATACATATTTGTTTTTTAAGATCATCACGTGTTCTTACATTATTTAGTTATGGGACCAATTATTGTTTGGTGTTAACTTGGTTCTCTAGTCATAAAACGTATTTAATAAGATTCAAACCTCTAAACTATAAGTAAAATTTGTCCATATATATCAATTAAGTCACACTTCATAAATTACATATGAAAATTATTATAACCATAATTATAAGCGGCATTGAAAACCTTATAATAGATGTGATTTCGTCCTGCAAAATTAGGTTGAGTTATACTAGGTTGAGGTATACTATCTTTTTCGGGTGAGGCATATCTTTAATGGCATTGAAAACCTTATAATAGATGTGATTTCGTCCTGCAAAATTAGGTTGAGTTATACTATCTTTTTCGGGCGAGGCATATCTTTAATGGCAGATTAGTTGCGTTGCGTAGTATATACGCCTGGCTCTTTTTGGCGTGTTTGTCCTTTATATTTGTAATAACTCAAGCTGAATATACATTGACGTCATGAATTTCCAAAAATAAAAACAGAATTACCACTTTGATCAAATTATTATTGCCACTACTATCGCAGATAATTATTACAATCATTACTCAAGCGTAATAAACACTAAAATGATGCATAAACATTTTAAAAAAACTATTTGAAAACTTGTTTGATTTTCAACACAAATTGTATAAGTTAGTAAAGACGCTGCCCTAATTGAAAGGCAAAGGAGAATAGATGGAAAAGACATGTTACTATTTTCATGTTGTTAATAAATTTCCGCTTTTTATAGATGACAATAAGCTAAAATTAAACTTAAAATGGTATGTATTATAAATCCAAAAAAATAAAAATAAAAAATCCAGTACACTTGTGCTTCAGATCTGTTTCCAAATTCCTAACTGGCGTTTGTTGTCACTTGTTTCCTCTCATCCAAAACCAGGCCCATTCGTGGTTGTTTAAAACCAATGGAGAATATGATTCAGAGGAAAGTGATAGGCTATAGTTGGCGGTTGACGCATAAACAAATGGCTATCCATTTCCAAAACCAATTTATGGAATTGTTAATTGGCTGCTCCTATCATCATCGTGGAAAGTTCCACCGCCTAACCACAATGGGCCTAGCTCATGCCGTGCTAGAACTGCATTTTCTACTTTTCATTCTATAAACAAATAACTGTAACATTACTTGCACATTAAAGTTTTGAATTTTGAATGTACCAAAAAAAAGTTTTGAATTTTGATAGAATAATATTTAATTATTTTAATTTATGCATTAGGATGAATTTATTTTTATGGGCAAGGGACACATGTTGATAGGTTACGTAAACAAAAATTATGTAATGAGTTTTAATATATAGATAACACATTTATAAAAAAAAAATTGAAGACAGTCAAAATGTCAATGAAATGTGTATGAAAATCGATGCATTGCATTATTATGAATTTTTCTTCCAAGTCAAATCACATGTTCAGTGAGTTCAGGCCTTCAGTTATGGATCTTTGTTTCGTTTGAATTCCTATTACAAGTCAATGCAGTCACCTTCGAAACTGTCACCTGAGTTCTTTTTAGACTGGCACAAACTCTTTTACCAGATCACTAGATGTCGCAGAAGTCACGGTGCAACTTGGTCCCATAGATCCACCACTGATCTGCAGCAGTAGTGTATCATATTTCACATCCAAGTTCTTATGTGGCTATGGTTGGTACGACGGAAAAAACATGTGCAATTTCCTAACTTAGGAGTCAATGTTGCAAGAGATAATATAAACAACGTAAGGCGAGCCATGTAACAAGAAACTGTGGGATTTCCTTTCACCACAATAGTAGTAGCATTAGAATATGTTATTTACCCTCTGAGTTGAAGTATTTTATGAAGTCTCAGCCTAATACGCTCTCGAGTGTTAGTTTGGTCAAATAGTGTTTGATTATTCCTCTCACCCTGCTTTTATCTTTTTTTTCTTGTTTTTTTTTTTTTAAGATTATAAGGTGTTATCACATTTTTTTTATAGTGTAAAACTAATTTTTGCTAAAATATCAGCTTAGTCTTAATTATAAAGTGTTTTAAGTAAATTTTAAATCTATCACTACAAGTAAAACTCATTTATATAAAACTTAATTTGTTAATTGAATCCAACTTTATTCTTTCTATCTATTTTATTTGCCTGTGCAGTTGTGCATTTTAAGAGTGCAACATTTATGAGAATATTTATAGTGTATAATTAGCAACCAAAGTTGCTACTTTTAATGGCAGCATGATACTGTGGAAGAGACATGCAGATTTGGTTCTTTAAAAGGATATTTCATTTCAGCTCGTTTGAAATAATTAAGTACTAAATTAATTTAATTAATATTTTTTCCATTTTGATACCTGATATTAATTATTTATAAATAAATTATTAATTAAATATTTAATTAATTTAATCAATGAATTAAAATAAAATTATTTTTAATGAGCCTAACTAAATTCTTATTTATCTTTAAAAAAATTACTGGCAGCATAAAGCCATAAACTGGCTAAATTGGTTTTTTTTAATTAAGATCTTTCGCTGCAAAACTGCTCATACAGTCGCCACCGCAGATATTTTTATATATGTTTAGCTAATTGCTATTGTAATTTATTCACCCTGATGAACATTTCTAAATCTTAATCAAAATATTAAGCTCTTCCACTTATTTACATTTTGGTTGTATTGTATATACTAGCATAGGCATTAACGTGTATGTTAAGTCATATTTTTTATGTTGTTATAATAATTAATAATAATAATTTTAAATTTTAAATTTACATAATTACTTAATTGTTAATTTATTTTATTTATTTATACTTTTATTTAAAAGAAAAAAATAAGAATAATTATCTCATTAACTATAACGATAAATTTAATGATAAAAATACACCAAATATTAAAATCCAATTTTACTATATATATATATATATATATATATATATATATATATATATAAGTATAGATAGATAATACTAAATTGGCTATTAACAAAAAGAATTGGGTTGACTACTTAATTTTAAGATGGTCCACAACTAAATTCCTATTTTTTGGACTACTCCAGAACTAATACGAGTACTAATTACACTGCCAAGTACCCTTCCTAGTAATTCGAGAAGATTTTACTTCCTTTAAATAGAAATAATGGCATCACCTTTCAGGTGTTAGAGAAATAGTGTGAAAAATTGAAGAGATCTAGTTACATAATACAGTATTTGTGATGGACATGTATCCACTCCACACAACAATTTTTCAAACATACTAAGAGAAAGCCGTATAGATACTGAATCACATCTCATTGTAAATTTCGAGCAGAGTACTCTGTTTTTATCATTTTGTTCAGTTGTTATATTAATCTGCTCTATACGTGTTTGGGCGGTTGCCAGCTACATTAATTGCAAAAGAAGGACGATAGATAAGAACAACATGAAGAAGTGAATAAGAATTAATATTGCTTTGTACTACAAGATACGAATCAAAACAGATGATGAAAAAATAATGATAATCAAAAGGAAAGAACAAGGCCATTTATCTCGAGGCCCACGAGCTTAGCAGAGGGTCACATTCACATCACATCCATTCTTTCGTTTTCTGCTTCTAATTCATCATTTTCATGACAACTAATTGGTTGTTGGTAATTTTACAAAGCAGTAGCAGTAGCACCACTACGATTTACCACTCCTCCTGGTCGAAACTATGCCTTCAGTACCTGCCAAAATCAAATACTTGTCTTTCCTCGTTAGTTTAGTGCACTCAAATCCCAGGGCATTCCCAATCTCTGTTTGGACTTGATTAGCCACTTCAAATTTCAATTTCTCATCACCACAAGTGGTGGGTGAACGTGAACGTCCCACCTTCTGCAGCAACTGAACGGTGTAAACTGGGGATGGGTTCATTAGAAAGAAAAATGGGTCCAAGCACTTAAGCCCCCCTGCAGTTGTGCCGTGGAACATACTAACGTGGCTATCCATAGCAACGGGTGATATTTCATCGCACATTTCTGAAAACAGAGGGCTGAACCTCAATAAATATGGCTCTCTACAAGTGGTCCCCTCTGGGCACACAACTAGGTCCCCTTGTCTCAGCAACTGCTGCATCATTTTTGCGTCCTGATCCCGGTTCCTGGTTAAACGCACGGTCTTGATTGGGGCCAATATCTCAGACATTCTGCTTAAGCTGTATGTGACAGCAATTAAGTTCTTTTGTAACATGAACGAGATGTAGAGAGGATCTAGCAGAGTTCTGTGGTTGCACACATAAAGATGGCCGTTGGGTTTATCGTCTTCTTTGTTGTGGGAGCTTTTGGGCATTGAAGTCGTGAAACGTATCCCACTCATCATCAACAGAGGAGTTGAGATGTTATATGGAAGTGACAAGGCAAGTGAGATTCTAATAATGGAAAGGATTAGCCCATACGGAAGCCACATCAACATCGCTATAGACTCCATAATGGTGGGTCTAAGGGCCAATCTTCCATCATGGAAGACAAGTGCTTTCGGGTATTTATCCCTTGCTAACTTTTGCCAGCTTCTCTTGTCAGCTTCCGCCACCACATAAACTTCCTATTTATTGTTTAGAAAAAAAGACAAACAAAATGTGAGTTTGAAGATTCGAAGCACAGGCATTTAACTGGAGATAAATATAATGAAGCTAGCTAGCCACATGACAACTTTGAAATTTCAACTTTGACTTCTCGGGTAAAGAGAACTGCTGGATTTCTACAGGGCATTTGGTGGGATACTGGGAAATAATTTTAAAAAGTTAAAAAAAACTAAAATATGCCATAAAATTGAAAAATAGACGTGCAACTTAAAATGATGAAAGAAGGGCAAAATAATAATAATTAAAAGCACAAACCTTGCAATGAGAGAACAATTCATGGTCAAGAATCTTGTTGAATCCTGTAATTCCAATCATATTGGAACACCCTTTCCCTTCCTGAACTTGCTCCAAAGCATGCATAATTTTGCTCTCCTCCATCAACCCCACGAAGTACCCACAGAACACTTTTAGCTCCCTGCCCACAACAAAATCAATCTCCAAATACTCCCTCAAGAAGCTTTCCACCATTATTCGAGGTAGATTGCTGACACCCACTTTCTTCCCACCTCTATTCAGCACCTCAAAGATTTCTGAACCAACATCCTCCAAGAAGAACTTTGGCAGTACAGCCCTTCCGACTCTGAAGCTCTCTGCTTTGATCCCAAAGAAGCATGTCATGACCATTATCTTCAATCCCATCTCGTCTCCTGCTAAACAGACAAAAGGGTATAGCAGAACCAGAACAATGGCTCTTAGGAGACCTCCTGCTTCAAAGGCGACAAGCATGAAGTATGGGAACAGAGAAGAGGATTTCAACAAAGCTTCCTCTACATCAAAGATCAGAGTATGTTCATTGAGGTCTGACCGATGAAGCAGAGAGGGGAACTTCTGGTATTTAAACTGGGTTGCAATTGCAAAGGTATTGCTAATAGTTCTGTGGAAGCCTAAAAGGTTCTTGAGTTGCCTAAAAAGAAAACGGTACCAAAAGAAGAAAAGAGATTTAAAGAAAAACGCTCTGAACATTTTAGCCATCTCAATGTAGGAATCAACACCGTTGTTAGGTACTATCTGATGTCATAGCTAGAGTGGAAACTCTTCTATTTATAGAAATATGGATACATCAATACCCATATTTCTTCACTATTATTACGCCAGTGGCATCTTGTTCGTTAAGAGCCAGCTTGACGTGGTTTTGCCAACTTCAACTTTTTATTTATTTAATTTTCTGTTGACTAATAGTGGATTTCCAAATTCCCAAGTGCATTACATAGGGGAGCTTTTTCTTCCTTATTTGGTAAAAGATTAAAAAAATGAGCTCTCGTTGACTTGAATCATTATGGCACACGCTCGAGTCCATTGAAAACCATTTTTCTATGTGCTTTATCAATAAACATCTACGTCGGCACAGGGCACTCAAAGTGGCATTATATATGAATTTTTTTGAGAATTGACCGAGTTCTAAGAGCCAAAAAAACATGACGAATCTGGATGAATTTAGAAGAACGTGGTTAACTAAGTCATGTAAATAGTTAATTATCAACTAGTTAAATGACTTGCTTAATTACTTGATATTAATTATTTCTCTATAATTTTAATATGTTGGCTTGGCTTTTTTTTCCTTAGAAAAAACTGTTATTTTTGTACAAATTCTCTCAGTTTTTTATGTGACTTTACATATGAATTTTATTCATACATATTTAATAATTATAATTAGTAATTATTTAACCAAAATTATAAGAAGTAAGCAAAAATATATCTCGTCCAGTCAAATTTTATATTTGTCCTAATAGTTATATATATAAGTAGGAACTCACTTACTCAAAAAGTAAGCATTGACATACTTATATTGTTTAATAACTTCTTGTAAATGTTGAATTGCATCAATTCAATTGTTGAATTAAAAGTTTTCATAAAATAAATTAAGTTTATAATTTTTTTTATATTTGATACTTTATCACATTACTTTATTTTAACGTATAATATAGTTTTAAATGTTGAGTAAAATATTTACTATTATATTAAATACCTATGAATGTTTAATATACATGATTTTTAAAATAATATCGTATAATTCAATAGTTGAATTAGTTAAATTTATATTTTATAAAAAAAATTATTAAGTGGTATATATATATATATATATATATATATATATATATATTATGATATTGTTTGAATGTTTATCTTCAAATGTCACCTTTCCCAATTTGGGTTTTCATTTTTTAACGAATATTCCCTACTATTTGCAAATTTCATCTACCACATTGTAGCCCATGCTATGGTATATATTCAAAGAAATTAGGGGCATGGTATGGCTCGATGACGACTATGTTAGGTCCCTTCAGAATGAAAAGAAAATCTCGAGCGACCTATGCTGTGGTTGGAGGTCATGGACATTGAGATCGATGGACTGTGTGGCGATGATGACAATAATTAACACTGATAATCTCTTTTTTATTACATTATTCACTTATTGCAAGGTCATTTGCAGAACAATTTTTTCTTATAGGGACTTGGCCTACCCAATTGACCAATTTTTGAGGTATAGACCTGTGATTGACAGAGTTTAAATTGAATTAGTTTGAAATTTGACAAAATAAATGATAATATAGTTATATGTATAATTTATTATACTATGCTTAGATGTATTTGATGACATACATTATATGTTAATAGTACTATAATTATTAAACTCTTAATAAATATTAATAATTAAATATATACATATAAAAATAATGTTTAGTCTACATGTTTTAAATTCTTAAACTTAAGAGAAACACATTAAGTGAAAGCCATTTAGCCTTACTTTAACCCAATTTTTTAATTAAAATCGAATCTAATATGCCTAAGCAACTTGGCCAAGCCGGATCTTTTACAAAACCCCCGTTTTCTTGTATGGATTGGCATATGGTGGCGGCGACCTAATTACCCCTTGTTCAAAACTTCATATAAAATGCAAGACCGGTCCTTTTAACAGTGTACACTGAGAAAGACCTACATCGTCAACACTTTATTTATATTATATTCACTATCATTTTGTTTCTCTATCATAATCTACGTACTCATTGAGTTAATGTACTTCATCTACCATTACAGGTGTACGTGCTTACTAGAGTTTTCTATTGCATCAACCTATCTCCGCGTGGAGTGTGAAGCATATTACTTGGGTGGTGCTAAGTGGACGATTTTCATTGCATAATAATAAGCCAACTTTTTTTTTTTGAAGAAACCCTGTTAAGTAGTCATGCATATAATGACAATAACTCAGTCTCACTAAGCAAAACACAACTATTTTCTGTACATGCCCGTAGTGGCTCTCAAATAGCCTGTTTTGATTTCAAGCTTCTCATTCCCAGTTATGATATGGTTGAGTCTCCTATCTATCTATTTCTCCAAGTTTCTACTTTTAAGTAACTTTGGCTATATATACAATCACAGAGTCAATTCTATTTGTTTAATACTCCACTTTACTTTAAGGCCTGTTTGATCATGTTGTAATTATTTCTCACCTTTAGTGACTTTTTCTTTTAGAATTGCCGGATATATTTAGTACATAAGCACTTTTATTTATGTACTTAATATTTTTAATATCTTAAATCTTTAAGTAACATGCTTAATTATGTCAATTATTGATATGAGAATAGTACTTACATTTTCATCTCAACAATATATAAGTATGTGATACATCTCAAAACATGTGAGAATTCTTGAGAATGTAAAATATATGTACTACTATAACAAATACATCTAAAAACTAACAAATTCACATCTAATAGAAATTATTTTTTAATAAATAATGCTACATTTACAATTCTTAAATATTAAAATTTATAG
This sequence comes from Styphnolobium japonicum, assembly GCA_023212625.1. Taxonomy (NCBI): domain Eukaryota; kingdom Viridiplantae; phylum Streptophyta; class Magnoliopsida; order Fabales; family Fabaceae; genus Styphnolobium; species Styphnolobium japonicum. The sequence continues at coordinate 3,563,989 of JALBWW010000005.1, forward strand.
ATAATTCAATCTGTATTTAATATAAAAATAAATTTTAGAACCGTGTACAGTATAATTGTGCAAAACTACAAATGTAAATAGAAAAATGTTACACAAGTGGCTTTTACTATGATACAGATTTTATAATAGTGCAGAGGATTTTGTTTTAAGCTATGTAATTATGTAAATAATTTTAAAACTAAATTTAAGATTTTTAGATGAAAACTATAATTTACTTTTAAAATATATTAGATGCAAGTAATTTATGGAATCTGGATGATATTCTTTTCCAACACAACTTAAAAAATACCGGATTTTGGGAAACCGAATTACGCGGGGTATACAATTCTTTATAGATCCCAAGTGGATTTCGCACACTGTGGGGACTTCTAAGTGGGTCTATGAGTTGATTAGAATTTAAAAGTAACGTCTAAGTGAGAAAATTCATCCAAAAACTTCTGGTGTAAATAGCAGCTCTCATTAATTACCTTACAATTTTCATTATTCTCGTGTCTGGAACTAGGCCCCATTTTACATATATAATTGAGGTTAAAATTGAGTTTTAGTATTAGAATTAAATATTTTTAATGTTAATTATTTTGTTTGATGTGTACATTAAGTTAGAATTTTAATTTAATGAAATTATTAAATAAATAATTTTTACTATTCTTAAATTTTAATTTCTACTTTAAAAATTATAATTTCAAAAACTATGATTTGTTATTTTTTAAAATATTAACAGATAAAAATTAAAAATTCTTCAAAAATTATTGTCACTGGCAATCATCATTATTATCTACTTTGGTCACTATGGTTAGTAAGTCCTCCAACCACTCTTGTTGTCGCTGTATTCCTGTTACATTGTTATTAGTGTGCTCTGATATCGTTATTAACATCTTTTGACATTCATTATCAATTTATCATTGAAAATGTATTCAGGCAACAATTGTCTAAATATAATTCGACAACACAAGTTTTATTATTTATAATAATTTTAAATTTATATTATTTATTAATTTAAATTTTTATAAATATTTGATAAATTAATCAAATAATATAATTTTAATCCAATTCAAAATTAAAATTTTATGACAAATATAAAAATTAAAATATAATTTCAATTCTATCGTTGGTGTGGTTACTTTTCATTCTCAGATATATGCATTAAGAAGCAACTAATTTCCCTATCAGATCCAGAAACGTACCTTTCTTTATGGTGCATGATGTGCCCACATGGGATGCTGTCTTCTGAACATATTGCATATTAATTAATGCATAGTGGTACATAACTCAAAGTAGATGCCGGTGAAAGGGATGAGTTAAAAATTGCACTGTTCCATTTTATTTTATTTTTTGCAGATTTTGGAAATAGTTCAATCAAGCTACATTTTGGGCCTCACATATATACATCAGCATCACAGATTCACACGGTTATTATCACATTATGGCACTTTACTTTACTTACACTTTACTTTTGTCAAATGTTTGTTTAAATCAATTTTAGTATTCTAATTTTAAAATTAATTTTATATCTCATATTTTAAAAATATATGCACTTTAATTTTATTCAACTCCTTGAAATTTTTTAAAATCGCAACAGTTAATATTTTAATTAAATGAAATATAAAAGGGTCATATATATGTCACACTTAATTTTATTAAGTTTACCAACAAGATACACACAGCATATGAATTTTCATACTTTCTCCTATTTATATCCAGAATTCGTTAAGTTTTTTTTTCTTTTTTTTCTTTTTTGTAATTTATGCATAACTTGTACAGTTTCTTCCGGTGGTATTATTTTATCCGATTAGAAAGACAAAACTCAATACATTTTAATAAGATTCATGTGTTTTTTTTTTCTAGAGTATTTTTGTGAGTGATTGCGAAAACTAATTTATCGAAGTGTTGAGATCTATTTAAGGGGTTGACATCTTTTAAGAAATATTTTTTTATACACATGGGTCAGGAATCGAACCCCTAACTACATGCTTAAGGGATTCAAATATCTACTATTTATGTCACACTATATTAATTAAGATTCATGTGTTTTAAGTAAAAAGAAAATATCTGAATATTCCAAAGGATATAGTGTACTCTCATGTGTTCGACTGGTTAATTACTAAAATTTTGGGATGGTTATTGGATTAGCTCAGTATCCTCAATTAGAAAAAGAAACTTAATTAACTGTTAATATAATTTTTATATTATCATTTATTCATGATATATTAAAAAAGCTTAACTTATAATTATTATTATTATAGTAAACAAAATTAAATAATATAATAATACATAATTAAATAATAATATAATAAATTTTTACATTATAAATCAATCAAAATTAAATCTTTTAAAAACCTTATCACCATCTGCAAGTTTTGACATTCTGATTAAAACCTGCAATCAATACATCCATCCATATATAATAAACCAAATGTGGCTAAAGAAAAAAAACGGAATGAAAGTTGTAATTCAATTGGCAACAAGTAAATCTTTAAAATTTTGATGTGATGTTATGATGATATCACTGTTGCTCCTCCTTTACCCAAATATTTAATTACACTTTCAATGTGTTAAAAACAGAAGAAGAAAGGGAATGACAATTCACAAGCCCCCATTATGAGTCAATTTCAATAATAAATTAGGTGGCTTTTATTATGGAAAACTATAACATTTAGTCTTAGATAAATTGTTATTCTTTCACATATTTTTTTTTAAAAAAATTTGTAAATGAGACTTTTCACATAATGTTATTAATGTGTTGGTTAGGCAAAAATTAAAATTTTTAATAGAGTAACGAGCCTAATACATTGAATTCCCACAACACCCAATATAAATTAAGAATAATAGGATGAATAATTCCAACCACATTTATTTTTATAATTTTTCTCTCCTTAAAATTCACTTTCCTAATATAAAAATTAATGCTCCAATCTATAGTATTTTATTTATATGTAACAAAATTTTATTTCTTACATAGTAACTTATTGCATAATATAAATTAAATTTTTTATTAAATAATATGAAAAAAAATAATTCTAAAAAAATATAATGACATTTGTTTAGAAAATCATTTTTATGAGACATTTTATATTTTTTAATACTTAGATATTTTTAAATTTCGAGAGATTTAAAATAATAAAAAATTAATGTCATGAGCTACTACAATCTCGATAATTTTTAATTTTTTTGTCAAAAATAACTTTGGCATCGAAATTTTTTCACACAAGCAAAAAGAACAAAAAATAACAATCTTTTATTAGGGACAAATTTGTAATTTTTCATAAAAAATTAACAAACTTTATTGAAATTTAACTTGTAATTTTTTTATTACAAATAACCTAGACTAATGATATCTGATTTGATTTAATCTAAACCATCAATTTATTTTATATTAAATCTAACAGTACATAATCAATAATCTACTAATGAATCATATAATTGCTAGTTTACCTTAGACGCCACCAATAAATTAACCACTACATATGACAATTACGTTGTAGATAATCACGGCCATTAATTAATAACATGTAAATACTTAATTTTCAGGTCATCCGCACCGCACCTCATTATGATGGTAGTTAATACTTAACACATCGATCATCTATGATTCAGGAATGGTGCTCTGAACTCATTATTATCACTTCAAAAGCACCTCTTCATTTATAAAACTTCATTATCATCTATCACAAATCCGAATGTGACGTGCAATTTATTTATGCGGAGATATAATTCACCACAAATATGTACTCATCAATGCCGTAAGCTGATATACATTACATCATTATTATTGAAAAGTGAAATTAGCTTTAAAGGTCATAATCAAACAAAATTGGTTTGTTCAAAAACAATTATAATTTGAGTTTGGCAAAATGAGTACAAAACTAATGATAATAAGTTCGGGTAAAAATAATGTTTCTACACTCCCCCGAACCCACTCTAGGGCATTTAGGAGTAGTTTCTTCTGAATTCTGATACAGAGCACACGCTATGGGCTCTACAACGTACAAAACTTGTATACTAGCTACAATATTTCACGTAAATATCCCGGTACTATTTCACATAAGCATATCATTATTATAAATTAGATTTAATTTTAAGTTATTATTAACGTAAAAATTTTATATTATATATCATCTAATTATGTATTGTTATATTATTAAAAGAGTTTAATTATAATAATTACATATAAAAGGTCAATTTTATTTTTAATTATATGTTAATATATAATTAAATTATAATTTAAAACAACTCTACAGTTACTATGAATTAAAATTTAACTCTTACAAATTTTAAGTATTATGAATTGAATAGAACGAAAAGTGCATTCGTGTCTCCCACTCTGATAACATCATTGGAAAGAGGTGAATGAGCAATTGTGCATGTCAACGCAGAAAAATGATAAGGGTTTGAGCCGACCACGGTCTGATATCTTTCTGTCAAACAAATGCGCATGGGTACTACTTGCTGTGGGCGCTGGCAATTGGATATGGATGGCAAAAGAAAACGAGATATGATATAACTGAGTACATATGATAACGCCCATGCCTCTTTTTAATACAAACACTGTAGTAATAATAATGGCTCATGAAGAAGCCAATACAAATATGAGTGGAATCATCCTTACATAGTCTCAAAATACGTATGGGATTCCAAGATATATATGTCATAAAACTGCATTTGACCCTTTTTGTTTTCTAAAATTAGACTAGAAGAATTGGAGGAGGAAGAGGATATGATGTAGTTCATTGAATTTTGTCAAATTCTTATATTAGCTTCTTTTAATTCATTAATTAATTGCATTATAAATGCTGAGTAGTCGTCATGTGCATTGCGATCGTTAGAGGAGGGGAGGGCCTAATATGCATATAGGATCCATGCCATCGTGAGCTTTTATTGTTGGTGATATGGGCATGCTCTATGGTATGGACCATATTCCATAATGTCAAGGGAGCAAAACCCATGTAAAGTTAAAGGACCGTGGACTCGTCTCTCGTTTTTCAATTCCTGGGGTGTTCCTTGTTCATGTTCTGTGAATCGTACAAGGGTCATGTATCATAATTAAACCACTCACAAAGTTGCGTGCATCTATTCTATTAATTTAGAGAATTATTTTGGTATGTTTTTTTAGAGTATTAATATTTAGAGTAAATTATTAAATATTTATTAATTATTATTTATATTTAATAAATTTTTAAATATTTATTATAAAAATAACAATTAATAAATAATTAATAACTCATTTCACATGTCAAATTCATTACAATATCATAATAAATCTCATCAATTTAATTATCATCATCATATCCTCGTCTTCTACTTTCTACAATATTCGTGCGGAATTGGTGGATCCACGAATTGTTGGGCAATTCCCGAAATGCTAAGACTGCAAGAAACTTATCAAGATTGGCCCCAAAAACTAAAATTCAAATACACACATATTAAGAAAATTAAATTCATGCCTAGTGTACCTCCTCTTTCTCAAGGGGAAGGATGGTTTGGCCTTTCATTTCATATGCATGAGAAAGCCGGTGTAAGTGGCTGACATGTTGCATCATCTGCCAGCAAACCTTTTTCTTTTAGCGTAAAATGTAAAATACTCCATTCATTTTTGGGTAATGTGCGATTTACATCCTGAATTTTAAAAATGATCAAAAGACTCACTCGATTCTTATTAAATGTGTAAAAAACGAACATCAGTATAGATAATGTGCAAAAAATCCTTCAATTTTTGAATTATGTGCCTCCGAGATTTTAAAAAGGGTGAAAATACCATCATTATCTACTATATGTGCTAGAAAGCCAATAAGAGTTGGATCAAAATGTGTAGACTCAAAGTATAAGGGTTGGATCAAAATGTGTAGAATCAAAGTATTGGATTTGATTTGTACTAGTAATTTTTTATTAATAAGTCATTTATAAGTTTTGTTCTACTCATTAATACATGTTAACATGTCTTGATTTTAGAACGAAACAACCTTTGCTCCTTTTAAAAACTTTTCTATAAAAAAAATATGCAAGAAAAATTATATGTCCAACAAATATTCATCTGACTAATAAAAATTGTCATGTGGGTGTCACATGCTGAATAATTGATTGATTTTCAAGATATGTGAAAAAATCTCAAAATTTTGATTTTTAATGAGCTATTTTTTGTGAACCAAAATTCGTCAAAAATTTTAGCAAACATCATTTTTTTTGATAGATTTGCCTAAATTGTTGATGGAAATCAAGCATTTTGTTGTAATGATAGCTTTATGTTAACATATAATGCTTATACGACAATTTCCATTAGCCACATAAATGATGTCTGGATAGATTTTTTTTTTCTTTTTTTGCATAATTAGTAAAAAATTAACGGGTCTTCTAACTGTTTTTAAAAATTCGGGGGATAAATATCACATATGACTTGAAGTTTGAGAGTTTTTTATACTTTATCAGTTAGTCAGATAATGTTCGTTAGATGGAGGGGATTTTTTTTATTTTCACATTTAATATTGATTGATTGGGTGCTTTAATCATTTTATAAACATAGAAGATAAATCGCACTTGATTCAAAGTTGAAAGAAATATTTAACATTTTGCCTTTTACTTTATAATCATTTGTTACATGTATGTTCAAATCATAGTTATTAAATAAAGACTAATAGTTGATTTGGTTAAAGTACTAACTCAATGACTCATTGGTCAAATCATATAAAATTAAATAAATAGTTAAATATATATATATATATATAAATACATACTACATATGATGATATTTATTATTATAAACAATTAAAGTATCTTTATTTTGAGAGAAATGATGATCTTTAAGGAAAAAAAATTTAACTCTTAATTCATAAAAAAAACCATAATATTTTCATTAAAATGCTCATAACTTAGAATTTTTTTTTTTTAAAATAAGATTGACATGACGTAGATATCAAAAAGTTATATGAAATGAACATATAATTAATCTAAATCAAACAAACGAGTCAAAAATTATGACTATTCAAAGTTTACGAATGTTTTTATATAAAAATTTCATGACCTAGCTGGTTCATCGGTTCAATCAATCGGGTTATTGATTTTCGGCCCAAACCAATCGAATTGAATCAGGCCACATCGATTCCAAGACATGCCCAATCCAACTAATCATTCGGACCAATTACTTAACCAGTCCACCAGCCGATTCGGTCTGATTTTAATAACAATAGTTCAAATCATATGAAAAGAACTTCTCCGAGATTGAAGATAGACACCTTTATTAGTCAGATGTATGGTAATAAAACTCTTAAGGTCACCAATACTTCAAAAAGTTGTAATTTTTTTAAATTAAAAGTAGTCCAAATTTTTAATAAATTAATTAATAAAAAATTAATTTTGATTCATTAATAATGTAAAGAGTCAATAAAATCATAGATGTTAAATATGATAATATCATTATATTATTAATGAATTAAAATTAAAGTAAATACATATTTAAGTCCTTCAAAAATACACGCGTTATTAATTTAGTCTTTCAATAATAAATATATCAAATTAGTTATTTAATGTTATTTTTTGATATCAAATTAATGTAAAAAATTATTAAAAAATTAAAGTAATAACACTTGTACCTTTAAAGGAATAAAATAGATGTTTATTCTTAAAATTAAACTTAAAATTTTTTCAAGAAACAAAGTAACAATCTGAATACAAAATTTGTATGAACTTAACTACTCCAAGTCTAAACCACCAAACAGAGAAGTGAGGTGCCACCGTGCCAACAAACGCAAACTCAGTAAAATGAAAACTGATTAGTTATTGAAACAGTAATTACCTTTATTTTTTGGGAGTCTCAACGGTACCACCCTCAAATAATTGGAAGTACCTCCCTCCTACATGGAAGAAGCAGAGTCGTAAAGTTGTCCACATCAATTACAACCTGTCATTGGTGTAAATTGCATATGATTCAACTATAAGAATGATCAAAATTATTTTCAATTAATTATTCCAAAATTAATGTAATTCTTAGCAACTATTACTTATTTCGCTAAAATTAAACATTTAAAGTTAAAAGGATAAACTTTTATCATTTAGTGTGATTCTTATCAACTATTATCTTTTAGTTGTGTTCCAATTATTACAAGGATTAATCTTTGTAATTAGTTGTCCCTTTAACTTAATTACAGACGGCAATTGAATCAACTATTTCGATGGTTTGGCAGACTTGATAGCTTTGATAGGGCTGCAAGTATTCGAATAATTATATATTATATTAATTTATAAAATTATAATGACTAAATTAAGTTTTTCCTCCTTATATTTTTATTTTCTATTCATTTGAGTTCTTACTTTTTTAAATTGTTTGTTTTATTCAATTAATTACTAATTATATTTAATGTTGTTCTTATAATGAATGTTCGTCCAAATTATTCTGTTCAATTGTGAAGTCTCACGTTAAAAAAAAATAAAAGTACACGTCAATTTTAATAAGTGATACCCAGTCATATATAAGTAATAAGAACGCTGACTATTAAGCTCTTCAATTTTAAAGAAGTTATAATTCATTATGAGGTTGCGTGAAGAAATTTACACCACATTTTCAAGATATTTTGTACAAGCAAGAAGAACTATGGATTGTGAATAAATGGAGATGAAATTCCTGGGTTAATTCATAATTCATTTGGCCAACAATCTCTACATTCATTGAGTGCCGAACGAATTTACCCCTGGTTATGATTGTGCATACAAGCTTCAGATGACACATCTCTCCTTCACAATGCCCTAAAGGGGCTTCTAGATCTTGTTTTCAATGATATTTATACACCACAAGCCGAGGATACAAATGAAGGGCAAATTAATAAGTGAATCGAACCATTTAATGAGGAACGTCTTATTATTTGCTCGTTACTAATTCACAGTACGAGTTGGCTTCCATTTAGCTAAAACCAGATGCCACAAGTCCTTCAGAATCAATGAGCAGTCAATGACATTTGGCGAGGGACAACATCGCTGTTAACTGCACTATTGGTCTAATAAGAAAGATTATCTGTTCAGATTTTCGAGAGGATCAATGAATATATAGTGTTCACCATTCGCAAGAGTTGTATCAATTTCTAGTATTCTAGTCCTAGTATTGAACAAATTGAGAACGGTGAGTTCTGTTCCAAACTCACTCTTTCTGCATTTGGATCCGTAAATTTCTTCAAAAAATTTACAGTATTAATTTGGGATAAAGAAAGGCATAACGTGTGAAACCCACCGTTTATGAATTAGCTGGGGCCTACCAGTTGTATTTCTATCCTGCACATCGTGCCTTCATCTCTCCAAAATTTATACTAGGAATTTGTTAAGAAATTTTTAATGTAAATTGATAAATTCTACATAGTGTTTTAAAATGGTAAAAAAGACTAGCCAACAACTACATGGTTACAAAAAAGCACAACTTCTGTATTGTGGCATTCCAAAAAACAGCCTAGTACCCTAGTAGAAAGCAGCAATGTCATTATTACCGACGGTGGACCAAAAAAAAATCATGAGAGAAGTTGGGTGCAAAAACCATCAAGCGCAGAAACTCACCCCGATGTGCTACATGGTAATTCGGCAGGAACGAAGTAATTCATAAGCAAACTCCTTTTTCTATTAACATTATGAATCATGTCACTGTACAAGCAAACTTAGACAAATAGCTAAAGGTTCCTAATGGCTGTACAAGAACATATACATGATCCAAATTCCAAACTAGTAAAGAATAGGCTAAACTCACATTGAATGGGAAAGAATCTTCAAAATTTCTGCATCATCTTTCCTGCAGAACTATATCAAAATAAGAAAGTTGGAAAACAATCAGATTGCTGCAATTTTGATTTAATTCTTATAACCAAGGACCACATAAAGATTGTCTTGAATGACAAAGTTGTGGAAAAAGAATACGCACTCGGATAGTGAGAGCCAGGTGCATCACCTTCATTGGTGATGAAGTTCTTAGGATACTGAACTGAAATCAAACCTTCATCTGCTGCCTCAGGGGAAGCCATTAACCCAACAGCAGCACTATTTGCAGATCTGATTCCTGCAAGCAAAGTCTTAGCACATGAGTATTTCATAAACAAGCAGAACATCATATGGGCATACGGTCCCTTGAAAATTACTTAACGAATGCAAGACTTCCAAAACAGATGCATCCAAAACTTAAGTTTGATGCTCATTAGAAACCAGATGCCCCTTAGAGTTTGAAGTTGAACCCAAAACTTTATGCAGAAAGCAAGATGATGATGGAAGTAAGATAAATTTTACATGATAGTTTGGAATCTTAAATCTATTTAATGACTGCCAATTTTAGATGTCTACGTACCCTTATAGTTGCATTTGAAGGGAGCTGTACAAGAACAGCCGAGTATTATTTATGCAGCAACTTTAGGCCCTTCCAGGGCAGAAAGGCAGTAACCACAGCTAGAGGTAATAAAGGAATGGGGCATTTCCCCACACAATAAAAGAACATCAACAAACCCTTAGCTCAAAAAGTAAGTTTTCAATGTCTCAAGATGTTCAATCAAGATTCAAGAAGGTAGATCAATCTAACTCCCCATCCTAGATACCTATAGAAAATATGTATATTATGTTTGCATCTAGTTTCCATAAAACATAATGACTATTCAAATCCACAAAATCCACCATGTTTGATGTGAAATGACAACTTAGTATCAGGGTACATCCTCAAAGCCATAAAGCTATATTGACTTGAGTGGAATGTGACCGTGAAAACTACATGTATTGAATAAGAGACGAGACTGATGTAGGAACAACATGCATTAAACAAAATACAACTCATAAGTTTCTTCAATTCAGTATATATATTTGATTTCAAAGTAGAGCTTGGTACCATGATGCAATAGTGGTATAAGTATAAATGACAGGACAACAACAAAAGTAAATCAGACCCTAAGCACATGCCCTAAATCTTGGTTATGATGAAGTTACATGGTACACTCATTTTGACAAGTTTTTACCACAGTTGAAATAGATCTGATTTGTAAGAGTCAGAAAAAATGGCCTTGCCTTTGAAATTTTTTTAGTAGTAGAACTAATTACTAATATAATAGAATGCTTGGACACATTACTTACCATAAGGGATAAATATGAGAAAAGAAGCCAAGAAAAAGGTAACATAAAGTACATTAAATTCCAAGTTCGGGCCACCGATAAAAACATTACAAGAGCCACCGTTGCAATGCAAATGAACCCAGGCAAATGTACCAATAAAGGCAGCTCTATGCTTCAGATGTATGTACAAAATTACAAGTACAAAATGAAAACAACAAAAGCTTGTTTCTGTAATCAAGAAAAATCAACGATTCAGTATTTATAGGGAGACAATTTTAGCTGTTCTGTTAAAAAATGAAAGTCTACAATATATGGCACGGCACCAATTTGGGTTGTAAGCATATGTAGTAAACAATAATTACAGTGTGTGGAAGACAAACCCAACGAAAGAACTGCTAATTTACCGTGGAGTATTATGACAAGGAGGAAGACAATAGTGATGAGCATGGCAGAAAGACTAGTATATGATGATGATGATGATGATGATGACTTGCTTGCTTTCTTCTTTCTTACTGCTTTCATTTTCTTAATCCTTGCACGCTTTCTCAAGGCAAGCTCAGCAAGTTCCTTCACAAACTTCTGATCACCAGCATCCAGTGATGGACCTTTAGGAGGTAGGGGTGGCTTTGGAGGCTTTCTTGAGTTAGTAGGTTTAATCTTCTGTTTTGCATAATTATCATTTACACGAGACAATTGCTCTTGGGCATGTTCCAAATCGTTGTCCACGAACACTTCTAAATTATCATCCACAACATCACCAGATTTTGCTGCATTGCTACATGACTCAATCCCACTTCCACGCTTATCTGATCCATCAGAATTCAGAATCCCATTCCATGCCCAACTAAAAGCATTATTGGGTGGTCTTTCACTAAAATAAGGATCATTGCTTGCATCCTCCTCACTAGTATTCCCACCACTTTCAAGATCAAATTCAACGCCTTTCTCTCTTGGAATAGTATGACCCATCTGATGTAAATCAATTTCACCAACAAGGAGTATCAATTTAATAAAACCCACCTCTCAATCACGCCAAAGATAAAATTTTCAATTATTAAAAGCTTCAACAGATTACTCGAAAGCAATGAATGAATTTGAAAATCAAAATGAAAGAAAATAGAGAGCAAATCGAAAATTAAAAAAGAAGAAGAAGAAGAGACAGGTACCTTAAGTCAAAGGGTAGAGCCCTAGAATCGATGGTTTGCTTGAAACATTCCTAACTTGGAATCTGTCGATGCCCGCAGGCACACACGGACACAGACAAGACATTTTAAAAATAAAAACAACAATTTAAGGTTTTTCTCTTTTAATATTCGACGATGGTTTTTCTCTTTCTCTTTTTCTTTCTTTTTTCTATTTTTATTTTTAAAATGTTTTTAATGAAGCGGAACGTCAACGGTTGAAAGGTGTTTGGAGTAGACTCACTCTGTCCTCCCAATTTCTAAGTCCCAAGAAATAAAGACCGTAACGGTTATTTCCTGGCTATATATCCACTCAATTGTTCAAGTGCTCAAAAATTGGATTTAGATAATGTAAGGTTAGAAGTGAATTTTAGAGGATAAAGTATAAAATTATAATTGTTATAAAAAATTAATTGTTTATAATTGTATAAAATAAAAATATATCTAAAATAAATTATGTTTATGGAAGAATTTATTTTTTGATTTTTTTTAATATCGATTATTATTTTATCTTCCAAATCCTTAAAATTTTAGTTATTAATATATAAATAATTGAGCAAATTTTTTTTATTGCAATAAAATCGAGATGAAGAATCTATTTGCTCTAACTTGTGGGTCCGAATACTTTCTTAAATTGACCCTGATAAGCTTCTTCTTTTTTTTTTTTATTAATTCAGCTCACGAGTAAGAAGATATATGGTAATTTTAAGTTTTCTTTTTAAAAAATTAGTTAGGGCCACAAATTGTGAAAGTTTAAGGAAAAAGAGAGAAATAGATCTCCTCTATTCCCTAATTTCATTCTCGTATCCCCTGCCCTCCATTATTCCCTTGTTATTTGTTACCCCCATCCAAGTAAAACTTTTTTTCAATCGTTTGAGAGAAATTTGCATTCTAAACCTAACAATTCAATACATTCTAACGAATTATTAAAAATATAGAATTAAATTTATAAATTTAATCCACTTAAATTTATTTGATTTTAATTTAGAATTTAAATCTACTCGAACCTAACTAAATATTAATGAATTTTTACATGTACATAATTAAAATAAAAAATTTATCTTAAATTATATTTATATATTTTCAAAATTTTATTTCAAAATAAATCAATTTTAATTTATAAATTTTCAATCAATTGATTTCATTTTAAAATTAAATCAGTTCTTATTTAATAATTTTTTAATAAATTCATTTACAAATCAAATTAATTTCTAAATTTTGTGGTTCAAAAATATGTGATGAAAAGAAAATTGGTAACCGGCACATATTATGTGTATACGAACATTGTTGGATGCCTTATCTGTAATTCATCAAGTACTTCAGTTTCAGCCAAATTGCCCAAAAGGATGGAAAACATATATCATGATCGCTAATTAGGATGGCTTATGGAGCTAGCTAGGGGCGTCCCTCAAATTAAACAGCCGCAACAAATTGTACTAGCTGAATAGAATTTCTACATTTGAGAAACTTGTGTCAGGAAAATCAAGAAACATAATCCAGATCTGTCATGTTCTCTTTTATGCGAATCAGTTTCGTTTGTAGATGAGGAGAACAATCTCTATTCTCTCCATATTTAATCCCACGACGACTAGAGCCACTAAAATGGGGCCATGAGTACTGGTGAGTGGATTTGTTTAATGAAATCTGAGGGTTATAGCTGGTTAAAAAACTTAAAATGATAGTCTGTTTAAAATCAACTTTTTTTGCAATTCGATTCATTTAACTTGTAGTTGGTCCATTTAAGGAAAAAATAGAATCTAAATTCTCTCATTTTTCTTAAAAACAAGATCGTAGAGAAAGGTATAAATTTTAGGATTTAATTTCTATTCATTGTCAGTGTAATTTCTTTACACTTTGTCAAATCATTAAAATAGTTAGACTTTCTAGATAGTGGTTGTGATAGTCAACTCTTTTACTGATTTGACAACACATGATTGGATGACAGTGTAAAATTTTTTTATACTGACAGTGGATAGAAATTAAACTTTAAATTTTATTGTGAAAGGATTTACCATTACAACATTACTTAATTATATATGGATTCACGGGTTTTACAAAATTTGTGTCTCCGTCTCTGGTAACAAAACATTATATCGTTCTTTTAAAAAACGAGAATGTCCACAACTAAAAAATGTAAATAGTTTGATATGCAAATTTAACGAGTCAAATCTCTGGGCCAGCAATCCAGCATATTTAACCTGGTTACAAGTTTATTTAACTCATCAACCTAGAGTTAGAGAGTTGAAGGTAAATTGTTCAATTGGTAGTTTTTACTTTTTATAATAATAAAAGCATATAATTAACTAGGCCAGCCGATGATGGGCGAGCTAGCACGTGAATGGCTGTTTTTTTTTTGACGATTCTACTCTTGTCTTTAGGAGATCACAATTAATGATAATAGTTACTACTTAGTAGCCTTTTGTTCAGTTACTTTGCATCCAGTCTGTTCAGTTACTTTGCATCCAGTCAAAATATAATGAAGAGTGACGGTCATCAGACTCACTACGAAATTAATTCATGGTAAATCTCAATTATTATTTATTTATATTCTATAACAATTACATCAATTACATTTTTACAATTTGAAAACGCAAGCTATTGGAAGTCTTGGCACCGTTTTGTCGGCCAATAATAATAAATCTAAAGCTCGGATTTTTTTTTGGGGGGGGGGGGGGGATAGCTCGGATTTTGGAATAAGCAAAGTTATATATAGTTCATCGTATTTAATTTCAAACGAACGTTATATATCCAAAAACAAGACTTGAATGAATGCAATTTATGAAACAGAACCCAAAAGTCGCGATTCCAAATGCATGCATATGTTATGCGTATCCCTATATATATAGCCGTCGTCTTTTTGCTACTTGCTACAGCGTACATTAAACATGGGTTTTGTGGAGTTAGTTGAGCTGAATGGTGTGCCAATCACTACCAATGTGACAAATAGGAAGAAAAAGGTTGACGATCTTCTAGATCGTATGTTGCGTTCTGCCGATGATACTGAAATGAAGGTTATTGGGCTAGACACTGAGTGGCATCTGTTACAAGATCTGGAATCAGAAGAAATTTATTCCAAAACCGAATGCGCAACCCTGCATCTGTGTGATGGACGATCATGTCTTATTATTCAGCTACTACATTTAGATTCGATTCCCATATCACTGCTTAATTTTCTTCGTTTGCCGGATTATACTTTTGTGGGCGTTGGAATCAAAGAGAATATGGCTAAGTTGGAGAAACACTATGGGATTGGATGCAGAAATCCAGTGGAACTAGGACCATTGGCTGCTAGTGTCATGGGGATGCCTCGTATGAGTGCTTACGGGGTTGACGAACTAACTCTTGAGGTCAATAAGCTTGATCTTCGTAAGCATAGGCCTTTAAGCGTGGTCTTTAAGGATTGGGGTGCATATGATCTTAGCAAAAAACTTGCTAAACTTGCTACCATTAATGTTTACTCTTATTACAAGATCGGGATCAGATTGCTTGATGTCAAGTAAATTACGTACCCCTTTACCTTGCATTGGTTGACTTCGGTAATGTGGTTTGATTGTTATAATTACTGGTGTGTATGTTGGTGGGTATCTTGTGTCAAATTTCTACTTGGCAAAAGAAATTCTCCTAATATTGTTGTGTTAAGTTTTTTCAGTTTCAAATCAATATATCAAAAGAAAAAAAAAATTAAAAACAACACTTGTAATCAGTCACGTACTTTGTTCACTTCTCCTTCTTGTCACTTTTTAAAGAATTTTACGTACCTTTTTCACATGGTGATGGGTACTGCAAAGCAATTACTGGCAGTACATGATCAAAACATACAACATATTTTAATATCTCGAGTTGAATTTGGAATTGGGAAGGCAAAGTTCGTTATACTTCACAAGCGAATTGATCATATAATGAGACCAGTGGCCTATGGTATATATAGTTCAGATAAGGTTTAATTTGATTAAGAATAGAATCGGCACTTCGTCTGAATTGCAATGATATAAATCAATTTGGGCATATGCTATAGTTGGGCTGAAAATATATATCCACGGCCACGCATTACCCATAAACTAATATGCGTGACACCGCAGCTATTAGTGTAGATGTATTTATCATGGATTACGCTAAGTGAAGCAAGTCAGACGATTTGCCTATACTCATAGTCTCTTGAGAATAAATAAATAAAACTTCAGATCACCCAATCGAGAGTGGAATTGAAGTATCTAAGCAACAAATTTTAGGGTTCCCACCGAAAAATGAGATAACGGCAAACAAAACAAATCGCGACCATTGAATGAATGAAAACGGCTATCCTAAACTAAAAGGATTGAGGTAATAGAAAATGAAAAAGGTAGTGGTAGGGCATTCCATATGGAGAGAGAGGGATGCGTACAGTGAATGGATGAAAACGACGATCATATTCCTATTTCTCCATTTGTAAATTTTTTGGCTAGTGCCTGGGTCATGGGCTAGCCAGACCCACAAATGCCCCAGTTAGCCTGATCCACGTATATTTTCAATCTGGGTAAAATGTCAAAAAAAAAACACCTTTCAACTTTATTATTATAAAATTAAAGATTTAATTTTAATTTACATCTAACCATGTGCTGATACAAAGAGTTAGACTTTCTATGTAGTTATTATGATAGTCAAACTTTTTTAATAATTTAGCATGATCAAATGACAGTGTAAATTCTTTTTATACTAACATTGTATAAAAATTAAATAATTTAGTTTAACATCTCCATTATAATAATTTACAACCTAGTAGAAAATGTCAGCATGAGAGGTTATTAGGTATTTTAATTACTTTTACCTTATTTTTATTGAAGAAAATGAAAATAGAATGAGATAAAATAATTTCAGTTTTTATTCGTTATTACTTGGTAAATGTTAAGAAATTACTTTGAACTTAATTTTTTAATATAAAAATAGTTGGATTTTATTTGAGGAAAGTGAAAATGATTTAACCCAATGAATTGGTATATTAATTAAGAAGATGTACTGTTTACCTTCACTATTTGAGATTCAAATCCGAAGGACATGTTAGGGAGGGGAATGGATAGAAAGGAAAGGAAATAATATAAAAAAGAAAAGATGGGACTTTCTTTCTTTTATTTGGGTGTTTGAGTAAAAAAAATGAGAGAATTCATTTTTATTTTATTTTAATATAGCTTTATTTTATTTACTGAAGTATCCTACATTTTTTATGTACCAAAATGTACTCATTGTGGGATAAACTCAAAAACTGCCTTGCATCACCACGGTTTCATAACATTTTTTATCTTTTTTTTTTTAACTTTCAAGTAAAAAACCACACTCAATTAGAGAGGTTTTCAAGTCTAAAATTTGGAAAAAAAAAATAACAAAAGCTTAGATATCACCCCAACTCAAGGCAGTTTTAGAATGTAAATTAGAAAGAAAGAAAAAATAAAAAAAATAAAGAAATAAAGATGAGAAATTGCCCTCAATGAGGGCAATTTTATAACACAAAAAACACGCACACAACTATGTAGAACGAGTTATCGTTATTCATCAATTATTTGCATGTTGCAACTTAGTTATTAGAATTTAAGTGCTGCATTATTTGTGTGTGTGTGATGATGTGTTATGAGAAGAGTTAATGATGGGTTGTTGCGGAGTATTGAGTGTATGTGAGTGATGAGTGTAGAGTACACTGAATGAGTGTTATACCCTATAAGCTTTATAGTTTATAGCTTATCTTATTCTCTCAACTTCAAATAATCAGTCTTTCTCTTCATATGCCTTCTCTTATTTTTTATTTAATGTAAGCATAAAGTGTGAATTGTATTTTCAACAAAATAATATTTTGTTTATTTTAAAATAGTTTCATCATTATTATTAAGATTGGAAGAGCAACATATATCCTTAGTTATATTTAACCAAGTAATAAATTATTTAAATCTTAAATTTATTTTGTTAGTTATTTTATACTTTTGTAATTAATTAATTTAATTATTATGAATAGAAAATCATGCATCTTTTACACTTTAGGCAAATTAATTTTGAAGAATTGCATTCATATACAATAAATCATCTAAAATATATAAGATTTTATCACGTGATTCAAATTCAATTATTTTTGCTTATCCCAACATTGATAAGTGTAATGATTGAGTAATAGAGACGGAAAACGTTTTTTTTTTTTTCATTTTTCGTGCAATGAATACACAATAACAGAAGAAGATATTGCACTCCAACTTGGACTTCCAGTTGATGGCATGACATTTACTAGTGCAAGCTGTTTAAACTAGGGTGAAGAATGTTTGGGTGTGATACCCACAGGGCTCAATAGTAAAAATAACTTGATTGTATTCAAATTTTTAAAATCTCTTGACAATCTAAATGAAACCTAGATATAATATATTGTTAGAGTTTATATTTTACGTTTAATTGGAAGAATGGTGATGTCGAACAAATCTAGCAATTGAGTGCATTTAATGTATCTTCCATTACTTCGTGATCTTTTGCAAGCTAAAAAATATAATTGAGGATTTACTTGTTTGGAGTTTAATTATGTCGTGCTACAAATCAAAAGATACATGGCATAGGTTGGCTACTTAGCACTTCTGCAGTCATGGGAGTTACAATTAAAGTAGAAAGAATAAATAAGTTTTAAAATTAAATTTCTAATATATTACTTATGTAATTATATTACTAATCTTATAACATAAGTTTATAATTTATATGTAATTTAATAAATATCTAATTAAAAAATCTCTTTCCCTTTTTACTCTTCAATTTGTGTGGAAACATACTTTCTCACCCAAAAAAAAAAAAGAGGGGGGGGGGGAGAGCACACTTCCCCTATATTCCCCTCATTTGAAATAATCTCATCTAAATAATAGTTGGGATCATTTTTTCTTTTCATTTCTCCTCCTTACCCAAATTCAGAAAATACAGGGAGTAAGTATGAAAATTAATTTCTTTAAATACACTAAATTAATATGAGAGTGTGGGTTGTGCCTTTAAAATTGTCTAAATAAGGACTTAATTTTGACACGAAAATTAGTCAAAGAATATTCTTACTAAAAAATTAGCCACTATCAAAGGTGATTATTGGATAAAATAAAATAGTTAGGACTACTCATCAATTAAATAGTAAATAAGTAGGATTTAATTTTTATTTTTTTTTAAACAAGTAGGATTTAATTTTTGATCAGTTTTATTTATACTATCATATAATTATGTATTGTTAAATCATTAAAAAAAAATTTAATTTTAATCTACTGTCAGTGTAAAGAAACTTTATTCTATTATTTAATAATGTGTTTACACATCATTAAAAGAATTAGACTTTCTATCTAATTATTGTGATAATCAAACTCTTATAATAATTTATCAACATATAATTAAATAACAATATAAAATAAATTAAAATTAAATTCTTAATAAAATTTAACTTTTATAATAACTATTTAAAAAATTTCACAATAAATCAAATTTAAGCCGAAATAAGTATGGGAACTCATTTCGTAAAATTAACAGGTGTTGGTTTGAATGAAAAAGGCTCAGATTCCCTTAAAAGATCGATTGGTAGAGATTCGATTTCAAATGTAACAAACATCTTTGAGAGGGGTGTTGCATTGCACCTAGTACTCCGAGTAATCGGAGAGATTAGTCTCCTATGCGGGGAAAAAACTCATTTCATAAAAAATGTTATATCATCAAGAAGTGTTTGTACATTTCACAATTCATTAGGGAGGTGGAGAATCACAAAGACCAACTCAACCAGATAGTCAACTTCATCGGAGGCCTCATAGCCACCCAACAAACCCTGATCCCCATCAGCACCATTTCAACCACTCGAACTACCATGACAACCACCATTCCAGTAACTGCAGTGTCACCACCATCAGAATGGCTTTGCGAACCATGATCATCATTTTAACCAGTTTCACCACATGAACGGCGAGTCAAACAATTCATTTGGTAGTGGAGAACCCCACTCTACCAAAGATTACTGCGGATATGGCTCTAACCATTCCATTCCTCGTCCTGGCGGAAAGGAGGCTGTCATCATTCCAACCTGGAAATTTCTCCAGGTACAAGCAAATTTCTTTAGCCTAATAATACTTTTTTATATTTAAAATTTTTTGCCCCATTGAAGGAATGAAAACCTGGAATCCACCAATTATATTGTGTTAGAGATATAAAATCATTCATATAACTAATAGCTTAAGTTTTTGGGATAGTTGTTCATATGTATTTGAGCTCTATGACCAAGTGGTAAGTCCATACTTGCTGCCCCATTATTTTAAATAAAAGTTGAACTTCAGCATGGTCTTGTGCATTGTCCAAGCCTGTTAGAGATATAAAACCATTTTTATGCCTTCACCTTAGAACTTAAGTTTTTGAGAGAATTGGTCCTTGAAATATTGAAGAACATTTTTATCATAATGTTTCAGGTGCTTGTAACATGCCAACTTCTATGAATTTCATTTATAGTGTTGTATTAGCTTTTGTAGTTCGCAATATGGTTTGAAGATTACTGGCAATTGGTGGCTGGTCTATTTGTTACATCAAGGTGTGATATCTGTTATCACATTCACTTGCTTTTACTTTCTCCTCCAACTCAGTAGATGATATCCAATAACATTTTAAAAAAAAATTGCTACTAGATTCAGCTATACCCAATGCCTGTATTGAAAAAAAAAAAAAAAGAGATTACTTTCTGCCTTACCAGTTACCATCAAGTTGCTATTTTATATAGAATGGATCATGGATTTAGCTTTCTTCTTTTGGATTGTACTTTTGATGGGATTTTGCTTTTTTTTTTTTTTTGGCTAAGAATGGATCGCCAACTATAGTATATATATGGTTTATATCCTGTCAGGTAATCAGGATTCTGCATTTTGCATAACATTCTACACCCTTAGGAACAAGGAGGGCACATCTCTTGCTATGTAATCATTTATTATATTAAAATGTGTTATATTTTTAATGTATTGTCATATTTATTAAAAAACACATTTTTAAAATTCAGGTTCGGCAATGGTTCAACCCCCCATTCACTTGAACTAGCTCCCCTTCTGGTTCAATGACCGATCCGGTTTTCCAAACAGTATAGAATAATGTTTGCAATTGTGTTAATGGAGATAATTGTAAGATTTGAATTCATGTTCTAATCCCGCATCTCTCTCTCCAGAGGCAACTATTTATCTGGGAATGCAAATTTGGTCCCTACTGTCAAGAACCAGCAGTTAGGTTTCGTTTTGTTACTTCATCTTCCCCTTCTGACCTTTCTAACTAATTGCAATATCCATGCTAAATATGTTTCTTTTCAATGACATATCACAGGCCATTGCCAAATGTTGGTGATTCCAACATTGAAGGGAGTATTCTTCCTATCGCCCCACAACATTCCACACCCACAAGTTGCTTCTCATATGCAAAACTGGGAACCTGGTGCTACTGTGCAACAGCCATTTCCTCCCCAACAAGCACACTCACAATTGGCTTCAATGTCTTTGCAATCATTTCAAGCTCCAAAGATGTCATCTCAACCATTTGTTACTGAGGTGCAGAGACAGTCGCACCCAGCAGATTCATCAGCTCAAAATATAGAGCAGCAGCTAAGTTCACAGGGGCAGTGGCTAACAGGTAATACTGTAATCGATCATTATTTATAAGTCTTTCTTTCAGGGAATTTTTGGTTGTGAAGTAAGTTTCCGTTATTGAAGAGGTGGAATGATATAGTTGAGTTGATATTATTACTTATTGCACTCTTGCATATATGTTGTCAGTCATAAGTATAACAGCCTTCAATTTCTTCAAACCATATTCCTTGTTTCTCCTGAAAGTATTACAATATTTTTTTGCCTTTATAAATGCAATAATTTAGAGCATTTATGAATATATGTCTCAGGGATTCCTCTTGTAAAGCCTTGAGTAGTTAAATTTTGAATCCGTTTCTTTTAATTTTTTTTGGTGATGTGTTGTCATAATTGAGGACCTGTACTAGGAGGGAGTTACTGTTGATAGATAATGGAAAACTACTTAACCGTTAACAAGCCATTCATTTAGTTTTATTTTGGAGTTTTTTCTTTATTTCTGACTAACAACATTGAAGACGTTTAAATGAATTATCTAATTTGACAAGATACTAGTTCAGTTCAGCATCTTTATTTGGCAGCCTGCAATAGTGTTCTCAGTTTGATGTTTTTCCCAGCTTCCTACCTAGACTGGAAGCAATCCTCATACCAAGCTCACAGTACCTCACCTTATATGCCTACAAGTCCTCAAGCGGAACCTCCTCCAGAGTGTGACTGGAGTGAACACACCTGCCTTGATGGTTATAAGTACGACTACAACTGTGTCACTTGTGAAAGCAGAGTAATGTTTTAAACCTTTTGATCTTGTTCATACAATCTGTTTTGAATTTCTGTAACTTTGGTGTGTGATGGTTACTCTGAAAGTTGGTGCAGTGGGAGAAGCCTGAGGAGTATGCCTTGTATGAGAAAGAATCATAGAAGCAGCAGCAAGACCATGAGGATCATAGCTCACAATTGTCGTTATCTTCCTGTCAACAAGTTGCTCAACAGGTGCATTCTCAATTGTATCTCTTCCATTAACAACTTCAGCAAAATAAAAAATAACAAAATATCAGCAACCTTCCTTGCCCGCCTAGATCTTCATTTCTTTCTAATTGGTTCATTATTGCTTTCAAAGGTGTTGTTAGTTCCATACTTCCACTGAATTTTATCAGGCTCTAATTCTTATTTGTCATAGAAAACCCTAGTTGTCTATCTTGTAATGAGGTCCAATATATGGTATCATCTCTTTCTTTTGCAGGAATGTAATGGTCTTCCTGCACATTCTGATGACATATCCTATTGTTGTAGTAATTCTACCTTAGGGATCTTCCATAATAGTCTGCAAGTGAAACCAAAAAAGAGGGTGTATGCTATTAACTTTGTGTTGTGGTGTAGTCCCCTTGGTTTTTAGTATATTACATTCAAAAATATCTGAATGGGAGATGTTCTCTGAGCTGATTGTGGAGATTCTTATAGAAGGTATTGATGAAAGACATTTTTTTTAGCCTATTGTGTGTTTGTTTCTCTTTAGACCTGGATTTTTTCTTCCCCCACATGTCATGGTCAAATGACATAAGCATCCAATTAATTCACTTGCATAATTCTATGTTTAATATGTAATTTCATTTCTGTCTTTAAATTTTTAGTTAGACCTTTTAATTCACAATATCTCACACAATGGACTATCCTTAGATTTCACTGTGTCCCCAAAGGTTGTGGTTTGCAGGCCTGGTTCAACATGATCTCTGTTGAGTTAGCCCGTCATTGAAATTGGGGGATTTAAATCGGTCTGCGGCAGTTCTCCTGAAGATCCTACCTGTTAGAACAAAGTGCAAATGTAGGCCTGCTGATAGTGTTAGCTAATAACTCTGTACATATCTGGGAGAAGTGCATAGCATTATGAACGGAGATTTTCTGGATTGTGGCTATATATGTATGTTGAGTAATATGTTTTAACATCCAAATCAACTTACTCGCAACCTGACTAACATGCCTTTGAAGAGACAGGAGCATTAGTCTGATTACTATTCTACTTTGACTCATCCAAAATCATGGGGATTCCCCTCTTCCCTCTCCTTTTCCAGACTACATAATTGAATTCTAGTTTCTTCCTCTGAACTCTCTTGGGTACATTGGGCTTGTTGCCATTTAGGCATTGAAGATGGCTAGGCTCTTGCGATTTCTTGCAGATGGTAAGTTTTTAAACCTGCTTAAAATATAAACATGGTCATACTGTAACACCAATTTTTTTGAAAGTAAAAACTAATTTACTTCTATATTTAGTTAATAGAGTGGACTGTGTTTGTTGCTTAACTTTTTGTGGCCAGGGTTTGATACGTCATTTTACATGCTATAATTATGCAGGAAACAAATCATGTTCAGGGGCGGTCAGAAACAAGTCCTGTTGTTTGACAGGTGTGATATTATTGTTCTTGTTGGTCTACTGAAATGCCATATTGTTCACAATTATTATCATTAAAAGGCCTTTAAAATTGCTACAGAATTAATCTTCTAATGTTTCTGAGGCTTTGCTTTTAGTTGATTGCCTCGTTTGATCATTGCATTGGAATAGCTATTACTACTCTGTAGCCGGGGAGATTTCTTGCATATCTTGCATATCTTGCATTCCTAATTCCAGTCTAGGAATTGCGTCTGAAAAGGATATATTCTGGGTAATTAATTGCACTAAAAGATTTAGACAATCAAATGGTGGGCTAAACTTTTCTGTTGAGGCAAAGTATAGTACTTAAACGCTTGAAACTTGTAGAAGCAGAATAATTCCTGGTGAAAAACACTACCCCCCTCTCTTCCAAATATTATTTAAAAGCCTACAACTTTGCCTCATTAAGCCGTGCTATTAACATTTCACGCCTTGAAATATTATGATGCCATGCCAGACTTTTTTCGGTGGGGGCAGGGGATGTTATTGCTGCTGTGGAATCACGTTTTCATGTATGACAGTAATTCATATTCGGGTTGTCAATCAAAGGAATCTTTG
This sequence comes from Styphnolobium japonicum, assembly GCA_023212625.1. Taxonomy (NCBI): domain Eukaryota; kingdom Viridiplantae; phylum Streptophyta; class Magnoliopsida; order Fabales; family Fabaceae; genus Styphnolobium; species Styphnolobium japonicum. The sequence continues at coordinate 3,588,762 of JALBWW010000005.1, forward strand.
CTGTTTTGTTTGTACATACATTGCTTGTAGGTGAAGGAGGAGAGGGAAAGTGTACATACATCGTTTGTACATAAGAAATGTGGCTCCACTACTACTGTAGGCAGGCACTACAAAATTTAGAATCGCTGTCCACTTGCTGTACGTTTAAAATTTAACACATGCAAACTATTTTTGTCCATATTGGAATTGTATTTTGACATAAATGGCGTTTTCGGCTCGAGGAATGCCATGTGATAAACAGTATCCAAAATATCCGTCTCATTCACTTCGTGTTACTTTTTAATGTTCAGGATTCTGATTGATTGTTGAGATTTTCGTGTTCTTTTCAACCATCTAGAAACTGGTTCTAAATGGATAATGGATTTTTTTTTTTAATCTTTTTATCCATGTTTGATATATTGCTAGGTTAATCGAGTCAGCAGGGTCGTATTACATGGCATTATTTGTCTACAGGGTGAAGAAATAGAAGAATAATATAGGTCATTTAAAAGACCATTTTGGCAATTATTGGGGGCTGAACAATTCAATTGGAAGAAAATAACGGGTGTTACTGATTATTCCCTGCTTTTTGCCGAACAAGTGAACAATTTTAATTCGATGCAGTGTATTTGCCGTTAAAGAGAAAGAGAAAGATAGCAGGGTCCCAGCGGTTCTTTGACGGTGGCGTGTCGTATATAACCTCTCACGGAGTGTTGCTGTTGGCCTATGCCTATCCGTGAACGGCCTTCAGCTTAACTTCAATTATTATTCTCTTAGGATGAGAGTCTCACTTGAAAGACAACACGAGCTATGTTGGTGCCTTCATAAATAAAGCTAAAATGTGTCGTTATCAAGATCTATTCCATCATAGAAACCATATCACATTTCATATGCTAAGATTGTGTAAGTTTTCCTTTTGTTGTTTTTTGTTTTTTAACTTTTTTAATTACCCCCATCACCCTTCAATGAATCAAATCGATGAATGGTCATCGCGTGCAGGATAAAGAGAGGCAATTACTCAAACGAGCTCAAATAAAAGTGGATCGGTAGTGGTTGAATTACTCTTCCTATTTATAACCTGGAGCCATATTGGGACAGGACTTTCACCATCAGATCTTCCTAATTTTACAAAAAAACATTTCCCTAGAATTAGTTTTCCGTGGATTCTGGGGACAAAACAAAGCAAGTAAGCTTCCACACCAATTGTTCCCGTTTAAAAACATTAACCTACCAATCTTCACTGCTGTACTTCTGTGAAATCAATGCACATTCCTTCAACAAAAATACAAGACAAACGAGGAGTCAGAATCAGAAGATTAAAGAGATGACAGAAGCCTATTTACTATTTTTTATCATTTCCACACAGCCCAACCCACCAACGAAAACTTTGTTCCTTTATCATTTTATTTTATTTTATTTTTTATTTTGGCTTCTACTAGAAGAGACGATATTGAAGCAGAACTAGCTAGAGTAAGAGACGTCACTGAGGAAGTAGTCCCTGGCATTGGATCAAAATCCATCTTGTTACAGTGATAATAATGATGAGAACTATTTGCAAAAAGATAAAGTGGGTTTTACTAGTATGATCATGATCACTATTACCACCTGTCAGTCACCAGGAAGAAAAATTACATATACCAGTACTGAAGTTCTCACCTAAGTCTCCTAGAAAAAGTCAGCAAAAGAAACCACATACAAGCAGTAATGGAGTTATCATCTACTCTTCTTTTAACATATGTGAAGGAACAACATCTTGAAGAAGCCCATGGTCCCTTAGAAACGCAGTCGTCCCTGGATTACAAAGCCGTCTCTCTTGATGAAAAGCAGCGTTCTTTGAAGATGAAGAATCATTGTAAGCGAAACCCAAAGACGACAATGTATTGACAAGGAATTGTTGATGGTGGTGGTGCTGATACGGGGATAAGTAGTTTCCTGGCATTACTGAACCAAAGTTGGTGGCGCATCCGGCGGAGACACCTGGTGGTATTGGAGCTCCGGCGAGGCCTGACCGGGGCATAACTGGGCTTAGATGTGTGTGTTGGCCTTCATAGGTTGTCACTACAACGCTTGGATCAGTAAAAGATCGCTCCACGCGTTTCTTAACATTACATGAAGCACTGGTGCAACGATAATAGCTCCTGTATATATATACACATATATTTCAATTGTCAAGAGGATTTTTATTTTTGTTTTGGGTCTATATTAATTAAACCAAGAGAAGAAGGGAAGCAGGCAAAGCTAGGCGCAGGTGGGTTAAGATTAGAGTTTTTGCAGAATTGAAGCATTACCTGGGAAAGGGGCTGTTTTTCACAGCCTTTTGACCGTACTTCCTCCATCTGTACCCATCTTCCAGATGATCGACCTCGCTTTTCGTCATGAACGCGAATTTTGGTTCCCTCTGTCTCTTCTGATTTGTCTTCTTGGGCTTCAACCTAAACCCAATATGAACCAGATCCCAGAAACCATCAAATCTTAGAATGTTCCTAACATCAACCACATGTATTATATTGTATCTCAAAAAGAATAAAAGAACGAAAACAAAAAGCAAACCCATGTTATTTATTTATCCAATTGGTTTGTGAAAACACCAAAGCAAAAGTAGAAATAAAAACACGTACTTTATACTAAACCACCCCAAATTATGTTCTTCCCATCCCATGAACCGTTAAATTAACTTTTAAAAAATGAAGCTTAATAGACCACCCAAAAAATAAGAATAAAAATGAAAACAAAAGCCCAGGCTTAAATACCAAATAATTGCACAAAATAAAAATAACCCATCCTTGTCCTTCCATCACAAAAATGGGTTTCACCGTTTGAGTAAACACCCTAAAAAAAAGTGAGATAAATAGAAAAACCCACTGTTTCTTGGTCTTTTGCTGTTCTTCTGCTTCGTCTACAGTTTTATTCTGATCATCATTGACTGCCTCACTGGACGCCGATGAAATCGATGAAGAGTTTGGAGTCGCAGGTTGCTGGTTCAGAACCTCGGAACACTCTTTCCCAGTCTCGGATGGATCCTTGAGAGAAGAGAGATGAGCCACAGACATAGTTGACAGTTGCGTTAAATCAAGCGGAGGACTATAGTTCTGCACACCCAGTAACTCCATAAACCCTAAAGAGCTCTTTTCCACTTCAGAGAAATGATCAAACACGCTCGAAAATGGATAACCGTTTGAATTATAACCGGGCAAGAAAGATGATCCAACCGCATCCTCCTTCTTCACAGCCATCTCCTTCTTCTCCATATACCTCACTGATCTCTCAAATGCCCAAATCCTTCATTTCTCAGCTCACCACAAACTCAAACCTCACAGACCTGAGAGAGTAAGAGGTGGAGAAAGGTAGGGTTTGATCTAGAGAGAAAGTGTGCGTGCTGTTGGGTTTACAAGAAAGTGAAAGGGTTTGATCTAGAGAGAAAGTGTGTGTGGTGTTGGGTTTACAAGAAAGTGAAAGCTGTGTGGAAGGAAGAAGGAAGGGAAATAGGAACTAAGGTAGTAGTAATGAAGGCTTTGGCTTGGCAGAAAAAACACGAGATTTGACCGGCAATTGTAGGTCATCCACTGGTACGGACAACGTTGAGCCGGTGCTATTCAATGCATGACGGTCCACGCTTTCATACGTAGCGTTTGACCGCTCAACCGGTTTGGAGTGTGAACGGGGTTCAGGTCACACTGCCACGTTCTGGATTCTAACGACGTTAAATGAATATTTTCTTCTTTTGTAAATGTCCAATTATGAGAGAATTGTTACGGTATCTTCACGTGATTCAGTTGAGTTATTAATTATTAGTTTCAAAAAAAATATTTAAAAATTTATTAAATATAAATAATATTTAATAAATATTTAATAATTTATTTTAAATATCCATACTAAAAAAAAATAATAACAAAATAAGCTTTTTTTTTTATATAATAGTGTTTACCCGTGTGCATGTGAACTAGGATCCAGGAACTCTGCTCAATACTCCAAAGTTACAACTTATACTACAGTAGTCACTTTCTTTAGTTTTCTTTTTCCTTTTTTGAACTTTGTGTTACTCTTTTTTTCTTTTTTTCATTCTGCGAAACTTTTGCAGCACGTAGTAATAATCCTTCAGTATTCGGCCAAGTTGTCCTTACAAAGGAACAAACATAAAGAATTTGTGAATAAATTTTAAGGGAAGAAAAACTTTTTAAAATCATAAAATATATGTTAATTATGTCAAAATTGGAAAACGAGGAGAAAAATTAGACCAACCCTGGAGCAAAGGATTCATTTATAAAAAGAGAAATATTTGCCATTACGCATGACGAGTGATTCGTTTTGGGTTAAACTGGGAATTATACCAAAGCGAGGGTTCACAAGTAAATGAGATTATACCCATTAATGATGTAGAAGCAAAAGAATATATTAGAAGCCAGGGGCGGAACTAGATTAAAATGTTTGCGGCCAAAACTAAATTTTTTGAAAGGGTTAAAGTTATATGTTAAAAAAAGCAAAACTAAAACTTAAGCATGAAAACATAAATGTCAGAAATTTTGGGTCTAACGGGGTTCCGCCACTGTTAGAACCCTTGGGCTTTGGTTTTGGGGGGTTTCTATTTGGTATATAAATTGGAAAGAACCGATCCAGTCTTAGTTCAATGCAAGAGAATAGACTTTTGTTGGTAAACCGACCATATCCGAGGGAGGCAGTAAAGATTCGGAACCACAAACTTTAAGTAGTGTGCACGCATAAACGTCCTCATCTCTAGCATAATTAGCAGCCAAATATGTAGTCGGTGGATGTGTCTGCTTTTTTATGTATTTTCTAGCAAATAAAACCCTCATAAGTTTCATTTCCAATTCCACACACACAAGCTAGACATAGATGGAGAGGGTAAACAGGATCAGTATAAAGGGATTAAAACTTAAAAGAGCAAGATGAAAACCACAAAAGAAAAAATGGGAAAAATAAGAAACAAAAAAGTTGCAAGATATGGAACTCTTTCCGCAATTCTTCTCTTTTTTATGATGGGAAGAGGAATGGGAAAAGTTCATGCACGTGTATGTGGTTTTAAGTTAGCCACGAGAAGCATGCTGGCAAAGTTTCCGTGTGTAAGTATTTGGCTGCTAGCGAGCATGCTTCAATAATTTTGTTTCTTGCTTTTCTCAGCAATTCATCAATCAGCGTCTTTTGATTTGCTGGGTATTTCATTTCGGGTATGTACTCGTATATACATATGCAAATATTAGTGAATGCGTAGAAAAATATTTATGATATAATCCATTTCGTATTCTCTCTGAAAATATTGCTTATATATATGGCTATCAAATCGAGTTTTCTTGGCCATGTATATAAACGTGTTTGAAAATGAAATGAAAGTTCAATCAAAAAGAGGGGACTAGTTATCAAGTTATGTATAAGAAGCAATCATAAGCTTTGTAAAAAATGTCATAGTTAGATTAGCCACAGAGGAGGTCCTTTTTTACTCTTCTATTTTCCACCACTCATTGAGATAGTACTCTGTACTTTAGAGGCCGTTCAAGATTGTTTTGTAACAACAAATAATCTCTTGAAGTCATCTCCAAGGAATAGCTCCTCTAAATGCTGGGGCTCTTTTTGGTGTAGACTGTGAACCGTGTGGTACCTCACCTATGTATTCTTCTGAATGTATGCGCGCAAAAATAGCCATGCTCTTTCGTCCCGTTTCGATTTCTTTAACTTGATGGGTCCCCACCCCATATTCATATCTATATTTCTCGTATAAAATGATCTATTGAATTGAAGATGACAGTGACAGTAGGGGCAAAAAACTATTATGCTAACTAAGGGGTCACAATCCTGGGTTCTGTATACAATGGTCATTTTTTTTATTTTTTATTTTTGTTGCTGAGAGTGTATAGCATGGTCCTTCATAAATATTAGGGAAGCAGGGTGGGGATGGGCCTTTTGATCCCTCTCCCTGCCCAGAATTGCAGATGCTCCTATATATATATTAATTAGTTCATATGTTCAAATGAGGGGTACTTCCTATAAGGTATCCTATGGAACATGTTCAAATCAATGGCATTTACTAAGACATTAACGTCGTCTAGTAATACTTCAATGAAAACATTAATATAGCCACAAATTTGTTGTCTAATTTTTAACATAATATAAAACAACTAAAATTTGTACATACAAATATGATCCACGTGGTTTATTATGTAGGACACGAAATCTTGACTACCTATATAAATACACAAAAAAATTCTCTTAATTTAAACTTCAAGTCAACAAACCAGTGGCTCAAGTGGGATTCATTATATTAAAATAAAATAAAAACCAGGAAATTAATTAGAGAAGTAAGGAAAATGAAGGGACAAGAATTAGATAGGCTCAAAAGGATTTACGTAGAAAATCCAAAAGAAAGATTGGCATGATCCATGGTAGCTCCCTTTGGGGATAGCAACACAAACCAGGATACACGGTGCCCGGCCTTTATTAGGTGATGGGTCCCCTTCGCATTCCATGGCGAGGTGAGTTCGTCCTTTCCAATTGCACACGTGGGTGCCTTCCTTATACAGTTATAATAAATTATAATACTTCTATACCCTCATTCACGAACTCTTTAATATGCCCACCTAGCCTACACGTGGTACCCCATTCCTTTTTGTTTGTTTTTTACTTTTTTTTGAATTATGAATATTTACATATTTTTTTAATATAAAATTAACTATGTTCAGATTGAAGAATATAATAATTATGAACTTTTTTAATAATGTCAATTTCAAAAATCAATTTTTTTTGACAAAATTTTCAAAAATCAATGAACACCTAAAATTAAAACTACTTATTATTCTAAGTAATCAAATGTTGATACCCCATATATCCCTCTCTGATATCCGAGATTTCTTCTAGCTTTCGTACCTCAGGTCACAACCATGTTATGTACTCCCTTTTATTAATACGCGAATAGCTTCTTCTTGTTTCTAGGTTCTTTTTTTATGTCTTTACATTTATATGGACAAAATATAATTACTTCTTTTTTTGCCATATCCGAGTCACTGTGATGAGGTCAACTGTGTGCACTCCTTGCGTTATCGTATTTTTCTCTACAACATTGACAGATAAAAAATTAAGTTAACTGCTCAAAATTTAAATACTTATATAAGATTAAGCACAAAAAAAAAAAATACCTACATAAGATTTAGTCTTTTTTCCCCTGATATATGGTTCAATCTTTATCCAATATATCAAGGTTAATCCCAACTTTCTCAGTTTGTCAGGTTTCTACTTTCTACAACGTTAGCATGAAGCAATTGCATATTTAATAATTACCTAACGTGTACTATGTACTTAAGCATTTCAGGATTTTTATAAAAGTGATTTTGAATATTGACACATAATGAGGGTTTTTTTAATGTAATTCCAATCACTATTAATGAGTTCTATCTTATTCAAGTTAAAAAATACTATTATAAACACGTATTTTAATCAATTTTTAATTATTATTTTTATTGTAAGTAATTAAAAATTTTATTTATTTAATCATATGTCAAAAAACTATTAAATCTCATACTTAAAATAATTTAATCTTTCTTCTGTCTAAATAAGATAAAATTTCCCACGTTCTTGACAAGCTGGCGCAAATATATATATATATATTGTGCATTGTTTAAATTACGATGATTAGTTTAGAATTTGATCAACCTTAGTTTAGGGGATATGTTTCTAAATTTTCAGTTTTACAGGAGATTTAGGGAATTGCTATGATCTTATTATGCATATGGTAAATTATTAAATATTTTTTTAATTATAAATATTTAAAAAATTATTAAATATAATTAATAATTTATAAATATTTAATAACTTACTGTGATTATGTTCAAAAAAATTAACAGAATAATCCCCAAAATTTTTTAAAATAAATTAGATAAAATAATTGCTAAAGTACCTAAAAAATTGAGACAGTAATTCCCATAAATTTAGGAATTTCTAGATAAAATAATTGCTAAATTATTGAATTACCAAAAAACAAAAAAAGGAATCAAATGGGACTGTGTTTGATTGGGGTTGCTTCTAGGATGCGTCTGGGGAGCTCAAGAAGGGACAAAATACACTAGAAAGAAAAATAAATAAATAGTTTTGTCTTGTTGCGAAACGTCACCGAAGCCATTACAAGCCTAATCTTCACCGGTCCCGGAGCCCAAGAATTGACCAGGGTCACGAGTCCACGCTAATTATCCGATATTTATGCCTCTATGTGCTCGGTCAAATTTTTTTAATATTTACCAATTTTTATTTTATTCCCTTTAGAAATTAAAACTCTTTTTATTTATTCTTCCTTTGCATATAGTTGTATGCCACGTCACCATATATCGTAAAACCTAATCTTTCTTTTTTAGGTGGGTCTATTTAAAAATATATATTTCCTTTCTTGTTCTTAATTGCATGTGAAAATGCACAAGAATCCCCGATTATCTTATTAAACAATAATTTCAATGCATATTGGTATATCGGTCACTATTTTTTAAATTGTTGTTTCAATTCATATTAGATACCTACTTGATCATTGAAATGAAGGCCCCCTATCACTAGCAAACAACTAATTAGCAATTAACTGAAACAAATTAATTTAAGAAAGAAGGAATCACAAGTAGACAACTATAACTTAATTTTTTTGCATACTATACTATCTTATAAGTACTATCGTTATATTATATATTGTTTATGGTCTTGTTGTTACCTATACTACTCTCTATTGTGTGTGTATATATATATATATATATATTCTCTTTCTCTCATATTTACTTTATTTTTTTTCTTTTAGTAATTTGTATAAATGTGAATATTTTTAGACCATTCCATTTAATTTATGAGTTAAACGAATTAATCTGTTTAACACGTAGGTAGTCGCTTATTTTTTATTTCTTATATTTTATTATTAATTTATAACTTGATGTGGTTTAATAGTTATTTATTGAATTTGAAAACTTATTTTGTGGCTTGTTTTATTATTGATTTGCATCTTATTTGTTTAACTTTGAGATTTATACATTTAATGAATTTTAGTTGTTCAATTTTATTTAAAAAAAAAATATTTAAGCCTATTTTAAGCTAATTGTTTTGTAGTCTGTTTAAATATAGACAATTTTAGCTTAACTAGTTACAAGTAGGCTTAAATAGATTAAACTAACTCAGTTGAGAACTCTACTATAAGTGAATAAGAAAAAAATAAAATAATATATTATATAAAAATGATAGCCGTACCTTTGGGTTTGTGTTGTTAGTAACAGCACCTCCATTATTGCCGGGTCATAAGCTGAAAAATAAATGGTTAATTGGTGGCATTAGTGATTGCTCAATGCCTCATGATTCATGTATATTTGATACAAGATTTCTTACCCCACCTAACCGTTACTTTTGATTACAAATGACCCACTTGGAATGGTGAACTTATCCTTTTCATGACCGAATTGAAAAAATAATGAAGCAAATCTTTATGATCCTCTCTTCCCTATCTCTCTCTCAATCTGTGGGAAGACCTTCTAGAAGATTGACATAATTTAAGGCAACAGAAGCTCCGGCATTTAGCTAAATCCAACTCGTGAGTGAGTGCGTGAGAAACTTCCCTTTGAATTTTTCTTTTTTTCTTTTTTTATAATCATCATCATCATTTTAAATTAAATTGGTATTTGAATGAATCTTTAAAGCCAAACATAAAGTTGAATTGAGGATGCTCTTTGCACACGCTGGAAGGTAAAAAATAAAAATTATTTGAGTTTGGTTAGCTTTGGTTCGTGTGTTCAAATTCAAACCCACACACATACCTCAAATATGTAGATAGGATAGTATATATTTCTTTGCCAAGAGTGACTCGGGACGGAGTCAAATAGAAAGAGACAAAGATACACAAGTTTTATACTATATACTATTTGTCTGTAACAATCTCTTTTTCTTCATTATATCTGGAATCCAATCAACACAGCCCCACCAATATCCTTTAATGTCTTCTTTCCGCTAGGGTGAGGGAAAACTATTGTGCGCGCGCAATTTTTCTGACAAAAATTTCATTAAAAATTAAATTGCAGCATGATTGATTAAATATTTTTTGGTGGTGATCTTGGAATGCATCTTAATCGAATTTTTTTTAAGCTTTCAGGTTTCTCTTCATTAGGTATAACATGAAAAAAAAAAAAAACAGTACATTGCATAAATGGTGAAAGAAGGGGAGCATCCCATAACTTGGTGTTGGTGCAGTGTGATTGATGATCCACCGGTAATTTCTCTCCTTTCATGGACTATATTCCTATTCTGTGTTGTATTTGTATGAATGGACTGCTGACATCTGTCTAGTTTCGTTGGTGAGTTCTGTGTGGTGACTGGCACTGCCGACACCTTAATTAGACGGGAAATATATTTCAGACCAAGCTCTGATTTTTCTTTTTTATGTGCACCAGCTTAAAAAATAGGGAACTTCATGTACAAGTACCACTTCATCATCACCAACATCAATTAATGAACCGGCATGTCATTTCATTTTTGATAAAAAGTTTTATGATTAATTATGGAGATATTTTTTCATAATTTTTCTTTTGTTAAAAAGGGGGGGGGGGGGAAACTAACATGAAGATGAAGCAGGCAATAGTAATATTAATATAGCTTTAAATCATATGAGTGTGTGTGATATTTTCTGTGCGGCTTAAAGACTTTCTATTTTTATATATATAAAAATATTAAGGTAAGGGGAGACTCTTTTTATTCTTTAAGTACCAAATTATAAACTTAAGTGTCAAACTATAAACTTAAATTCTTTTTTTAAAAAAAAGTTTCGTTAATTAAAAACAACAATATATCTAATGGTTAAAAATCTCAACCGTTGAGAAGGTGGATTGTTTCATCGCAAAATCCTTTTACGTTTTACCTTGGTGATGAAATGAAGCTAGCTAGCTATTTGATTGGTTTTGACCTACTATTGGGCATTAAAGGTATCATAATGCTGGTGTGAGTCCCACTTCCGTTGGAAATGTTCCAAATCCATGGCTTTTAGTGATAAAGATTAGACAATACTAACACCGATCATGAGAGAGAGTGATCATGTGATCTTGTCACCACCTAAATTTGTTAAGCATACATTCAGTTTCATTCACCTCACCAGTCAACAGTCCTCTCTTAATAAATATAATAATGATATGATAAAAACACAGTATTCTGATCAAAATATTTTAAATTTCCGTTTTGGAAGAAGCACGTTTAGGTGGAGCACTGGACCTACCAATTCTTACCAGAAATGCCTGATGCTTCGAAAATCAAAATCTTAACTTTGATAATCTAAATCTCAATCACAATTCACAACTACATGCTATAATATAGCTCAAAGCTGCTGGATGACTACTTTTTGAACACCACTTTTTAATTCTGCAGTTGAATAACGCGTAATCATCTTTTTCTTTGAGCCCTACTATATCATGATTGATTTTTTGGGATGAAGATTTACTAGGCCCAAGAAGGGAACAACCCAGAGCTGCACATCCAAGTTTAGGATGGATTGGATCGAACAACAACATTTCTTAATTCTGTCATTGAATAACATCCCCCCCACCCCCCCCCCTTTTTTTTTTTGCTCTAGGAAAAGGAAGTGGGAAAAGGTGATCTAAGTAGATTTAAATTTTCTGTCTGCCTAATTATATGTTGACAATTCAGTGTAAAAATATTTTTTCCTTTAATTAGTAATAATTTTTCTCTTAACTGTCAATTATTTTTATTGAGTTATCAGTGTTTGATTAAAGAGATAGAAAATTTGATTTCAATGTAAACGACCACAGAGATACCAGGTAAAAGTGTTTTTATTTTCCGAACAAAAAGCTTACACAAACGAGCTCTAAGCCACCTGATCTGAACAAAATTGAGACCCAAAAGCAAAAATCATGAACAAAATTAGGCCTTGTATATCGCCCGTAAATTTGGCTTTGTTTCGTATGATGCCCACCCACGTGAGAGAGGGTTGTTGGGCTTGATCTCACCTGAGTCGATGCTCCGAGAACCATATCACGCCCAAGCCAATAAAAAAAATAAATAAATGGAAGAGACAGAAAACAAAATGGCCATGGATTTCAAATTTTATTTTTCTTGTGGCTTAAATACTGTTATTTTATTTTATTTTATTGTGAAGGATTCAGATTTTCTCTCAAGTGTAAGTATATGTTCTTGGTACATTCAGAATTAAACTTAATACTTTTACTCACATCTCCAATAAAATTGTGAAAAATTATTAATAATATCGATTTTAAAAATTATAGTTAATGATTTATCATCTTATTATTTTTTTGTATTTTTCATTTTTAAAGAGTATTATTTTAAGACAAAATATGTTTTTTCACAAACTCCTAATAAATTTCCTATTTTATTTACTCATTTTGACACTTTTTAATTCATGCCTAAATTTTAAGAATTATTTTTTAAAAATTCTAATGAGTTATAAAAAAAATGTTTTGTTATTAACATTATTCTTCCTTGAATTTCACCTTATACTTTTGTCTTTCGCAGCAAGTAGGATGAATTCGAGACACAAATGTCGGGAAAAAAGGTATGACTACTGTAGCCATAAAGACCACTGCAGTAGTTTTGGGCTATGGGAAATCAATTAGTTAATGGTTTAAGGGTGTATAAAACACAAGAGCGGTGGGCCCATTTTAATGCAACCACAAACTTGGTCTGCAAGTTACGTAGCCCATATCATACAAAGCTTCATTAGTTGATGAAATTGATGTTCCAGTTTAAATTCATTTCATAAAATAAGAAGGAAAGATAAGCAGTTACTATGACCAGTTTATTTGGTTCTAGGACTCAAATGGGTGGTAAAAGTGATACTTTGACTTGTAATTAGTTCCATTGTAACGTTCATGTCAAGAACTTTCTAACAAAACATAATTTGTTCTAATTTGATACTTTGGTAAAAAATTTATGGCAAATTTGTCTTTTCATGTGCTTAGAGAGTTTAGGTAAGTCCTACACCTTCCCAAATATTCTACATTGCCTTGAGAAATACCATTCCTCGTTTTCCAACTAAGAACATTGGCATTTAATCACAAATCTCGAGAAGATTAAATTTCGAAATGAAAGAATTTAACTTTTACTGATTTTTCTTGGAGGGTATGTTTGGATATATGGAAGAGTTTGGAAAAGAAAAGAAAATATGAATAATTTTTCATTTTAAGTAAATATTTATTTATTTAAGAATATTTTAAACTAAGAGGAATAAAATGAAAGATTATTATATAATTTTTTAATTATTTCTTATTTATTTTTATAATTTTTATATTTTATAATTTTTTTAATTTAAAAATGAAAAATTATTTTCCTTTTCTATTCTTCTTAACTCCTTCATCTCAAAAAATAGAGTTTGTAAGAGGAAGAAAATAAATAATTTTTTATTTTTAAATTAATATAATTATAAAATATTTATAAAAATAATTAAAAAATTATATAATAATTTTTTATTTTAAAACATTCTCAAATAAAAGAAATTCATTTAAAATAAAAATTTAAGCCTCCTTTTATTCTCCTTCAAACTTTTTCATTCAAATATATCTTTAAAAATAAAATATCAAAATTACCCCTCAAGATCACTAGATGAAACCTTGGGGCCAAACGGACCCAGTTTTGGGGGTCAATTAGCTGACCTTGGGGTGGAAGGCCCCGTTCCTTAGTCAAAAAGAAAATTTCTTAATTCTTTTCCCAAGATTTCTCTTGAATATTGGATTGAGAATTTTTTCATAAAACATATACGATCAAGTTCAATAATATCCGTTGATACCTCAATTTTCCAATTGCTCGAGTTTATTCTTAAAGAGTAAAAGTTTAAATCCATTGATAGATAGTCGAAGCGGTTTATTGTGTGATAGATTAAAGTTTCAGGATAAAGCAGTTTCTCCGATCGGCAAAAAGTTGTATGATCAATGGCTCCGCAATGTGAATTTTAAGAAAGTTAGGGTGCCCTTTATAATATTTAATTCGTGCTTCTTCTTTTTTTGTGAGCGACAAATCCTCACGGTACCTGGGGTCTAGAATCTAGATTCGGCCTTACCCATAATCATATAGTTTAGATTTTATCAGAGATTTATGTAATTTAATATTTAAATTATGTGCAACTACGTGATCTCTTCTTATTTGTGCTAAAAAACAAGTGGCTGAGGCTCACACTTGAGAAGTGATGTGACTGATGATCCACTTTTCAAAAAACTATTTCTTGTTAAACAAAGCAAAACTGATTAAACTTCTCTCTTCGAAAGACCAACCGACCAGATGGCACATAAGTGGAAATGGTTGCAGCATCGCATCACTTACCTGTCCTCACCTCTGTTCCAGGTTTAATGCTTTTAACGGAGCAACGAGAAGGTGCCGTCATTAATAAGCAGCTGTGGCTCACGTAGAAAATTAAATATTATGTGTGCAGATTTTATTTATAATATAAATGGATATTATTTTAGTTTTTTTTTAGTATTAATACTTGAGTTATTATGTGTTTATTAGATGTTAATTATATTTAATATATTTTTAAATATTTATTATAAAAATTAATAATTAATAATTAATTAAATATTTATTTTAAATATTAAATTCATAAAAACATCGTAATAATTCTCACCGTCAAGCAATCCAACGGTAACCCTTCCCTCTTCATAATCATGGGACCCATCGAACGCGTTGCAGCATCACTCCACCGTTATTTTCCTATTTCATTCACTTATATATTTTTCTTAAATTTCAAATACTGCGGCTGCGTTACCAGATTGTACTTTGGAGAAGGAAGATGAGTGAGGAAGAGGAGAGGCAAATTGCAGGTTTGTGCGTGAATCTAATGAAAGATTTTGATGCCTTTCATTCAGTTTCACTTTTCTCTAAATCCATAAAACTTCGAAACAGAGGCAGCGTTTTCCATGTTAGATTCACGCACAAACTTGTCATATGCCTTTTCTTTACTATTATTATTATTATGTATAGCTCTTAATTTCTTGCATTCAAGTTCGGATTTTCATTCAGATTTCTCTGTTTGGCGCGGAAATGGTGCGTATTTGAGAAAGATAACGCCACGGTATGGCATCTTCCATCTTGAATTCGCAGTTTATCTATTTTCCCCATATTTGAGATTTGTAATTTGGTTAGAAGAAGATGATTGCATGGTTTTGTTCGTGAGTTACCACGAGTGTTTTAAAAAAATGAAATAGTTATTGGTTTGGGTAATTTCATTTTCGTTTACATGAATATCAGATTCGTAGTTGTTAAATTTTGATTTCTGTTGAGCTTCGGGCTGCCTTTAAATGCAATCGCCTATTTGCCATGATGATTTGAGGCCGAAAGTTCCTCATTCTGATAGGGATTTGGACCTTTGATGACAAGTAATAGAACAAAATCTGTGCGAAATTCACTAAGGAATTAGTATTCAACAGTGGCTTACCGAATTGCAAAGACACTCCAGTTCGCGTTTACTTGCAAGCAGTTCCCAAGTTCCTTTTTTTTATTACCTGTGTCCCTTGCAACTCTGTTACTCAAACGCTGGAACAAATGACCGAAAGTTGGAGTTGGTACCAAATCTTTTCAGCTATCTTTGATGCCAAATTGCCAATAATACTACTCCCCATCTCTCTCCTTTCTCCCAGGATCTTAAAATCTTGCTTTCAACAATTTGAATGCTCCGTGTTGAAGCAAGATTTGGATTGTTCATCACAATTCTTTCAAAGTCAAAACCAAACCAAATTTTTAGAATGAATTCTAAAAAGTGGATTTTTTTTGTTTTTGTTTTTTGTTTTGAAGATTTTGATACGTGGTAAAAGATTTTTGTGAATTATCAGAGATCTATTTAATACGAGGATTTTATATTAATAATGAAGTATGAAAAGTTTAGTAGTATCAGTAGATTTGTTGGAAACCAAAGCAATACCGGCAAAATAATTTTGTGAGTTATCAGAGATCTATTTAATATGAGGATTTTATATTTATAATGAAGTACGAAAAATTCAGTAGTATCAGTATTTATTAGGATTTTATAATTTTGCAATATTTGTCTGCTTTTGGAAGCTTATGATGAACATGATGCTAATGGTAAAGTTTTTCCTTCGTGGGCAGGGGTGAGTGCGGTGAATATTGATGAATGTGAGGAAGATATACATCACTAACTTTAGTTCCTTTCTGCTTTTACAAGTAATAGCAATTAGGAGCTAGGCATATCATATCATATATACCAAAAAGGTTTGGCACAATTGGTAGATAGTTTGGTTCTTTAACATGTTATTCTAAGTTTAAATCAAGTTGTGTATATATAAAATGTTTTATTAAGAGAGATTGTACTCTTTTAATAATCTCTCCATTTCAAAAAAAATTAATCTCTCACTATCAGTTAAAGAATACACTTGGTTCACACTAATATATATATATATATATATATATATATATATATATATAATGAGAGAAGTGATTTATTGTGAGAGTGAGATGAACAAATCTTGACCATTGAATCATCCATGTATGATTAAAATTAAATGTTACTTAAAGATCACATGACCACTAAAAAAAGTTACATGACTTTATGTTTTAATCTTAACCATACATAGATGATCCAATGATCAAGATTTGTTCTTCTCACTCTCATAATAAATTACTCCTCTCACTTGATATATATATATATATATATATCATTGAAATGTATGGGCACCTCTCTTTGTGGGCAAGTCCATTGTCTTGTTTCAGCAGCTCTATTGTTTGGAAGTTGTCTGATTCCATTTGTTCCTACTGCTTCTAGTGAATCTGCCATTTCAAGTATTCCTACAGTTTCAAATCGTCTATAATTCTTTTTTCTCGTGGTTCTTGATAGATTGATGGTGTATACGGTTACATCTGCTCGCAATTTTTTTTTTCCAGAATGGAGTAGTTTAGGCATTTGACTTGTTATCATTTTAAATTGAATTTAATTATGGGGAAAAAATTCACATTTTTTCATTATCTTTTACACACATTTTTTTTGGGCATAGGATTGTCCCCTGCTCACAGGTCTCCATATACTGGATTGAAATAATATAACTTTTACGCCTCATAAGTTTTGTGAGAATAATAGCATTCTTTTGTTATAGTAACTATAAATTGTAAATGATAGAGGAATAATTCACGGGAAAATTTTAATGAATTACAATCTATCAGACTTTATGTATATTTGTTTGTATTCTTAGAGGCTAGGAAGTAAGAATCGATTCGCACAATAAAAGGCACGGCAAATGTGCCTTGAAACTCGTGCTTCCAAATAAATAGATCCCAAAAACTTTTTAATGATTTGTCACGAAGAATTTTCGCGAAAAAGAAAGAGATGTATTCAAATACTTCAAAGTAAATTAATAAATTATTGAATTTAATTTTAATTTACTGTCAGTGTAAAAAAAATTTACATTATTATTTAATCATGTCTGACATATCATTAAAAAGTTAAACTTTTTAAGTAGTTGTTGTAATAGTCAAACTCTTTTAATGATTTGGCAACACATGATTAGATGACAGTGTAAAAAAATTTTATACTGACGGTAGATCAAAATTAAACTTTAAATTATTTACGAAAGACAAATGAATCATTTATCAACGCACCATGGAACTAGCTGTTCAACATCAGCATCTGCAACCACCTACCGTGCCATCACCTCCGTAGCATGCCACCACCATCCTTGGCAAGTACCAATTGACTTGTTTTCTCAGCCATGATAGCTTTGCAAAGGAGTATCAAGCTTGCTCCGTGGTGCCGTGCCACGATCGCACCATCGTCATCAAAATTATTGACAAGTCCAAAATCGTTAACGCCACCATGGATCCCCACATTGTCCGCAAAATCAATGCCATGTGCCTCCTCATCCACCACCCAACGTCCTCCGCATCCACGAGGTTATGACCACCAAGGCTAAGGGTGGAAATATGTTAGGAGGCCAAATAGAAACATATGACCTAGCCTATTTACAGTTTACTTAAACCTAGCCTATTTATCAAACAAATCAAGTTTAGGCTTTTCCAAAAACCTATTTAGTTAAATAGGCACAGGCCTAAACCTTTAAAAAAAATATTTGGCCTAACAGACCAACCTATTTCTTTCTTATGATAACATATAATTAAAAATTTATAATACTTATATGATTTATTAGTTATATATTAATATATTTTATTTATTTTATACATAATATAATAATTTTATTAAATATTAAGTATATTTGAATCCTATAAAGTTAGAGCATGTTGGCTTATTGGAAGGTCTTTAAGTAATATATGCTTTCAGACTATGCTAGATTTTTATGTTTTCACAAAGAGGCTAGGACAGACCTAAAAAAAAGCCTATAATTGGTAATAGGTCAGGCTAAGACCCAAGTTTTTCAAAATAGGTCAGGCCTATTTAAGATAAAGTCTAACCTAACTTATTTCCACCCCTAGCCCAGACTGAGATCCACTTCGTCGTCAAGTACGCCACCGGTTGCAAGCACTGCTCCAAGCCGCAATGACGACCTCTTCTCTGCCCTCCACTTCTGCCACCGCAATAGTGTCACCCACCGTGACCTCAAGCCGCAGAACCTCCTCCTCGACGGTGAACTGTTAGCAATTAGTAACTTCCGAAGACGCGAGACAGACAGAGAGAGAGAGCAGGAAAGATATGGTAAAGGAGGTGAAGCACGCCAAAAATTCTCTTCATCTTCCACAAAGAATTATTCTTGGTCGCAGTCGCATCCACCACCGCATGAGGTGGTCCAAACCCAAATTTGATAGTGGTGGTGAGGGCTAAAGACCCTTTTTTAGTCGTGAGTTCCCTTCCGCGGTGATTCCGTCAATCAATCCCTTTAATCATTGTGGTAGTGGGTATTTGTCTTCTCTGGTAGCAATTCATTCACTGAACCCATCACACCTTTTCGATTAGTCTATAAATGTTAGGGGTGATGTTATGGGTTATTCTAATTTGGGTATTCTATCTAGGTTCAATGTTGCTTCTCTTGGCTCGTAACACCAGCACTAACTCCAATGCCGGTGACATGGTTTTCATGCCCTACAATAGTTTTAGATTTTGCAAGTTTGGAATTCAATGGCAAAGATTCATTCTTACGAATGGTTAGGCTGATGTCAGGTTTTGAAAAATCATGTGACGCTCACTTGATGAAATTCTTCCGTTAAACATTTATCAGCTTATGGATTAAGGGAACAATTAAGCAATGAATTTAGTTCAGATACCTAATAGAGAGAATTAGGTTTCATTTAGATATGTTTATGTGTAATTTATTTGGGCTTATTAATTATAAAAAAACGCTTATAAAGTGTTTTATTTTGTTTGAATAAGTTTATTAAAATATCTTATAAAAATCCTATATATATATTTGTACCTAACCCTACTCGGGGCTAGTGGAGGCCCCACCACTAGGGTTGGACCTAGGGGCAACCTCTGAAATGGGTCCCAAGGGAAGGGGGATAGGAGAAGGGAAAGGAAAATGGGTGTGCACTCGTTAGGGATCGAAGCTTGCACCTAACACTAACATGAAATTTCCCTTACCAAGTGAGCTAAGCTCACGAGACTTAGGCCCCGTTTGGATAAATAACTTATATAAGTACTTATTAAAATAAAGCTTATTAAGCTCTACTGTCATAAGCGTTGTCTAAAATAAGCTAAATAGCGTTTGGATAAACACTTTGAGAAGCGCTTTTCATAAACCATTTGGAATAAATATCAAGCATTTGATAGATATGCTATGAATTGTGTTAATCCCTTAGAGTTAATTTTGTGGAAAATTATTATAAAAACAACTAATATCTTAGGTATTAGTTGTTTTTATAATAATTTTAACTTGCACAAAAGCTTATTTTCATAAACTTAAATTTTTAGCTTTCACAAAAACTTATTTTTATAAGCTTAAATTTTTAGCTTATAAAAATAAGCTCAAAACAGCTTATAAGGGTTTCATAAGTTGTTTTAATAAGCTCATCTAAACAGAATAAAAATACTTTATAAACGCTTATTGTAGTAGATAAGTCTAAATAAGCTGCATATAAGTCTATCCAAATGTGGCCTTATTTTCATAAACCAAAATTCAAGCTTATGAAAATAAGTATTTAGGAAAGCTAAAAATAGTTTAGGTACTAGTTATTTTTATAATAATTTTTGAAAAAATTAACCATAAAAATTAACACAATTCATAACATATCTCTTAAATAAAATATATTTATTCAAAATGGTTTATGAAAAGCATTTTTTGAAGTATTTATCCAAATGCTATTTAGTTTGTTTTAGACCGTGATTATGACAGTAGAGTTTATTAAATAAGTTCTATTCGAATAAGTACTTATATAAATTCTTTATTCAAACGAGATTTTAATAATTTAAGGTGGCTCTTTGCAAGTGCCTCAAAGTTGAAAGGGTGAGGATACCTTTTTTTAAAAAAAAGATTTTATTTTAATTCACTATTAGTGTAAATTTTTTATACATTGTCATCTAATAATGTTTTAACACATCTTTAAAGAGTTAAACTTTCTAAGTAGTTGCTATAATAATCAAACTATTTTAATGATGTGGTAATTCATGATTAGATGACAGTGTAAATTTTTGTTACACTGACAATAAATCAAAATTAAATTAAAAAGAAAGCTACGAATAATACACGTTTCTAACCTATTTTTTGAATTAAATTAAGAAAATAATAATTTTATATCCTCATAATAATTTTTCTTAATTACTCAAAGAATAAAGTATTAAATACTTTTTGGTTCCCAATGCATTAAATGCTTGGTTTCCTAAGATATCCTCATATCCCGAAGCAGGAGGATGCGTTAAAAATGAGAACCCCTCTCAATTGTATTTTTTTTATACATATTGTCCCAATAATCAAACTCAAGACAAGATATTTAAGGTGATTAAGTTTTTTCCACTCAAACTAATGTAAGTTGATTAGATTATTAATTTTAAGAATTTTTAACAACACAAATTTAAAATAAAAGACCAATAATCATTATCCTTAACATTGATAGCCATTTGAAATAATTCATTGACCATTCTAAGTGATTACTTGATTTTTCATCATAAAATAACAATCCTAAAATTCATATATATTCAAGTCTAATAATTTCTAAGAAAGTGCTAATTATAATTTTTATTTAAGAATATATCTAGATAATTATATTTAAAAATGATTTTATTTTCTAATACTTAAAGAGACCACAATAATGAATTATTTAGTAAACACACATTTTAATCTTTCATAGATATAAGTGTTATCGATTAGATCCTCTAATGATGAAGACATCAAATATTAAAATGGTTTTTTAATGTCAATTTTTGACATTAAATTAGTCTTTCAATGTAATTTTTTTATATTAAATTAGTCTTTTAATGTCATTATTAGAGTACTAAATTGATGACACTTGTATCTGTGGATGACAAAAATTAATGAGTGTTTATTATAAATTATTTTATCATAATTTTTTACAATTAATTTTATATGGTTTGTAAAAACATTTTAAAATTCTATTTTCTTTTTATTTCACAACTATTTTAAGTTTATACTACTAACTTTACAAATTTTTTGACACATTCTATACAAACTATCATAGTATCATGTAATGAATTTAATTGGAGCTCCAAATTTAATTTTGTGCAAATATGACTAATCTTTTCCAAATTGAATTTAGTTTAGTTAATTACTACCCAAAAAAAAATTAGTTTAGTTAGTTAGTTAAGACTACTATTATTTGTTAACGTGCCTTACTTTTTATAAATATACACAAATATTATAAGTCAATATTCTAAAGTGGATGCCCATCTCAAATTCTCAATAAAATTCTTCAAACAATGTAGGTTGACCAAACAATTATTTTGGAGGACCAATTTAATATCAAAAAATAATTTTAAAAAATTAATTTGATGTTAAAAAATTGACATTTGAGAAATATTTTAATATAAAAAATTATAGGAGGACTAAACTGATGTCTCATGTATCTTTGTTGCTATAAAAAAAAGTTGAAGTTAATAGACAATATAATTTGAAAGAATATTCATTTAATCTTAAATGTTCATTAAAATAGAATAATTACTATGATATATATGATTTATATTTATTTTCAGAGCTAATTTTTTTTTATAAAAATTATATAAATGAAAAAACAGTTCAATTGACATATTCAACTATATTAAAAAAATTCAACTTTTCTAAATGCATAATTGCTTTTAGAATAATGTTATAAATTTCAATAAGTGTTACTAAAGGAAAAAAAATTAAAAATTAAAATTAATAAAATTTTATTTAAGATCTACAATGTATCAAGAAAGATTAAAGGATTGACTATATTGTCAACTGAAAAAGAAATATTGAAAGAATTTGGTTATAAAAATTTAGTTAAGAGTTTTGTATCTAAAAAAGTTAGAAGAATATAATTTGAATTTTTGTAAATTTCGATTTAAAAAAAATCTTATTTTGATGTTTAGCTGTTGAGCCACTATGCCGTATATAATAGCACGTGGAGTCTCATCGACATGGGGATTATTGTTTAAAATTTAGTGTTGAATGGTAGGCATTGGTAGCAAGTACGTCGAATATTCTAAACGGTTTTGGGTAAGGCTTTCCTTTCAAATTTCAATGACCCTTATTGCCAACAAGTGCTGTGAGATTGACATTTCCATTCTTCTTCAGGTTTGGATTCAGATCATGGCCGTAAGATGATGAATTAATCTATAATACAGATATCAATATTAATATTTATAATTTTTCCATTCACATTACTTAACCCTAAATTTATAGCATCTATAGTTAATATAGATGATCATGGAGATTAAATCTAAATGATTATTTGAATAAGAAGATGATGTACAATCCATTGCTTTCTTGTAAACATATCAAAGATGTGCAGTAATCCTCTTAGGTTAGTTCTTAGTGTGTGAGTGAGAAGAGAAACTACTCCTATTTGAGGGTATTTGTTTCTGTATGTAGTCTTAATAAGTCAACCACATTGCAACCTTAGAAAAGAATAAAGATCTTTCCTTATGCACTCAAAAGATGAGCTTACTTATCTATCATAGCAAGCTCATACACAGGCTCGCCACATCAACCCATCTAATTGAAGTGCTCAACAGTAAGTAGTCCAACAAAACATTAGTGATCACATGATTGAGTTAAACAACAATATGAACAATATGCTTCAATATTTTGACATCTAATTAATCTGAGTTTTATTAAAATAACATTGATTATACAAGTCCAAATTAAAATAATCTAACATAAGAGTGATAGAACAACTTTGGGGGTAATTGCTAGGGAAGTGTGTGTCAAAGCAAAACAAGGCATGACAATAAGGGGTACCTTGAGGACCTTTTATCATGGCTCTCATGAGATCGGGTCTCGTCTTGTAAGCTCTAACGTAAATTTATGAGTCAGTGAGACATAGCCCCGATACCTCCCAGTCTCTCCGGATCTTCTCAATTTGAGTGCTTTCACTGCTAACGGGCTTAGTAGGTTTCTTGTGGATGAAGTAGTGGTGATCACTAGGAGGAGTGTGACTGTGAACTATACCGAACTTCTGTAACCCCTAGAATATCTTCTCAACTTCATCTATTATTTCCTCAATTTCTCCATTACCTTCTGCGTCTGCCAATCCATGTTCTCCCACCGGACTCTCGAATAATTTTCCCTGTTCATCCATGTCTAATTGAAAATTGACAACTTCACAAAAGATGTGTCTAAGGCTACGTGAAGTGCAATACATATGATATGGATCCGACTTCTCTTAGGATGAGTTTGGATTGGAATCAACTCCTTGTATTTAGGAATATGATAGTAATATTTTTATTGATAATGATTAATGAGTGTTTAATTATAAAGAAAAGAATAGAATCTAAATCCAAATGTTATGATATTATGCTAGTGTACACTCCTATTTTATTTAATATATATAATTTAAATCCTGAAACTAGAGAAAAAAATTCAATGGTTTAAGAAATTTTTTAATCCCAATAGATTTTTTTTTTGGTAGAAAAATCCTAATTTATTTTTACTTCTACTAAATACTATGATTGCTTACAGCCCAATTCTTCATCTCGTTAAAATAAACTTTTAAGGTCAACTAGTTTACGGATGTTCGATCCTCTCATCCTACGAGTTTGAAACAACCCTGTCTAGTTTAGTCAGATTTGACAATGCAAGCGTAACCGTTGAGACTTGGGATTGGGAATAGGAAACCCTTTTCGATGTGACAAATTCAACTCAGTTTTTTCTAGATATAACGTGTGTGCACCAACTCGCATGGCACTCTACTGTGAGAACCACAAAGGCGTATTATTATTATTATTATTATATATAATATAAACATATAGCTTATGCCAAAGGCATTCAAGCCTTCCACTGTGAGAACCACAATACAAAATCTAGAAGAAAATTGCTAAATTAGAAACCCCACCAACATCTTCAATCCAAGGAAGGTTGAATGTCAGTTTGCCATCAGGCAGCCACTCAAAAGCGAACTCAACACCATTCAGTTGACACTTCTTTGGAGACTTACTCGAGTAAGCAAGGAAATTCCCACCACCTTTAACCATAAGCTTGGCACCAATCTCAGTTCCACTCTCAACATATTCCAATTCTTGAATTGTCCCTCCACTGTTGAACATGCTTGTTAACCCAATTGGTCCAAATTTGATGCTGCCACTTAGTTTTGTGACTGTTACAAAGCTGTAGAGCTCGAAGGTGGAAGGTTGGATCGTAACTTGGATTGGTTGAGACTTGGGGGTAATTAAACGGAGTTCCTCTGCCTGATTGAGATAGACTACGTACTCCTCTGCCTTACCCTTATGGGCTGCTTCTTTCTTCTGGTCCCATTCAACCTCAGTTACATGCACTGAACCAGATACTGGTTTGTAGCATTGAGGGTAACCCCTGATGCTCTGCACCTTAGGGGGTCCCAACCGGCCCCTTGGTAGTTGAAAGCACCAATAACGCCTCCATACTGTTGTATGAACAAATTTAGTGGTTAGGTATAATAACTAATCAAATATTTAAAAGATGAATGCTATGAACCCACTTTTGTAGGCTCTATCTAGTATTGAAACTTTGGACAATATGTATATGAGTGAGACAGATACCTTATTGAAGTTCCAAATCTTAAGAACATTTTTTTGGTCAAAGAGAAGGTTCTTGAAAAGGCAGTCTCTGATTGGAAGGGGGAAATGTATGCACTTGGGTACGGTGCCATCAGGGTAGACAAGCTTCTTAATAAGATTAAAGTCATGAGAGGCCACTGTGTCACTCAAATAGACCGGAACACCACAAATGGCCCTTGACCCTGCATGAAATTTGGCACACGCATGGTCCGATTGGAACATATCCCAATCGGGCTGAATCATGTGCCCCATCCACAAGTTATTATAGGCACAGTGAATCATTTGTACCCCCTGTAGCCAGAAGACTCCCATGGGATCTTGGATCCAAAAGTCATCCCCTGTAACAAAAGTTTGCAAATTTGGGTTAAACCCTTATTTTTTTTTAATTGTTTTTGCGTGTCTGTGTATAACTGAAAAAAATAAAAAAATAAAAAAGGAGTAAACACTATCCACAATCCAGTGCACTGCTTACCAACTGTTCCCATGGAAATTTGCTTCGTTCCGAGGAAGAAAAAGTCGTTGCACTGCTGCATACTAGCGATGATTCCATTTCCATTAAAATTCTTGACAATGGAGTTTGTTAACCCATCATAGTATTCCTTGGCAAGCTCAACTCTGCCTCCATATTCATCGCAGACATACTCAAGAGTCTGCAGTTAAAAAACATAGTGTACAATCAAAGTCAATAAATAGTGGGATACGAACAGATATTAAAGCTAAAGTCAAAGTACGTAAAAAAGAAAAGAAGAAAACTCACATGAAACACGTCCACTTTGACTCCTGTAATACTGGATTTGGCAAGATAGGAATGCATAGAGTCATAGAATTCATTGGCTTGATCAGGATGAACCAGCCTAATAGAACCTTCGATGATTTTTACCACAGCAAGATCATGCATTGTCCCATCAAGGCCAGGGGAGAGTTTGCAGGGGGATTATTTTCGAATTTAGGTGTGTTGCTCCTGGATGCACACCACCCCTGGCGCCACAAATTGCATGCCACACATAAATATCATCCAAACCTTTGAACTTGGTCCTCAAATCCCTTGTCAAAGCCTTCATCCCATAGTCCTCTGCGTTGCACCAACAGCTTCCACATTCTTTGTTTGAAGCAGCGTTGCTTAATTTGCTCTCCCCATAAATGTCATCGATTTCTTTTTTCAACTGTTGGATCCTCGATTCAATCTCAGGCAAATTGGAACTCTGAGATTGGATGGCCTCGTCGCATTGCCTACCCAAAAGCTCAAGTTCAGTCCCCCTTGCCATCAAGGCCTTAATCTTCTTTGGGTCGTAACAAGGAGCATTAGGACCTAAAAGAAGACCAGCTTGGTATTTTTCGAACTTTTAGCCTTCATCGAACCTGTGAAGCCTTGCAATCATTTGTTCACCACCCATAACAACATTTTTGGCGTCCTCGTTGGGGCCAGCACCATCCAAATTGATGCTTTGCCACCCATCGTCAATGATGACAAACCTTGGAGCCACGCCACCCTCAGTGAAATCATTCAATCCGTGCCAAACTCCAACAGGGTCTACTGTTAAGGACATGGCATCCCAAGTGCACCAACCGAATTTGTCAATTAGGTTTGGCGGAGTTTTCTCTTCCAAGAGCCTGAATGAATTTCGGTGAACCCTGAGGGCAATATAGGCCTCTGTCATCGAGTTGTAGGGGTTTTCAAACAAGTGAATATAGGCAATGGCATCAAAGTTTGATGCTTTCACTTGCGTAGAACCACTCTCTACGCAAATCATGACATGCCCATCAGAGCCAGGATGAAGAGCAGACCTAAAACTTCCTTCAATGATAGGAATGATTATGACACAGGACTTTATTTCAGGAAGATCAAAGAGCAACCACTGGGTTTCCATTTGTAAATCTGAACCAGAATTTCCCACCCACTGGGTAGACCACCACGTTTTGAACCTAAAGATACTAGGGAAGTACCTACCACTGAATCTACCCAAGGAGTGCATCAATCTATCAGAAGGCTCCTTCTGAGAGAACCCAAGGAAGCCCCCCTTGTGGGATAGGGCATGCACACGCTGAAGCAGGGAAGGTGGGGCATCAGAGGATTGACAGATAGTGGAGAAGGGACTGAAAGAGACATTCACAGGGACTTGTGAGAGCAATGGCACACCTCTGACTGAAAGCTTACCATCAGATAAGTCAAAAGTCTTTTCCAGAGGCTTAGAAGGGAGGGGTTCCAAGGTGGAATCTAGTGGGTCATTGGGAGGAGCCATGGAAAATAGAAAAACAGAGAACAGAAGGAAGCAGACGGGAAAACAAAGGAGAAACAACAAATATTTAAAACCTTGGTTTTAGGAATGAATAATGAAGGAAATTAAGAAATTGAAATGCAAAACTGGGATGGACCAAAAGTTAATACGCTTGACTAATATATGAGGATTCAAGATCAGAGAGATACCTCTATATTTTTGGAAGAACTGAATCAGAATATTCAATATATGATACACTTCACAAGTATGAAAGTTTTTTAAAAAAGGTTAGATTTCTGCAGTTTAAACGGGAAAATTATGAGTCAAAGAGAAATTTATGCATATATATTAGCTATGAGCAACAAGAGAGTATTACAGGACACAAATGGATGCTTCGAAGGATTTCTTGGTTGCTAGTATGGCAATGGGAATCTAGGTTATGTGAATATATATATATATATATATATATATATATATATATATATATATATATATAGGCAGAAACTGGAAATGTAGTTATCCAGTAGATGTGAACATGTTGTTTTCAAAGTTTTTATGGATTTTTTCCCTATTAATTTTGTCTTCTCTTCTGATGCTAAAGAAACCAGTACTTATAATTCTTAGTTCTAAAATGAAAAGACAATTAAATTCAAATATAATGCCACAAAATTAGATGTTCAGACATATATCCATAGGCATTTATTTTTTGGTAAGATATCCATTTATACCCCTTAAATACAATGTTGATTTTTCTCTCCATGCATGCATACACGTATATCTCTCTTGAAAGCTAATATTACCTGTAGTTTTCCTAGGCATATATATTCATCTGGCGGCCTCTCGTATTTTCCTTTTAACTTGAGAGCTTTGTCTTCTATATTTCAACCGTTGTGATCAATGAGACTCGAAATTTATGCTGAACAATTCTTATATATATTTTGAATTGATTATATTTAAATTTTATTTTTTAAAAATTTAAATGAAATTTCTTATATATTCTTGCATATTGCATTCATGTTTTACAGAATATCATATAGGCAGTGTAAATAAATTTGGATTATTAAATTAATTTTAAAATTTTAAATTGTTATATATAATAGAGATTATTTTGATTTATTATTAATTTAATAACTAATAAATATTTAATTATATGATAATATAAAAAATGAATCAAAATCAAATTTAATATAATATATTTAAAATATATAAATAATGTCTCACGTCACATGTGTTATGCATGTTAAAAAAATTCTACTAAGCTGTGGAGTTCTATCCTATCTTTAAGATAATTTTTTACCCTCAAGTGATCTTGTAATAAAAATATATTATTTATTTTTTAAATATTTTTTATATTATTTTAATATAAAAAATAATTTTTTAATTGGGAGTTAAAAAAACTCCTTAAGAATAGGATAAAAGAACCCTACTAAGCTATACCTACAGCACTTTTTCATCATTATTTGGAATTTAATGCTTTGCATTGTCAATTTGTTATTTTGTTTTCCAGGTATCCTTACAAGCTCCTGGCACTATGAGACTAATCTCTTTTGGATATGGTTGCCACTAAAAGGCCCTCTTAACAATCGTCTATTCGAAGGATCGAACTTATGTCCTTACTTTGAGAGTGCAGCTCGCTTACCAGTGCACCAAACGTTTGTTGGTACTTTACATTGTCATTTGTCACTTTGCAAATTTTCATGAGGGACCATTTAAATATATATTTTCTCACACTTACTAGAAATATTTATATATTTTGAGATTAATATTTTTAACGGTTTAAAATTTATTTATATTTTATTATATAATATTATAAATTCTATTAGACGAGACACATTCATATTAGTTTAGCCGCGGCGAACGAGGGTAAGGATTTGATTTTTCTCTCCTCCTTCTTCTTATGTTAAGAATTTTGATTTCCTGTTCTTTTCAATTATTGTAATTCTTTCTAAGGTGAACCGGGGAACATTCAAGAGAAAATTGTGGTGCATTTCCTCTCTCCTTATCCGCATGGGCTACAAACCTAACTTAATCGGACTTTCAACGAATTTATTATTAGAATAATTTAATTTTAATTACTGTAAATTATTATTATATCAAATTTTTTTGATAATACAATAACAAAATTATATAATAATATATATTTTTTAATTTAATTAACAAAATGCCTATTGATATTCAATTAGAGGAACCATGCCAGCATACTGGAATAGATTAAACCTAATATAATACTAACTTAATAATTGACAACAGCTTTTTACTTGCTGAATGCTGATCATATAGGCATATAGCCGTAAGATTGGAGAAATTCTTATTTCTGAGAGTACCCATCAAATTAAATTTATAATATTATGTAATAAAATATACATCGTTGAGAGTATTATTTTTAAAATATTTAACTAATTTTTCGTAAGATTGAGATTTAAAAAAAAAAATCAAGTTCAAAATCTAATTAGTATATATTATTTTAAATGTTTTTATAATTTCAGAAAAATAATAAATTATGGTTTTTTTCTGATTAATAATTTAATTATAATAATAAAATATTATCGCTCGTTCTCTTATCCTTCCCATTGAGAAGTTATTTTATAATATTATCATTTATATAATTAAAGAATAATAATAGGCAAGTTGCGAAGTCTTTTGGATTAATTTGTGTATCTTCCTAGAACATGGAGAGAAAAATTCAAAGCTACTTCTTATCGATCTCTTTTTTATTTTTTCCTTCTTTGCCTAGTCATGTTTGGATTTTGGAAGATATAAAGAGTAATCTCAATACTTCGAATAAAATTAATTTCACATTTAAAAAATATAAATATATGCAAACAAGGATCCAAAAATTACAAAATAAATTTGTTAAAAGGTTTACTTTGATAAGAACTTAAATTGAATAGAATGATGAAAACAATGTTTACTTACTCGTTTAATTTTGGTAAAGAAACTGTTAAATAATCGTAATTTGTTATTAGAATTTTTGACAATTTTTTTTTATTGATGTTTAGGTAGATGAAGGATCCCATAATTTTATCTCATTCAACAATCATCTTTAAATTTAGTTAAATTTTAATTTTTTTGTTGCTGTGTAGGACTACTATTTTGATTATAAAGGATAGACGTGTATTTATCTGCTTGATCCATTATGTCAGTCGGTGTACATTGTAGTTTTGCTTGTGATGACTTGACGAAGAAGAACACAACCGAACCCAGTTCGAGTATTTGAGAATCTCGAAAATCTCTCATAGCAATGTTAACGCTTATGAATCTCCATAATCCATGGCCATCATTCATCAATTTTGATCATATCCATGTTTTCCCATTTTAAAGCGGTGACCATTTATTTTTGTTTTATTTATTATGTTATAATTTTCTTAATTTCTTTCTGTGTTTTTTTGGGCAGATTTTGCCATTATCGATGCACGCATAGGCATGCGTAAATGAGTAAATCGCTTATCTCTCGGTTCTTTTTTTTTCTTATTATGATTTTTTTAGTATGACGAATAATGTGTATTTTCTTTTTGGGGTGGACTATTTTGCTATTGAGTCAGCGATGTTTCATTCTCACATTTTTTTATAGATCCTAAGGTAAATTTATATAAATCATTTAAAAAAATTACAATAAAATAAAGATGTTATCTAATAACTTATACAAATTTATAAAATATTTATAAAGATAAAATTTGTTTGTATATTATTACTATTTGTTATTTTGTCCGTTGCATCTTCCTAGATGCAATCCATGCAAACATAATGATGCTGACACGTGTGAAATCATGTAAGATCCACTTCACACGAAAGCAATGTTATTTAAGTCTGATTGGACAATAAATCAAAAAATTTTTAATTCAATTTCAACCGGTTTGTTAAACCGATTTAACAAATCCATATATGGGTACAAATCAATATATGTGTGTAAATATATGTGTGTAGGGACAATCAAATCAAACTAAGAGAAATCAAACTAAGAGAATAGGAGGAGTGATACAAAATGCTAGCTGGATGATACATCACGAGAATCACATCATGATACAAACAAGATTTGGGAATTTTTTTCTCTCAGCAAGAAAAAGAGGATCGAAGGAGAGAGAAAAAATATTTCTTTTCTTTTTTCAAAATTTCTTTCTTTTTTTCTCCAAATAGAGCAAAAAAAAAGGTTGAGTCCCCGTTTGATCAAAACTGCAAGAAGCATGCCATCTGGGTGGGGTTCACAAGGCCAACCAAGTGGCCCCATGCCCATCCTCCTTCAACCAGCTGGGTGGAGTAATCAGGCTTGACGATGGATGACGATGGTGGAGCTGAAAACGTACCAGAGGATGGTGGTACGAGATGCAGCAGAGGCGATGAGCAACGATGCTGAACGAGCGGCAGATGATGGCTAATGATGAAGATGAAATGAAGAATGGGGATTGCGATTAGGGATTTTTGATTTTAAGTTTTTTTTTGCTTTCAAATTTAAAATGTTAAATTAAATCAGTAACCACCGATTTTCAATAAATCAGTTGGTTTCAGTCTAACTCAATTTTTGCCTACTCTTAACCAGTTTATTCTAGTTCAACTACAGTTTTGGTTTTATCATTGAACCAAGGCCAAAAAAAGAGGCCAGTTCACAGTTTGGACAAAAGTATTAGAGCTTAATTTATATCCACTGTCAGTATAAAATTTCTTTACACTGTTATCTAATCATGTGTTATCAAATCAATAAAAGAGTTAACTATCACAACAACTACTTAAAAAGTCTAACTATTTTAATAATTTGACAACATATAATTAAATGACAGTGTAAAAAAACTTTACACTAACAGTAAATAAAAATTAAATCCAAAATATTAAACGGGCAAAAGTATTAAACTCATCTTATGTGTTTCCAACAATTTGCTCTCGAATTAAATAAAAAAAATTTACACATAAAATAATTCTTGCGTCTCGACTATGTTTAATATTACCTCAAACTGTTGTCGAATTTTATTATTGTGTACAAAATAAATGCGATAATCATTTTGTCTAAAATTAATATGCGCAAGAATCATTATTTAACTAGAGCACAAAATCTCTTTAGAAAATATTAGATTCACAGATCAAATCTCATCCAAACCATTTTATTTTACCTAAATAACCTACCCTTCTTTTTCTCACACTAAATCTTGAACTTCTTTTTATGTATAAAAAAAAAAAAGTTTAATTTCTATTCACTGTCAGTGTAAAATTTCTTTACATTATCATTCAACCATGTGTTGTCAAATCATTAAAATAGTTAAACTTTTTAAGTAATGTGATAGTCAACTCTTTTACTGATTTGGCAACACATGATTGGATGACAGTGTAAATTTTTTTTACACTGGTAGTGTATAAAAATTAAACTCTTTTTTTCACTACAAGTGTAAACTTTTTTTACACTGTCATCTAATCATGTGTTGTCAAATCATTAAAAGAGTTTGATTATCACAACAACCACCTAAATAGTCTAACTCTTTTAATAATATATCAACACATGATTAGATAACAGTAAATTAAAATTAAATCCTAAAAAAAATGACGTTAACAAAAACATTGAACAATAGACGTTATCCAAATTATTAACTATGTCAATAGTAAATAAAATATATAACTTCAATATATTTTCTTGTACGTAATAAAATATATTTTCAATATATTTTTTCGGTACATAATAAAAAAATGTATTTTCAATATATCTTTTTTGGTACATAATAAAATGTATTTTCAATATTTAATTTTGATAATAAAAAAATTGAGAAAATAAATAATTTTCACTCACTACAAATTTCTCACCCACTGAATTACCATAGACTATAACCATGTTAGTGAACTATTAAAATTTTACTCATTGCATAATAAAAAGTAGTAACTTCATTACAAAATTAATTTCAATAAGACGATTCATTAGATGACTTAATTTTCAAAAGGCAATTATAGAAAGAGTAAAAATAGACACCTAATAATAAAATTTTCAAATTTTTTCGTTGTATCATACAAAATTTTCAAATTTTTTCGTGAAATGTCGAGGTAAAACTAATAGTAAATAAGCAATGCTACCTATACAAATTTAGTCACAACTAAACTAATAGATGGTAAAATCTAAGTTTAAATAACCCTTCCTAAACATTTCCTAACAAATACCATGAGCGTGACAAGTTGTGTGGCTTCAACAATTATGCAAATAGCACTATTCCTTAAATAATAAATTTGGAAAACCTAGTTCTTTCCTTATATGATACACAAACATCTAATGCACCTCTAAAGAGGGTCGAAGCGTTTCAAGCTTGTACCTTCGCCGCAAAAATGTACAAGCAACAAATTACAAATACACATCACTTCTATTTGCATTTGCTCCTTCCGCCGAAAAGTAAAGTAAAAAAAATATGATACTAACAATCAAGGAAGAATTAATAATTAGATTCAATTTGCATTTGTTCCTCCAGATTAATATGGAAAAATATCCCAAGCCTATCAGAGAACGTGAATGCTGTAAAACTAACTCAATTAAGATCAGGAACCTACCATATGCCTTCTGTAGTAGCGAAAGGATTTAATAAGTCTTCTTTCGCAGCACTGGCTTCCGCACTTCTTTTTTCGAAATTGTAGCGAGTCCGGGTGTGGTTATATCTACTGTGGCTTGATACAAATCCTTCAATCTTCATATGTAGGTTGGGGCGGGGGAAAAGGAGATCAAAAAATATACATGACAACAGAAGCCCAAAACTAGTAGCTGTTAAAGGTGAAAAAGAATATGATAGTTACCTCGGCATACTGAGAAATAGTGCAATAACTAGAACTCCAACTATAAGAGGGAATACTGGTGCCGGAGTCAACTCCTGCAGAGCATGAGAATTAAGAATAAGAAATATTATGTGCCAAAGCAACCAAAAAAAAAAAATAAGAGAAAGAAATGGTTAATGGCTAATTTTGCCAAATGAAGGACAAAAAAAAATGGCAGAGACAAGAAGAAACCTGCTTTAGTTGATCTTCTTCAACTCTATATCTCAGTGGGCCCACATGGATTTGAATATTTTTCTCCAAGTCAACCTCAATGATATCAGATACAAATTTGTGGGAGCTTGAAGGGAGACCAGATCTAAGCTGTAGACGGTGTCTGCCCTTAGATAAATCCTTCACCTGGAAGAAGTTGGAAATTGGCAGTGGAAAGATGGACTCTATTTTAGTTGTGTCACTAGCTGACTTGATTTCCACCATTAGGTGTTTACGTAGTTCATCTGTACCATTCCCTTCAACGTGACAACTTACAATCGTCATTTCTGGCTCCTCAAAGACTACAAAATCCAAACCCCCGATATCCTCAGTTCCAACCTGGTAACATGAACATCAACCAACAAGCTTACACCAGGATCTCCACATTGACAACAAAGCTATAACAGATGGCTAGCAAGAACTAACCTTGACAGCAATAGAATCTGGAGATGCACGCTCTATATTAGAACTGCCCATACCATCCCTTTTTGCTACTCTAATAATATACATAGTATCAGGCAGTAGTCCTCTCAGACGATAATTCCCAGAGGAATCTGTCACTGACTCCTCAAAATAGCCTTTTGACTCTGACCGCGCTTCAACTGAAACTCCTCCCTTTGGTTGGCTAGACAACAGCGTGACTAAACCTGTAGCACTATAAAAGGTTGATTTACCTCAGCATCTTCCAGAGTAAAATATGTTTAAGTTAAACAGTGCAAGCACATTATTTTAAATGTGACAACATAAACAAAAAGGGAGAATGGGAAAAGGTTACAGGGTGTACAGCAATAAAATATAATTTCTTGGTCAAAATTACAAACAATGAAAACATGTCCATTGCTCAGTGGTTATGTTGTCCGTATGTACTTCCTCTAAGTACCAGTTTTATATCCTGGATCACCTCATTCACCAGCAGAGCTTAAGTGTAATGCAAAGTTACTAGTCTAACATAGCCTAGCAATGGTGTGCATATTCAAGATGTAGCAAGCTCGTGAAAAAAGGCAGGATTGTATTCTACTTTAATCATGTATACTTGAACAGATATGATTCAAGGTCAATCTATTAGGTGATGTATATGAAGAATATATTACTTGCGTATACTATGTGAGGTATGGCCATAATCTGGATTGCTAAAAAAAGGATGAAGTGGGGTCCAGAGTGTTTTCCAATGGCTTGTGGAGAAGTATGTGTAAGTAACGTTACTCTAGAATATAACTTGCCCACAGGTTATATTTGCTGACATGCATTCCTACTATCTAGGACTGTCAAAATAAGCCAAGCCCGAACAGTCCAATAAAATAAATGGGCCGGGGTAACAAAATGTTAACGGAATAAATTTTGGCTTGGCCCAGCCCAAAATTTTGCTGGCCTGATTTGGGCCAGGCTCCATAATCTACTGGAAAACCAAAATGACAAAGCTAAAAATGCTTGAAATGCAGTAAACTTAAACATACTTACGGATGATTACTTTCACTTGATCAATATAAAGGGTAATTGGAAGAAGAGGCAAAGTGGATCAAATAACAAAATAAAACCTGTAAGCTACACGAGTGGCCTGGAAAACAACTTCTCTAGACTCCCCTGCTCCAAGCTCTATTGCCTGTGCTGAAGGTGAGAAAGCATACTCCTAGGAAATAAGATAATTTATACTGAGTAAGGCAGTTGACAAAGACGGCTTCAATTGACCACCAACATAATTTTAGTCATCTTCAATTTCTTAAAAATCCTTATATTTACAGACATCAAACTGAATTTTTCTTCGTTGTTAACACAAGCATAAAATATTAACAATTTAGAACAAGCATTAAGGAACGCCCTACTTTCAGCTGAAAAGAAACACATGAACATTATGGATGAGCAAATTAAACATGAGAGCATAATGCTAGAGAATTCCTTTTTTTCCTCATTTTGTTTCTTTTTGTCAATCACAAGGAGGCTCTTACTCCCTTTTAGGGGGTTAGAGACGATTTTGGATACATGATCATTTCAAATATATATATATATATATAATTATGATCAGATAGCCCATTCATCCAAATAAAATAATATTGTGGACAGCAAGTGCGGCAGCATTTAAACCAGACCTGATTCATAGAAAAATAATGTATACCAAGTGGAATAAACAAGAAGTAGAATGCAATATCTTAAAACTGTGTCCAGTAAGGTACCTTTAAAACAGGACGCAGATAGAACATTCCAGGAAACAAATTATCAAACAGGAACATCCCACCAGTCCCAGATACCGAGTTGTTTCTATAACCATTATCACCACTCAAAGATAACAGCACAGAAGGAATGGATTCTTTAGCATCATCTTTGTGATGTATGTGTACTGAAATTTGACCAAGCTTCTGACAACTGAAGGAATGAGGCCCAACTTGTTTTAAATGATAACCAGGCTGCAAATAGGAAAAAAGAAAAAAGAAACAAACAAAGTAAGATAATGAAAGGCAATCACAGGAAGAAAAAAAACTACATACTTTTGCATTCAGTGTTCAGATTCATCTTTCATCAAATGATACTCCTAGTACAGATACGGACAGTAATATAATAAGAAAAATTGCATATTGTGGTTCTCCTCCATTCCCTTTTTTTTACACTCTACATGTTATGTTTTAGATTATGCAACTGGAAGGAGACTATTGTCTTATTAGATCATCAGTTTTGACAAGAATCAGAGTTCTCAAAGCATCAACATCTAGGATAAGTAGAGAAACTGTACCACTCCACTTATGTATTATTTTTTAAATAAGGAATTTATTGTTCTGAAGAAAAGACTACCTTTGAAGCCTCAACATTGTAAGCAACATCATCATACAGAGGACCTGCCACAAAGGAGCCATCTGTTCCAGTGGTAGTTTCAAGTACTAATTCACCTCTTTTAAGTGCAGTGATGCTGCTATCTCCAGCAGCAAGAGTCCTGATATGAACACCAGAAAAAGGAGGCGAAACTGATCCTTCAATATAAGCACCCAGTCGACCAGAAAATGTAGGAATATAAGCTTGACAATTATCCTCTGTCACTAAGACCTAAGGAAATTGATTTTTCAAATGAGGGTTTCAGTGATTGTCCCAGAAATATAACAGTAGGCAAACTAATCTTTTAATACTTACATGATGTTCTCTAGGATAAAATAAAATTTTCTTCTCCCCATCATTCCTGCGACAAACCAAAAATTAAGTTGGGCACATTGTCATCAATTGCACTTCAGCTGAAAGTGTTTCTAGGGGAGAGAGGAGGAGAGGGGGGGGGAGAGATAAGTAATTGAACTATGAGACATAAACTTCCAGAAGCATATAAAAAATTGTATGAGCAATATGCTGCACAATACGCTAATAAGCAATATAGAATCATCAAAGATGATAAATTTAATTAAAATGCTTAATCCTTTCAAAGATTGTGGGAAACATACATATGTTGAGATTTATATTACTTTTTCCAGATTAGTGAAGTATGTGACTTCATAAATTCAAAATAGTATAAAAAGAAGTTTTTCAACCAAAATAGATATTTAACTGATATTATTTAAATAACCAGCCAGATAGGTGTACCTTGAGTCCCGAGGAACAAAGGTAACCTTTTCTCCAACATTGACCAAAATAGAATACTCATAGATAGCAGTACTTGTTTGATCTTTCTCATGGGATGTAAGCATGGCTTTGGCAGAGTCAATAACACCAGCTCCACCATTTTGAATATCCACAATTATATTGTCAGGCAATGCATTAAGTGAGCTGGAATCGACATTTATTTTCCCTTTAAGAATATACTTCTCTCCTTTCAGATGGATGGGCTACAAAAGTAATTTAATCATCAGGGAAGAACATCCCAAAAAGAACCAAATATAAATGGATAACCTGAAAATGAAATTATGGCTATCTGAATTCTCCATACCAATAGGTTAGATGTATCAATTTTCACAGATGAGCTCCCAAAGAAGATACATGAGTCAACAAAATGAAATTCATGCTCTCCGGGATATTCTACACATATATGCTGGGAACCTTTCTGCAGATAACACAAAAGAATAGAAATGAATTTTGAGAAGCTGCAATTTCCTGACATATTCATATGGACTATAATTGGCAGATTCAATTACCTGAATCTTCAAATTCACTGTTGAGCCATCTGGATGAATCATGTAACCATCAACATCATGGGTGGAGATAACATCGACCCAGTAGCCTCTTTGAACAAACAAAATTCCTTTTAAGTCTTCAGCTCCAACATTTACATCAATGAAGCTCTGCTCCCAGCACCAATTATCTTCCACAGTCTCTGATTCATGGGAACTATGTTTGACCTAAAACAACCATTACTATTAGACAGTGAAAAAGCCACACAAAACAAAACATTATAAGTACAAAATTTATAAAAAAATGCTCAGGGAATAAAACATATAACAATTAAAGTAGTCATACTTGGATAAACCACTAATAAAATGGGAATGCAAAAGTAGACAAACCTCAAGCCTGTATTTTCCAGGAATTACATCTGAAAACAAAAATTCACTCCTCTGGTTGGTCATGCTAACTGTCTTTCTCTCTTCATTATGTTTATCAGCCTGTCTCACAAGAGTAACAGATACAGACGGACCACATTTCTCCTTGCAGGCTACAGCACCGTGAATATTGACTAGAGCCTACAATCATGTGGCACGGAATCAGAGTGGAACATCTTTTTAGAAAAATTAATTGGTTATCTTATCAAAATTGGGGACTAATTCTGGTCCTCACGTGGGCATGGGAGCAAAAAGATTCCCAAATGAAATGAAGGAAGCAAAACAAATTTAGAGGAATTAAATAAAAATTCAATCATTTTGGAATAAAAATAATTAAACAAAATTCAGGTTAGTAATTTGATTCTAATAAAAAAGAAATCTTATATCAATGTATCTACATATTCATATTGCTGAACAAATTATGCCACCATATGACTGGTCGTGTTTATGCTGAACTATGTTACCAAGAGACTCTAATTTGTACATTTTGAGCTTCCAAAAAGTTCAGCATGCATGTGGCAGAAAAGATTTATGAAGGGAAAAATTGTGAAAGAAGCATAAAGGCAACCCTTTAGTTAAAAGTAAGAAACATTACCTGAGAAAATTCAACATTCAACAATGGACTTTTGACGACAACATCAATATAAGATGGCACAAACATGAGTCCAGGAGCACTCTCAGGAGTAGCAGCAATAGCTGACAAGCGATATTCACCAGGCAGAACCTAAACATTAAAAGAAATAAATTAGACATCAATAATAAGAATAAGGAAGTAACAATCAAAATTCAGCAGACACCCTAAAAACATCAAGAAAGAAAGAACCCAGAAATACTATTGTTAGTACTTAAAAAAATTGAGATTTCATG
Organism: Styphnolobium japonicum; assembly: GCA_023212625.1. Lineage (NCBI taxonomy): Eukaryota > Viridiplantae > Streptophyta > Magnoliopsida > Fabales > Fabaceae > Styphnolobium > Styphnolobium japonicum. The sequence continues at coordinate 3,628,394 of JALBWW010000005.1, forward strand.
ACAGACAGAATATAGGACACCTGTGCACCATCATGAAACACAGAAAATTTTTATTCTTTTCAGGAGCTGCAGGTGCTGAAAATTATCTTTTCTTTACATTTCAACGAACTTGATATAATGACTGCAATAGATATATAGCCCAAATCCCTTCTAAACAGATTACTTTTTCTTTTTTAATTGTTCAAACAAACAACTATATTAAAAGAAATAAAAAAAAGTTGTAAGCTCAATGCTGCAATCACAAATCCCCAACTTTTGCTTATATATGGTAACAGCTTTCTAGGATCCCAAATTCAGTTCATTAAAGAATTTCTTGTCAATAGGCACAAAGAATTAGCACAATTTGCATAGTCCCAAGTTTAAGAAATTTCCCGTCAAAGCTTGAGACCACAAAATAGAAAAATACAAAAAATTCGGATAAATTCAATTAAAACACGTTGCTTTATCTTTAGCTTAACATCCAGATCATATTGTAGAATCTGTAACTTAACATCCTAGTGAACCACCTCCCCTCTTTCAGCTTTAGCTAACTGAATGTACTATGCACATGATACCAAATGGCACTACAAGATTTTTTTTTTAAAAAAAAGTGAGATTTATTGCAATTTGAGCTAACACACCTCAAAGCAGAAGTTTCCATTTCCATCTGTTTGTTTCTTTTGTGGTTTCACATTCTCAGGTCCATGAGTCAAAGCCACCTAATATGATGAACAAAATATCAACTTCGATTAACATCCAAAATAATACTAAAGTACTAAACAAATTACATAAAAAGGCGCAGATGCATACCTTTGCTTTCAGACCACCACTAACCATCCTAACTAAACCACAAAGATCATAAGAAATGGCACTAATGTCTTCTATTGAAGCCATATTCGGTAATACCTGAGCAAGTAAAGTAAGTTTTAAAGGAGAGCTATGACAGAAGCATTGTTCATTATTACATAGTAAGTATCAATTCAAAATTCTATGCTTTTCTCAACTATCAAACAACTTTTTATCATCATAATAAAAGGGCAACATATCTTAGACTCACATAAATCTGTTAAGATTTTTATGGTATACTTTACCATATAATTATCCAACTTCTTGAATTTGTAATGCTTCTTTCTGGCCTCTATGGTATAGCCCGTGGATGTAACCTAATAAATTCAACATGAAAATAAGAAACAGTGAAATAAAATATAATAAAATAAACTACAATCAATTTGAAAAATCTCAGCACAAGCTAAAATGATTAAAAGTTTTTTCATGCAAGCCTAGGCCTAACTCAGTATCCAGGAAGACAGAAATAAAACACTGATGTAATTAAATTGACAGAAAGAACCAATTTAACAAAAGCAAGAGAGGGAGATTATTCAGATGAAACTTTAGACAACAAATCTAGAATGAGTTAAATGAAGCTCACGAAAGTTTTATCCATATACTAAAAAAGAATGTCTCTCCAATGAATGTGTTAAATAAAGCACATCTCCCCATATTAATTAATACCTGGTCAAGCTTATAATATCCTTGTTTGTCAGTAATAGACCTTTCATGACCATCCACTATAATTTTAACACCCTCCACTCCCATCTCATTTCCATCAACCACACGGCCTCCAATAGAAAAACCAGTAACCTGTAATAATTAACATTAATAGAAAATACTTCAGTAGAATAACATACATATAACCACAATAAGAGACATTAATCAGTAAAATATGATAATTGTTACCACACCAAACTTGTTTCAACTTATTAAATATTTAGTATTCAACAGTGATATTTCTATTAGATACCTAGGTGTTTTGCAATTCCGATCTTAATTTGTATTTCTTCTCTATTTTGGTTTTGCTCTTTTCTTTTTTCTCATATCTTTATGAGGAAATATATCTCCTTGTGTTCTTCTATACACAGATGAATTATACCCTTTTGCACTTTTAAGAAATGTTAACCATAAATATATGCAACTGACAACAAGCAGCTTTTCTTCTAGCAGCATTTACAGTAGCAAATTGAAGTGATCAGTAATCACTCAGCAGTTGCTAATTGTAGCAGTCACTCAGCAATCCTTGAGTAATTTGATGTCAATACTTTTATAAAGTATAATCATCCTGCACTTAGCAGTCAAATCAGGAAATTAAATCTCGTTTACAAAATTTAATTAATCCACAGTGAATGGATATAGCACAGATAGCATAGCTCTGGTGTATGTTCACTAATACATAGGTAATTATCTGAAAAGTAGATGGAACAAAATATTAATCTCCTTTTTTGTTTAGAAGGTATTTTTTAAAAATTTGACAACATAATCTCGCATTCACATTTTATTTAATAAAAGTTTCACAAGGATATATAAAAAAGTCTTGCCTGCACTAAGTAGTGACACATAATTAGATTTACCCCATAAGATAGAACTTATATTTATTTTGAAAGCCTACGTAAACAAACAACAAAAATGGTAAGTCTAAGCCACATTTTTATCCATATAATGTACCTGAAACTTCTGAGGCACCGTTACATGCTGATGCTTGACATTAACTGAGACACTGGAAGGTGAAACATCAAATACTGTATTTTCACCCTTATAGTAAGGCACCAGTTCATAACTTCCTGTAGATCAATAAAAACAGGTGAGCAATAAATTCAAGCAAATAGGTTGTGACAGCAAAATAACCAGAAGCAGCGCTTTTCATGCACAGCAAAATAATAAACACTCAATCCACAGAATATAGTAATGATTATATATGATAGGAGAAATGGATAGTAACCATGAAGTAAGCATAATTGCAGTAGCCATAACCAAGAGAAACTAATTGCAGTACCCATGTGAACGGTGAAATTCCCAGAATCTGAAAAACCAAGTTCATCTATTTCCATGTCTAATTGCACATTGGAGTTTGTTCAAAAGTTAAGTGAACAAACTACCACCAACATGACAGAAAAACTCTGGGGAAGAAACACACATACTGCCATTTGGGATGGGGTGGGGGATAAGCATCCAAAAAGGCAATTACCACAAGGTATTGAATTGAATGTGAATTTTCCATCAGCATCTGATACAGCGTGACAGAGAGCTACTCCTTGTCGAGGGCCATTACCAGAATCTTGTAAACATTTTACCTCAGAAACGTCATCTGAATATAAGTAAATGTGGACTCCTAATATTGGATTTCCCTGAAAAAGGAAGAGCCAAAGCAAAAAAATAAATAAAATAACTACATAGGGATAAAAGGACAAATATATTAAACTGTCAAGTTAAAAACCAAATCAAACTATTTTGGAAGTTTAAGTTTACGGACATCCCAACTAACATCTCTCAACACACTATCATAATATGAATAGATGAAGCAGTTGAGGCAAACAAGAATTTATTCTTGGTTTTATATGTCCCTGATACAAATGGATCTTTTCACTGAATTATAATAGCAATTCCACAAAGTGAAAGTTTAAATAAATAAATAAGGGAGATTCCTTTGGTACCCTTTGTTTTTATGAGGGTACTGATACCCCTACGAATTAGAGATCAATATTTAGTCATGTGTCCCACTTGGTTGATATATAAATATTGAAATATAAATGCAATGTTTATATTTCAACTAAGTGGGACGCATGGCCAAATATTAACCACTAATTGTGAAAGGGTACTGGTACCCACACAAAAAAAAGGTACCAAAGAAACCTCCATAAATAAGATGTCCCTTTAACAAGCATTACCTGAGCAACAACAAACCCACTGAGACTATACCCAGGGACAAAGAAAACATCATCAATCACCCCATTTCCAAAGCTCAATTCCACCTGCAAGAAGCACATTATTAAAAAATAGCAAGCAGAACATGCAAGCTTATTAAATGTAGTATGAGACTAAATTATGACCGAGGAAAGAGAGGGTACGAATATAATGCAAAATACTGAAAGCAAGGCACAATATAATCCTTCAGACCTGTGTTGAACCTTTAACTTCAACTTTCATATCAGGATGTGAAGCATGTAGTTTATATTTACCTGCACATAAGGAGTATTGTCCACTTGTTTGAGCAATTTTGAGTAATTTCCTCAATAATGGTAACCACTTATATTATATGGTAACTACTTATATTTGGTAATAATTTCCTCAATAGCGCAATTAAAAGAGTTACCACACAGAATAATAGAATTTAAACACAAGATCTTTGCAGAAGTAAAGTAACCTGGAACGATATTTGTAAACAAGTAACTCCCTGATGGTGAAGTTAAGATAGAAGAGACAAGATCACCGGTAGGAGACAAAAGTTCAACTTTTACATTTGAAGGACCTCCGTTTTTAACTGAACAGCTTTCTCCACCAACAGCTCCCACAACTCTACCAGACATAGTGAACCTAGAATATACAAACTTCCGCAGGTAATTTGAAATACAGGGCAAGCTCAAGTATAGGATTCAGAAGGACATAAAGTAAAATACAATCAAATAAATAACCCACCCTGTGAAACGAAAATTTATGTCTTCATTCCCGTTGCAACCATGATTGTCAACCACCACAGGAACCTGTAGGGAGAAGAAAAAAAGAACAAAGAAAGTGTCAGATCTCATAGGAATACTTTATCTGGTCACATATCAAGATCCAGAGGGGGAAAAAAAAACAGACAAGCACATCACGCATGCATATAGATGTGACAGAAAAATGGGACCATAAAATAATAAATCCCCATGAGAAAAATTATATCAACAACTGAGAAATAACTAACCTTTTCTGGATCCCATGACCATCCTTCAGGCCCATTAATTTTAATTAAGAAGGAACCCTGCAATGAAAATAATAGCAGTGAGAAAAATTGAATAGTGTATTCACATGTAAGGTATATATGCCTTCGTACCACATCATGAAACTAAAAAAATTCTGAGAGGATAAATAAAGTGATGACAGGAGCCAATGGTAACAAGCACATATTTTTTAAAAATAAAAGGTCATGGAAATAATTTTTTTTTAAAAAATCCCGTATAGTTATGAATGTTTAGAAACTATAAGATAGAATTTGCTAGAAACTGTGCTGATGTAACTATCCCACATTCATCAATACCACTAGAAATAACATTTACACGTCATATCACTAGAAGATTTTGTAGAATGCAGATCATCTTGAGGAGTAAAATGACCTCTATCTTGTTTTCATTACACAGACAGAACTGGCAGAATATGCTTATATGTACACTAATTCATGCAAGCTTTACCTTGTCGTATACTGGGATAAAATAGTATCCATTTGGAGCACACTGGGTTCTATCCTTTACCAGTCCATCCACTGTGCGAAGTTCAACCTATAACAAGTGAATCAAGTAAATGCCTGAGCACAAGTTCAGGAGAGTGCATTGTATCTAAGAAACAACACGAATTCCCTTGCACATGCAACATTCAACATGCATAACTTAGCACTTCATCTTCTTCCCAATAAAAGACCCATAACAACGCAAAAAGGGCACCAAGGGGCTGTTTTATGCATGTCCTGTATTTAACATTGTTATATCTATTACGCAAACTAATTAGAGTTGCCAATCAAACGTGGACCAAATGGTAGAACAAATTCAAATTTGACATGTACATATTTTTTTTTCTTCAATTTGGTTAGTTAAATATCATTCAGTGCAATTTAACTCTATAAGAACATATATAAATCAAAGAGAAAGTTTCAAAATGGCATGAAATAAAAAAAGTCAGTGATGCAATCGATCTTAGATTAGACACATACCGTGATATGAGAATAATCCAATTTGGCATCCGTTGGTTTCCTCGACTTTATCAACGACGAGCTCGCCTGCGGTAATGGCAATTCCAATCCACTCGAGTTTGTAAGCAAAGATAAGCGTCGAGTGAACATAATAAGAGAGGCAAACGGAAACAAATCCAAACTAAACAACCGAATTTCAAGAGCATGAACTCTCAAAGAAATTTCAGATCCGTGCATTTATTTTCCTATCTCAAAACGCCTAAAAATCTATCGATGATCTTAGATAATGGATAAAGATGAATTTACCTCGACAAAGCCACCACAGCCATGGATGGAATCAGCAAAAACAGATGAAATCGAACAAGTTGCGATCAATAAGCATAGAAAAACATATATGATCGACATTTCGAGTATGAGGTTGGCGATGAAATCGATCAGAAGTAGCTGAACACTGAACAGATCTGGAGAATCATATGAGATTCATTTTCTTCTATATAATAATAAAACCACTTCACTCCGAGTCTGACTCTCACCCTCCCAATCCCAGATGCAGGGTTTATGCCTTTCTAGGTTTAGAACTATGCTATGCCCAGCTGAACCAAGGTTACAAATAATTAAGTCAATAGAGTTTTTTATATAAAAAAAAAATACAGAAATTGCTACAAAATCATTAATCATTAAACCTTAAAAATGTGACCCTAATCACACAAGGGTGTTGGTATAGCGAATTTAGTTTGTATTCAGGTGTGTTATCAATTTTTTATTTATTATTAGTTTTATAATAAATGTTTAAAAGTCTATTAAATATAAATAACAAATAATGAATACTTGACAACTTATCTTGAGTATCGATATTTTTAAAAAAAATTGGGTACCGAGAGTAAGCTCCTAAACATAAATGTGCTTATTGTTTTCTTTTTATGATATGTTTAGATTTGTGGTAAATGATGAAATGAAGCATAATGGAATGGTAAAAAATATCATTATTTAAATGTTTAAAAAAAGATAGAATGTAATGGAATTTGAGAGATTTCATCTCACTTCAAACTACTTCATTTTCTTATTGTTCTTTCTTTCTAAATTGAGGAGTATGATATAAAATGAGTTATGAAATTATATTTTTATTTTTAATATAAGGACAATATGAAAACAATAAACTTCTACTTCTTATCATTTCATTCATTTTTACTACAACTTCCAAACAATTAAAGAAAAACTTTATTCTATCCCACCACTAAACATTTACACGATAGTATGAAAACTTTATTCTATATTATCTATTTCTATTTTATTTCATTATATTATATACTATTTTATTTCATTAATCATGAAACTTAAAAACATAGCCTTAAGACACATGCATTTTTTTTTCTTGTTTAGATATCTTTGCACATTTTGAGTGTAAGATTAGTCATGTTTGAGGTGCTGAAGTTGTCCCTCATACAAGTATTTTAGCGAGAGCTCAAACATGTGATATTGTCAAAGTCTTTCAACCATTGAATTCAAACTTATTTATTACTTTAGTCACTTATTATAAATACACAATGTGCTTATTTGGATAAAATGTATAAATTTATTTTTGAATATAATATATTTTAAAGGATTAAATTCATAATTAAATCAAATTATTTTATTCAAAATATATTCCCAAAAGGACATTTCATAATGCAAAGTGAAGTTGCACCATGCAAAACGCCTTTTGGACTATAAATCCAAATTTATTATAAACATGTCAGTTTTGGATCTGTTTGTATTAGCCTTTTTAAGAGTAGAAGTATTTTTTTAAAGTAATAAAAATACTTTTTTTATAAGTTAAAGAGTTCAAGCTTTTAAAAAAAGTAATTTACGTGTAATAAAAAAGTACATGAAGTAGTTTTTTTAAAAACTTGAACTCTTTAGCCTCTAAATTTTTTTTATTATTTTAAAAAAGTACTTTTTTTTTTAAAAAGCTAATACAAACGAGTCCTGTGTTGACTGGCCACAGGGGAAAATGACGTAGAAAATTAATTAATTTTTTTAAAACATATTAAATCGTTGTGGGAGTATAATTTTAAGATTATTTAAAGAAGAATTTAATTTTCAATGATGTAAAATAAAAGAAACATTGATTAGTTTAGTTTTATTAATCAAAATAGTTTTTAAGAATAAAAAAAAACCATTCTTAAAGAAAACATTAAAAAACTGTTTAGGATAAGTATTTAGAAATAATTTTTAAAAAGACTACAAAAAAAACGAAGTTATTTAATTGATGGATATTATTTTATTTTCTTGTATAAAAATGCTTGTACGATACATAATGTGAGCAAGTTATGATTGACTCAAGAAAAAATAACATTAATAAATGTAATTTAAATTTAAATTTAAATTATTTACAATTCAATCATTGATAATGAATGGTGCACTGATAGCAAAAAGCCAAAAACACATAAAGAAATTGTTTCTGGTTTTTATTTTCAAACACAATTTTGAGAACAATTTTGTAGAACTAAGCACAAGTCAGCCATTTTCTGGCTCTATATCAATACTTTGTTTCGAAAGGAATTAAGGAAAGTAAGTGTAAATGCTTTATTTATTTTTCTAATAACACACTCAATATGCATAAAGACACGATGATTGGTTTAGATTAAAAAAAAATATTAGCTAATCCAAATCTAAGGTCTAAATCCAAACTAATACTTTTTTTATTTTTTTGGGTAAAAATATATTTTTTTTCCCTTAATTTTACATTAAATTTTAATTTTGTTCATACTTATATTTTATTTTATTTTCATCTTACATCTTTTAAAATTTATCAAATTTGTCTCATTTACTAATATTATTATAAGTGTTAATGAAATTTGTTAATATGGTATTTTATGTGAACATAAGTGCATAATTGGCATGTTCATTTATGTTTTTTTTTGTTGAAATACTTATTATGATGAATTTAGTGAATTTAGAATATTTATGACAAAAATGAAATAATATAATTATGTAATAAAAATGAAACTTAAATAAAATAAAGTTAATGGACAATAAGTGAAAAAAATTTATAACAAATTTTACGCATAATTTTTTTATTTTATATATTTGTTTATTAAAAGAAACTATATTTTCATATATGTATATTGTTATTAAAAAAAATTAAATTACATAAATATTTTCATAAAATATATTTAATTAATATTTTATAAGATATTTTTATTAATTCTGTAAAATACATCTGCTCTTATAATTATTTGTGATAGACTTAATATCGGTTAACAACTTGAAACAATAAATTATTGTAGATTGATTAATAAAAATTGCGTTAAATTAATTATATAAAAAACTCAATTACTTACTTATTAAGTTAAAATGACATCATATTTTAAGAAAAATATTAAGCAACGTGTCATGTGGATACTAAACTTTATACATAGATACTTAACTTACCATGTCATAAGTCATCATTTTATTTTGTCAATCAACGATAACAAAATGATTAAATTGATATGAGTTTTATAAATTAAAAATAAATTAATACAAAAAAAATAAATTTAAGAACTAAATTATAAGTAAAAATTTTTTGTAAGGGCTAAGTTGTTTATTATTTACTCTCAAAGTATTATTAGTCATATGAGAAAATAAAGAGAAGTAAGCATATTTTTATTACTCAAAAGTGATTGATTGAAGTAATAAGCGATTTATGACCCGCGCTTTCACAATGAAGTTAAAGATTTGGGTGAACCACTCTTATGAAAAGGATTAAAAAGAATAATAATAATTACATATCCAATATATTTTACATATTTTTATTTATCTAAGTTTTTTAATAGAAAAAAGAGAGAAAAGAGGAGAGAGAGGGAAAGAGAGAAAGAGAAGAAATATAGATAAAATAAAATATGTGATAGCTTTGTCAAATAACTAAAGTTATATTAATATTAATATATATATATATATATAACTTAATAACTGCTTAAATATTTTATATTTAAGTTATATTTCTCTTAATAACAGCTTAATGACACTCAAAAAATAAAAGATAGCTTGGCGTACAAAAAAAGAAATAAAAATATATCCTCATTATCCTTAACCCGTCTAATGGTGAGAGAAGCATCACCAATGGTGGCACTCCCGCAGTCCCACTGCTCTGCCACCACTGCCCTTTCTCTTCGCAAAACAGAGCCACCATCACTCTCATTCTCTGCAGCTCTACGCCTCTCTTTTGTGGGCGCAAGTGAGTGAACCACCTCCCCCATCACATCCACCATAAATCCACCTACATGGCCTGAACGCTAAACCCAATGTAAAAGCTCCCTCGTCATCTTCTCTACTCCTATTATGGGGAGGGTTGTTTTTGATGATAGGGTAAATTATCTTGATGATCGGTTAAATTAATAAGCAAGTTTGTTTATCTGGATAGGACGCAAGTCTAAGAAATACTCATAAACACCCGACAAATATATGACACGATGCAAATATGGGAATATGATAAATTTTAAAAATTATAAGTCACGATTTAATTAGATATAATATCTAAAATGAAGATAAAATTACATAATAATATAAATTTTAAATTAAAATAAAAAACATTAATATTTTAAAAATCAACATTAGTGGCTATAAATAAAATAAAGTATTATTATTTATTTAATTATTATGATATCTTATTTATATTAGTATAAAAATTCAAAAAATAAAAATAAAAAAATTAGAAAATGTAGGTTAAGATTATCTAAAATTATTAGAGAAGCATATGATAAGACGACACGAGCATAACAATCATTTTGAAGTGTATATTCTTTAGTTATTATAGATAAAATAAAATATTATTATTTATCTAATTATTATAATATTTCATCCATATTAGTACATAAATTTAAAAAATAAAAATAAAAAAATTCAAAAATATAAGCTAAGAATATTCAAAAGTATTCAAGAAATATCTGACACTAATACCATAATCATTTTAAAGTGTCAATTATTCTTATATGTAACTTTAAATCTCAGCATCAGTTGCTTTAATGATGTGAATTAGTTTTATAAAGAGAGCTCAAAGGGCTTAATACATGTGGATGCATAAGCAGGACTCTAAATAGTTTAGGAACATGTTTGGATTTACTTAAATTTTTAGAATAATTAATTTTTTCAATTAAAAAATATTTTATCTAAAATCTATCTTGTTTATTTAAAGTATATAAATTTGATTATAAATTACGATTATTTTTTCATAACTAAAAATAACTTTTTTAAAAAATTGTTATTTTAAGCTTTTAATTATTTGATTTCAGATTATTTCAAAAGTCTTGAGAAATAAATACCTATTTGCCACCAATCAAATAACTTTTTCAATCTTTCATATATCTTTTGGTAATTTAATATATAAAATTAATTTTTTTATACAATTTAAACAAAACTCTTTATCATAAAATCGATTATAAATTATCATATCCAAACATAAATTATTTTTTCATAATCAATTTTCTTTAAAATCGATTATACACATAATCAATTTTTATCATAATTTGTTTCCACAGCTAATTTATATGAGAATGTTTAGAAAAGATTAATTCTTTCCCAAAACATCATATTTTTTAATAAAAAACTGTTATATCTAAAATCTATCTTGTTTGTTTAAAGTATGTAAAATTAATTATAAGTTAAGATTATTTTTCTATAACTAAAAATAATTTTTTTAAAAAAACTATTATTTTAAATTTTTAATTATTTGATTTCAGATTATTTCAAAAGTTTTAAGAGATAAATACCTATTTACCCTCAATCATATAATTTTTTCAATCATTTCATTTATCTTTTGGTAACTTAATACATAAAAATATTTTTTTTTATATAATCCAAATAAAATTTCCTATCATAAAATCGATTATAAATTAATATATCTAAATATAAATTATTTTTCTTATAATCATAAATTATACACATAATTAATTTTTCTAATTTTTTTTTTTCATAATTAATCTAAAAACACACTGCTTGATTTTTTATTTTATTTTTATCTGAATAAGATCTGGCCGGAGGGAGGGAAGGTGGTGGACGGTGGGCGCAAACGCTGAGTTTAGGATGCTGTTTATGACACGGGGTTAAAATCCCTGCACACTAATCACACTGGTTCACGTAATCTAACGACTTATACTCGATGGTGTGCACCCTTAGAGGCGGTACCAAAAATATATTATTTTTCGCGGACACACTTTTATTTATTTTGTCTTTCTATCGCTCTTTCTCAAGATTCAAGAATCATCCACCCCAATTTCCTTTTATTTGAAGAGCCATGTTTTATTCTTTCGCCGGTGCCCCTCGTTCTTCATCTTCCCCAAACATGCACCGCACATAGTCAGCTTTGAAACTCTGATCGGAGTCTTACCCAATTTCCTCAACTTTTCAAGCTACGAATTGAGATCCGCAAGTTCCCAAATTGAACAGAAAAGAGAAGCGCTTGCTCAACTCAAATACCCCTGCTGGTCTGAGCGTATGGTTATGGGCTCCAGATTGGGGTGGTAGCAAGAAGTTTCTCAGAAAGGGAAAAGATTTGGACCAGGTCTTTATCTGATTCACCCCTGCTTCTTCTAAATTTGACTGGATGTTTGGGTTATTCGTAGTAGATGTCAAAATTTTGTTGAAAAGGAAGCGATTTTGTATCTAGTTTTATTAGATTTTTTGTTTATGATTGTAGGTAAGGGGGGAAGGGAGGAGAAAAGTGACCCAAACCCTTGATTTGATTATAAGATTTTTAAGGCCTTTCAAAGCCCCAAAATTCTTCTCCCGAATTGGGGGAAAGCAGGGAGAAAATGTATTTTAAATTAAATAAGAGAAATTAAATCTTATTCCTTCTACTTTAATTTTAAATCTTAAATAAGGGGAAAGAGAATTCCCCTCATTTTCTTACTTTAATACCCCCACAAGGGGAAGCAACTCTCCCAGTCCCCCTCCTTCCCTTCCCTTCCCTTCATTTTCCTTCCCCTATGCTCAAAAATTTCCAATCATTCAAACATAGTGTAACAAAACTGTAAATGTGGTCTGCGAGATCCACAACAGGCTGCAATGATGCCGTGTTGCATCTGCAATACACCACAATGCTTGTGATTCTCAATCTCTCTGTAAATTCAGTATGATGCAGAAGCGGAGCTTTCTGCAACCGCATTATTGTGGCTGCAGTCTGCAATTTAAAACCACGAATCTCAATGAAATTCAATTTGAGTTACACTATGTTCAAGTTAACTTCATTAACAATAGGAAGAAAACACGTGGTCTTCCCATTGCCCTTGTGCAGGTTACATTGGAATAGGATCTTTTGTTTTTAAATGATGGGGGATTACATTACTCAAGCCATCAAATAAATGATCAATGTGATTACTGATGATTTCATATAATTCTGTTGCAGCTGAAATTTTGGTGGTTTGGTTTATGATGGTTTTACCTAAGTTATCATCTCAGTGGTAGAGGAAAGGGGCACCAGAAGCTGTGCTACAATAACAATTATTTAATTAATGGAAGATTTAGGTGGTACCCGGTTTGATGGCCTTAGCAATGCTGTAAGGAAGAAGAGGAGTCAAACTTCTCGCAGGCCTCGACCTGATTCACAGCCTGTATCAGAAGGTCATGACCTGTCTCCCTTTTCATCAACACCTTCAGATGATGCTAGCAAGGCCTCTAGTGACGAGAATGCTGAAGATGATAAATTCCATAAGAAGAGTAAAAAGGATGGCGGATTCTGTGCGTTTTATAATAATGAGCCTGGACGGAGTGGTTTATATAATAAACGCAGTAGTGAAGGTGTTCTTGCTCCTGCTAATTGGAAAAGTTCTAGCAAATTGAAGGATAGCTTAGAATCAGAATCAGGAAATGCGGATGTGTACATTGGAAGGAATCCAGAAAGTCTGAGTTTAGGGGAGTTTGGTGTTTCTCAGGATGAATTAGGGAGTGAGAACAGGGTTAAAAAGGTTAAACTCAAGGTTGGTGGTGTGACATGTACTATTCAAGCCAACTCTGCATCAAATGGTGCTTCAGGAAGTGGATCAAATACAAAGAGCTCTCGATCATCAGATGCCTCCAGACCACGCCAAAAGCAACAGGTATTTCTCTTTTGGATGCAATAGCTTTTGTCAGCATTTATAGCAGCATCTTACTCCTCAACATTTATACTTTATATGGGTATTGCCGTATTGGTCATAGGATATTTGGCTTTTTCAGAATCAATCATTAGTTGGTGAGAAATTCCTATAAATTTTCATTTTGCAATGCTATCTAGGCATATCTTGTCTGGCCTGTCTGTGGGGACATACTGAGTTTGTAGATCTTACTTTTATGGAAGAGTATTTATGGTTTTGATTTCTTATCTATGAATGTAATAATTTGTATTAACTTATAGAATCCCAATTGGTTGTTTTCATTAAATTGTGTTATTGCAGAGCAATTCAGATGATAACCAGTCTCCGTCAGATAAGAGGAGTGGCCTACAAGGCCTTCCGTGGAAGGATTTCTCAAGGGTTGGTTTTGGTCTTGGGAAAGAGGAGTCCTTGATGGGGAAGTTGTCTGGAAAGAACAAATCAGGTAAGCAAGGAGAGAAGTCTGAATCAATTCGTAAGAGCAAGCGAGTACCAAAGAGGCATTTACGTGACAGTGAATTCGGTGACGACGATGATGAGGATGATGAGATTCGGTACTTGGAAAAGCTGAAAACATCAAAAGTTTCTGCAGTGTATAGAGATGAAGAAGAATTAAGCAAGAAACATAAAAAACTCTCTAGTGTCTCTAATATGGAAAATGCTGCCTCATCAAGGACAGGCAAAGATGGTAAGAAAAGGTTTAGATCAGATAGAGTGTATGAGGACACAGATTATGAGGAAGAAGAGGAGTCGGGGTCTGATGGTGAGCTTGAGGATAAGAAAAAGAAAAAACAGAGGAAGGAATCTGTTGATGTATTGATGGACAGTAAGAGGGATATGACTCTTACGACACGTCAACGGGCCCTTCAATCGAGCAAAGATGCCTCTGCATCTGGTGCGAGTTTAATCGAGTTTCCTAATGGATTACCGCCTGCCCCATCTAGAAGTGAGCATTTATCTGTGCTTTATGTTCTTTTATCACTTTCATACTAGAGTCATTGACCATGTAGCTTAATTCATAATGTTATACTTATATCTTAATTACAGAGCAAAAGGAGAAGCTTTCAGAAGTGGAGCAGCAACTAAAGAAAGCTGAGGCTGCCCAGAGGCGTAGAATGCAAGTTGAGAAGGCTGCCAGGGAATCCCAGGTTTGTTTTTGTTCTCTCTAAATTACTGTTTTATTTCTCATTAAGTTTTATTTTACTCAGAAAGACTCAAGTCCATTTGAATTAATTATGACATTCTGTAGGCTGAAGCTATCAGAAAAATACTTGGTCAAGACTCCAGTAGGAAGAAGCGGGAAGAGAAAATAAAGAAGCGCCAAGAAGAACTGGCTCAGGTTTTGCAGCATTCAAAGAATTTCCCTCTCTCTATTTCAAATATTTTGTACAGCTTTCAGTTTTCTTTGAATTGTTCTTTGCAGGAGAAGGCAGCCAATGCGCTAATGCTTGCATCAAACACCATCAGATATGTGATGGGTCCTTCTGGGACAGTTGTGACTTTTCCTGAGGAAATGGGGCTCCCAAGCATATTCAATTCCAAACCCTGCAGGTACCGGGCAAGCTTTGCTAATTTGACGTGTGGGTCCTGTTAGACTGTCTTCCTGAAAACTCTTTAGATATGTTTGGCAAATAAAATAAGAAGGGAAAGAAAATGAGAAAAATGAAAATTGATGAACTTGAATGTGATACATTGCTAATTTTTGTTTCTTTCATTTTCTTCCCCTTCTAGTTTTGTTTTGCAAACATACGTTTCCTGAAATCAAATATGGAGTTTCTTTTTTTTAATTAAAAAGTGAAGATGTGAACGGAAGATCAAACACTTGGTGCTTTCTGGAATTTTCTTGTTTCGAGTGTTGAGTGTTTGCCTTTTCTTTAGCTGTTTCCATGATTTTGACAACAGCAAACATTTGTTGGATGTTTAGAAACTCGTGCATGTAAGTTTGTTTGGCAAACATATCAATACGGGAATTACTCCGGTAATTTTTTTTTTTATTCTTGAGGATACAAGTACTCAGAATGAGTTGTCAAACATTCATTAGTTGATGTTTATATTTAATAAACTTTTAAATATTTATTGTAGAATTAATAACTAATAAATGATTAACAATTCACTTTGGGTACTATACCTATCAGGCTACCATAACAACTCCCCATCAATACTCCAATACTCTTGCTCTGCTAATGATTTCATTGGGTATTGTTTCAGTTATCCTCCACCACGTGAGAGATGTGCCGGCCCATCTTGTACTAACCCATACAAGTATCGAGATTCCAAATCAAAGCTTCCTCTTTGCAGTCTCCAATGCTACAAGGCAGTCCAGGAGAAGATGGCGGCTGAAACTATCTGTTGATGTTGCCAATGATCTTCCATCATTGGCTTATGCCAATTATATGGCACCATCTATGTTTATATTTCTTAGGTCTAGGCTTTAGGTTAGAGCAATTATGTTTTGAGCTTTTGGTAGAGCTCATATTGCGTATTGTTCATTTGCTGTAATATACATTTTTTTTCCTGGTATAAGAGATTATATGATAATTGGAAATGGAGTAGAGCATGGACAATCCTGTCTTGTTCTGTATATTTACTCTTGACTATTATAGCAGAAATAGTAGGTGGGAGTCATTTTGGCTATATTCAATTTATATTTATATTTGAAAAAAATAGATAAAATGTTTTCTTGTTTATCTATAATTGTTCTAGTTTGCATGTTGGGGGTATTCACAGAAAACTTGGTTGTAGGCTTTTAGCATTATAATATAGATGTTTGTAACTTTGTATTCTCTCAATCGAAATTAATTTCGTTCTCCTAACTTTGTTTTTCATTCATTTGTTATTTTTAAGAATTTTTTTTTAAATGTGTACTTTACTAATTACAGTTTTAAAATTAGTTTTCACATAAATTTTTTATTAAATTTTGAAATTTTAAAAATACAAATTATCATGGTGTCATGTACTAAAATGATGTCACTACTAGCATATAAGAATAACAATTCCCCTATTCATTCTAAGGAGTATTCATAAAATTCTCAAAACGAAACTAAAATCTTATTACACAATAAGTGTATATGCAAATATAACATAGTTTGTACAAAAAAATATATATAACATAATTTATACGAATTAAGCTGTTATTAGATGAGATTTTTTTTTTTTAAAAGGTCATTTTAGTTTAGATACCTGATGCCGTACACCAAAGGTATAGGTACAGCCGTATAGCTTGAGCCTCTGTATCGAACAAAGGCACCGAAAGATATTAGGAAATCACTGTCAACAAGTTTCGCCCCAACACTCTACTCGCTCTTGCTCCTGTCCTGTGCGCCGTGGTGCGCTTTGTATATGCGGATAAGGCCCTCGTCGTAATCGTAGCTCCAAATAAACAAGCCATAGGTTCACAGTGTTGAAGCAAATCGAGCAATGGCACATTCATGCGTTTCCACTCCGACATCCTCTCTTAGGTTCAACTCCCTCGTTCTTTCCTCCAGCCCCATTTCTTGTTCTGACACTCTCAAGCTTTCTTTTGCCTCACACCCTTTCCTCTCCAGGTCATTTCCCTTCCTCCTTATCTATCTGTAGACCTTAAATTTGTAATATTTTTCTGAATTTGAATTTGTTATAAAGTTTACCTTTTTATTAGTTATCTGCAAGTTCGAGGCTTTTCAATTTGTTGGTGTTGGGTTTTATTTCATTTTTTATTTTTAGAGAAATTCAGGTCACTGGATTCATAGAAAATGACCTTAATTTTTTCTGCAAGTGGTAGTAAGGGTGAGTGTGAAAGATTTTTTGGCTGTCATTTTTGGGTTAAATATCGAGCTTAAAAAAAACTAGCCCTTGAGTACCTCTCTTCTTCACTGGTAAGAGTTTCCAGGGAAATACTTCTCAATTAGAAGAAAGACAAAAATGTCATGATATGTTTAAAGTTGCTTCTTTTTAAGTCAAATGATTAATCTAGGGTCTGCTGTGAAGGGGCTTCAAAATTTTGCTAGTTAAGCTTGAATTGTTTGAAACGCTTCCTCCATCAATTTACACCTTTTATTTGTACTTAAATTTCTCTTCTTTTTATTTTGTTTCATTTGAGCTTGAAGGAGACTAGAATATTCTCTGTTATCCTGAACATTTATTTCTACCAAGAGGATGAAAGCTTGCAATGATGATTTGCAGGAAATTAAGGAAATCGGTAGAAAATGGAAAGATTACTCAAAAATCTCCTGTGAAGGCTGTGTATGCTGATGAATTTTGGACACCTGAGAGGAGTTCACGCCAGGGTATTTGGTCCATGAGGTAAATTTTGTCTTGTTATTTGTTTTAGCTTTTATATTTGTCTTATATATTGACTTGCTTTTAAGTGTTCTTGAAGGAATGATTTGCAAGTCCCATCTTCCCCTTATTTCCCTGCCTATGCACAAGGACAAGGGCCACCCCCCATGGTGCAGGAGCGTTTCCAGAGTGTTATAAGTCAGCTTTTTCAATATGTAGGCCATTTTTGTCTCTTCTTGTTGTTACTTAAGGTTGAGTATTCAGCTGCTATTTAGTCTTTTGAACTATTAATAATATGTTTTGGTATTTAGAGAATAATCCGTTGTGGTGGAGCAGTTGATGATGATATGGCAAACATCATAGTTGCTCAGCTTCTTTACCTCGATGCTGTTGATCCTAACAAGGTTTGCTCTTAATTTTTAGTTATTAGAAAACTCATGGTTTATCTTCTTTGTCCTAGTCCATATAAAGTGTTCTTTTACATTTCTGGAGTATGACATCAAACGCTTATATTTTGGTATTTCCTCATTTTGATATGATTATTAGCTTGAGTTTGTCTTTGATCTTTTCTAGTAAATTTTGTTGTGCAAGCACTTAGTTAACTGCCAATTTTGTGATACAGGATATTGTCATGTATGTAAATTCTCCAGGAGGATCAGTTACAGCTGGTAATGACTATTTTATGTAATTCTATCTTGCATTATTTTTATTATATTCAATCTACACGTGGACTTAGAAAAAGCATTATTTTATTGGAAAAACTATGTGCTTTCTTTGTTATTTTTTCTTAGGTATGGCGATATTTGATACAATGAGGCATATCCGACCTGATGTGTCCACTGTTTGTGTTGGATTAGCGGCTAGGTAATGTTTCATTCTTCCTGTGGGTAATATTACCTTAATTCTGACAAGTTACCACCAGTAAAAGGCTAAAAGCTTTATCCTGTCTTGATCTTGATGTATGCCGGCAGAATTTATTTACTTTTTATTTTGGCTGAATGCTAGGAGAATTAAGATGATCAATTATTAATTATCTTAAGACCCTCCTTTCCTCACTGTATTTTATCTTCTTCTTTTTTTTAAATTACACATTTCTGTTTATATATATATATATATATATAATTTCGTTTTTATTTGTTTTTCTTCATTTATGGTGGTTGGGTGGTTGACCCCTCACCCTTTTCGTCATTTTGTATTTTTTCTATCACCACTAGATCTATCCTGGTAAGGCCAATAAAAAAAAAAGTAGATCCATCCTTCTCTTTTAATCTTTGGTTGAACACAGCCTTGCATCTGTGAATGATATATGTTACATTGGGTCCCAATGACTTCAGGAATAGTCAATTGTGAAACTTGAGAACAAATAGGTCTCGCATGTATTTAAAGTATGCCGCATTTCATTTTGGAAACTATTTTCCCCTGGTAGTTGTCATATGGTGGACTATAGCCTTTTTCCAGTATAATATTGACATCCAAATAACATTGGAGAAGTAAAGGGGGAGGAGAGTTATGTGACTTTCCTTTTTTTTCTTAATTTTACTTTTAGAGAGAAATTGTACTGCTGACAATAATATCGACTATAAACTTTTGGACTCAAAACCCAAGAGCTTCTTTGGCTATGCCTTTGAAGTTATGAGAGATCTACCATTTTGTGTTAGAATGCATTATATTTCGAATATATGTTTTTCCCCATGGTTTTATCCTTTGGGTTTGAGGTCCACCTTTTTCATGGTTCTTCTCAAGATTTAATCTGTATTGTAAGAGATGTCATTAATATAAATTTGAGACATAAGTTCTATGTGTGACATTCTGTGATGATATGCGCCTGGAATAGTTCCAAGAATTTAAAATCCCCTCTAGTATTGATAATTTGACACTGAAAACTGATTGATAGTTGATTGTATGCTTGTTACTTTTGGTTTTTGAAGAAATTTTATTCCCCATTCATACTTATATATATTGACCTTTTCATGAGCAGTATGGGAGCTTTTCTGCTTAGCGCAGGGACCAAAGGTAATGATTCCTTTAAATTGCAATCACTGTATCGATTTTTTTTCTTTTTTGGTGAATGCCATTTCCCTTTCTTCTACGAAAAAGAAAAAATGCTTCTTTCTAACTTAATATCCTTCCAACCTCACTTCTGAAGGAAAGAGATACAGCTTGCCAAATTCAAGGATAATGATTCATCAACCGCTTGGTGGTGCTCAAGGAGGGCAAACTGACATAGATATTCAGGTATAGGCCCCATTTTCCACCTTCTTTTTATTTCTATTGCATAAACCTCTTGTTTACTTCTAAAAATTTATGTACTTTTATCATAGAAAATTAAAGCCTATCTTGGGGAAATTCCTAATAGTAAATTCCCTAATAACCTCAATTTACTAATAAATACCCAAATTATAGTAAATTCCCAATCCATTTAATATATTGTTCCATACTCCTAATATTCCTACCGTTCCTTTCGTATATCCTACTATTTCTATTCCATTCCCTATTATTATATCTTTGGTTTTGGTCGGTTTTTTATTGGATTGGGTAGTTTCAATTAGTTTTGGTTTTTGAACAACGTTACAATAAGTGATACCACCCATGGCTTCACCAAGGGAGACCTGATGGATTTACTAGTTTTATTGCTTTCTTGTTCAAGTATCATAATTCTCTTTTATATAATTCTTGTTAGAGAAAACTAATTATGAATCATGATCCTCAGGCAAATGAAATGCTGCATCATAAGGCAAACCTGAATGGGTATCTCTCCTATCACACTGGCCAAAGTTTAGAGAAGATTAACCAGGATACAGACCGTGATTTTTTCATGAGTGCAAAAGAAGCCAAAGAATATGGACTCATAGATGGTGTCATTATGAATCCTCTCAAAGCCCTCCAGCCATTAGCGGCTGCAGCAGAGGGTAAAGATCGGGCTAGTGTTTGAACTTGAGACTTGATTTTCCAGATAAAAGCTATTTAAACAAGAACGATCTTTTTGGTTGCTGAGTCCGCCTGTATTTCGTTAGGGATGTTGATATCTGTGTAACCGTGTACCCAAAAGTGTGGTAAAAATGAGACTTTTCTATTTGCTTTATACTGACAGAAGCTTCCTTAATGGATCTAGGATTTGCTTTTCCCCTCAAGCATCTTTGTTCTTTGTAATTGGATTCTTTGGATTCTTTTTTAAAATTTATTTTTTTGCCTAAACTTGTAATTGACTTCATTATCTGATTGATGCCATCCGAAAATGTTATAAGCCAATTATGACGACTGGGGTGATGAAATCAGTTTTTAGTGACTCTATTTCAGTGCAAGTGTTAATACTGAAAGTGTGGAGTGGCTCGGTTCCAACTCTCCTACTTAATGCCGTGTTGTTGGTAGCCAGGCATTCATGCAAAACTTTCGAAACCTTAATGGGGCGTTTGGTTCAAGTTTTGAAAAAATATTCTTAGGAATATTATTCCTTGGAATGATATTCTCAGGAATGATTATTACTATGTTTGGTTAATTAAAAACATTCATGGGAATGACTCCAACTGTTGGCGGGCCAATGGTAGTCTAAGTCAATGACTGTAAATTATCGACTGCGGCGGGTGGCCGGATTTCGGTGGCTAGCGACAGGCCGAAGTCGCCGGCCATCGTCTGATAAGGGTAGCCAGATTTCAATGATTAGTCGTCAAATGTAGGCGGTGGCATAGGTGGTCAAATTCCAATGACTGACGCGACGGTCAAGGTCACTATCAATCGCTAGCGGCGACAAGGGTGGCCGGATTTCAGTAATCGACACGGTAGTTGAAGTCACTGGCACTATCAACTGCCGGCGGCGACGAGGGTGACCGGATTCTGGTAAATGGCCGCCACGGACGGTGGTCGGTGGTGGTGGATGGCGGTCGCCAACAATGACGTGGAGATGGTTGGTTGATGGCATGATGATAGAAGGGTATGTATTTTTGACATTTCACATGACAAAAATATTCCCATGTCATGGGAATGTTGCAAACCCACCTCTCTCCCATAGGAATGAAAGTGTGGGAATATTGAGCAAAAATCATTCCCGGGAATCATTCTTAGATGGGAATATTTTTTCAAAACTTGTACCAAACATGAGAATCCAACATTCCCATGTAAAGACTCCTAGAAATAAAAAAATAATCCGTATACCAAACGCAACGTAAGTTTCCAAGGCCCCAAATGGTTTGAGGAAGTTTTAGGATAGATAGCATTACCAGCAAACATTTCCTGTTGTTAACTAAGAAAAATATACATCCTCAACTCTTTCTCTCCATCATTCTTTCACTCCCTGGGCATGACTCCGTGCATGTGTCCACAGATATAATCGACCTGTGCATGGGTGTGTTTTTGATAAAGTTTAATAGCTTTTATTTATGTAGCTGACTCTACTTAAAGTATGTTTGGATGAAGGAGTTTAGAAGGGAGGGAAGAGGAGTGACAATTTTTCATTTTAAATAAATATTCTCATTATTTGAGAATTTTTAAAATAAAAGAAATAAAAGGAGAAATTATCATATAAATTTTTTATTTTTATTTATTTTTATAAATATTTCATAATTATCTTAATTTAGAAATAAAAAATTTCTAAAATATTTTATATTTGGATGAAGGAGTTTAGGAGGAAGCGAAAAGGAGTGACAATTTTTTATTTTAAATAAATATTCTCATTATTTGAAAAATTTAAAAAAAAAAGAAATAAAAAGAAAATTTATCATATAACTTTTTTATTTTTTATTTTTATTTATTTTTATAAATATTTTATAATTATCTTAATTTAGAAATAAAAAATTTCATTTTTTCCCCTTTCTCTTTGAATTCCTCCTCCATCCAAAACATAGCGTTAGTAGAACTAAGGTGTGGATGCTATTTTGAGTGTAGCTATACTTTGTAACTAATAACAAACTGTGGTTAACTTCAGTAGTATAGTGCGCTTCGCCTTCTCATGATTCATTATGGTACATATATTGTACTATATATCTAACCCATGCATCGGGTTTTAAAAAAAAACAATCAATTTTGGATATTAGAAGGCTGAGTTATTTCTTAATTGAGTTTAATTTTAATTTATCGTCAGTGTAAAGTTTCTTTACACTATCATTCAATCATTTGTTACCAAATCATTAAAAGAGTGACTATCATAATAATTATCTAGAAAGTCTAACTCTTTTAATGATAAGTTAGCACAAGAGTTTGACTATCACAACAACCACTTAGAAAGTCTAATTCTTTTAATAATAAGTCAGCACATGATTGAATAAAAATGTAAAAAAAACTTTACACTGATAGTGGATTAAAATTAAATTCTTCTTAAGTGCCAATAAAATTGACAAAAATGTATAAAAAAAGAATATAAAGGAAAAAACTAGAATTAGCTCATAATAGTTCAAGTACGAGGACATTATAGATGTACCCCCCAAAAAAATACTTGGTCCCATAATTGATCAGCAAAGAGAGATTATGAAGTGAACATGGTGTATCACAATCACATATACAGAAATCACCCCATTGACAAAGGGAGATATTTAGGTGGATTTAATGTTGGATTATTTAATCTTATGTAAATTAGTATAGTTATATATTTATTAAAAAAATTAAATTAATTAAATTTCATATTTATAAAATGTATATTGATTAAGCTCATTTATAATATTTTTGTTATTAGACTTTTATAAATACTTAAGTTTATTATGAATTATGGTAATATATAGAGCTTATGTATGGACTTACTAACATTCAATTAATGAATTTTTTTACTAAATATGTGACAGATTTAATCTATGTAAGAATTTCATTGACAAGTTCCTTGGCTTAAAATTTTATCCTATAAAATTGTTCTGTCTTAAGTTCGATTTCTGCGAGTAGCATGCCTGACTTTGGAACAGCGCAACATTCCTTCCCCAAATTTATATATATATATATATATATATATATATATATATAAAATAATAAAATAAAAAAGACATGCAAGCGTTTTGAAGTGATGCCAATGTTTCTACAACACCTAGAATATGTTGTGAGTTTGTCACCTTGTGTAATGGAATCTCCCAACTTTTGAAAGATATAAAAACTAAAGTACCAGAGACTTTTTTTGGAAAACTGATCCATATTCCTCCATCAACATGAGTACTGCCAACAATGGTTTGGCAACTGTTCCACGAAATGAACCACTGAAGAATCATGATAGCAAAAAACAGCATATCATAACTGCCAAAGAAAAGCAACACTTTCTCTTCCATCAAATGAGACACACCCAAGAAAAAAAAAACCTTATCCTGCTGCAAAGATATATGAGCACTAACCACTGAGTCACTAATTTAAAAATAAGTAAACGACAATAGCACCCTTCCTCAGTTTCCCTTCCAAGTTCCAACTCCAACCCTGTGTGCGTAGGGGGGAGAGAGAGAGAGAGGGTTATTTTTCCATCTACAGAGAGCATTTAATTGCAGCTCCCAGATAAAGGATTGTGCATACTGCATACTATACCCACTAAATCTGCTCATGCCAAAGTGATGCACTTTACATGTTAGTGAACCACCCTTTGTCCCAACAACAGTATCAGATATAAATAAAGGAGGATAAATAAAGATTCCGAATTGAAAAACTAGCTGAATTGGGTATAGCATATATGAACAATTGAACATTATAGTTACATTCTTCTAGGCAGCAAGGACCAGAAAACACTTGAATCAAGAAGGGGCAACGGGAATCCTTTCATCGGAAAAATTGCTCCTCGTAAAGTCTAAGAAAGATGAAGACATGGGTAGCTCCTCAAGCTCATCGAAAAAGTCAAGTTCTTCTGATTTGGGTGCTGAGAAGTTCTTGAGCTGTGAATAACAGAGGGGCTCTTCCTCTAAGAGGAGATCTATTCTGTCATGGGCTTTCTCTGGGTTGAGTTTGAAAAGATCATCTTGGTTAATAATAGCGTCTTCAGAGCAGTGTGTTGGAGATTGCAAGTAATGAAAATTTTCTTCATTTGTACCTTGGTCACTGGTCATAGTGGGGTTATGATTCTCTTTCTCTTCTTTCTGTTCTTGGTCTTCCTCCTTCGAGGAAGCAGGGAGATCTTCAGTGGTTTGGGTTTCAGATTCTTTTGGTTGTTGTGCTAAATTTGTGGGGGAGGGGGGGACATCAGGAGCTGGATGGTTATGGGTAGAGGTATAGGTGATGATGAGCATTGAAGCATCTGTCCTGCATCTCTCTACATGCTTTTTGGCTGAACAACCCTTGGATGTGCTGCACCTATAATAACCCCTGCAAAATTATGGCAAGAACAAGCTGTGAGATCTTGAAGATAAGAGAGAAAGCATGAATTCTTTTAGTATAAATTAAGAAGACATTAATTCCTTTGGATCTCTTAGGTGTGTCAAACAAGTTGTTGAGGAAATATACACAGTTAATTCAATAATGCTAACATGAGCTAAGTAAAGAAGCACTAACTCGATTTCTTGAAATTGCGAGGAAGGGAAAAGAATGTGAATGTGGGACTATGAGTCCATCAGGATCAGGATCAAGAGAAAGAATGTAAACCTTGGATAAGGAGATCCTTTAATTGGTTTTTGTCCATATTTCCTCCAAGACCAAAAATCAGAGGGTAGCCCTTCATTCTTCAGTTTGCTAGCATTTTCTCCTATCCTCACCGTGACAACTGTTTTCTGAACCATTTTCCTGCAACATGCACAGCATATACAAAATTTGTTCAACAAATTAACTGCCAAATCAAATATCATAAATTTGGTAAGTTAAGAAACCTACGCAGCACAAGTATATGTATGTCATTTAAGTTGAAACTTGAAACTATGCATTTTCTCTTATTTTCTTTTCTTCCGAGCATTAACCCACCGTTTTTTGGATGCTTGAGTTTCTGATTTGAGCTCTGAAGATGCTTCTGACTCAAGCTTAGGGGAGGCGTTACCGTCCATAGCTTCGTATTCCCACTTTTGTTCTATTCTATCTATGGCTGCAAGCTTGAGGCTGCGAGATATGGAGTTTCAATGGTGATTGAGTTTCTCAAGAGGTAAGTGGATCAAGATCAGAGCTCTGATTGATTAGAGAGAGAAACAAAGGAGGAAGAAGGACCGTGCTTTATCTCTTTCTTTTCACTCATTTAATATAAAGTTACGTACAACTACGCACATATCACTACCGCCAGCTCTGGCAGCCCCACATTGCAATATACTAATAACAGCGTTGTTGTTTGCACAAATATCACTTTATAAATGTATAACCTTCTTATCTCTTTCAATATTGTCCAATAATATTATTCTAAATAATAGATATTTTCACTGTTGTGTTGACTACACTGAGGGTGGTGTGCTCCGTCACTACAGATAATCCCTCACTGCCAAGTGGAAAGATCCTTGTGCAAGATGCGATTGGGAACTTCCAATTAGTGATGAATTGTTTCATGGTTTAGGTTAACGGATTTGGTGGGAGGTCACTTATGTCATCAGAACACGTTGGCAATTGTTTGTTGGTGAACTTCGTGACATTTAAGAGGAGGGAGTAGAAACAAATATAGAATAGATCACAATCATCACATGGATCCATTCTTCTTCTTCTTTTTCCTTTTTGCATATGCATTTCTTCACTTACTGATACTGATAGTCTGATACAGATAGTCTGATACATGGATGTTACTCTCTATAGTCTATCCACAAACACGGAGGTTGGCATAGCAAAAGGGTGTCGGTTGTCTAACCCAATTGAGATGCTTCACGTGATACAAATTCCATTGCTTTAATTTGAATAGGGAATCCCAAATCTAGAAAAAGGGCTCAAATTGGATAATGCAATAATGTATTTAAGTGCCAAACTTGAATAGGAGGAATATTGGAAAGTTATAATCCCTCGAATTGAAGCATAGCAGCATGAAGTTCACGCTATAAAAAGAGTACTTATGATTAAATATTAATGATACCTCCGTCTGCAACAAGAAAGGGCGAAATGGTAGATAAAGGAGCTCTCAAATATTGAGAATGTTCCTTGAATAGAAGTTTCAAATTCGGTTTATTAATGAGCCAAAAAAGTTGATAAAAACATATTGGAACCCAGTAGAGATATCTTTTCATAGTTCAGTTTGATTCTATTAAAAATTTTACTTAAATCAAACCGATATTTAACTGTCTACAAATTTCAAAAATTGAATTAAACCGAATTACCAATTCTAGTTTGGTTCGTTTTCAAACTATGACTTTTTTTTTTTTAACCAATACACTATTAATTATAATGTTACAATCCATGACAAGAAATCGAAATTTTCTTTTGGTTACCAAGACATCGAAATTAAATTAGTACACTAGCATAAACTTACTAATAATACAACTCAAATTCAGTGACTAATGTGTAACTTTAAAAACTAAAGTATAGAGTGCCAGCATGAGGTGAGAAGTAGATTGTTATGAGATTATGGAGCAAATAGAGTGTCGATAGATTTGAAGGGGGGAAAAATTAAAACTGAACCTATAAGAGAGACACAGTTATATACTATATACTCATTTAAACACACACACACACATATATAATATGTATATATGATTCGGTAACCAAATAATGTTGTAAAGATTTAGCTGGTTTCTTTCAGTTCTCTGAAAACTTACTATTGAAGAAATGCTTCATTTTTTTATATATTATGTTTTAGGCATTGTAGCTGTTGGTATATTAGAGAATAAGTGTGCAATCGATAATCGTTCATTAAAAAAAATCAAACAGTTTGAATTTTTCTAAAATACAAACACGAATAATAAATTATAGATGTGTGAGAAGTCATTCTATTTTTTTTTTCCATGACTGATTACCACTTTTATTTTACTGTGGTGCATACTCCTCATTAGAGAACACAAATCAGCCTGATTTAACACCCGAAGGCAGAGAAGTTATGGACTTACGGGTTTCACAAAGTTGTACTTGGATTGGATCCCATTCATCTCAATCTCACAGAACCAGTGATTTGACAATGGAGCTCCATCATATATCATTGGACCCTAGCTACTTTTGGGACAAGAAAAGAGATTGTCCAATTTAAATAGTTGGGCTTCATGAAATGATTACTTTCAAGGCGTAGTACACTTTCAAGGCCAATTTAAGTTTGACCCGAACTTACAGAGCCCAAAAGATCTTGAAAATTGAAATATTGACAGCCTGTTTGTTTTGTCTTTATACACGAACGTCGAGGCATATTGGCAAAAAAGTTTTAGGAATAATTTTTGGATTTAATTTTTATTTATTATTTTTATATTATTATTTAATTATATGTTATTAAATTATTAAAATAATTAAAAATTTTAAATAATTATTATGATAGTTAATATTTTTACTAATTTAATAATACATAATTAAATGATAATGTAAAAAATAATAAATAAAAATTAAATTTATAATTTTTACCAAACACTGTCATTATTAAAAAATTATAATAATTATATATTTTAAAACTATTATAATAATTCACTAAAACAACATAATAAATGACATGGTGATTGAATTAAATTTAAAATATTATATAAAACAATTTAAATCAGATTTAAATTATTAAAAAATTGTCGAGACTAATAGTACATAAGAAAATTTCTGATTCTGACGCAAAAAATAAATAAATTAAGTAAGAAATAATCCATCAGCTTTCAGGGGAACCCGGCAAACAAGGACTTTCCACCTTTGTATCTAGTTTATACTTTCTACCCACCTTTATTCTAAATTAAATTAATCTTGGGTAGTTAAGACTTAAAAGTCACCTAC
The DNA here is from genome assembly GCA_023212625.1 of Styphnolobium japonicum. NCBI lineage: Eukaryota > Viridiplantae > Streptophyta > Magnoliopsida > Fabales > Fabaceae > Styphnolobium > Styphnolobium japonicum. The sequence goes on from JALBWW010000005.1 coordinate 3,657,161, forward strand.
GGCTGACAATCACCCTCCATCGTCAAGTTTCATCAGTTTCAATTGTATCCACGTAATGTTACGCAAGTGGAAATTTTCTTTCATTAATTCCCTTCCTAACCTATTATTAATAATAATTACTCAAATATTAACTTCCTTACTCGGGAATGCAAATTCCCTTTCTTAACCAATTGCCTTATAAGATTATTCACTATTAATATCTGTTATCATGATGGAATCGCATTAGACGATTTGATTATAAATTATTTTTATGGCGTTATTCATTTCAATTAGTTAATTTGAATGGTTAAAACTTGAATAAAAATTTTTACATGTTCATTATTTGGTCCAATTTTAATAATGTTGATTAATATCTTAAGCCTCACAATATTCTGTTTTCTATTTGCCTTAGCTAGACAATATATTTTGATAAATAATTTTGTTAGGTTTTGACATAAAACATGTGACATAAGAGTTTTTAGAACGGATTGAGCATCAGAAACCCAACCACAAAATATTTGACCTCCGTGGAGACAAAAATATATATTTTTTAGTAATTTAAAGATTTTCTCTTATTTTAGAAATCTTTCTTTGTTTTTAGGGAAGTTATGATATTTTTTGCATTTTTAGAAAATTTTATTATTAATAAGTTTTTTTTTCAAGAAATTGCATTTTATTAGGGTTTAGGCCAAATACCCTTTTAAGTGTTTTATGTTATACAATTTAAATTTTTTGAATAAGAATTATAGATTGTTGTCTCTAACTTGGTGTTTGACAATAATTCTTAAAAATTTAGTCAAGTGCTGGCCTTTCTTCGTACAAACTTGCTGCGTCAAAGTTTTCTAACTTGCGATGTGTGGTTTTAGGCCCATTTTTTCATTAAAAAATTAATAAAATATTACCAAAAGACAAAATCAAACATTTAGAAAAAGATGTGTAATTTTTTTTAATATGAATTAAGGTATCTCTTTACTCAAAAGGGAAGAAATTAATTATACGGAGTACGATTAATCGCATAAAACAGATACCTTTTTTAATTACATTTTTTCCATACATAATACTTCTAATGATCAAACTCGAAACCAGATGCTTAAAGTGATTAAACCATTTTCACTCAAATCAACACAAATTGGTGAAGATGTATAAATTTGATAAATAAAAAAGATAAAAACATACCCTACAAACTAGGTAATATTTGTACATTATTATTATTTTTGTAATATCTTTAGACTTGCTCGTCTGGAACTTAAAATAATCATGGCTCTTTTTTTTTCCCTTAGAATTTGGAGATTGCATGAGGGTTATCGGAACGTGTTGCTTGATCCACTGGTTGGTGTGGGTATAAAAGTTTATAAATTTATAAATAATTAAATTGAATGGTTATATATAATTTTTACAACATTATTCTAACTAACCAATCTATTTTCTTTCTTTCTTTTTTATTTTATGCAACCTCACCTCTTGTTTTCTTCCACTAGGTTTACGTCGGCGAAATTCTTGATACGCGGAAGTTTAAGCTACAAAATTCATACGAATGGAAGTTCCACTACCTTTAATAAAGTTCAAATTAGGACGTACTCCATTAAGTAACAGCTTACACAACCTTTTCTTTTCTTTTCCTTTTCCTCTTTTCTTATTTAGTTATATTTTTTACGAAATTATTTTTTATATAGATAAATTATACTTTATTTCTTTTCTGTTTTCATCTGAATTAATTTTAATATATACATTTCAAAATCTTACAATTTAGTCCCAAATTTCAAACACATACATTACACCCCTTGAATATTTAAAAGAACTACGGCTCGAGATTTTCTTCTTTTTGTGTGTGTGTGTGTGTGTATAAAAAACATGAATCTTACTAAATTAGATAGAACATATCACTGAAGCATCAGATATACCGTGAATCCTAATGTAGCATATGACCTCTCATCACTAGTTTTAATCAAAATACTAAATGTTGCTGTATTTTTTAATCTTGAAAGGAAAATAAAGTATTTGTTAAATACAATAAGTATAAAGTTTATAATTTTAAATCTTAAGGAATAAAATGTAACTTATTCTTTTTATATTATATCATTTTTTACATTTTTTTTCACAAAGACTAATCTTTAGTGAAAAGCTCATACATCTCATTTTGTGACAAATTTTATTTAAATATTAAAAATAATACAAAACTATTAAAAATAATGTACAAGTACTTTATGACCCGTTTATTATTATTATTTAAATATTTTCACAATCTACATCAAATGATAACGTGTGGAGGGGAAGATTACGATAGCATAGAACGCAAGTAGCCTGGTTGATATTCTTTAATTTTATTTTTACATTTATTTTAACTGGACTTTAAACTCAGTTATTTTATGCACCTAATGTTTTAAAAAATAACAGTAGAGATAATTTTTAAGAAAATATGTGCAAGAATACATTAATATGATATTTCATATGTTTAAAAATGAGGTCATAATTATTTTTATCTTAAGAAAATCAAATGAAAAAAGCAAACTCTTTTCTGCTATGATTCCATTAATTGCCTACCAACAAGTTTCGTGGATTGGCTTAAATCCACTTCTGAGTTAGATTATTGGGCATTACTGGAGCATAGCATCTTAGTCAGAATCAGAGACCTTGTGTTTCTGGCCAACTGAGACCAAATCACTGATCAACCCACGGTCCCCACCTAATAGGATGACCCTATTTTTATTTGCTTTTATTTTTTAAAAACACGTTCTAGAGATAAATATATTTATACCATGATTTACATAATTTTATATATATTTAATATTAAATGAAATTTTTATAATAAACAATGTTACTAATTTCTCCTAATTATAATTAATGCTGACTAAAATCAATCTCATCATTTGTTTTCATTAGGAGTCTTGTGGGTTTGGATTTTTACCAAAAGTTAAGATCTGTGGCCAAACGGGTCAATGGATCGTTTTGTTGTTTGTTTTGTTTTTAAATATATTTATTTACTCTGTAGATGTTCTTAGCCAGAAAATGTCAATCCAAGTATGAAAGCAGCAGAGGAAAATAAATAATCTATTCGGATCTCCGTATTATAAGTTTGCTTAAAAAGATTAAACTCAGTCGATTGCGACAACGATTAGAACAGAAAAGGTACTTTTCAGCTTAGCAAAAGGAGTGGAAATATAACCCTTTCAACTAGGAGTGCTAATGAATTGATCAAACTAGTTGAATCAAACTAAATTAATTTATTATCGTATATAGAAATTCAGTTTGGTTATGGTCTCAAACAGCTAAATCTTTTAGCGAGCCAAATTGTACTATTGATTTTTATTGCATGTTCTGACTTTTATAATCCATCGAGTTGGTACTTTTACACGAGTTTAGATGTAAGACAATTGTCGTTATATTTTATTCATCACTAGTTTTTTCTTGTAGTCATGAGTCATATTAAATCTCGTCTCGATTTTATATTTTTATCATATTATAAATTTGTATATTTTAAAATTACAGATGTGAGATCTTCATTTTATTATGGAAGTTTTCTTTAGCAAATTAATATAGATAAATTTTAATTATTGAATGGAAATAAATCAATTCCTGAGTATACAATTTGAGAATATTATTTTAAAATGCAGTATACATTTTTCCTTTACAAGTTTTTAAATGAAATCAAACCAAATCAAACTGTTCTTACCAGAATTATTTTGCTTCAATTTCATAGTATTATTAGTTTAATTTGATTTAAAATATTATAAAATATATATAAGATTAATTTGATTTATATTTAACCTTTTCTGTTTGATTAAAAAAAAAAAGAAAAAGGAGAAGGGAACGCATTTCGATTTACGCAAGTCTAAATATATTGCACTTTTACATTGTCTTCCTTCCATTTGTTTTGTACCAAACGACCTAAACAGCAAGTGTAGACCCCTACTTCCAGCCAAAAAAATCCAAACGGATACTATTCTGAAGCCCATGAAAATAAGGTACTGTAACTGCAATTGTTCTTATTCAAACCGATTTTTTCTTATTGATTGATATTTAAGAGAAGTTGTCAATTATTTATTTATAGTTGATTTTATAATAAATATTAAAAAATTTATTAAATATAAATAACAATTAATGAATAATAGACAATTTCTGAGTACTATTACTTTCTAAAAAAAAATCAAAATAATGCCATAAAAGAAAAAGAAATTAGTTCAGATAACTTCACGGTTTAATTTGACTGCAGCCATCCTTTTCATATGAAACTATCAAGACAACGATGCTATACATTATACTAAAACTCCTTCTTATGAAGACAATATTAAATTATGCTGTGTACGGAAATGTAATTAAAAGAGGGACTTGCAGGATAAATGTACTTATTGAGTACAGAAAATATGACATAATAACTTAATTATAATTATATTAATTATTCTATGAGTAAATTTTGGTGAAATAATTATTTAGTAAAAAAAATCGCAAATCCATAAAAATGATGGTATTTACATGCCAAATGATAAATCATTAAAGTCAACTAGGATAACAACTTATGTGGATGATTACTCCCACTGTGTAGGGGATATTTATAATTAAGACTTGGATAAATGGCTCTTTCGTTTTTTTTTTTTAATTTTTGGCAAAAGGATAAATGCCCTTCCAAAATGAGAGTTATGGTTCCGCACCTTACATGCCAAATGGAAATTTTATAATTTGTCTGACTTGGTTGCTTGTTAATGCTTTTTTGGGTATATTTGATTATAAATTTGAATGTAGATAAAGGATTTTATTTATGTATCATTAATTAACGAACACTAAGAGGGAGCCACGGAACTGCCAAAGAGGCGTCCTCCAAATTTCAAAGCGGTTCCACTCATCCGTCAAATTTGCAGCCAAACAGCCCGATTATTCAATCCAATGTTCCTTTGTACCTTTGTAATTAAAAGAGGGACTTGCAGGATAAATGTACTTATTGAGTACCGAAAATATGACATAATAACTTAATTATAATTATATTAATTATTCTATGAGTAAATTTTGGTGAAATAATTATTTAGTAAAAAAAATCGCAAATCCATAAAAATGATGGTATTTACATGCAAATGATAAATCATTAAAGTCAACTAGGATAACAACCTATGTGGATGGTTACTCCCACTGTGTAGGGGATATTTATAATTAAGACTTGGATAAATGGCTCTTTCGTTTTTTTTATTTTTGGCAAAAGGATAAATGCCCTTCCAAAATGAGAGTTATGGTTCCGCACCTTACATGCCAAATGGAAATTTTATAATTTGTCTGACTTGGTTGCTTGTTAATGCTTTTTTGGGTATATTTGATTATAAATTTGAATGTAAATAAAGGATTTTATTTATGTATCATTAATTAACAAAGACTAAGAGGGAGCCACGGAACTGCCAAAGAGGCGTCCTCCAAATTTCAAAGCGGTTCCACTCATCCGTCAAATTTGCAGCCAAACAGCCCGATTATTCAATCCAATGTTCCTTTGTACCAAACCAATGCACAAAAGATAAACAGAAGAATGAGTTTCATATAATTCATATATATATATATATATATATATATATATAAAGATTCAAGACCATGTCCTATAAAATGTCAATGTAAATAAACAATGGACGTGGCAACCACTTTTAAATTTCATTTCCAGCAAATAGTTGTTGGGTCACATATATAGAGACCTTAAATGTTGAACTTCCCGTGGCTTGTAAATAAAGAGGGGGTTTGTTCTAGTCATGATTGCTTCTGAACAAATGGGTTGGCAGCAGAAAGCCAAAGAGTTCTTCATTTCTGGTTCTCCCTCTCCTAGAGAGGTCTTCTACCTCCCCACCCACACACTCCTGAGCCTCCTTCTCCCCCTCTCGTTCCTGCTCCTGGCCAGTCTCTCTGGTGCCCAATACTATCTTCAAAGCCTCACTTGGTACCATTCAACACAGCCCTTTCCCTATCTTTTCTCGCTTGCCCTGCATATCAACCCATGTATTCTCTACGTTCTTGTGTTCATTGTCAGCGTAGCTACCCTAATCCACGGCTTGACTGGCAAAATCACCCTTTTGAGCTTGTCATCCAGCACTGTTCTCCAACCTCGTCTCTACACTGCATGGATTCTCCTTTGTACTTTCCAAGTTTGCGTTGGTTTGGGCATTGAGGGAAGCATTGCGGCTGGAGTTTATGACTCTGATTCGAGTTTTGGCGTTGAGAGAAGCCTCTTAAGCAGAGTGATCTTTCTGTTGGGCTTGCATGAGACAACACAAGTTTGGTCTAGAATGGTGGTAAAGCCCGTGGTGGATGACACGGTGTTTGGCGTTGCCAGAAAAGAAAGATGGATTGAAAGGGTGGCCATGGCTGCGAGCTTAGGCACCTTATGGTGGTGGAGGTTGAGGGAGGAGGTGGAGACTTTGGTGGTTATGGCTGAAGTAAAGAAAGAGCAATTGATGGATGTGGGAATGGCTGACTTTGTTGGATGGTGGTTGTATTATCTGACTGTCACAATTGGGATGGTCAGGATTGTAAAAGGCCTTATGTTCATGATTTCTCTGTGCAGGAGAAGGGCAACAGGGATTTCCCAGGTGGAATCAAGTGAGAATGATGACAAGGTGTAAATTTGACCAATTCTGTAATTGTAGTTTTTTTTTCTAGATAAGTTTTTCCCCTTTTTTTTTTGCCATTCTCTTTCTCTTCTCTGGTCAGAGACATTACAATATTGTATACCTTTCCAAAATTGTACCAAACTTGCATCCAAATTGATAACACACGTATAACGTATTATTGCTCAACATGTTGATAATTACTTATTTAATATGGCTCATTGATCATAGTTCTTTAACTCCACTACGTGTTCTTGGATGATATTATATTAAAAATATGATGCCAAGACTTAAGACAGAGCAAGGTAAAATGTAACATTGATGTTGTCAAATTTGGAAGCGCGTCTAAAATCTGAATCCCAACAAGCTAATAATATTGATTTTTTGCATTATTACTCTCCAACTCCAATGGTTTTTTTTTAAAAAAGCAGTACACAGGAGTAACTGTTAACAGTACAAACCCCATACGGTGTGCCTTTAGTGAGATAAATTAAAGGTAGTATAGTTGTGTACGATTTAGAGTCACATTATTCGAAGCCACTTGACTAGATTAGTAACCAAGAGTTTGGGTAATTTGGAGAAAATTTTATATTTAAACTTTTATTATTATCTTTTAATAAAAAATTAAGAATAAATGTCAATTTTGATAATATATGTGACATTATATTAGTCTTTTATTTATAAAAAATAAAATTAGCCTTCTAAAGATATACATAATATCAAATTAATCTTTTAATATCATATTTTTATTATTAAATTAGTTCTTAAAATAATATTAATTTAGTCTTTAAAAAATGAAATTGATAACTTAATTATTATTTAATGACTAATTTGATATTACTAATAAATAAATAAAAAATGTAGTGTCACATATATTTTTAGAGTATTAAAATGAGCATTTATTCAAAATTTAAAACAAAAATAATTATCCACACCGTTGCTAATTTGCAATAAGAGAAATTTTAATTTGAACGCAGTTAGTTTCACAAATACATTGTAATGGGTTCGATGGGTTGGGCCCCTAATGAGTTTGGGCTTAGATTCAATAAACTCAGCCATGGATTTAGCGACGATAATATCTATCTTCTTTCATTGAGAAGAGTTGGGGGTATTAGAGACATGCAGAGCTGTAGGGCTTAGATCCGGAGTTTTGTAGGTGTCTCTCCGAGTCATTGTTTGATTGCTTCTCCTTTTGCTCAGGTGTTGAGTGGAAGCTTAATTTCTTTGATTTTTATCATTATAAACAAAATTCCAAAACTAACTTTAGTACTTAAACGGCTATAACAAGGAAGAGTTCTGTGAATTTCAGCCCTCATCATCAAGCAGAGTAATACAATATAGACCAGACAGTGACAAAAAAGAAAATCAAACGAAATCACACGTGTAATATGACCATTATCATTGGCTCTCCTAGACATAATTATGTCCTTGTAGAAGTAAATTCCCTTATTCTTAATTTTGTTTGGTAGATTAATAATCATTTATAAAATATTCATTCACCCAGACTTCATGAGACACTCTTATTTTAATACTGTTGCTAACTTTTAGTAGATAGTACATTACTTGTTAGCGAATTCCTCATATTTATCTGCAGATAAAGTCACTTTGACGTTGTTTGACTCCCCTGTTTTCTTGGAAGCAGCCAATCCCTCATCTTTATTGAACGCTTTCCTTCATTTTCTTGATTCGTTTAGTCACGCTAGGCTGAACTTCTTAGCAGTGTGTTAAAGTTGGATCGGATATTGAGTCAAAAAAGTTTTTAGTTTAGGTTTAACCAGTTTAACCGTTTAGTCGAATTAAATGATGTTATAATTATATATTAAATAAAAAAATAAAAAAATATACATATGTATGACTCATAACATACATTATTAATAATAAAATATATAATAAGGTTTTGGGGTTTCAATTATTAAGCCTTATATCACTCTCAGTTGAATAGTTAAGTAATTGAGAAATAAAAAAAATTAAAAAAATTTAAAAAAAAAAGAGAGAGAGGACTGGTTCAACCCAATTTTGCCTGGTTTTATCCGGTTTAGACCGGTTCAATCCGGTCCAACCATGAATTCGGTTATGGCATTGAACCAAAACCAGATGAGTACCCGATTCACGGTCCGACCGGCCGGTCTGGACATCACTGCTTCTTAGGGACATTTATCAGATATAGTGTAGGTGTTACTTCATGGTTTGTTTGGATCCTCGTCTGATGCTCAAGTAGACTAGTATTTAAGGTTTGATGATCATATATGTAAGGTTATGTTTGGATAAACGAATTAGAGTGATTAATAATGGAGTAGAGTGAGAAAAAGACTTCAATCTATTGTTTGAAATTTTTTTAAATAATGAAATGAAGTGATTAAGGAGGAACCCAAACCACTTTATATCACTTAAATTTCAAAATTCTCATATCCTCTAATTTGAAAGGTTTGGAATAAAATATTTTCCTTTTTTTTTAATTTTTACATAGTCATTTATAATTTTAACCCTATTTTATTTTTAAATAATATTGTAGGCAATAAAAATTAAAAGAATGATATTTAAAGTAAAATGTATAATTCATTTCACTTTATTAATAACTATTGTGACTTTCAAACAATAAAATGAGATTTATCTTCACTTTTTCGTTAAAACTTTTAAACAATATATTTTTACTTTTTATTTTAAATCACTCTATTATAAACCATTTTATTCCATACTCTTATAACTTTCAAACATAGCATAAGGAAGAGGGAAAATAGTGGAAAGAGAAGGGAAAGGAAGGGAAGGGAAGGAAAGGAAATAAATTCATTTCTTCTTATTTGAATGTTTAAGTAAATAAAATGAATAAAAGTCTCTTTTTATTTGGATATTATTATTAAAGTAGAAAGAAAAGATAAATTTTAAAATTAAATTTTTAATATACTTCTCGTGATACTAACCTTATAACATAAATATAAGATATAATTATAATTATAATTTAATACAATTATAATTAGATTATTTCTCCCTCGTTACCCCAAAATTTGAGGAGAACAATTTTTAAACTTTGTGAGAAAAAAAGAGAAAATACTTACTCCTCATTTCCCATCCTTTCATCTAATTATAAATTATCTTAACAATAAATGAAATTAATTTTTCCTTCCTTTTCTTTCTCTTTCCTTCCTTTTCTCTCTCTTTCCTTCCTTACACATATCCAAACAATACATACATTAAGTTTTAACCTCTATTTATATCGAAGGTATCCATATTGGGGGAGGATTCTCGATTGACTGATATCGCCACTTATCTAGGCGTAGTTCTCATTATAAGAATTCTGAAATCCTAATCCGCAAACCCTTATCCTTTGACAGAGTCCAAGGGGATCCTTCTAGAACTCGGACCATGAGCTAGGCCCAATTCAAGATAGTACTACCGAACAGTTTCTATAACGACAAGCCAATTATGGCTGACGGCTCTTTTTTTTTGTTTGGTGAACAGACGTTATGGCTGACGGCTGCAATTGATGAAAATATCGAAATATCACCATCGAAGTTGCATGATTCCTTACATGTTCCTTTCATATTTTTTTCCGTGATGGTGAAGTTTCTTAAGCATTTTTACCTTTAAATATTCGTTTTCCACCATGAATGATGATAATAATGCAAACACTGTCGTCATGTTTATCTAGATATAAGCTCATTGTCTTGGGTGTAAATTGCTGCATCTTTCTTGATTTCTCTTGTATCCCGACATGGGGATTGATAATTTTTCTTTCACAGCTTTCAATTTCAATGGAATAATCCAGGGCGATTATGGTTCTATACAAGAGGAAGTTGTGTTCCAAGGGGAACACAGTTTCTCTGGAATGGAGTTACTGGTAGAGAATAATCCCGTTCCTACTACCGAGCATCGGAAAGAAGGCCATTTGTTCAAAGATAAAAACCAGCAGCAGCATCAAGAACTCAAATTTGGTAACTTGATGTTAGAAGAGTTCAACTTCAATCCTGCACTGCAGCCAACTCAACCATTTCAGGAAACTACAAGGCTAAAGAGTCACGGAGTGGCAAGATCGCAACTTGTTGAATACAATAAACAGGTGCTACCCTCTTCTTTAGCATCCTTGGAACTCCTGAGCAACTACGGAAGCAGGTTCAAGAGGCTAAGGGGGGAAAATATAAGCAACTTGAGCAATATTGAAACTTCTGATTCTGAGGGTCACCGGAAGTTGTCAACTGAAGAAATAATAAGAGTGGCAGGAGCAAGGTATGTTCAATACTTTGCCCATTGGTCCGATAGTTTTTGCATCCCAATGCACCCATATGGATTTGGTCTCGGGGGTTTGTCTGAGGAAGAAAATAGAGACGTTGAAATTGCTCAGTTTCTTCTGAATGCAGCTGAGAAGGTAGGCTGCCAACAATTTGAACGTGCAAGCAGATTACTTGTCCATTGTCAATGGAATTCATCTCCCGTTGGAAACCCCGTCCAGAGAGTTATCTTTCATTTCGCTCAAGCACTTGGAGAAAAAATCCACAAAAAAACAGGAAGGATGACACTAAAGGGATCTGAAAAAAACGAAGAAAGCGAATTGATTCAGAAGTTGGATACTAACATTGCCATTATATGCCATCAAAATATTCCTTTCAATCAAGTAATGCAACTCACTGGTATACAAGCTATAGTGGAACATGTTGCATCCCAAACCAAAATCCATCTGATAGATCTTGATATCGGATGTGGTGTGCTATGCACAGCTTTGATGCAAGCACTGGCAGAGCGCCATGAAAGGCCAGTAGAGCTTCTGAAGATAACAGCCATTGGACTTACAGGCAAGACCAAGTTAGAAGAGATCGGCAAAAGGTTAGTGAGTTTTGCTGAATCCTTGAACTTGCCCTTTTTATATAAGGTAGTTTCTGTTACAGACATCATAGAAATCAAGGAAGATCAATTTGAAATTGAAGATGATGAAGCTGTGGCTATCTATTCTCCATATTTACTGAGGACTATGGTATCAAAGCCTGATTGCTTGGAAAACTTGATGCGGGTGATACGAAAAATCAGACCATCTATAATGATAGTCCTTGAATTAGAAGCAAACCATAATTCACCCTCCTTTGTGAATCGCTTCATTGAAGCATTGTTCTTCTACTCGGCATATTTCGACTGCATTGAAACCTGCATAAAACAGGAGAATGAGTGCAGAATGAGAATCGAAGCAATATTATCTGAAGGCATACGAAACATTGTTGCTATGGAAGACAGAGAAAGGACAGTTAGGAATGTGAAAATAGATGTTTGGAGAAGGTTCTTTGCAAGGTACAGAATGTTGGAAACCGAATTTAGTGAGTCATCTCTGTACCAAGCTGACTTGGTTGTCAAAGGGTTTGCTTATGGGAATTTTTGCACTCTAGACAAAAATGGTAAGTGTCTAACAGTTGGATGGAAGGGGACCCCAATCCATTCAATCTCAGCTTGGAGGTTTCTTTGAGATAATTATAGAGGGAGACTAGATAGAGAACTTCATTCAATTGTAAAATATTCCCTTCAAACTCCCCTTCATCGCTTGTTTGATTCGTGTATTCTATCAGGGAAATGAACTGTTATATAGCTCGAGTTTAGTTGGATTGAATTCTATAGTTTCATAAACAACACTTTGCATATAAATAAAATAATGAAAAATTAATAATCAAACAAGAAAAAAGTTACATGATTTGAAATCAAGAGAGGTCATACATTGCAGGCTGAAGTGGTCTCAAATATGCGCATTACAATTGCAGCTCTTCATAGGCATTATTAGTTTCAGAGGAGCTGTTCCTTCCTTCACTCGTTGTCTAGAAGCGGTGCATCTTCAGGCCTCTTTCCTCGTGACCCAGAGACCCTCCTCTACTAGTTCTGCCACGCCCACATGCCCAACAAAGCCACTTTCCCCATAGCTCTAGAATACTAGAACAATGGAAGCTCGATGCTCTGCTTTTCCTATCTTGTTCATGATTTATTTCTATTTTTTCCTCTTTTTAATTTTGAAATATAGTCATACGTTGGGAACATATTGAGATGAATAAATCTTGACCATTGGATCATTCATGTATGGTCAAGATTAAAATATAAAGTCATGTGACTTTTTTAAGTGGTCATGTGACTCTTAAGTGACTTTTAATCTTGACCATACATGGATGATCCAATGGTCAAGATTTTCTCCTCTTACTCTCACAATAAATTAATTCTCTCACTAGATATGCCCCCCTCATACGTTAATGTGATCATCTCTAGTTATAAATGTATCTATAAGTTTTTCTTCCTCTAATTTAACTTTTAATTTATTAATATTTTTAGACATGTTTTTTATAGTGTAGATGTATAAAGTAAATTAGGAATGTATCCTTATAATATATAGTCTAAAATGCAAGAAATTCTCTCTAACTATGACTTAAGTTTAAAAAATCATTGTGTTTTTAAATTGACTAACACAACTCCCTAAATTAATAAAATATTATATAATAATTCTCCTGTTAATCTTCCATTGAAATCTCTAAAAGAAAAGTAGTCACACTACTACATGTGTTAGTTTTTTTCCCATTAATCTCACTCTAAATCATTCTCATTCAATCTCAAATCATATTTCCCCAAATCAAAACTAACTAAAAAGTTAGAGTTTTATAAATCAATAAAAAAATTTGCTTACTTATATAATGTTATCCCCCAAATCAATGCATTCTTCTTGTTATTTTTCTCTTTACACATTCAATTGTTGATCAAGAGATTCACTTATCAAAACGAGAGTATCACATTCAGGAATTCACCTGCGAGATATTTAGGAATTGCTCAAACATCAGTGTGATGTTAATGGATGCCTAAAAAAAGGCTTAAACATGATTTGAGAGATAAATATTAATAATTTAAGGCGAGAATAGTGAAAATATCAACACTTAGGGTCACATGACTACTTTTCCATTAGTGATTTAATTGGAATATTAATAAAATAGTTATTATACATTATTTTGAGGAATAAATATTAATAATTTAATGTGAGATTAGTGAAAATACCAACACTTGCAATTACATGACTACTTTTCTATTAATGACTTAATTGGAATATTAATAAAAGAGTTTTTTTTATAATTCAGGGAAGTCCCACCACTAGGGTGGGACCTAAGGGTCCATGTAGAGGGCCTAGGGGGGATAAGGGGAGGGTATTGGCGGAATCAAACCCCCTCCGCCCTCCAAAGTCAACATATGCCCATACCAACTGAGCTGATGCTCACAGGCTAATAAAAGAGTTATTATATATTATTTTGTTAATTTAGGAAGTCTATTAATGAGTTTGGAAGCACATAAGAGTTTTTTTAAACTTGACTTATAATTTGAGAAAGTTTTTGGCATTTTAGACTAATATATATGGATATATATATATATATACAAAAAAAATATTAGTGAAAGATAAAATCCATCTCTACTAAAGACTTGTAAATGGTATGAGTCGAATGACTTAGGCATAGTTTGGATAAATAATTTATATAAGTATTTATTAGAGTATAGCTTATTTAATAAGTTTTACTATCATAAGCGCTGTTTAAAGTAAGTTAAATAATATTTAGATAAATATTTTGAGAATCACTTTTCATAAATCATTTGGAATAAATATCACACATTTGGGGGATATGCTATAAATTGTATCAATCCTTTAAGGTTAATTTTGTCAAAAATTATTATAAAAACAATTAGTACCTAAAGTAATTTTAGTTTTCACAAAATCTTATTTTCATAAGCTTAAATTTTTAGCTTATGAAAATAAGTTCAAATCAATTTATAAGAGTTTCATAAACTGTTTTAATAAGCTCATCCAAACAGAATAAAAATGCTTTATAAATGCTTATTAAAGTAGATAAGTCTAAATAAACTGTATATAAGTCTATTCAAACGAGATCTTAAACTTTTACTTATCGCGACAAGGGAATTGATATGTTGTAAAAAAAATTTCCTAATATTTCAAGATAAAATTATTGACGTTTAATAAAACATTTTTCATCAAATAACATTTCCTTAAAAAAGAATTTCATTTTTTCACTCTATCGAGGATAACAATTATTTAAAATAATACTTTTCTTTCTTTTCAAAAATATATTTGAATTCCACCCCCGTTAACACTTTATTGATCTTAATTATACAAACATAGGAATTCCAATGACAAATAATAATAAAAAATTCCATTTTGACACTATTCAAAAGATTTGAGGGGCTTTTTACGTTTATTAATATTAAAAAAAAATTCGAAGAAATTTGAAAGATGTACTTTATAATTATTTATTAACTTTATGCCTTTAAGATAATTGATTTCTCTAAGTATTAGTTAAGATTGAAATCTGAATAATGAAGCCTACCTTGTTAATCATGAGTTAAAAAAATACAAATCTTACTATGAGAGCTGTAAATTTTAATTTAAAAAAAAAGGTACGAGGATGTAGGTGTAAACGTAACACATTATGAAGAAAATAGTGGCCCTAGTTAGTGCAGTGCGAAAGACACAGCAGCAGAAATTACGTTGTGTTGTGTCCGCGGTAGGCCATGTCACTCTCTTTTTTTCTTAATCCTTACAGTACACACATAACACATTTGAGTGACTGTCTCTGTCTCGCTCTTCTTCTTCTTCTTCTTCCCTAACCTCACTCCTTACTCCTCTTCCTTGTTCAAGTCAGCACAGCTTCCATGCCATGGTGTCCAAACCTACTGACTCTGCTACCAAAATTCGAGTCAGTTTCTCTGCCCATACCTTTTTTTTTCTTTCTCTTTTTCTCCTTGTTTCTTCAATTCAATAATAACAACTCGTTTCGTTTAGGTGCTTTAATTTGTTTTCTGATTTTTCGGAATCGGTATCATGACTATGTTTCAGAATTGGATTCAGATAATTTACCTTGAATTTTGAATTTAATCGGATAAATAGTGAGGAGCTGTCATTTAAGAACTCTCTGTTCTTCTCTCTCTCTCTCTCTCTGTACTTGAATCGTACAGCAATTGAGTTCAGGAGTAGGGCTTTCTGGTTACTTTAATCTTCAATTTTGGTCTCTGTTTGGTTGCCGAGAATTCCTGTAGAAAGCACACATAGTTCCTCTCCTGCAACTTTGGCGTGGCCAAACATGGTATCACAGAGGCAGAGGATTTTTTATTTTTCTTTCTTTTTTTGGACCCACTTTTATTTATTTATTTTAAATGTATGTACTCTGTGTTTTGATTTTTGAAGCAATATATGTTATCTTTTATTGTGTAATATTGACAGAAACAACATGGAGAGCCTGCAAACGATGTTGTTGGAAGCTTGTCGATCAAGATAAATCAGTTGAAAAAGCAAATCCAGGCGGAGAGAATTGTATCGGTTAAAGTAAGTTTCCAATTGGATTTGGGTGTATACTCTTGTGGCTTGATTCATGGAAAGGGTCTAGCGTTTTGTAGTTGTGTTTACTGGCCAGATAAATTCTTTGTTCTTTCACTGTTAATGGAGGGAAATGGCACTAATCTTCTAGTAGTATTTATTATTTTGTGCTAACTTGATTTTGTAGAATTATTAGTTCAGTTCTTCTTTGACCTTTTCCGTGGAAAATGGATACTTCCAGAGTTAAAAACACATAATCAAAACTAGAACATGCAAATTAACTATGAGGGTACCTTCTATTTCCTTTTGCATGCTTTTACATTGTGGTGAATTTTCTGATTTGTTTGGTTATATTGGTGTGCAACCCTCGTATTCCAGCAATTCTTTTACTTTTTTGGCGTTTTGGGGCACAACTTTATGTTATGATTGCTGATTTGAATTTATTTAATTGCAAAATTCAAGGTTGAGATGGCTTCATTTTGTACACCTCGCTAGTCAGCTTGCAATTAATCTTCGTTATATTTCTGTAGGAAAAACTTCAGAGGAATGGGAAGAAGCTACAATGTCATATTTCAGGGGTCATGTCAGCAATATCAAGAAGGGACTCTTCACAGACGGAGGAAAATAGGACCAGTCAAATGCTTTCTTCAAGAATTGACCATCCTTTATGTAAGTTCAGTGGTTTCTCTCAAGGTTCAGCAGACAAAGACCCCAACAATCAAGACGTATTATCTGCTACAAGTATCAAGATTCCATATATTGAAAGATTACCGCCATATACATCTTGGATATTTTTGGACAGGTGTGTTTGACTTTCAAATATTTTTAATTTCCAGTTGTGCCTGATGTGCAATTTATGCCAAAGTGAATATTCATACCTGCTTCTTGAATTGTATTCCATTTTTACATAGAAACTGAGATTTTAAATCTTATTGATCAGTGAGTATGCAGATTGTATTATGTATTTTCTGCTATTTTAAAATCTTTCACACACAACAGAAATCAGAGAATGGCCGAAGATCAGTCAGTTGTTGGAAGAAGACGTATCTACTATGATCAACATGGAAGTGAAGCACTGATATGTAGTGACAGTGAGGAAGAGTTAACAGAACCTGAGGAAGAAAAACATGAATTTTCTGAGGCTGAAGACCGAGTTTTATGGTAAGTTAAAATGGAGATGATAGAGTTGCTTGAAGAAGGTCCATTTATTTGTGAAGAAAGATGCAATGGAAAGAAGAACAATTGACCTTGATTGTAACATTTTTGGTTAGCTATATGAATCCTTAATTAGCATATTTAATTGATGAGTAACATAGATGCTTTGTTGGAGCTCAAGTGGTTTTCCTTGCTGCTCAAATGTTCAGGAAATAAGACTTGTATCATGATTCATGACCACACAAGAGGTTTAATGACACATTTAAACTCATAGCGCATAATTTTTCATCTTAATTCAAAATGTTCAAAGCTTTTCCTTTCTACAATTACTGTCTTGACTCTTGAATTTACTAGGATGGCATTTGAGGAACATGGGTTAAATGAGGAGGTACTGAATATTGTTAGCCAGTTTGTTGGGGGCACCAGTTCAGAAATTCAGGTAATCTAGAATAACTTATAGGCATGATTATATGCTTGATGGTTGTTAATCTTAAATAATTATTGAAAAAATAAATTGCACCATGGAGGTTTATTGTGAGAAGCATTTTTATTTCTGGGAGAAATTGTTTTCATGAAAATATGCAGGAGAGGTACGAAAGTATCAAGGAAAAGAATATTGGGAGGTTGGACCAGCATTCCGAAGGTTCTGGAGAATATGAATCTCATATTGGCATATGTCTGGAGAAAAGCTTGAGTGCTGCTTTAGATTCTTTCGATAACCTTTTCTGTCGCCGGTGCCTGGTACATACTAAAGCATTATCTTTTTAACATTCTTATCATCATCATAGTGTTTAATATGAGATATTTAACATCTTGTGTGTCTATACTTTTCTGCTTTCCTACAGCAGATTTTTGACTGTCGTCTGCATGGTTGTTCTCAACCTTTAATATATCCTGTAAGGAACAGTTCCCTATGTTATTTTCAACTTCTTCTGTAGTTACTCCATCCATAAAGTTAATTTGATGGTTTACTTCACAGAGTGAAAAGCAGCCAGTTTGGTCTGAACCTGAAGGTGACAGGATACCATGCAGTGATCAATGTTTCCTTCAGGTATTATTCTTCTTTGACTGAGATTTTAAGTATTTTTTATATTTTGATGCAGGGAAGAAAACAGAACTTTTCTTGTTTTCAATTTCAAAAGACATGAAAATGGGTCTAGTCAAATTATTTTTTCCTGTGCTAGTATTCTGTTTGGAATGTTTTCATTGACTGCGGGATCAGTATTCAAGAAAATATGGTGGCATTTCGATGTTGATCTGTTGACTCATATTGGTAGTAATTCTTGTCAAAATATTTGTATGAGGTATGTAGTCTTAATAAGACATGCTTTCCACTTTATATATGATGAATGATTCTATATGTGTGTGTATATCTATGTATGCCAACTTTGTACTCAGTTACAATAGCTACACCTCATCTATGTTTCTTATATGTTTGATGGGGAAAATGTGCAAGGCTGACTGCCATTTAATTTTCCATCAGTTAAAGGTTTTCAAAATTTTGTCTGAAGATTCCACTCCTGCGTCTTTTCAGGATAAGCAAAGTACAACTATAGAAGAGGCAGACGGGGTATTGGCACCCTCCAGTGCAGAGGAACCTGGTAATCAGAGTACTACACCTTTTCCAACAGAAGTTGATTGTTGTGGAGATCTCAATTTAAATATGCCTGTCTCAGAAAGTGTGGGGAAACGGAAGGTCACAAATCAGTCAGACACAGCACTATGTGACTCATTGCCTCCTGATGATTCTCAGAGTTCTCGTAAAAAGCTGAAGAGAATCTCAGATGATGTGGTTACTGTTATTAGTGATCATAACAGGGACCTAAATTTGGGTGCATGTGATGAAAGTAAACACTTAATTACGTGTGCATCTTTGAACAAATCTGTTGAATATCCTTCAAATAAATTATTAGTTTCTTCTAGCACTTGCCTTGGTGAGCATGACAAAAGTGTTGGGGATGGACCAAAAGATGTCACAAATGAGACAGGATTTAAGCAGTTGTCCAATTCAATGGAAGGGCAAGTTGATGGGATGCTAAGTCTCTCAGATTGGAAACCTCTAGAGAAAGAATTATACTTGAAGGGAATAGAAATGTTTGGCAGAAACAGGTATGGAGCTTTCTGCTTTTCACCTCACACTATGATGTTGGGAAATGCTAGGATGGCATCAAAATTTAGTTTAGTGTGTGTGTGGGCACTTTCTTGTTTCTAGTATGTGTTTTGTGTTGCCCGTTTGTTACTGATAGACCCTTGACCCACGTTTATAATAGAAAGAGTGGTAGGGCTGAATAAGAATGGGCCTAGTGGTGGGTTACATGTTTATGAAAGGAGGAAGAATAGAGGAAATGCAGGAATGGGAGGGAGACTACTAACTGTACAGAAAGAGCTAAAATGGAAGTTGGTTAGTGAAGAGTGGGATGTCAGTAACAGCATGGACAGCTGGCACATGCTGAGTTGGGAGGGGGATTCTGGTATCATACCAGAGGGGGGAAACATGAATAAGGAACAGAAGGGAGAGAGAGTAGGATCAGAGAAGAATTTGGAGGAAAGGAAGGGGTTGGGCGTATGCTAGAGTCTGCAACCTGCAGTGCTCTAGAATTACATTCTGTTTCTGTTTTCTGGTTACTATCTTTTACTGTAATTCCGTTTTATACAGAGGATTACCTCTGCTTGTAAGGAGTATTCTCTAGTATCTCTATATATACGTTTTCAGTTCTAGCAGTTACACTGTCTAAGTCAGATTTTTCTTTTTGCATTGCGTTGGAAGTAACGCTTTATTTTTTGGTCCATAAATCCTACAAGCCCATCCTCTTGTTTTAGCTTCAATTGCAATTCATCTTCTTGAAGACATGAGTAGTTATGAAAAAATACACTAACTTGGAAGGAGTTTGTAAGTTTTGCTTGTACTTTCCCTGTACATTGTCTACTGAGTATATTAAGTGCTTTTCTGTTCTTGAAAGTAATGAATTATCTTGCAATAATGTTCTTGATGAAGTTATTGTACACTTGATCTTCCCCCTCCAAAAGAAAGCAATAATAAAGGTGGGGAAAAATGAAGACTACATATGTAGATGAGGGGGAACCCGCCCCCCGCATGCTGGGATGGTGTTAACATCCTTCCCTTCCCAAGATAACACAAAATAGTATAACTGATTTGGTTTAGTAGCTGCATCCTAGTAATGCCAGTGCTGTACTTCTGAAACCAAAAACTTTTTTTCACAGTTGCCAATTGAACTTGTCATATGTATAACATATTGTTTCCATATATTATATCATGATTGTGCTTATACATTTGTAAAATATTTTTGTTTCTCGTGCAAGTATTGGGCTTTATTGAAGCCCTTTTCATTGTAATATGCAGTCAATAATAACTACTGAAGTTTGAATGCACTTTTAGAAGGCGAATTTCTCTCGATTGTGAGTGATAAAGCAACGATTAAAATGCCAGAATTTGAAACCTCTTTGTAGTTAACTTTCCCAATTGTGAACTAATGGTTCATAAGTAAATAAAACTAAATCAGAGTTCATTTTCTAGTCATAAATGTCATACTTTATGTAGGAGGTCTAATTTTGTTTTGTTTGTGCTCATGTGCAACTCATGCTCTGCAGTTGCCTCATAGCAAGGAACTTACTTTCTGGCTTGAAGACTTGCATGGAAGTATCTAGTTACATGCATGCTGGTGGAGTGTCAATGCCCCACAGATCTATTGTTGCAATCACGGACGACAAGGGGAAAATTGATGCAGAGTGCACAGTGAGAATTACAAGCTTTCCTGATCCTATATTCAATCTTTACCCTACATTCTTCTATCTTCTCTTGTTGTCTTGATTGTCTTATTGTTATTTTCTTTTTAATTTATTGGTGGGGTGGGGGGTAGCCTTGATGAAGATGGAAAATAAATTTTTCCATATGTAATGTACCAAAAGGCCCTACCTAGTGGGAAAATGCTTGGTTCTTGTAATGTACCAAAAGGTTAGGACAGAATTTGTTAATGCAAAAAATTTATATAAACAACATAAATATATTCTGAAATTTCTTGGCCACTGATAAGGCCCCAAAGGTAACCCAAGTATATGTTAGAAGAAAGGGTCAGGCTGCAAAGGAAGTGGGCCAGGGGGAAGAGACACAGGCATCAACAAAATTGTAACTAACTGGCTGAGCTGGTACTGAATGAGCGGGAAAGTGGGGTTCTGTTATGCAGAAGTATAATTAGGAGGAAGAAAACGTGGGAGGGGAGGCTGGGCATTGGGCTAGGCACTTGGGAGGGGCTGAACACTCTTCATTTGCTCAGACTATTTTCTTTTTCTATTCTCTTTAATTCCAAGAAGCTGACTATAGCATTTCTGGGCTGATATCACTCTGATATCAACCAGAGTACAGTAATATAACACTGTTCTTCTATTCTTTCTCTGTTTAATTTTACCAGTATCTATCAGCCACATAGGAGAACTGGTATCTGCATTATCTGGTTAGGCATCAAACTTCAAAAAAATTGAATTATTATTATCTTTGATTGTAGGAGGTTTTCTATTATATTGAGTTGCCTAATAAGTACAGTGTTTCTAGGTTGGATATGCGAAGGGATTGGGTTCCTCTTTTGAGCTGATGTATATTCTTTTCTTCTTTCTTACCTCTGTAGTTCCTTTGTAGCCTAGTCAAGATTCCTAATCCTCCTGTTTTGTATTCTTTTGTCTTAATGAGTTCTTTTATTAAAAAAAAAGTATTATTGTGAATGTTCAGCTTTCGGCACTTGAATTTATCATGCAAATTTTTGTTCTGACAACTTCTACCAACCTTTATTGAGTGCCCTGCTATTTAGATGCCAAAAAATTGCTTTTGAAAACTAGGTTTTCATGTTAGGACCAAGAGCTTCCATCAAGGTCACGGTTACTGCGGAAAAGGGGCAAAACAAGGAAGTTTAAATATTCTTGGAAGTCAGCTGGCCTCCCATCTATATGGAAGAGAATTGCTGATGGGAAAAACCAATCTTGCAAGCAGTATACACCATGTGGATGTCAGTCAATGTGTGGAAGGCAATGTCCTTGTGTTAATGGTGGGACTTGCTGTGAAAAATATTGTGGGTATGTTGATTTTCATTTAATTATATAACCTTTCTAGTACCGAAATAGAAGAGACAATTGCAGGATATTTCATATTTCTTGTGGCCATGGGTTGGTTCATTCAAATAATTTTGTTAGCAATCTATGGTGGCCATGGATGAAATCTAATGTGGGTGATCTGGATAATGTGTAAAATATGGTTAGCTAAGCCTTTGAACTCAGAGAACAAGAAACTATCATTTCTCTCAGAGTGACAAGAGATATATAACTGTCAACATAGAGCTATTTCTTCAAAAAAAAAATTTCCCATGTTTGGAAAGGCTCTTGTAAAATGCATTTTCTACTTAATTTGTGAACGATTCTACAGACTTGAATAATGTAATTATTAACAATTTATGCTTTAAATGTAATAAATTAGCTCTTCTACCTTCAGGTGTTCAAAGAGCTGCAAAAACCGGTTCAGAGGATGCCATTGTGCAAAGAGTCAATGCAGAAGTCGACAATGCCCATGCTTTGCTGCTGGACGTGAATGTGACCCAGATGTCTGTCGAAATTGCTGGGTTAGGTGATGTGTCAAATATTTTTTCTGTGTACTTAAATTTTATGTCTCCTAGCTTTTTGAATTTACATGTTTCAAGTCTAATACTTCTCCTGATTGAGAAAGTCATAACTCAAGTAATATTTTTACCCCCAATCATTCAGTAGTATCTAGTCTTTTTTGCTTTTATAGGTATATTATGGAAAACCTTTGTAAATTTTTCTTCTCTCCATGATCTCGTATCTGTATATCCTGCCTGATTTGAGAAACCATAGTTACAATTTTGTAATCATTTTGTTCATTTCTCTTGTTTAGATAAGTATTATGGTTTCGGCAAATATTCATTAGTTCATATGATAATCAGCTAAGTGCATCATAAATTTCAGCATGGGAATATCATTTTCCAATTTTTAATATTTAGTAGCTATGCTTCAATAAAATTCTTTTATCAATAAAAAAAATGCTTCAATGTGAAATGATTGAAGATGACCTTTGGGTATTTCTATATTGCACCCCATTAAAAACAAAAGGTCAAAGGGTTCAAAGTTCAAACATGTAGGGGGCATGTGGCTGTGATTCATCAGTGAAAAATGTACAAAATGTGACCTTCCACCACTTCCATCATCTCTGACATCAGGGTCTGGCAAGATGCCATGTTTCTTTTACAGCTATAAGTGAATGGAGTTGAGCTGAAATATACATTTTCTGTTATAAAGTTAAAAGCTCCCTTTCAGCTGTTCTCGAAACTGTCAAAAAGTCTTTTGAATTCTTATTAAACTATATTGATTATAAATGTTGACTTCTTACAACTTTGTACTAGAACTTATCCTTTCTGTGCAGAAGTATATCTTTGGTATTTGAAAAATCCCAAAGGTGTCAAGTAAACTTGATCGATACTTGCATGTAGATTTTGATTTTCGTAAACTATGGATAGAAAAGTATGCTCTGATTTTATGGCCTTGACAACATCCATGGACAATTCAATATATGTTTAGAATGGAAGACTGTATCCAGTTGGTAATTTATCAAGTAGTCATAGTCCTAGCATCAAGATTAACAAATGAAAATATGGAGAAAAATTAAATAATTAATTTTTAAAAATGTAAAGGTACCTCTTGGAGAAAAAATTAGGTAAAACCTGGACAGATAATAATGCTAATAAAATAATCATCCCCCCTCCCAGAGAAAAAAGAACCTCTGGAAACCATGAATTGATAATTCTCTAATTTACCTTTATCTTGTAGTTTGACACCACTTTAATTCCCTTTAGCGTTGTTTTGGTTAAAACTTTCTTAGCCTTTGCCTCTTTTATATGTTATTTGGACTCTGGAGTCTCTTCCCCCCCCCCCCCCTTTCTTCTTTTTCCCATTCCCCATTAAATCTTTGCCAATGGTTTTAAATATTACATTCTTTATACAGTTGCGGCGATGGTTCATTAGGGGAACCACCTCGACGTGGAGAAGGTCAATGTGGAAATATGAGGCTTCTTTTAAGGCAACAACAGAGGGTTAGTAATTCTGAGTTTGGTGTTTAAAATTATCTGCATTTCATTCTCATGAACAAAATCATGAATGCATAATGCTTGTATGTGTGCCTCACATTGTTTTTCTTATTTCTGTCTGTCAGATTCTTTTGGCAAAGTCTGATGTTGCAGGATGGGGAGCCTTCTTGAAGGTTGAATTACATGGCTTTGTTTGTTTTATAATAACCATTAGCTTGTTCTCCTCACTAATTGATGATGACATTTCAGAACCCAGTTAACAAAAATGACTACCTAGGAGAGTACACAGGCGAACTGGTCTCCCACCGAGAAGCAGATAAGCGTGGGAAGATATATGATCGTGCAAACTCGTCCTTCCTTTTTGACTTGAATGATCAGGCAAGTGTCTCGCATCATCTATATTTTGACTTGTGCATTCTTGTAATGTATTCGAGGGTGATATCATTTTATTGTCTTTCTGTTAGATTTCATCAATCTACCCTTTCCCTCACATTTCTTCCATGCCAAGCAATAATATATTGGGACTTCAAACTGATTATTAAAGACCTTAAAGCTGCTAACCTGTTTCTTGACAGTATGTTCTTGATGCTTATCGCAAAGGAGACAAGTTGAAATTTGCGAACCACTCATCAAATCCCAACTGCTATGCAAAGGTCAGTCCAGAAACTCGAGTTTTGGGGAGGTTTAAAACTTACCCTTTGGCCTAGTAGCTTGAGCTTGATATTTGAATTGTCACAATGGTTGGCCTCTTGTATCGGCTGCATAGGTGATGCTGGTTGCTGGAGATCACCGAGTAGGCATATTTGCCAATGAACACATTGATGCTAGTGAGGAGCTCTTCTATGACTATCGCTATGGTCCAGATCAAGCACCAGCATGGGCTCGTAAACCTGGGGCTTCCAAGAGAGACGAATCAGCAGTTCCTCAAGGCAGAGCAAAGAAACACCAGTCCCATTGATGAGCCATGGCCAAGGTTCAGGATGCATCTTCTCTCCAGAGACAAACTTGTGGCATCCTACGGGAAAGACCCAAGAGCAACTGTCATGAGGAAACTAATAATTGAGTTGTGCATATGCTAGTATGTCTAAAATTATGTATATGATAGAGTCAAAACAATAAAATGGGCAAGAGATGAAGCAATTCAATGTTTAGGGCAATAAGTTAGAAATTAGCCTAGCAGTTTCTATGCACTTATGCTAATTATGGCAACTTTTCATGAATAAGATATAAATCTTGCTAATGGTAAGAACTAAGAAGGAATGCATAATTCCAGTTGCGTTATGTAAAACATGTAAAAGCGTATTCTGATAAATTGCTTTGGGTTTGGGAGAGGGGCCTTCGTTAGGTATTAATATTTATGAAATTTTGAAGATGTCGAAAAAAATATATATACGAGTATCATTTATTTTATCGGCTAATATTAAAAATGTAGTTCTATTAAATAAATTTATTTTAAAAAAATATGATTCGGTAATTCAATTAATAATCTAGTCATTATAACTTCAACTAGTGTGTTACCCCTGTAATGACACATTAATTTAAATAGATAAAAATTGGTACATACGACATTAGAAAAAAAAAATAGCAAGATAACAAAGCCTCAACTGGATGCCATTTGACTACTGGTGAGCATGCAGTGTTAAGAAATTGTCACCTCACCAAAAGAGCACATTTTTTCAGATTGTTTATTAATTAATTAATTAATAATATGATTTGCCGATACCGGGTTGATACTCAGAAAATCTCGTGTTGAAGCGAAGTGGAAGGCAGCCAGCCTGCGTATGAAAAGTGGGTGATCGACTGATCGATGTGGCGTCCTATTATTGTTAGGTTTGACATGTCGGTAACCAAAAAATCTTTAATTATTTTGAGTGTATTGCACAATTTCATTAAAAATATAAAAGGTTGTTAAGAGTCTTAATATTATTTTTTCGGCCTTCATTTTTTCTAACTAGTGGAGGAGGCGCAGCTCTCCGTTGAAATGTTCAGGGTCCATGCCATTGATTCGTACGAGATGTGCAGATTTGGTTGCAAGAGTTACAACGGATCGGCTAATTAACCATTCGGATCAAAGTCATTGGTGGTGAATACATGCTCTCAGCCATAGTTTAACTCATTTTATGGTACACCAAAATTTAAAGTTTCTCTTCGTTAAGAATAAGGTGAACTGCGATTAAATGAAGCTAAAAGGAAGTAGGGGAAAAAATAAAATAAAATAAAATTGGGAAAATTTCACAAGCCATACATGGATATAAACATGCAGCCGAACTGGTGATCCTCATCTACTTTGTAAATGAAAATATAACAGCTCATTCCATGTATCTGGTACCCCTGGAAGGCACCAATGGCTACAATCTTGAATGCTAGAGGACTGAGTACTCTTCCTTGTTTTTCTTCCATAAATAGATGGATGACCATCTATCCTATATTCTGACAAACTAGATATATTCAACAATGTCACATGAGTTTTCATCTGCTTTATGACCTCCTCTACCGTTATACTCTTCTCAGGATAAGTGATGGTTAAGGTTTCATTAAGAGGATGAGTGGCTTCCTTACAATGTCCCCCCGAATTCCATTGACCTCCCCTGTTGCAGAGGATCAAATTCACAACTCAGCAACTCAAAGCGTTTTGGAAACTACAAAAAAATATTGCAGAGTGAATATAATATAAGCAAACCTGAAATGAGAAGGTGCTGAACTTCGAAAGAATACTTGGGTTTTTCTAGGATTTATGCGTTTGTCTACCCATGAAGCCCAAGTCATCAAAGCTTTCCTGAAAGCTGTAGAGACATTCAGCTGGGGATGAATTATGCTTCCTTCCTGGTAGTAATTAATCCTGTTATATGACCACAGAAAATTAGAAATATAAGATAAAAAGATTGGGAAATTCAGTCATGATTTCTCATTTTTCAAAATTAAGATTTTGCAGCACATGCAAAATTTTGCTACTTATCATTCTGTAATAACCCCTATATATTGAACTTCATTCATTTGCAGTCCATTTTAGGCTCCATTCAAGTTCAAGACATTCAATTTCAGCAATCAGAAAACATGTCAAGTTCAATCCTTTCTTTTACATAATCAGACACTGAAATGTCCTGCTTTTGAGATAAACAGAATATGAAAGTATAAAATGCTGGCATTCAAGGATGCACACATCAGCTAAGGTTTCAAGGCCTAACAATTCAAAAGGATAAAGAGAAGTACTGACCCAGCTTTTGTTTTGTAATGTGACCACCAATGTGCAGTATTGAAAACCAAAATATCAGCTCCTCTCCATCTTGATGAACCGTGATCAATGGCATCAATTCGCAAGGTTGGTCTTCGTTTCTGCCCTATTCTAGCCTTGCTTTCATGGACTAAGAAATGAGTGACATAGTATTCAACTGTGCAATGATAATCCTGCGAGAGGTGCAAATATCTAATACGCCAGGTCCAGCCATACACATTACAAAAACAAAGTAAGGTTCTTCAGAATTACCTGAAATCTGAAACTATAATTTCCTTTCTCTTTGGTAATTTTCCTTCCATGAGTCTCGTACACTCTCTTCGGATCTCTGATAGCACCCATCAGCATGCATAGCATTGATTCAAATTGATTCCTATTGATCGAATCGCCCACAAAAACTAGTCTTTTCCCTCTCATCAACTCCAGCATTTTTGTCGCATTGAACCTTTGACAAAAACACAGTAGTAAAAAAAAAATTGCTTTCCTTTTGTTCCTAAACATGATCTTGTTAGAAATGCAGTACAATTCCTAAGCGTAATCTGAGTATAACTAAATTTGCATGACCCCAAAAAAGTTCCAAAAGACTGAATTTAAGTATTGATAAGTACCTTGGAAGGTCACAGCCTTTCGGCTGCCATCTCCACTTGGAGTAGTTTCTATCCAATCTTCCATTTCCCTCGCAATTGAAACCTTCGTCTATGAAAGGACATGAATCTTTTGTGTACAGAGGATAGCTATCATCAAAAACCCAGTTACCTTTTGTTAAATCACACCCTTTTGCTGTCTTCTGCTCTGTCTTCTTCCTTATTGGAACTTCAGTTTTCCCAACAAAACCAGCTGTTACTTTCTTCTGTTCCTCGCTGACACTCCTCCAATATGAAGTTCCATACACGACGCGCTCTTGTAGCATTGCCGTGAAATAGCCAGTTGAAGCATCAGCTTTGTGTCCTCCATCTTCTGGCCCTTCAGGTTTCGACCCAGAAGAGTTCTCGGTCCTAACAAGACGGTTTTCGATCAAAGTAGGAATTTGTAGACCCTCTACAGTGGAACTTTTGGTAAAATCAGTGCAGGCCTGAAGAGTTAAAGGTTGCAGGGGCAGAGCCACACTGTCACCAGAACATGTGTTGAAGTGAAGACGAGTCTGCTGGTGAACTGAAGGTGTGGACTTGATTACCCAAATCGTGAAAGTAGTGAGGAAGACGATAGTGGAAAAGATTGTGAATGAGAACACCAAAAGCCTAGTGGGTTTGAAGGAGAAACTTCTTTGCCTCTCCATAGATGAAAGTAGTTACTGTGGGAGTTACTATGCTTCAAAATAAGTCAAGGAGAGACAGTTGAGGTTTGGTAGTGTCATGGGCTCATGCACGATTTGATATTGGAACTTGGAAGAAGAAAATTTAAGAATATATTCCAATAAAATGGGAATTATTTTATTAATATTTTTAATTATTAATTATATTTAATAAAATTTTAAATATTTATTATAAAATTAATGATTAATGTACTTAACAATTTTATGAGTAATAATTAACAACTCATTATTATCAATATCATAACCACGAAAGTCCCCTAATAAAAGAGACATAAGCTAAAGAAAGAACAATGCATGTAGAAATAGCAGCAGAAGGTGGAAGATTCTGGTTATTGATCGAGGGATGGGATGGATAGACTATAGATAATAGTGGGCTCGAGATTAATAATCATAGTCCCTTTGTTTTTATTAGGCCCGTTGTTTAAGGGAGAAGTTATTGCTGTCAAAAAAAAGGGGTGAAGTTATAACTTATAAGTTATAACACGGTATCACCCATATGGACATCTCAACACTGTCAGACGGACAGACGTTGTGACAGACGCATTGATCATTTAATTTTTGTACGAAAGGCAAACTTGCATTGAAAGCTTACTTTAGTACATTAGCTAAGTAGTTATTCTGAATAATTATTTTTAATTATAATAAATATATTAAATTAATTTCTGATTATAATTTTCAATTTTTAAATTTGTGCTAACATTCTAAACTCAAAAGCAATACAGATAACTAAAGGGAGTCAAGGAGCTGTGCTCTTAATATTTATTACAAAATTTTGAATATTGAAAAGAGAATTAAGTAATTAATTCCATTAAATGTACTTAATTAGTGTGGGAACTGCATTATTAAAATTATTTAAAGAAAAAATTAATTTCACGTAAAAATTAATTTAATAATATCCTTATCGTATAAATAAAAAATATTGTTAAAGAGTATTGTTTAAAAAAATAATATCTATCAATAAATTTTTAAATTATTTAATAAAAAATATTAAATATTTTTCAAGTTCTTAAAATATTAAATATTTTAATTTTATATTTTATATTTTTAATTTTAATTCTTTAACCATCGAATCACTATTTAGCAAATGCTTAAAAAAAATCAAAATAGATAAAGGATGAGAAGAAAAAAAATACTGAAATAGAAACCAAAACGGTAAAACCTTAGTCTTGTGTTTCAGGGTCAAAATTGTCGAGTTTATAATGCTGTCCATTAATTAATATTGGATTTGGTAGTGTGGCATCCAGATGACTACTTCGATTTCTCAAAGAAGAATTTGAGATTTTAGTTCAGGAAATTTTAGTTTTATCTAAATCTAAAATGTAACCTGCTTCAATCTGATTATTCTCTTATCTGCTTGAGAGAAGAGTTCTGAAGTCTGTATGGTATCGATCCTTCTGTTAAAAAGTAAAAAACAAATTACTCATATGGTATCAATTTTACCCTATGTCCCCTTATGCATAATTATATACCTATCCCCCACCCCCCGCACCATTTTTTAATTATAACACAAGAATAAAGTGCACGAAATGAAGCAGTAGCAGACTAATAATACATTTGGTACCAGTGGTCTGGACTATAGTTTCACTCGTTTAATTATAAATCAAATATCTAGATGATTATGAATCAGTCTCATAATTAAATTTAAAATTAAATTATTTTGGTTCAGTTAAAATCTAGTTAAATTGATTGATTAATTTTTTTTTAAAATATTTAATATTTTATAAATATTTTTATATTATTACATGTTAATTATTTTTATGATATATTTCAGTTTGATAAACTAATTTAAATATTTAAATTAATTAAATTTAAACTAAAAGTCACGTTAATTCAGTGTCGAGTCTAACTTTAATAACATTACTTGCACTCTCTATCATTTACCATGTAATCCAAATTATCAAGTTCAGACCGTGCACTCGAAATAATTGAAGTTATCTATTTTTTGGACTTTCGTATTTCATTCCCCTTTTCTTCCTTCAATTTAAATATTTAATCACATGGTACAGCTGTCGTCTCCTTTGCTTAGCTTGCAATTAAGGTTTTCCGATTTGTTTCTGATTTTCTGTATACAACTGAAAGGAATTTTATGTCAGCAGTTCAAAAATTGCGAGATATTAGTGAAAATTAAAAATTTACATTCATTTATAAGCGACTCAATGTTATGTCCTTGCTTCTTTCTTTTTCAGAGGAACTGGCAATAGTGACTCTCACATTTGGCAGATAGCAGCTGCATATGCTCTTAGCTTAACTCAAATGTCATTTCGGCTCTCCTTTCCCGTGACTATGTTTAAGAATCTATCTTAAGTAATTTATTCCATTTAATTATTCCCTTATTTTGTTTGTTATATTGTTGTCCATATCATATTAGTTATACTCTTACTGGTGAGTGGTCCTGCAGACAATCCCTTCGAAAGAAAATTACACTTGCATTGCATCCCACCATATAGGTTGAAACAACACACTCATTTTTAACCTAAAATAGCACTTCGCCTCAATTAACCTACTTGAGTAACGGCTATGTATAAGTAGCCGTTTAAGATCATGCTTCTAACCTTAATTACTGCAACTGTTCAATTACGTGTAATGCATACGTCTACAGCGGTGGTTAAAACCTTATTGGCAGATACATTGTTGTCTCATTTTTCAGCAACCAAAGCATTAGCCATTTTAGACCATAAAAAGTTAAAAACACAACCAAATCCTTCACATGCTCATGATTTCCCCTAATTTTGGTGCCTTCAACTTCAATTCTTATACTAGAAGTGGTACGTGCTCTTTTACTAGGTGATTCGGTGAACCTTGTTCTTTGAAGTTGGTTTTGTTCTTCACAAATCACAATGTGAGCCATCCAAGTTATTAGCCCACTCTTATATAGCATAAAGTTCTATGATTTGTGAGATCAAAAAGAAATTTGAGGCTTTAAGCTATCTGAAACAAATATGTGGAAAATAGTGTTTTGCAATCAGCCACAATCCACTAGACTCGAAGATGTCATCCTTCACCTCTGTACCAGTAGAAGCGTGGTCATCTCATAGAAGGATACTATTACAATTGCAGCGTGAATCTTAGATGACAAGCAATCCATAACTGTAGTCTGAATTCTAGAATATGTTGTCTAGGCCAATGTGCTGTCCAAAAGATGGAAGTATCATTAAATTCAAACTAAACCTTGCATCTTTTCTTGTCTTTCTTTGGTGATTCTTAAGATTGACGTTTCTGATTGACTTTTGAGTTTCAATCTAATGACTTTGGATCTCTAGAGTGCATTATTTTCCACTAGTGATAATGGAATAATGGATGAGTAGAGCCTTTTTCAAAATGCTTTAAGTTGAAGACATTGACCGTAGCAGTGTCTTGCAAGACTCAAAGATCTCCCTATATACATTTCTTGTCAACTTAATCATATCATATAATCTATTCATTTCATATTTATAATGGGATTATGGTATCTACTTTTGAAATCACAGTTTAATCATCTACTACATCAGCACTTTTTGTCTGTAGACCTTAACTTCATAGATCTTTATTCCAAGGAGCAAAGAAGGTATTATACAGATCATATCTAGAGTAAACATTTCAACGAACAATATAAAGTCAAAATATAGGATTTGAAGGTGATAAGAGATAATCCCAAGTCCCATGAAAATATTAACCTATAGATTGTTTATAAAGTGGCGGTATTTCAGTTTTAAATCAAAATACTCAGTCAGATAATAGGTAACGTCTAATATACACCTAAGAAGAAGAAGAGCATCCATGCTTCATTCAATATCAACCATAGATTATTACTAATAAAATTAATAAATTAATCTAACGGTGGTTAATTGTTCAGAGAACCGGTTGAAAAGGTTATTGATAATTTACAAAAAAACCCCTCTACTGTTATTTTCATATTTAGCCTTCTTATCCTGTTTTTTTTCCTTTTTCATTTTCTCCCCTTTTTCACGACTCCATTTTTCATAATAAGAAAATAAAATATTTTTAAATGAATAAATAATTGTATTCACAACTTACATAGTAACTATTTAAATTTAGATAAATTTTATATTAAAAATATTTCAATGGATATATTCTACTTTTTTTTTATATGATCATGAACATCTGAATGGCTGGTCCTGCCATGCTACTGAATTTTATTTTAGTTTTATTTATTTCATGAAAATTAAATTTATTTTGTCTTTATAATTTTTTTTATTTCAACAATTTCTTTTATAAATTCTCATATATATCTGTCAAGTAAATAGGATGGCGGGACTGCCAGTCCCGCCAACTATTTGATTTTAAAATTATTTTATATAAATTTTTTAACATTAATTGGGCCATGTAATTATTTTAATTTAAAAGTAATACCGTTTTATTAAAATTCTTTATATTTTATTTGGGAATAGGATGGCGGGACTGGTAGTCCCGCCATGTAATTAATTTTATTTAAAATTATATATAATTATTTTTATTATTGGAATATGATTCCTATGCAATTAATAATATTTAAAATTATTTTTAATATTTTTATTAAAATTATTGTAATAATATTTACACTATTTTTAATAATTTTTTTTAATTTTATAAACAAAGCAAGAATATATATATATATAAACTATTGATTTTTACCAAGAAAAAAATTAAAAAAAAAATTCGTTTTAGTCCCGCCATGCTTTAAATTATATATATATATATATAAATCTAAAGACTCTCTCTCTCTATATATATATATTTATATATAATTTTAAAAATATTGATTAATACATGAAAAATTTGTTTTAGTTATTTTATGAAAAAAATTTAATTTTTTTTAAATTATGGCATGACATTTAGTAATATATTATGTAATTTCTTTTTTTTAATATACCATCATAATTGTAATATTTTACTTTAAGATTGTCATTGAGTTATTTTTTAAATTATTTTAATATGCTACCATGAAATTTAATATTTTTATTTACTTTTATATGTTAATTTTATTGTCATAAATTTTTTTATTACTTCCATTAAAATATTATTTTATTTTTCATAAAAATTAAATTAAAATTTGTTTTCTGTGTAAAGATGTACAAAATATGATATTTTATTTTTATTTTTATTTTTAATATTTTTCATGAAAATAAAATAAAATTTATTTCTTTAAAAAAAATTATTTTTTTTATTTTATGAAAATTTAATTTAATTTTTTGAGAGCGTGTATGTCTTAAACCGTGCTCTTAGATGTCAATAATATTTTTTTTAAAATGTTAATGTCACTACGTTATCTTATTATAGCCTATAAATAAGTTTAATGATATGCATAACAAAAACTAAAATTCCATGGCAGGACTGTCAATCCCGTTATGCATTAAAATATTAAAAAAAAAGTCTAACTAATAAAGTCTTACCCATATATATATGATGTGTCTTGTTAATTATAAAATATTATTATTAGAAAAAAAAATTTAATTAGTGTAATGTTTGAAAATTAAAATAATGTTGACAGTTATAATTATAAATAAAAAAAATATGAAGAAAAATTAAATAAATATCAAATTTATATTTCATGAAAAATAAATAATATATATATAAAATAAGAATTAAATATAACGGTGATTTAAATAAATTATTTTTTGGTCATGCAACAAATAAAAAATTAAGATAGACTGAAGTGCAAAATTGAAAATGGGTTAAAGTTTAAAATTAAAGAATTAAGGTTTTAACAAAAAAATAACATACAACCGGTTATAATAAGTTATTTTGATAGAGTATGAATACTCCTTCCAGCTATAGGTGCATAGTAGAAAGCTCCCAGATAATATGATACAACTTAGGAGCGTTCTAACATACACCTAAGGAGAGTGGTGTATTCATACTCCTCAAAATTTACTTACTATATTAGGTTTTATCATATTTCAAAAAATGATTTTGCTTATTTGTTGTTAAAGGTACCTACTTTCGTTTTTTACAGTTTAGTCCATCGGAGTGTTTTACTTTATCCCATCAAATTTGCTTATCTATTCATTTTTATAGTTTAATTCATATTATTTTTATTTACTTTTTTTGTTGCATGATTCAAAAATGATTTTATTAATTGTAATATTTTTTTCTCATTTATTTTTGTTTAATCCATGAAAGTCTTTTTGTCTTCATAAAATACTTTTTTTTTCATGAAAATTTAATTTAATTTTGTTTTTTCTATGACCAAAACTCTCATGATATTTTATTTCATGTTTAATGTATTTCATGAAAATAAAATCTAATATATAATTTTTACATCAATTATAAAATTAATATTTCTTGAAAACATTAGTTTTTAATTTTTTTTTTGAAAACATTTGTTTTTAATAGTTTTTTGATATATAATTTTAGTTGTTAATATATATTAATATATGTGGTAATGGTAAGTCCGTCATGATAATTAATTTTTTATTTTATTTTAAAAAGATGAAGCCCTATAATAATGTTTTCGACTTGAACCACTTGAATTCCTTTTACGTTGATTCTTATTGCAATACATGGTTGAATTCCTTTTTCTGACTGTATAGCTTAACTCAAATAAAGTATACATGAAAATAATATAAAAATAAAATAAAAAAATTAAAGAAAAGAAAAGAAACTGATAAAGAATGAATAAGACCCTTCCCACAGAAGACCACAACAAGGCCCAAAAAAAATTAAATAAATAAAGGAATATAATTCAAATAACAAAAAATAAAACAGTTAATTAAAATCATTTGTAGGACGCGTATTACACAGTCCAATTAGTAGAAAGGGACGATAGTTTCACATGTGGGACTTCTGTTCCAATGTTACACATACCTCAATGTACCAGTTCCTATTTAAAGGCTAGCTAATATTAATTTTTTATAAATTTTATATTTTAATGGATGGCGAGACTCACAGTCCAATCATGCTAATTAATTTATTTTTATTTATTTTAAAAGAATGATGGGTTTGATAGTTAGTCATTCCATTTATTTATTTTTATTTAAATTTTAAAATGTAATATTTTGTCTTCAACTAACTAAATATTTCTTTTCCTATAAACACTAATTTAAATTGTTTCAAATTTCAATTAATCAAATATCGCACTCATCACATTTTATTTGATTTATTCATGACAAATGTAACTTTATTTTATTTTCAATTTTTTATGATAAATGAATTACTATTTTTCATTTCCCCCCTACATGACCCATTTATTTGTATTTTTTCCCTTTATTTTATTTTCATTTCCACTCATTAAATTAATTTTTTCAACAAATTAATTTTTTTCAAAGTTAACATTTTTCTATTATTATTCAGTGTCATTCAGTCACGAGGGCTAAAGAATGAAAAAACAATCAGAAGGGTTTTTTTACAAATGATTGGAGAAGTCTTTTACAAAGAGATCAAGTAAAGTAACCTGTTGAACCGGTAAATTTGTGAATAATTATAAACCGTTTGATGAGCTAATGAGTCTTATTATTGTTAATGAATGACTAATATTTAATAATGCATTGATACACCCATTCTCTTTAGGAGCATATTAGACGTTACTTACAACTTAGCTTTCCTTATTCGATTCAAGGAAGAAAGACTCCAATGATCAACAATGATCAGTTTTTCTTTCACATCCAACTATGAGATTAGAACCCTCTATATTCTCTCCTATTTTTACCACAATTCTTTCCAACCAATCCTGAACTAATGCAACTATCTGAAGAACAACTAGTAACTAACTAGATAACAATTTCTAATATCTGATCTAAACTAACTTGTGCCCATATTCGTATCAAAATAGATTTTATTTGCGAAGCAACTCGTTTTCAACCACTCCCGTCATACATCTTCATGCTGAGAACGATGTACTATCGGCCTGTCTATACAATGAAGTACCTCAAACCAATTTCCCTAGCTTCAACCCGTGACTCCCCATTCCCCAACCTGCGACATGGGCGTGAGCTGGAAGAAGATGGCACCCCTGTTTTAAGCAACTCTTTCAAGTTTCAACACACTGTCTAGTCATACCACAAGCGCATTTTTTTCTAATATTTTTTTAACAATGTTCAGAGTTTGTTTTAAGAAAATAAATATTTTGTTAGCATAATTTAATATGGTGTTAGTCTCATTAATCAAATGAGGGGAAGTTGAATTTTGGGTCAATAATGGGGCAAAATGTCATTTTTCAACAACTCAAGGGAGTGAGTATAATTTACCTAAAACTTAAAAAACGGATGTCCCCAATCCCCATTTTTTTATCCCAACAAAAGGCCAAACACTGGTAAGATGTAAGATTTAACTATTTAAGAATCATTACTGTAAAAAAACAAAAAAAAACTATTTAAGAATCATTCGAGCCTCCTCACTCCCGAGGGAAGGAGAGATGGTTAACCTATGCCAACAATATAAGCAGACATTAAAATGGGCGAGCCAGCACAAAAGTTATAAATGCCTGAACTGATAATCTTGCATTATATATATGGTGAGCTCCTCAAGCCTTCAATGCGATGGCCAAAAAAAAAAAAGGCCTTCGATGTACTCACCAGTCACCACATCAGAGCAACCTGCTCATGCCTCTTGAAATACAAATATTAGGTTCAGATTTAATGGAAAGTGGAAACCAAACTAAAGCCTGCAGACAACATTAATAAGCGAAGGTACAGCAAATTTCAATCAAATGTCGTTTAACTCTATGATTCCCTCAATTCCACTCTTAAGACTGTTGGAGTATCCGTTAAAAAACTGCCTCAACAATAGCATGCTTCTTTTTCGGGTATCCAATTCCAACCATATGGTTTAAATACACCTTCCCGTCCTTCACGGTTGCTGCTGTGGCCAGGCGATGCTTAGGCCCTGAGAATGTTGCCACAACAGAAGCTGTATTCCACCCATCTGAGCTCTCCACTAATCTCCCAGAAGGATTCCCAGCAACTACCAGCTTAGTAGGAGACAGTAGTTCTAAACCATCTCCGAAAAAAAGTGGGCCTCCCGCTACCTTTATTATCTTCACTTCTTCTCCTTTTGTTAAATCAATTTTGAACAAATTGCCACTGAAAGTATGAATCACTATCAGGAATCCATCGGGGTGGTTAACAATGCCGTTTAGCCCAATCAAGGTCTTGTACCATTCTTTTGGAGTAAACAGTGGGTTTCTAATGATTGATAGGAGCTTCCCTTCCACCCCAACCTTCCAGATTTTACTGGCTTTGGCATCAGTAACATAAGCATTGCCTTCTGCATCAACTGCAACATCGTCTGCAAAAGATTTCTCATCACCTACATCCAACGGGAAAACCGACATTTCAATAAACAACTGCGACTTGCCAGCACATTCCAAGATTAGATTCCAATAGCAACTTTAATCATGCCATAATGTCACCACAACCCTCCAGCTGTCTCAAATACCAGCTTCTAGCTAACACAATTTGATAGCTATACTCCATTAAAAAGCCAACAATATAATAGGACATGCAATAGGAGGTAGGCCCTTTAATTTTGGTCAATTGACATGCACAGTTCATAAATAGAGGTGACATGACAGATAAGAGGTTTTTCAGGTCATTTTTTTTTATTGTGATGGTATATGTAACTTTTTATAACTAGTAGTATTTAACTATATATGAATATAATTATTTTATTTATATTTTAATAAAATAAAACACGTGTACCCTTATAAAAACAAGTTCAAATGAATCTCTCAATTTATGTTTTTTTTTCTTTTTTTACTCCCATGCAGTGCACACCGAAATAGACTCGTGCGTATACAGACATCAACAGGAGGTAGGCCCTTTGCTTTTGGTCGATTGATATGCATAGTTCATAAATAGAGAAGACATGACAACCATTAATATAATTTTTTTTTATAAGAATACACAGTGTACATACGTTCTTTTAAGTCCGTGATTAATTTTCACTCGGGCGTAAATTTACCTTGTTACAAGAGTTTTCTTTCTTTTTTATTCGTGCACGCTGAAATAGCCTCATGCGTATATACAGACATGCAATAGGAGGTAGGCCCTTTCCTTTTGGTTCATTGACATGCATAGTTCATAAATTGACTAGTGCATATACAGACATGTTTTGTGGCGTTGATATGCATATCAGACTGCCAAATTAATTGAACAAAATAATTTGATAGCCAAGATCAAATGTTGAAAGATTTGAACAAACATTAATAATTTTCGTTGTCATAAATCTAATAATTATCTCCATCTTACCGTTTAATTTTTATACCTACCAAGTACCAACCATAAATTGTCCTTAGCAATACTATATTTTACAAATATCAATTACCTTTTTCCACTTTATAATAATACCAGTTCAGTAAAGTAAAAAACTTTTACCTCCTTTACCTTGTATCTAGGTTCAATAAGAACATAAAAAATAGGCCCAGGAGAGGGTTCCCCGGTATTTAAAAATTTTGGAAAAGGAAAAAGAAATCATCAAAACTGAAAAGGAAAGCAATTCGACCATCTGAAGGCCAAAGGCGCAATCATCCGTCGGTAGCAACCAAAAGAAAACGGAACGTGCATATATTACTGGATCAAATATAAAATGTCTACGAATATTGAAGACAAAGCATCAATCCTCCGTGGAGGTCGCACTTCGCATATGACTATATTCCATCATTCAGCTTTACACAACAGTCCAAACCCCGAATCCAAATGACATCAAAAAAATATGGAGTTCGTGAAGAGATTTAAAATAAATATTTTATAATTATTTGATAAAATAAAATAAAAACTATTTTACTCATTTTTTTATACATGAATTTCGATCGAAAATATATTTACACGACACCCTATTTTTCACCAAAACAGACCACAAATGTTTACTTCGCGAAAAGTAATATAACTCTAAAATAAATATTTAAAAAAAAATAGAAAAGCATATTCTTGAAAAACATTTAGAATAAAAAAATGATATATTTTCATATAAATCCTAGTTTACTGTACTTGATTTTATTTCCCCAAAATACATTCATTTCTAATCGTTGAATCATAAAACTAAAAAATATGAAGGAAAAAAAAATCATTTTCAACACGATTTTTTTTTTAAAAAAAAAAAAAACCTTCAACGGCATCATTACATTAGAGTTTTAGAATAGGTGCTGATGAATGATAAAGTTGCGAGAAGCTTACTTGGACCGCTGAGTTGGGTAAGAAAGAGGCACTTCCACGTGGACAGATCATACGCAGCAAGCGCAGAGTACCGATTTCCCAAAACGTCGGCGTTTACTACTAGAACCCGATTCCTGGGCCGGTCGATGACGATACCGAGGGATGCATTTCCGGCCAAGTTGACGTCTTTGACCAGCAGCACCTCCTCCAACGCCGCCGCCGACTCCTCCTCCTCCGGCACCGGAATCTGACCGACACCGCCTTCGAAGAAAGACACGATGAAGCGGCGGTGATCGGCGTCCCACTTGGCGGACTCTCTGAACCAGCCGGTGCTGTGGTAGTGGTAGACGTGGATTGTGGGTTGAGCTCGCTCCAGGGACATGATGATGCCTATGGGTATGGCTGAGACCACCACCAGCAAGACCAGAAATTTGGGAGAGCAGAGGCATGAAAGGGCCATGAGAGAGAGAGAGAGAGAGAGAGAGAGAGATTCCGAAGGAAATGGGTTTTGGACTTTCTTTAAAGTGATCTATTGTTGGAACGAGGGAGAAAGTGAGATACTGATTTGGTAGCAATTGGGTGGGAGGGTGATAAGATAATGGAAATTTATTGTTAAATAAATTTAACAATAAGAATTAACATAATTTTAAATTTTAAATAAACACATAATAATTTATTTATTAATTTAAAAGAAATAATTATTATATTAATTCTAACTTTCTCTTTTATATAATAATTATTTTAGTAATGATAATTTTTTCTTTTTAGAATAATTACTCTACTAATTATAACTTTGATCATTTTTGAATAATAGTTCTATGATGAAAATATTCCAAACATTAAAATGAAGTTTTTGTTACATTTACAATATTAGTAAATTTGTACACACAAATGACATGTTGGGGTTATCTTCGTAGTTTTCGCTAGCCATAATGGTGAGGACACATTTTGTAACATGAATGAAGTCTAGACTTCGAATTGAGAGTGACTCCTGGGTGGCATTGCATTTCGTGCAGTATAAATGCCCTATGAATCATGCATGTAAGCCTCTGATTACCAGAATATGGACTGGCAGCCTCATTTTCCCATGCATTTCGGAAGTGCAGCACTGTTGCAGATTGGGTCGCATACTTGGCCCACAATCTCCCCTTAGGTTGTCACTATTAGGATGTTCCACCTCAAGGATCTGGTCCTTTGTTGTAGTCTTGATGCTCATAACATATTTCTTCCGTCTAGTCAGTTCTCCTTCAAAGGTATGTTTAGAGAAAATAGTTTGGAAAGAAAGAAAAATCGCCAGAAATTTTTTTATTTAAAAAAGTATTTCTCTTATTTAAGAATTTTAAAAAATAGAAGATTATTATGTAATATCTTATTTATTTTTATAAATATTTTATATTTTTTGTAATTTTTAATAAAATATACTCATTTTCTCTTCAAACTCTTTCAATCTAAACATATTCTTATAAGGTGTTTGGTTCAATTATTGTATTTTTTTTATTTTTAGGAATTTTATATGGAATGATAAATTATCATATTTGATATAAATTTTGAAAAAATATTTCCAACAAAAAATGATTATGACAAAATAATTTTTGTTTAACATTCTCATACTTTTATTCTTTTGGAGGAAGTAGTTTCTAACATTCCCATAACATGAAAATATTTTTGTCATGTGAAATGTATAAAAATATCTATCATTTTATCAACCAATAATTATCACGTCATTATCAATGACCGCTGTATAATTTCAAAAACCTTTTTAATTAAGTTCCTATAAGACTCTTAATAGTAAGTTAGATTTAAAACTCTATTAAAAAAATTTAAAAAATTATAGAAACTTATTTATAATTTTTAAAATATAAAGACTTATTTATAAATTTTCAAAAAATATTAAAAAATAAATTTTAATTTATCAAATGAAAAACATTTTTAATTAACGAAATTGATATTAACCCTAACTTAAAAGGGAGGAAAACACTTTAACCACTTTTTTAATGTATTTACTAAAGGTGAAATATTGAACACAACTAATTCGAGATCCAACCATTAAATAATGATTTTTTTTTTGTGTGTATAAATTAGAAGATGAAGTTATTGTTTCAATTTTCTACTCCCTCTAACTCATTAATAGTAATTTATTTAAGGATTTAATTAAAATCGTAATAAATTTTATGATGCAATAGTACTATTCTGTTACACCGGTACAATATACAAATTAATATGTTTTGTACGACAAATTTTGTTCTTAAATTGAAATAAGAAATCGACATATTTCAATTGTGTTAAGCTAAGTTTTGTCAAAAAAAATAAATTGTGTTAAGCTAAGTAGAGTATTCTCAATTTTTTGATAAATTTTAATATTTTGTGTGCAATACTACTGGATCAAAAATATTTTAAGTCGTCCCTTTATATAACAGAAAGCATTATAAAATTTAACAAAAATGGAAGGAAGATATTTTCTGGATTCGATCCGAAGTTGGCATTGGTAAGTGGTAACTACCAGTTCCTAAGCAGTCATGTGTCGTTAGCCTACCACCAACTACACTCCACTGGATCCAATGACTCGGGATTTTATTTTATAGAGGTTAAACTTTCAAAACATCGAGTTTTTTTTAATGGTGATATGTACCAGTTTTGTTTGACATGATTGGTTGTTCTTAGTCTTTCTTTTTGTTGGGACTTTTGACCCCGTTTCCCAACCAAAAAAAATGGCGAAATGTACTTTAAATTTATAAAAACATGTAAGTAGGTTAATTTAATATTGTTATAAAATTATTTAATCATTTAAAACTCAAAATTTATGTCTCTATAAAACAATCTTAAAAAAAATTATGCGTATGCAAAAAATAATAATCTGTATTGATGTACCCAAAAAAAAATCTGTATTAAATACTCTGAGTCTGTAACCACTTTTGCCAAAAACAAAAAAAAAGAATAAATACTTAATGTGTAGAATTATTAAATTATAAGTAAATTTATGTAAGAATACTCATATAAATGATATAACCTTAAACAAATTCAAAAAAGTTATCTTTTACTTATAAATTATTAACTTCAATATATATTATATATATGAATATATTTAGTAATGTGTCACACATAATTAAAATATAAATATTATATTTATATATTAATATTTAAATTTTAATTAAATGAAATATTTGACTAAATATTAATCATTAATTATTAAAGTACTAATATCTTCATAAAAATAAATAATACTGAACAAATTATATATATATAGTGTTCTTACGTTAGTTTATATTTTTTTTTTTTAGAAAAAAAATTATATTTAAGTTTTATATTGAAAATAATCAAAATTAAATCGAAAATACATGCTATTCTTTTATAATAAGAATTAAGAATCACAGTTTTGCAAAGTGACTTTGACTACTGGCCAAAACGTCAGTAAAAACGGTTGTTTTTTGGATTTAGAATGAATTGGGCCATACTTCCAGCCCAAGTTTATGAGAGCCCAGATGAAATTCTAGTTGGGCTAGGAGGGCCCACGACGACCCTTAGCCTCCGTAGTTTGTAGAATAGATAGTAGATACCCTCATCGATGTCTACTTTCCCGAGCCCCATTGACGACTTCGTCGGGAATAGATCCTTCGCCTCTGCCTCTGGTGAGTTGTCTCCTTTCGTTACAATAGATCTTCAAACCCTAGCACCACCCACACGATGCCTTTAGATTCTTCTTCTTCTCTTCCATTTTCGATCGATTTCTCAGAGTGGACTAATTTCTACACTTGCTGTGATAAGCTCATAGCAAATGATTGTTCGTTCTATTGATCTGTTTGATTCACGTGAGAATTTTTTATAAAAAAAAAAATAGTTTTTTGGGCGCCAGATTGAAATTTTAGTTATGAAACGTTAATCACTCCACCCCATTCACTCTCTTCTGTACTTTTTCGGTTGAAACATTTTATCAGATGCAAACACGGGTGATTATCAGAATCAAATCCGGTGAGAAGCATGTCGTAAAAGTAGGATTTTTTCCCCTATTTTCTGGGGGAAATTTTTTTATGCTAGTGTTCTGTTAATGTTTTGGGTTGTGTGGGTTGCGCCTATAGGATTTTCTATTTTTCTGTAACACAAAATTGATTTCACGGAAAGTTTAATAAACCAAAAAAGTTTTACCGAATTGATACTTTGGTGTATATGAACAAGTGCTTGCATTTGAGGATGCATAGCTATAACTGTCTTTGCTTAGTTTCATTCTGATGGCCGTTGTAGTCATTTAGTGTTTGTCTTCATTGAGAATACAAATGTCAGCATGCATTATTTGTTTGGTGGGCTACAGTTTGGTACACCCTTAAAAATGGGTGTGACAATTTTTATGAAAAACTCATCCCTGAAATATTCCCCATTTTTAAGGGGTGTACCAAACTGACTAATGAGGGGCAATGGCTCCCTTGTGTTTGTCTTCCTTTTCTTGATTAAAGAAAAACCTCCAACAAGAATTTAAGTGTCTCTTCCCCTTCCCTTTATTTTCCCTTCATTCCCTTGATTACAAACATACTTTCA
The DNA here is from genome assembly GCA_023212625.1 of Styphnolobium japonicum. Lineage (NCBI taxonomy): Eukaryota > Viridiplantae > Streptophyta > Magnoliopsida > Fabales > Fabaceae > Styphnolobium > Styphnolobium japonicum. The sequence goes on from JALBWW010000005.1 coordinate 3,701,420, forward strand.
GATTGATTATGAAGATTGGTCAGCCTATTTTGAACTGTATCCGAGTTTTATATATTTAAATATTTACGAAGCCAATGTTTTGTAACTAGTAGGATTGACTAGCTCAAAGACAAAGAAGCAAATGGCTGGTCCTAGGATTGCTCATGCTACCTTGAAAGGACCAAGTGTTGTGAAGGAGATATGTATTGGAATAGTACTTGGTTTAGCTGCTGGTAGTGTCTGGAAGATGCATCACTGGAATGAACAGAGAAAAGTCAGGACCTTTTATGATTTACTGGAAAAAGGTGAGATTGGTGTTGTTGCAGAGGAAGAGTAAAAAATGTTCTTGCTTTTGTGCCTATGCTCTCAATTTATAGGCCTTTTTTCCTGCTATATTCAATTGGCTCTTTCAATGTAAATGAGCCGACTTACTCTAAGATTCAAAATAAGAAGTTTCTTGCACTGATTGTGGACTATGTTGGCTGGTAGAAATTTCATGAAGGTTGTTTTATTGCATACTTTAATTATTTTCTTGTTGCTGCATAAGTGTAGTTGTTTTTACAACTAAATCAAGTCCTCTTGAAGGTTGCAAGAAGTAACATCATAAATGAGGTGTTTCCGTTTGTAAGAATGTTAGGATTACTACTTATTAGTGTTAAGATTTTTATCATGTTAGGAGTGTTATTGGGCTGGGCTTGTTCCAATAGCACTACACTTGTACTTAACATAGAATATTAGTATAAATAGGCGTATTAGGTCTGTGTTTTATATCACAACATCACAATTATGCAGGGCCGTATTAGTAAAATATATTATCTTTTTCCTCCTGTTCATCTAATCCCTAAATTTCAAAACTATTCAACTTTACAAATGCAAAGTTCAGTAGGAGAAAAAAATATTACCGAGCACTGTCTGGAATATGAAAATAGGCATCTGTTCGTCCAGGATATAAAATCCTTCCCAAATGTATATCCCAATGCCTGATTATAAATTGTTAACCTTTCTGTATACATGGCTTCAAGCTTTTGTTATTTGCAAAAGAATAAAAGGTAATTGGCTGATAGCGTTAGGAAATCATTCTCTATATAAGCGGTAGAAGCTATCCAAATTGTTATAATGTATGACCAGCCACTTTGGGGGCAATATCTCAGTGTTCCATTTTTGGTGAATAGGAATAAGTTGGACAGGACTTAATTTTTCTACATTGCTGCATTTTTTGAGAGGGATAAGAATGCACTAAAAGTGGTTGGTCATTTGAGTCTAGATATTTTGTAGTCTTTGATGTGGTTTCTGGAGTTGGACGAGCACCGCTGCATTTTGTAGTCATTCTCATAGTTCAATCCGGAGCTCTTTGAATCTGTTTGAAAGTTGCTATAGGAATAGTTTGTCCTGCATCCGCTGAGTAGAGGATCTTGATCAGTCTTCGGTTATTTGAGGACTTATTTTCGGTGATACAGTCTATAGGTGACTTCTTGATTATGTTTTGACAAAACATTTTGATAATTGGCTATAATATCTCTCATAAATGACTTTTTACTAAGACTTTGTAGCGGAGTCTGACAAGAACTGTAAACTCATGATGAATGTTGCTCACTGTTCAATGTGAGAGCTCTAGGGATCGGTTCTAAAGTTTCGAGTCTTGTGACCATTGTTTGTCCTGTGATTGACACGAAAGCTTGGGTTTAGGTGGCTTCTATCCTACCCCAAGCAAAATAAGGGGTTGCCTTATTCCCAAGTGATATGACTCAAATTACGAACCAGGTCTTTTGAAATGCCTATGGGACCCTTGTATGCTACTACATGATTTTCGGATCATTATTTTTATTGTTCCAATGATTATTTCATTTGGTCAAAATTACCACACCTTGCTTTTGATACCTGCCTGAAAGAAAATCACTTCCAACTCATGAAATAGCTGATAGGGGAAGGCATTCTCGAAGGAGTAATGCTTCAATTATGGAGTTGTATAATATCACAACTAATTTCTGCGAGCCACTAAACTCACTGTTTTGAATATCATTTTCTGGATCATAGTACTACTAGGGATACTAGCATGCTACTCGGGCGGGCATAAAAAGCCTACGCAACAGTCTTCTCTGCCTGTGCCATTTCTGGATTTGGATCCCTGCTGTTAAGGGGTGCCATTGTGTATTTTTGTCAGTAGTCATTATACACTCATATACCAAATATTAATATTTTATCAAAACATCTTAGATGTTGAAGTTCAGCTATCTACGCTAGGTATATACCCCTCACAAAATATCTCGATTCCAATATTGTATACTCAAAAATGAAAATGGCTTGAATTTTCTAAATTTTAATCTTTATATATGAAGGAGTTTAAAATCCAAAATTCGTAGTTCACCTGAAACATAGTTGGGCAAAATCCAAGTATTTATTTCTGTTGCTTTAGACACGGGAAGCTCAATGACGAACTGGAGCGTGCAGCATCTTTCCTTATTATCGTTCGTACTTCATATCACGTGTCATATATATATATATATATATATATATATATATATATATAAAAGGTAAGGGATTATTTATTCTAAGAGTAAATTTTGATACATTTAAGTCATTAAATAATTTTTTATAAATTTTGAATTTTATCAATTCAACTGATAGATTGAAAGTACTCATTAAGTATATCAAACATATAAAGTTTTATAAATATTTAAAATTAATTGATATTTCATTTAACTAATTTATTCTAATGTGTAATATGTTTTACAAAATATAAATAAATATTGAGTATAAGATTAGATACATATGCATGTCTAGTTTATCTTAAATTTGGTATGTATAGTCTTTGTGATAATATTATACGATTCAATGGTTGAATTGATAAAATTATAATTCTATGAAAAATTATTTAATAGTGTAAATGTACAAGATTTACTCATGAAATAAGTGAATTCATATATACATATATATAGGGGCATATCTAGTTAAATGAGTGATTTATTATGAGAGTGAGAAGAGTAAATCTTGACCATTAGATCATCTATGTATGGTCAAGATTAGATGTTACTTAAAGGTCACATAACCACTTAAAAAAGTTACATGACTTTATATTTTAATCTTGACCATACATGAATAATCTAATGGTTAAGATTTATTCCTCTCATTCTCACAATAAACCATTTCTCTCACTATATATATATATATATATATATATATATATATATATATATTATATTGTGACAACGTGGCCCAATATAATACAAAGCCAAAAGGCAAAAATTTAACTGTCTTTAATTAGATTTTATTCGTTATTCGTTTTTTTTTTTTTTTATCTTTTCAATTTTTGGATGAGTTTATGTCAACCTATTGAACCAACAAATACGTAACAGATATCACGTTTCCTAACTATTTGTTTGTATTATTTTACGGCAAATATTAGAACATCTGGTTGGCTTAAATATGAGGACGTGTTGATAGACGGTTGATATTTTCACGTCCAAACAATTTTTTTATATCAAAATATCGAGATTTTTATGACGATTCCTCCCCTAATTCAACGATTCTAAAACTTCCTTATAACTTACAATGTGACGAAATTCAAGTTTCGTATACCGTTCATGTGAAAACAAAGAAGATGGAAAGAGATAATTTCTTTTCTAAAAAAAAATAAAAAAATATCTTCATGTGGGTTCGACGTGGGAGGTCATACTTTGTTGTCACCAGATAAGGAGTATGTGTACACAAATCTTCACCAGCGTCGGTTATATATCATCTCAGATCATATCCCTCTATTAAACCTCATCATCTTTATTACAACATCGTAGTACTCGAAGCAGCTAAGAAGAGAAGAAGAAAAAGAAAGAATATGGCAACAACAATAGCTGGTGTGAGCCTTTCAAGCCCAAGAGTACTTGCCAAGGGATCAGACTCACCACAAAAGGCCCAGGCCATCAAGTTCCCACCTCTGTTCAGGCTCAGCCAAAGGTGGCCCACTAAACTCGGGTCGGGTCGGATGATGAGGATCCAACCCGTTCACGCAGCACCGGAAAGCATATCAGAGAAGGTGGAGGAGAGCATAAAGAACGCGGAGGAGGCATGCTCAGGAGACTCGGCCAGCGGTGATTGCGTGGCGGCATGGGATGAGGTGGAGGAGCTGAGCGCGGCGGCGAGCCATGCAAGGGACAAGAATAAGGGGTCCGACCCGCTCGAGAACTACTGCAAGGACAACCCGGAGGCTGATGAGTGCCGCACTTATGATAACTGAGAGTGATATAAACTTGTCCAAGTCTCTTTTAGTTTTCTGTTATTACATGAGTTAAACAGAAACATGTATTAATTAATTTTTATGTTAACTTAAAGCACAATAATCCATAGCATATAAATTAAGATGTAAACCAGTCATTATCATATGTTCATAATGGTAACGCAATCTTATTTTAATCAAAGAATTTTCTTATGAAAAGTATAGATTCATTTTAGGTGTGATCGACCAGTTGTTTTTAGTCTTATGCTGCATATGAGCACATGCTTCATGTGACATTTGAATCGAACTGAGATGAGAGATATCGGACGAAGTGAAGATATTTATTGGACAATGATTACTGCATGCATATTAAGATATATTAAGGTGTCGTAATTTGACCTCTCTAAAGGGTAATAATACTTTTACATTATTTTTTGGGTACATATTTTTACTCACACTTTTTATCATGCAGTCTTTACATACTTTTATGTAAATCATTAAATAATATATTAATTTTATGGTATTTTTTTAAATAGTTCAAATTATGTACATATTTCACATAGATTGATTATTATATTGACATCAAATTAATTTTTAAGAACAAAACTGATATTATTAATTATTATTTAAAGATCAATTTTGATATTTTTGATAAATAAAAAATAAATGTGATGATACTTATATTTTTATATGAACAGAATAAATATTTATTCTTAGTTGTATTGTTTATTGTCACTTGAGGTAAGTGAAGGATAAGTTGAAGCTGGCTTACCATTCTTTCTTTTTTATTTTATTTTTATCAAATTTATTAATTTTACTTTAAAATGCTTGACAAATAGAAATTTAGTTATTATGGTTAAAAATGAGGATATCTGATAATTCTTACTTTATGTTTAATTACTCAGCATTCATGGAAAGATATTTTTGGTTAAATTATCCTGTTGGTCCTGTATTTAAAAAAAAACTTAAATAGGTTATTATAGTTTTAAATTTATAAATGAATCTTTATAATTTTAAAATAAATTTTAACTGAGTTTCTATCACGCTCTAATAATAAGTGAATTTAAGAACTTAATTAAATTATTTTAAAAAATTACAGGAATTCGTTTACAGATTTTTAACTATAAAAACTAATTAATTTTTTTTCTCAAAAGTACAAGAATTAACAAGAGTAATTTAACCTATATATATTTTTTATCACGTGCATTGAGGCTGATGGTCATCTATTCCGTCATCTATTCCGCCAACCAACGTAGAAATAATTTGACAGGTCAATTCCACCTACCATGCTAGAAATATCTTTGGTGGGAAACTAGGAAATACATACTTTAGACTTTAGTAGTGGTTGGTGGCTCCCATCAGGAAACTTTTGATCAAAACGACATCTCTAGTCACTTGATAATCACGCGCGAACCTTCAAAGGAAAATTACCAAAAGCATATCATGAAGAAAGAGCAAGGGAATAATTGGAAATTCGGAATCAACTGAAAAGATACCCCCGCCGGAAATAAATAAAGTAAGTAATCGGGAATATTCGACAACTTTTTTCCCTACTGACTTATGTCTTATTAGAAAAATACTTTTTATAAAAAAAATATTTTGTCATGAGATGTCACTTTTTAATATTACAGGAATTTATATTTAGATATTCTCTTACAAGCTATTAGATAATATTCTAATTTTACATTATTTTTTTAAAATAATCTAAATTATTAAAGATTATCATACTTCGATTTTTTTTAGCATTTTAGTAAGAAATTATGCTATATTTCATTTGTTTATTTTTATCATTCTACTCTGATGGTATAAGCATATTCTATACACCATCACATATTACCCAACTTTTATTTAAATAAATTACAATTATTCCATTACAAAAAAATTACAAACAAATTGTACCAGGAAGTTTCTAGCAAATTATTTGCGGTGAAAATAAAGCGAGGCCTAATCGGGAACCCAATGTATCCTTCACGAGCTTGCAATAACAAGAATCTGTCGAATATATTTGTCCATTTACAAAGGTGCTGATAGTAGCACAAAACAAAATCCAGAGATATAAGATCTAATTTAAATCTTCCTCTTGCTTAAATTAAACGATGATAACTCAATAATAAAATTTTTTTTTCTCTTAATTAGAGATAAATTATCTCTTAGTTGTCAATTTTTTTTAAAATTATCAACATTTAATTGAGAATGAGAAAAAAAGAAAAAAAAATAAATTGACCATGTCATACAAATGCATAACTCGTTGGTTAAATCTCAGAGAACAAATCACTAAGCTGTTCAAGTCATCATTGTATCATGTATATGTATACAACATGTAAACAGAACACCCGAATTGCAACGAAGTTTAATCATTATCAAGGACAAGTGATAATATGCAAAAATGTATATAACACAAAAAATGCATATATGCCACAAATCAGGACAATGCCATGCCAGTGGCAGTATAACACAAAAAAAAGACATTTAACATAGAACAAAATTGCATATATAACACAAAACAAGACACAGTACAATGCTTCTAACACAAAACATACATATAGCATAGAACAAAAATGCATAGACAATAGCACAATACATAACAAGAGATTGCCACTAATCAACGACCTTACATCCACACAACCATTGCAGTCCCATTATTGACACACAATTGGTAACAGAAAAAACGAAACCTTGCAGACTCAACAAACCTAATTGAACTATTAAAAAACCCACACCAGAAGGGACTCGCTGCGAAACAACAAAGAAAGCCATAGATCAATGCAGGAACATGTCTGCGGAGGCCATAATCGGCTGAATTGGATAAGGAAGGTGCCATGGTTTGAGGAGAGGATCTGGTATCTCAGGGATCTCAACAGAGAACCCGCTAACCTCTTCAGCGATCTCAAGGATCGAGTTCAGAAAACGCAGTCGATCCGCCAACTCCATAGTCTGAGCCTTCAGAATATTGTTAGCGGCTTCGGTCTCAATGTATGCTTCCTCCTTCACCTTTATGCTCTGAACTAGCTGCTTGTTCGCAACTTGCAATCCGCTGATTTCATCGGTCAGATCTTCCAGCTGCTTCTGCTTCTTCATCCGTGATCGCCTCGCCGATTCACGGTTCGACAGCATCCTCTTCCTCTTCCTTTCATCGGCCATATCTCCCCCTTCGGATCCCGAACTTGCAGGACGTTGAATCGAAGCCATAATAGCTTCTTCTCACTCGATGGAGAAGCGAATTTGAATGGGTGATTGTCAAAACAGAGAGAAAAAAAAAAGATAATGGAAATAGGATTGGCAGATCTAATTGTTCGAGTACTAAAAATAAAAATCTGGGATTAACTAGGAGAAAGTTAGATCAAGCAATTGAGAGGAAGTTCATGAGAAAACGTAGAACCAGTAGAGAAGCACAACCGAGAAGGAGTGCATCAGACGAATTCGAAGCATGGGGTCGGCGAGGGTCATAGAAATTCCGTAAACATTTGGGGTTTTCTGTAAAAGCCCTATGCTCTCAACCCAGAAATCGAACCCAATCAGCTTATGATAATAACAAGCCGAAAACCCTAGATCGGAAGAGCAGATCTGGCTCTGCGAGACACAATGTTTTCAAAACGGAGAAGAAGACACAACGAGGAAGGAAGCGATTGAAGGAAAGATAGAAAGAAAGAATGCGAGAGGCGTGATGGACGCGGATGAGCTGAATAATGTGCTGATAGAAAGGTAGGTGAAAAGGTTTATCGGAAGAAGGTTAATAAAGGCCTCAAGGTTAGGTTTTATAGAAAAAAAAAACAAAGGGAAAAGGAAAACGTGTGGAGCTGCACTGCATTGCCCTGGCTAGGGGATTATCAATTGATGATTTTTTGTTGTTAAAACGAGAGTGGTCCTCACATTTTTTTTAATTTTTTTAGTGTGTCATTAATTTTTGTTCGAGTATTTCCTTGAACTATTTTTGTCGGATTTTCACATAAAATTTTGTTTGCCAATTAAAAAAGATCACCTGATTTATTAATTGAGTTGTTCAATGAACACCGCATCGTAGCTGGGTGTAGAGTGACGACAGCTTTATTCCACACACACCCAGCTATTTTCAACCTTTTTTAAATTTTTTTTAGAGGAAGTGAATAAAATAACTTTTAACTTATAGATTTTATATTTAAAATGTCCATAAAAAGTAATTTTTAATGATAGATTTTATTTAAATAATATAAAGTAAATCTATTTTTAAATATAAAATTACTAAAAAAATAAGTGTTATTTTATAATATTGTTTAAATATATTATGAATAAGGATACAAGTGAAATATCACATTATATAAGTGGGAGCATGAATTTTGCCTGAACTTCGGGCAAAAGTTTACTTTTACTTTAACGTATGCTTACGGTATTGCAAGACAAAGAAAACGTATTTTTTTTGAACCAAAAGAGACAAAAGGCAAAAGAAAAAAACGTATTTTGCTTTCAGTTACTAAACAAAAACAAGCAAAAACGAAGGCCCATGTTAAGTTTGAAGGCCAGTAACTTTTGAGGGCTAAACTGAAGTTTTCATTGGGAAACCAAACATGCCTGAACTTGTGTCAATTTGCTTTATTTTGAAAAAATTAAAATAAATAAAAATTACTTAATAACTATAAGTACTTGATTTTTAAGATAATGTGTCTTTTTTTTTAAAAAAATAAAGAATTAATATAATTTCAAAACCATATACTAATTATTAAGTTATAATAACAGTATTTAGTATAAGGGTTACTTATGCAAATTACTTAAGATTTTATTTTCCAGTAACATGTCTTCAAATATTTAGTATTATTAAAAAGATATAACAATTTATCTTATCAAATCAAATATTTGATTGGTCTAATTTAAACCATAATCTATCAAGTTTATTATTTATTTTAAAGATATGAGTTAAATTGTATATTTAAATAAATTATTATATGATAAAATATACGGGAATTTTTTCTAAAGAAAATTACATGTTAAAAACTTGGGAAAGAAAATGGGCTTTTAAAATTTAGCCTTTTTATTCTGGTACTAGTACAGAATCAAATACCCATCGATTCGTTTTGAGGCCGAGCACATTTTCAGTGGTGGCCCGAAAAAGAAACCCGAATGAGTTGGTCCAATTTGCACTTGTCCGATTTTTGAAAGTATTTTTCTGTTCGGTAGCAAGAAGAAGGAAGGTACCGTACCTGGAAAAAGAAAAAGGTTAGCTTAGGTCCCGTCCGGCGAAGAAGAAGAGAAGGGTTCATTTTCATTTGAGAGATAGATCGGTGAAGAAAATGAGGGCAGATGAAGAAGTAGCAGTGGACGAGAAAGCAAAGAGGATGAGAGATCTGCTATCGAGTTTCTACTCTCCAGACCCTTCTTCCTCCACGTCGTCCAACAACTCCGGCAACACCTCCTCCAAATACGCCTCACTCGATGACATCAACTCCACCTCCTTCGATCCCGATCAGTACATGAATATCCTGGTAATTCAATTCTCCTTCACCGATATCGACTAAGAAAGCGTATATGCTTACTGCGAGCTGTGCTGTGCTAGGCACTAAGGCATATATGATTTTCTTACGCATGTGTTGTTAAATTTAAATTACCAAGGTGCATAAGTCCAATTTGGAAGGGCTACTCCGGCGGCATGTTGAAATGGCAGCTGAAATCAAGAATCTCGACACTGACTTGCAAATGCTTGTCTATGAGAATTATAACAAGTTCATCAGCGCTACAGATACTATAAAGAGGTATATCATTTGTGTTCTTAATGTACTTTCTGTTCAGAGAGTGCTGTATTCAAATCCTTTAATATAAGAATGATAAAATTTGTTTGTCAAACAGGATGAAAAGTAACATTTCGGGGATGGAAGTAAATATGGAACAGCTTCTTGGGAAGGTAACTGTGGCATTTAATTTTTTTCAATCCATTTTGAATTTTGTTTTCATTCCGGGAACTTTATTGAAAAGAAGCAAAATAGAAAGAAAAACATAGAAGAATTTGATCGGAATCCACATTTTCCCCCAATGCAGATAATGTCTGTGCAGTCAAGGAGCGACAGTGTTAACACTTCTCTATTTGACAAAAGGGAGCATATAGAGAAACTGCATCGGACTTGCAATCTTCTTCGTAAAGTTCAGGTATTAAAGCAATGATACATGTTTTCTGGCTGCACATCATTGTTTGCTGCAATATTTATGTTTCTGGGTATCACTCGGTGATACAAGTTGCAAGTCTTTTGCTAAATGGAGCTAACAATGAAAGAACTTCTTGTTCTAGTTTTTGATAGAATTCATCTATATTTTTATCATGCATGATAGTTTTAACTCTAGATGTTTTGGTCATATGACTTACGCACTTTTCACCCTTGTGGAAGAGCAGTTCATATATGATCTACCTGATAGACTTGGCAAGTGCATCAAATCAGAGGCCTATACAGATGCAGTCAGGTTTTACACCGGAGCAATGCCAATTTTTAAGGTTGTGTTTGGCTTATATGGTTTTTAATTCGATCCCTTGGTTACTTTTACATTTACATTTACATTTACACACGCACACACACATATATGGGTTAGGAATAGGATCCGGTTGGCATTGGTGTAAAAAAATGTCATTCTTACACCAATGAATAACTTTTTATAAGATAAGTATGCAATAAATCTAGGCCTAAGATGAAATATCTTATTTCCCCCCCTTTTTCAGGCATATGGAGACTCATCATTCCAGGATTGTAAGCGAGCATCTGAAGAAGCAATAGCTATCATAGTAAAAAACTTGCAGGTATAGTTCTTTCACTTTTGTCAGGCTCTTTAGACATGGGCCAATTGGCCAAAATGCAAGCCAGGGGACATTGTGGATTTTTTCATCTATTCCTTGTCATTGAGACATTCTTTTGGTCTTGTAAAATCAAATATTAGGGATTATTTAATTGTTAAGTTGTTATTGTGCTGTATCCTACCTCCCATGTAGGATAGCCATATCAGCTTATAACATGGTACGAGGACCTTGTTGGATAGCTATATGATATCTTATTTAGTTACCGAATGGCGAATGCATGATAAAATTGGATAGGATTAGCTTATCTTATCCAGCCTTTCTAATCCAGTCTTCCAAACATGGTTAAAAGTTTATAGGATTCTGCGAACTTAAACTCTCTAATATTATGCTCAATTGTGTTTCCGAGAAGCTTGTCATCATGATTTGACATTTTTCTCTCTAACCAGGGAAAGCTATTTTCAGATTCTGAATCAATGCAAGTGAGAGCTGAGGCTGCAGTGCTCCTTAAGCAGTTGGATTTTCCGGTTTGTACTGAATTTTCTTTTTATTAGAATGGCATTTTGTGTTACTTCTTGAGACATGATGGGATTTTATCAACTATTAATTATTTTCTGAATATTTACTATTAAAGAAATATCTTGATGATGTAATATCCTTTTTTTTTTGCATTGTGTGGACTGTGGAGAGTTTTGGGGATCCACCATGTGCTCTCTCCCTCCCTTTCTATAGAGAGAAATAACATTATATTTTCTTAGGTGTTATTAATTAAGGCCATATGATGGTAGGTTTTCTATTTATTGGCAGGTGGACAATTTGAAGGCAAAGTTACTTGAGAAGTTGGAACAATCTCTTACAGACATTCAGCTGAACCCTGAAGAAATTAACAAAGCTTCAGTGGACCCTTCTCCTTTAGCCTCTGCTCATGAGGTAACTAGTGTCAGAGTAGTAGCCTTTTGTTTAATGTCCTCTCTCACCCCTTTAAAGCTGGTATTACTATCCTATCTCTGGTTACTTAGGATGTTGTTCAAGTGTCACATTGTGCGTCTGGTTCTTATTTGCAGCTCTTGCTCCTAGTTTCTCTTTTTCTCTGTCATTAGAAAACCTGTTGAATGGCTATAGGGTCATCCATCCTTTTGGTAACAAACAACATGAAAGTCATTTGTGTATCTTAGAACAGCATTTCAAGCAAGACATAGATGCTTCTGTGAAGTAATATATGGCACTGATCAGGACAATGTGAGATAGCTATGTTAGGTGGTACATTCTTGTAGAATATAGTCTATTGCACTATTTGAGAAGATGGATTTGTATATGTAGCACTAAAACTATTGAGATTCATGTGACAGAAAAGGATATCAATGGCTTGGCTAAAAATGAAATAAAAAACAGATAGTAACGATTAGACTGATAGTTGCTTCAATATCCATGATTAATTATGTCAAATTATCTGCCAAGAGATTGGGCAATGTTGATGAATGGAATAATTATTATTGTAGGATGCCTACTCCAATTCAATTCAAATTCTTTTTTTCTTTCTATTTAGCCTATTTTACTTTCACTAGTACATGTCTTCTTTGGTATTGATCTCTGGTATCTGTGGTTATGAGACTGATGAATTAGCACCTGTTTCTGTTCCCATTTCCTAACATAGGAAGCCGTTCATGAATTTGTGGAGGCAGTTCGTGCTTTTCGAGTAATATTTCCTGATTCAGAAGAGCAGTTGGTTAAACTTGCTCAAGACTTGGTTACCAAGTTAGTATCTTTATCTACCACATGAAGTCATGAACCTTCTTTATCTACTGTACATAAAATTTTCATCATATGCAAACTTTTTTAATGTTTTCTAGGAACTTTGTAATTGCTGAGGAATATGTCAAGACACGGATTTGCGCAGCTGATCTACTTGGTGTTCTTCGTAAGTCGTATGACTCTGCTAGTACTTCAGTGTTTTTCTGGACATATGCTTGATTTGGCCTTTTACTTTTAGTCCCACCTTGATATATGAGCCAATGACCTTTGACTCCTATGTCTGTGATATAAATTTTAATTATTTAATATGTGTGTGTGTACAAGCCATTGTTTTTTCTTGAACTTTATAACTCTTCTCTATGGATATTATTTTAATTGTTAAGTCAATTTTCCCTCTTTGTGACCTGATTATGATTTCTTTAAATGCATAATTACAGGAGTTATCTGGAATGATGTGCTCCTGATAGATGAAGTCTTACAGGAAGCGACTCTCTCTAACCATTCTCTTGAGGTCATCCATCAAAGTTATTGGCTCAAATTATATTCTGATCTAAGCTGTAGCTTTTCAGTTCCCCCTTCTCCCGGCTTTTTCCTTCAGATTATAATCATTATGAAGTCAATATTTTAAAAATGGATTTTCATCAATTAACCCTAAATATTTCCAGGCTGCCAAGGTTGCTGTCAAGCTGTATATTAGAAGTGCATTTTCTCATCTTCTGCAAGATATCTCAGGTTTGTTCTATGACTTTGTATTCAGAAAGCTTCTGATTTTTAGTTCCAGCTTAAAGTTTGAAATAATTACCCTGCTACACTATGGGAGAATCACAAAATTAAAAATCTTAAGACTGTTGGTTTGTGCCAAGGTGACTGCTTGTTTGTGAAAATGATCAAAAGCACAAAATGCAACACATTATGTTGTCACAGATTCTAGTCTTGTCAAGATAGCTTAATCATTAATATATTTTTCACATGATTTGAGCTAGTGGAAAAATTTAATAGAAAATTGTCTTAATAACTGTGCTCTGAGTTAGCTTCTGTTTGCTAGATTCCCTCTTAAAAGTCCTGAAAAAGGATGGAGCAGAGGAATACTCTCTGGAAGTTGCTCTCAATGCTAGCACAAAAGTAGTTCTCCAAGGGGGCATGCATGTCTTGCTGGTGAGCACATTTGTCTACTTAGATTCATAAATATAAAATTATATGTATGCATGTACATGCATAAAATGCCATTGTCAAGATTTTCGGTTATTTCTGTTTTATGTTGTTTTATTTACCTTTAATCTCTCTCCTTCAGGACTTCCGCAAAATTTTAGATGACGGCTCAGGGATCCTAGTTAGACTAAGAGAGTTAATTATTGATTGGGTTCAAGAAGGATTTCAAGACTTTTTTAGGCAACTTGAGGATCAGTTCCTTCTGTTTTCAGGAAGAAATAATTCTTCAGCAATTCAAGATCATGGTTTTGCAGAGGGAGCTCAAGGTGACAAAGCTTTTGCGGGCCTTGTCCTAGTGCTGGCACAACTGTCTGCTTTTATTGAACAAACTGCCATCCCAAAAATCACTGAGGCAAGGATCCACTTGATAGACTTAGATTTGATTCCTGAAAATGGTCAATTTCTTTGGTTAGTTTTCCTTCCATATCCTCAGGGTATACCTTAAAAATTTCCTTGTACTCTTTAGGAAATAGCTGCTTCCTTTTCTGGTGGTAGTGTTAGAGGCTATGAATATGGACCTGCCTTTGTTCCTGGAGAAATCTGTCGAAAATTTCGGTCAGCTGGTGAAAAATTCCTGCACCTGGTATGTTTTCAAGTTCATATTTTCTTTTCAATGGAATTGCAATTCGTATGATGCACTGTCCGTATATTATCCTTGTCTGTATTTCACTCCCTTCCTCTTTCTTATTCCTCTATTCCTTAGGTAATGCCTACAAGCCTGCTTGCTTTGTGTTTTTCAGTTTGGTTTTAACAATGTTTTCCCAGATAATATTTCTGTTTCCAAGAGGATCTTCAATATGGATCACCACTTGGGCCTTTAGGCAGTGTCTGTTTGTGTGTGAAATACAATCCCACTCGAAAAATGTGGATGATATTGGAGTATATCAGTCATATTGAATGGCGTGGTTGTAACTATTTATTGTCTGCTCTCTCTCATAAAGTGGCTAGTTTAGCTCCCTGTTTATTTTTAGGCTGTCCAGCACCCACTTTTATCTGAAACAAGTTGTCTGGAGATTTTGGAGAAAGTTGGGGTTCTCTTTGAGTTTAGAGCAGTTCTTATTGATTACTTTCAGAGGCTTTGACAGGAATAAGGAGTGCAAGACTTTATGACCATGTGCAGTTTGTGCTATTCTTTGGTGCATTTGGTTGGAGTAAAATGCTTGTACTTTTAAGAATTTCATTGTTGTTAGAGTTTACTTGGTATAGATTAGGTCATATGGCTTCCCTTTGGTGTACTGCCCATGGTTTCTTTAAGGGACTCTCCTTGTCTGATATGCAAACAAATTATCTAGCTTTACTTCACTGTTTTTGTTGTACTCTTTCTTGAGTGCTTTTGTTTTGGAGGATATTTAATCTCAATTTTACCTGTACCCCTTCTTACTCTCTTTAATTATGTTTCTATTATAAAAAACTATCTACAAGTTAAGCAGCGTTTACTTATACTTTGTTTGATTTTTTTAGTGCATAAATATCAGAACTCAGAGGATATCACTTCTCCTGAAGAAGAGGTTTACCACACCTAATTGGGCTAAGGTCAGTCTGTTATATGCCTTTGTTTCAAAAATAAAAGACTATTAGTTATCTTTGAAAGATCTTGATTTTGAAGTTGTCTCTTTGCTTTGCACAGCATAAGGAGCCACGAGAAGTTCATATGTTTGTTGATTTATTTCTTCAAGAGGTTGGTATATCTGTATTTTAAAATCAATCACTGTTTTTCTATGTCTTTTAAGTTGCATTGAATGGTTTAAGGATTGTACTTGAATACTAGTCTTACTAAACTTTTACTAATTTGGAATGTTATGAGCATGAAGCTTTATATACCTCTATTTGACGAACATGTATGGTAATTAGTTGAAGCAGAATAGAGGACATATTGATTTCCCTTATTTTATGTTTCAGCTTGAAGTTATAGGTAATGAAGTGAAGCAGATTTTGCCTCAAGGTATACGTAAGCACCGCAGGACTGATAGTAACGGAAGTAGTGCTTCATCAAGGAGCAACCCCTTACGGGAGGAGAAATTGGGTAGGTCAAATACTCAAAGGGCGAGGAGCCAGCTTTTGGAAACACATCTAGCAAAACTGTTTAAGCAAAAAGTTGAAATTTTTACAAAAGTAGAATATACACAGGTATTGAGTAATTATCATATTGGTGATTTAAAATTTAAATAATTGGTTGCGAGCCAAGTTATATGTCTTTGCTTACAAAATGCAGGAGTCAGTTGTTACAACTACAGTTAAATTGTGCCTTAAAAGTTTACAAGAATTTGTCCGACTCCAGACTTTTAACCGGAGTGGATTCCAGCAAATTCAGTTGGATATTCAGTTCCTAAGGATTCCTTTAAGGGAAATTGTTGAAGATGAAGCTGCAATCGACTTCTTGCTGGATGAGGTTGGAAAAATAGTATTTACTTTGGATTCTAATTTTTCATATTGGTGTTATACTTTTTTTCATGAAAATATTACCTTTGGTTTGGTAAATTTCTTTGTTTGTAAATTCATCCCTAGCTTCTGTCTTCTCTATGTATCTGCTCTGCATATTTAATTCTTGTATTTTTTGAGCACAGGTGATTGTTGCTACTGCAGAGCGGTGTCTTGATCCAATTCCATTGGAGCTTCCCATTCTGGACAAACTTATACAAGCGAAGTTGTCAAAAACTAGGGAACAAAATACAATCTCTTCATAAACATTTTATGAAAGTGGAGGCTATGATCACCTTTCATATCTGCGGAGACCATATTTTTCTTGTGTGTGTGTTAAGTATATTCAATGTCGAAAATATAAGGAAGAGCTGAAGAGAAGGATTCATTTGCTGTATTTTCAGCTAACATTTTTAGAGTTGTCATCTCTCGTAGAACTAGTTAGTTTTGGCAGTTGATAGTCAACCTGGTTCCTTTTAACTTTGTAAATCTCTTGTAAGTTGTAACATATGTCACATTGCCACATTATTTGTGGGAGTATTGAAACGCGAGCAAGTTGTATCCATTCATGACTTGGGAGCTCAGTTCTATCCTTGCATGCTGATTACGTCTAAGGACTGCTACAACAACTCTAAGGCCAGCTCATGATACTTAGTAAGATTCGAATGGGTACACCAATATTCGCCGTTACTAACGGGGAATCTACGAACTTGGGCTTTCATAGACAACAACATTTCCATCGGAGTATATAAGTTCTTACATCAATTAACATTTAACTGAGGTAATAAATAACTCTTTCAATGTGTTTACTGTATACTATCCTAAGCTAACAAAACTCTTTATAGAATCCTCAGCAGCAAGTCAGTAACCAACTGTAATTACAATTTTAAAAAGGCAAAGAGTAAACTAGTAATTTGGTCCCTGAAAGTGGCTTACACTTGCAATTTAGTCCCTGAATTTATTTTTACATATAAGTTAGTCCTTAAAATTTTAAAACACATAGCAAGTTAGTCTTTTTGTTATCTTTCCTTCTCAAATTAAAAGGTAATATGTTATCTTTTCTTCCTAAATTAAACTGTAATATGTGATGTTACATATTAAGTGCTTACATGTACTATTAAATGTCACATATCAGGTAATAACTGATCGGTTAAGTGTAAGTTCGGTCAGTTGAGTTGATGGGAAAACTGTTAAGGGGATCGGTCAGTTGGTGAACTGAGGGGTAATGAGTTAGGAATAAGGTCTGCTTGGTCAGTTAAGAGATCCTGAAGGGGTCGAGTTTTATATTTCTCATTTAAATGATGTAGTTGGAAGGGTTACGTATGTGAAGTAACCTACCATGTGACATTTAACGGTATACGTAAGCACTTAACATGCTACATCACGTGTTACCGTTTAATTTTGGAAGGAGAAATAACATAAGGACTAAGTTGCTGTGTGTTTTAAAATTTTAAGGACTAACTTGTATGTTAAAATAAATTCAGGGACTAAATTGTAATTGCAAATTATTTTCATGACCAAATTGCTAGTTTACTCAAAAGGCAAATATGGCCACAAATTTTTAATTTAATTTTTAGTTTCCCGTTTTATAAATTTAATCGAATTCCACATTGTAACAGTTTTCATTCCGGTGTACCCAAATCACAGCATATCTCCTTGACGCTGCTCCTTTACCGCCAAAACTCGCCTTCTTGTTTATCATTTTGCGCCAAATCCCCCAAACTGAATGGTGTGGAGCTGTCTTCGCCATTGGCTGAACCATGAACGTGAAGGGCTTCGATTTCAATTCTGACAAAGGTGAACCTCCTGTTCCCTTTCTCTGCGATCAATTCAGGTTGTGTTTTAAATCCGTTCGTTTTTTCCCCTCAGTTCTGGCCAAGGAGTTCCTTTCAAACTTCGCTGATGTCAATGCTGAATCCCATATACATGAACATTCTGGCGAATGCTACATTTTGATTCAGCTATTATTTCTTACCCCACCTTGTGGAAACCCCAAAATTTCACCCATTTTCCACCTCTCTCATCGAATAGCAGATAACGATGAAGATTAGCGCACTAATTTGTTTCCTTTTTCCCCGTTTCAGCAAGAAGTTGCAAACCACAAAACTCGTGCAGTTCAGATCGATCTTGAGGACTTAATTAACGTAAAGCTATCGTCCTTTTCCATCCAAAACTCTTATTTTATTTTGTCGTAGTGAAGTTTATATAGATGATTTTTAATTAGGTTATGTTTAGAATTTATTAAAAATAGAATTAATTTGATTTAATTTAAATTATTTAAAAAATAAATTTTATGTATTTATTATAAAAAATTAGATTTAAATTAATTTTAAAATTAATTTTTATATTTAAAATTCGTTAAAAAAGAAATTTATTTTATTTTATTTTATTTAATTATTTTATTTTTTTAATTTTATATAAGTATAAATAATATTATTAAATTAATGAGATAAAATAGTCGATAAAAGTAATTAAATTTAAAATCAATTTAAAATTAAATTAAATCTGTTTAAATCTAATCAAATTAAATTAAATTTTTAAATACACATAATTTTAAAAAAAATTCAAAATTAATTTAATTCTTATTTTTTAATATTTCAAATAGAATATTTATAATTCAAATCAATTATCATTTTTTAATTCGAATAGGGGAAGGCTTCCTACATTGGCTAGCTTGTAAGGATATCTGGTATAGTGACGCGTTGCTCGGATGTTAAACCATGTGAGGATTGTGGTTTTGAAATTTACCAGGTAATTGATGAAAGAACTGCTTGAAACTGGTTGCTTTAAATGTACTACAGATTTTATGTGGAAAGAAAACTAGGGAATAGAAGAAGAAGAAGAGCTACTGCATAAGATTTACTTGGCATGATTTGTAAAAGACAAAGTCCATCGCTGTCTGAAATTTTCTCTCTGCCATTATGGTCTTATTGCCAGGATGTTTGACTAAGATATTTTAAAGTATTATAACTATTTATGAAACCTTGCTTGGTTTTTGTCATGTTTTTTTGGGAATATGTATGGACTATTGTCGAATTCAAGTGCCAACGGGTCCTTGACATTGTTGTTTTTTCCCTTCCCTAAACAAGAAGTAACAGCTCGATTCTTCGTGCCTTTGTTTGAGTGTATCTAAGCGCTGTCATATGATGATATGAATAGAAGTAAGGGGAATGTCATCCTTCAATTGAGAGCATCAAAGTTTTTGAGATTTCAGGAGGTTTGCAATCTACCTTGTTTCACTCATCAAAACTTGTTTAGCAGAAGAATAACTCTGTCTTTGCAGGATTATGTACCATATATTTGCTCAATTGCTTTCTTTTTCATGTTGTTCTGTACAATTGCTTATACATAAGAAACTTGCGACACGGTTAAACTGCAGGCAAAAATTGAAGAATTAGCTGAACATGTTCCAAAGGGCCATATTCTGCGAACAATGACTGTTCATTTTAAGGGAGAGCTCAGGAAAGGTTGGTTATTTTCTGCCAATTAGCATTGAACTAACAGTTACCACCTCAAATGTTATCAAGTACCTGAAAATTGTGTTAAAAACAGAAAAACTGGTTCAAACTGTAACTTCTTCTAATAAGGATGGTTAAGAAGATATAGTTGGGATGCTTCAGCATGTCTTTACTAACAAATAAATTAAGTTATTGCCGAAAATACTTGGACATGCTGACAAGTATAGTCACTTTCTGTACCTATTGAAGTTTTAACTTGCTAATCTTCTGCTACTGTTTATAACTTTTACCTGCTTGTTGTCTATTGTCAGGTAGCTCCAGGTGATGTGGTTGAATTATCTGGGATTTTTCTCCCAATACCTTACACTGGTTATAGAGCAATGCGTGCTGGCCTAGTTGCAGACACTTACTTAGAGGCAATGTCTGTAACCCATTTCAGGAACAAATTTGAAGAGTAAGTTAGTTTTCAGATCTTAGTTGATAATGGCTGGCACTATTTTTTACCCCACTTCCACTTACGGTAGTTTCTCTCTAGTCAGCAATAAGATTAAGGTCTTCATTTTTTTTCTTTAAATAAATGAGCTGCTTATCTTAGACTTTTTTTTTTCTTCATATTCTCTTTATTTTTTTGTCTATTGGGTACTGGCATTGTTATGAATTGCTTGAATCAACACCATACCTACTGGCTCATCTTATTAGTAGTTTGGCGGAACATAGCAGCTGCCTAATCAATTGGATTCTGTCACAGATATGAACTTAGAGGCGATGAGGAAGAGCAGATTGTACATTTAGCAGAAGATGGTGATATCTGCAATAAGTTGTCACGATCACTTGCTCCTGAAATTTTCGGACATGGATATAAAAAAATTGCTGCTTCTTCTCCTTGTTGGTGCTCCCCTTAGGAAGTTGAAAGATGGGATGAAGGTAATGAGCGATGTTTGCATTCATTGAATCACGTGTTCAGTGGAACTTTTTTTTTTTTGCAGAAAAATCATGATAACTTCATAGTAATAGACACGTTGTCATTTATAAAATTACAATGATAGTTATGCTTACTTTGCATTCTGTCAGATCTATTGTGGGTATGATGTATCATATACATGATGAAACTACTAAATATCAGTCTTCATTTAATTGCAGATTAGAGGAGATTTACATATATGTTTGATGGGTGATCCTGGAGTTGCAAAGAGTCAGCTCCTTAAAACACATAATCAACGTAGCACCCAGGGGGGTGTACACCACTGGCAGAGGAAGTGGTGGAGTTGGTCTAACTGCTGCTGTTCAGAAAGATCCAGTGACAAATGATATGGTTCTGGAAGGTGGAGCATTGGTAATGCGAGCTTCCTTTTTTGAGTTGTGCTTATGCTATACTTTGGTTGAAAAGAACTAGAAAAATGTGTTATATATGCTTGTGACACACATAGATGAAATGCTGTCAGTACTTGCAAAATGAAGATGGTGAACAATTCATATTTTCATCAAATTAGTACTTTAGTTCCTATATCAATCCAACCAATGACCTTTTAATTCGTTTTTTCATTTTTATATGGAGATTATGACAGAAAAATTCTAAATTTCAGGTGCTAGCAGATATGGGCACATGTGCCATTGATGAGTTTGACAAGATGGATGAATCAGATCGGACAGCTATACATGAAGTTATGGAACAGCAGACTGTTAGCATTGCCAAGGCTGGGATCACTACATCACTGAATGCAAGGACTGCTGTCCTTGCCGCGGCTAATCCAGCGTGGTACATATTTTTCTTTGGTCTTCAATACTTGTTTATTATTTCTGTTATCTTTAATTAGACACTGCATATTATAGGTGGTTGACAGGACCTTATAGACATGCATACATCTGTATTTCCAAAATTTTATCCATATTTTCTTCTGAAGGGGAAGATATGATCTACGAAGAACTCCAGCTGAAAATATTAATCTTCGTCCTGCCCTGCTATCAAGATTTGATCTGCTGTGGTTAATCCTTGATCGAGCTGATATGGATAGTGATCTTGAAATGGCTAGGCATGTTGTCTATGTCCACCAAAATAAAGAGTCTCCTGCTCTAGGATTCACTCCTCTTGAGCCATCTGTTCTCCGGTAATTTCAGAATTTATGTTTAAGTATAGAAGCAGGAATAACAGCTTTTCAATTTTTGTCATTGGAGAGTTTCCTGCATATATATGTTGCTCATTTGATTGCATGGCTATTCTGATTTCTGACTGCTTAAGTAGTTTCTGATCTGGGTCTTTGTCAAGCTATTATAAAATCAATCCTATTTTGCTTGTTAGTGAAAGAAAATTATTACAAATTAAATCATGTTTCTGTTTTATCTAGTGCCTATATATCAGCTGCAAGAAGATTATCTCCTATTGTGCCAAGGGAACTGGAAGAGTATACTGTTAGTGCATACTCCAGCATTTGGCAGGAGGAAGCCAAGTCTAATACTCCCCAATGAGTCCCCATTCCTATACCACTGTCAAAACATTGCTCAGTATTCTCTGTATATCAGCAGTAAGTATTATTATAATATTCATTTATTTTCTTGTTCATAACTACAAGTTTCTTTAGCTAGTGAATAGAAATTAAGTTCAGATGAGGTGAAGGGAGAGCAATAATCAGGCAGGCATTTAGGTGTCAAGACTTTTGATGTTGACCTTTTTTAGGGGTTAATGATCCATGTGCATACTTATCTTCATCACATATATCATTCAAAGTGCAGTGTTTAAAACACTTGAATATCTCTGTATATTGAATTACTTGAATGAATATGCTTGTTACAGACTCTGTTCTTATAACCTAAATTTACAGACATCATCATAACTAAGATAACATACATAATAATGATAATATATACTATGCTTGCTTTAGTTAGTGGAAATCTAAAGTGACAACGAAGCACTTGAGTGATGCACTGAATCTCAACACTCCCCTCGGGTGTGCATACATGTCATATGCATTAAGCTTGTCACATATATATTTTATCCTTGGACCCCGGAGTGATTTAGTAAGCATGTCTGCCAGCTGATTATTGGAGCTCACGAATGACGTAATGATTTCTTTAGATATAATTTTATCGCGGATAAAGTGGCAATTGATCTCGATATGTTTGGTCCGCTCGTGGAAGACTGGGTTGGAAGCAATGTACAAGGCCGCTTGATTATCACATATAAGACTCATGGACCCGATTTTGCAGAAACTTAACTCAGAAAGAAGTTGCTTTAACCAAATGAGTTCGCATGTAGCAAGAGCCATAGCTCTATATTCCGCCTCTGCACTTGATCTAGCTACAACGCTTTCTTACTTTTCCACGAAATGAGGTTGCCTCGATAAGAACACAATAACGAAGTTGGCCGACTGCTGTCGCTTGGGCAACCAAATCTGCATCATGTAAGCAACAATATCACTTTGTGGTTTGTTATGATAAATTAGTCCTCTCCCGAGGAGAACTTTTAATGTATCTCAAGATCAGAACTCTTTTGCATTCCAATGACTCTCACGAGGAGAATTGAGGAATTGGCTCACACTTGCTTGACTGACATAGGATATGTCGGATACGGTGCGTAGTGAGATAATTCAACTTTCCAACTAGTCTGCGATATCTTCTTGGATCTGAGCAAGGCTCCCCCTCTTCTGGCATAAGCTTAACATTGGGATCCATAGGTGTGTCAATCATCTTACAGTCTAGCATACCAGTTTCCTCCAATATATCAAAAGCATACTTCCTCTGAGATATAGCAATCACTCGAACTAGGCGAGCAACTTCAATTCCAAGAAAATACGTAATTGTCCCAAGTCTTTGGTGTCAAATTGTTGAGATAAGTCTTTGCAGGACTCTTAATGCCATCAAGATTATCACTGTAATAACAATGTCATCTACATATACGACCAAGATAGATGTATGCGGCGAGGAGGAGCATTTATAAAAGATGCGAGTGATCTCGCTTCATCTTGCGGATCATGCCAAAGTGTTGGAGAGCTCGTATTGAACTTACCAAACCATGCCCAGGGACTCATTTGAGACCATATAAAGCTTTGTGTAGTCTGCAAGCAAAGCCATGAGACTCCCCCTGAGCAACAAAACCAGGAGGTTGCTCCATATAGACTTCCTCAGATAAATCACCATGGAGGAATGCATTTTTAATGTCCAATCAAGCGATGCGGGACGACGCGTGGCGGCCGCTGGCCAAAAGAGACACACGAGAGGCCATTTTGGCAGCATGAGGAAAAAGTGTCACCATAATCAAAAGATCTGAGTATAGCCTTTAGCTACTAAACGGGCTTTCAGGCGATCAATCTGACCATCCGGACCAACTTTGATAGTGAATACCCAACGACATCCAACTGTGGATTTCCTGTGAGGATGAGGAATAAGGGTCCATGTGCTATTGGATTCTAATGCTGTCATTTCATCAATCATAGCCTGTCGTCATCCTGGATGGGATAGTGCTTCCTGGACAGTTGTAGGGATAGAAACAGAGGAAATAGCAGAAACAAAAGCACAATGGGATGGAGAAATACGATGATAACTTAGGAAATTGTAGATGGGATAAGGGTTGCAAGTGGAACGTGTACCTTTTCGAAGGGCAATAGGTAAATCGAGGAGAAGACTGGTGGATCCGGGGTGTAGATCAACCTGAGTAGAAATGAATCAAACCTGGTTGGGTTGACATCCTCTCAATGGTGTTGGGCAAGAACGACAGTAGGTAATGAGAGGTTGGGGAGAAGGAGGACAAGACAACTTTGGTGTAGTAGGAGACTCGACAATACATGGATTAGACAAAGGAAGAGGTAATATCGAGAAAATGGAGGCCGGTGTTATGGAGGGTGAGAAATAAAGTGTATCCTCAAAGAAGGTAACATCAATGAGACATGTAGAAGGCGATGAGTAGGCTGGAGAATAACATTTGTACCCTTTTTGGACACGAGAGTAAGCAAGGAAGATGCATTTGGCGGCACGAAAGCGACAACTTGTCAAGACACAGGTGAGATCATGAACAAAACATGTAGAGAACCAAACACACGTGGGGAGCGCAGATAAGCAGTGGATCCTTTGGGAATAAGAGGGAATATGGTATTTTGTCATTGAGCAAGAAGAAGGCATCCGATTTATTAAGAAACCAGCGATGAAACGATCACCCCAAAATTTTAAAGGTGCATTAGCATGTAAAGAATGCGTGCGGTTTCAATAATATGGCCGGTGTTTTCTTTCAGCAATACCATTTTGTTGGGGTGTGTGTGAACAAGAGGATTGATGAATCATGCCATGAGAAGTCATAAACTGATTGAAGGATGCAGAAAAATATTTTTTGACATTATCACTTCGTAAAATATAGATAGAATGGTCAAATTGGGTTTTAATCTCATTATAAAAATGCTGAAAAATAGTTAATAGTTCTGAACGGTCTTTCATTAAAAAAATCCAAGTACATCTTGAAAAATCATCAATGAAGTAACAAAGTACCTATGCCTAGATAGAGTGACTAGGGCCTCATCGTCGAGAATGGACAAGTTTAAAAGGAGTGGATGTACGATGAGGACTTTTGACTAGAAAAGAAGCTTCGTACATGCTTGCCAAGTTGACACGACTCACATTGTAAAAAGATCGTAATTTAGGCAGGATGAGGGACCATTTTCCTCATTTTATTAAGAGGCCCCGGGATGACAAGAGGCGATAATAAAGGAGATGCGGAGAATCGGCGGTGGTGCAAGCAAGGTGGAGGCTGGAAATAGTAAAGGCCATGTGATTCAGATCCTGTGCCAATCGTCTGTCCCGTACTCTGGTCCTGAATGAAAAAAGAGTCTTTAGTGAAAGTGATAGAGCAATTATGGTTACGAGTAAGTTGACTAACAGAGACTAAGTTAAGCAGAACCGTGCATAAAAAGGACATAATTTAAAGATAAGGATGGAAAAGGTGTGGCTTGACCAATGCCAGTGGCCTTTGATTTAGACCCATCGGAAGTGATATAATGTGATGTTTTAGGCTGTGCTATGGTGGAGAAAAGAGAAGGATTACCAGCTATATGGTCAGAAGCACCAGAATCCAAAAGCCAGGATCCAATAGGTAATGATTGTGACAGACAAACCGTAGAGTTACCAGTATGGGCGACGGCAGCTGAAGATTGGCCTTGTTGAGCTGTTTTGAGCTGAAGATACTCCTTAAATTCAGCATTGGATAAGACATTCTGATTATCAGTCTGCTTATCTGAGGCATGAGGTTGTAAGTATGTCACATGTGCTGATCTCTCAGGGAATCCGACATGTGTTGCTCTCTCAGGGAATCCGATGAAAGAGTAGCATTTGTCTCTAGTGTGGCCCATGCGATTACAATAGGAGCAATGTGGGCGATTACCAGAACCACGTCCTCCTCGGCCACTTCGTCCATGACCTCGGCCTCCTCGGTTCGTGGTGTTTGAGAAAAAGGCGGATGATTCGAATCGAACTAGATCCAATCATAGTTTCCGATGGAGGAACCCGTAGGAGGCGATCCATAAGGTTTTCCACAGTAGGAATACTAGGATTAGTCAGGATTTGATTCCGGACAGATTCAAGATCTTTGTGGAGGCCATGCAAGACAAACACCATGCACATGTTATCTAGCTTGTTTTCCATATTATCACCTGTCATGAGTAACTTGACCTCATCAATAGTAGACTGGGATTTGGTCAGATACGTCGGGAGATCATTTTCTGTCATTTGAAGTGTTGCTAATTTGTGTACCACATCATACAAGCGCTCGGACATCATTTGAATAAACATTGCGAGCTTTCTTCCGGATGTCGTAGCACGTTTTATAGGTTCGAAAAATGGACCAACAACAACCGGATCAATAGATTGCCATAGAAGAGACACCAAGCGATGACGCCTTAACTTCCATTGATCTTGATCTGGCTAATATCTACCGCCTTTTTGGTCAGGTGATCATCGAGACCTTGTCCCAAGAACCAAATTTCTACAGCAGTTTGCCAGTCCATGTAATTCTTTCCGTTAAGCTTCTCGGAGGTTATAGTTGGACTCCCAAAGAAGACAAAGGAAGGATGATTCTTGCTATGTGATGGGCCATCAGAACTTTGAGTGGATGTTGTAAGCGGAGGATTCAAATGTGGGATCCATTGATGAGGTTTCTTGTTTGGTGAATAATGGTGACTCGGGTGACTACTGATTCTTGTTTCAAAGGTAATGAGAGAGAGAATGACAAAGGTAAAGTATTTTAAATACTTTGAATGGTAAGAAAAAAGGCGAAACAGAGAGGAACTTGAACGGTGACTTTTTGAAGCAGTGCATGAGAGGCGAGAAGAGGTGGCGGCGCGTGGGATACACGCGGAGACGGCAGCGCGTGGGGTACACGCGCGATGACTTTCACCACGAGATGACGAGAAGACGCCGGCGAGACAGATGAGACCGGCGGTGAGATCACCGGCGACTGGGAAGGTGGCGCGTGGTCTTCACGCGCGGACAGTTGCAGAACTTTGTGACGGTGCGTTGGGGCGCGTGAGTGACTGGACGGCGGACTTGCCGGCGGCGGAATGCTCGTCGGCAGTCTCTGAGGCTATGACCGGAGTTTCACGGCCGGTGGTGGTCGGAAAATTTGATGGGTAGCCTCCTCCCCCTTCAGATGCTGACTTTTCACTCTCTGGATCTCTCTCTCGCTCTGATACCAACTTGAATATCTCTGTATATTGAATTACTTGAATGAATATGCTTGTTACAGACTCTGTTCTTATAACCTAAATTTACAGACATCATCATAACTAAGATAACATACATAACAATGATAATATATACTATGCTTGCTTTAGTTAGTGGAAATCTAAAGTGACAACGAAGCACTTGAGTGATGCACTGAATCTCAACAAAAACTATATGTTTCTTTTTTTTTGGGGGGGGGGGGATTTGTTTGGCTTTAAAACTGTTTTACTTGATCAGTTTTATGGCTGCCTTAAGTCCAGTGTGAACCAGTAAGCATCTGAATGTTACTTACATTGTCTAAACAAACACTATTCCATCAGTAATTTCTTAACAGGCTCTAGCAAGACTCCACTTTTCTGAAACTGTTGCTCAGAGTGACATGGATGAGGCACTAAGGTTAATGCAGATGTCAAAGTTCTCTTTGTACTCTGATGAGCGTCAAAGATCTGGTCTGTATGCCATATCTGATATTTATTCTATACTGCGAGATGAAGCTGCTAGGAGTAACAGGATGGATGTAAGCTATGCCCATGCACTAAATTGGATATCTAGGAAGGTGAGTTCATGCTACACAAAGTTGAACCATCTATTGTGTAGTATTGTAGAAAATGACTTCTACGTCAAACTTCAGAAGGGTTTAAATTCAAGTTTTGACTGCTGAACACATGTCGAGACCCAAGAATAAAAAATCCAGAAACAAGTAAAAGAATGTTTTATTTCATTGAATAAAGGGCAATAAAAGTGAAAAGAATTAGCGAACATATGATCCTGGGAAATGGGAATGCGAGTAACTGAGTAGGTTGAAGGAAAACCTTTGCTAGTTTTTGCACTGATTTGTTCCTCAATCCTATCTGGAAATAATTACTGACAATTCAATATCTGTTTCTCCACTAGATGCATTAGTATTAGTATTCTTCGTACTCTTTAACATTGAAGCTTGAGATATATGATGCACGGGTACAGCTACGGGTATCAGATATGACACTGGTATAATACGGGCATACATCATTTTAAAAAAAATTAGAATACGGGTGACATAACTTATATATAAAAAAATATAAATATCATCTTATAAATCATCAAAAAAAAAACTATCATAAATAAAAAATAATAGTTGGGTCATTAGGGAGAAAAGTGGAGAAAATAATTTTTATTTTCAGCATTGGTCGTTATAGACACAATAGAAACCAAACATTTATTAAATTCTTATGATATTTCACTTATATTAACACAAAAATTCAAATTAAAAATAAAAATTATAGGATATAGACTAACAATATTCGAAATTGTACGAGGAGTATCTGGTATAGTATTTAATATGGGTACGTAGTTGACATGAGTACAACATCCAATATGTGTACTCTGTTTCTTAGTTGATATATATATAAATATATATAGAAATTTTAGGAAAAAATGTTTGGCTTAAAAATAATTAACCACTAGCTATTTTTATAAAAATAGTTAATGAGTAATTATCTATTGATTCAATTAGTGGTTAATTGATCTTAATTTGAAACATCTTGCTGAGAAAGTAAGATTTTCTTTTTTTAACAAATTTTTATTAAGCTTGTTTTAGACTTTTAGTTATATGTGAAGCCAGAGTAACGTCCTGTCTTTTTGACCTGGCTCTATTCCCCTCAAGATAATCGTCTGACTGTACAACTTTGGGCTTTTGAGCAGGGGTACAGCGAAGCCCAGTTGAAAGAGTGTTTGGAGGAGTATGCAGCATTAAACGTATGGCAGATACATCCCCACACCTTTGATATCCTATTTATTGATGCTTGATCCATGATTTGGATTCTCTTCTTTTACTTTCTTTTACTTTCTTTTACTTCCTGACATGAAAGGGTTATGAAAGAGAAAAATACAAATTTCTATGGTAGAACTTACTAATATTTGTATAAGATCCATTAATTTTGCTTTTTATGTCTTTTACTCTTATAATATAACATAACAATCTCATGTTATTCACTAACATGAGAGGAACTTGATCCCTTAATACACTTTCCTTTTACATTAAAACTTTATTTGCGAATTGCGACAATCTGTTATCAAGAAGCGGGGATAAGAAGAGTGCTTGGTGGATTGCAGGAAAATCATATTTCGTATTTTGGTTTATCTTGTAGTTCGATTTCGCTTAGTTGATGTAGGTTCTCTGTATTGTTAAGGGTTAGAATTGCCCATTTAAATTATTTATGCTACAGTTAGGACTACAAATTGGAGGCACGCATTGAGTTGCTTTATAAATTTAAAAAGTATAACATCAACAAACTATTGACATGCATTGTGTTGAGCCTTTGCAACATAGGAGTTAGGAAATATGTTTAGCTCTAAGGTGTCAAAAGGCTAAAATTAGTTAGTTAAGGTGCCTGAATAATAATGATGTTAATCTATGCGTCCATAAATTTTTTAGAAGTTCACGATGTCAGTTGTTGTACGTGTGGTACCAAATATATATATTTTTTTAGAACTAGCATTCTAGATCCTACATTCTACCCTGCAAAAAACCCCTTGCTTCTCAGTTTCTTCAATTTTCCCCCCTCCAATTGTTGGCCTGATGCCTGTTGCATGTTCACGTTGATATTCTAACATGATAAAGGTTGATATTCCCCCAATTTCATGCTAATTTTAACTACATCTTAATTTCTTAAGAATATTATGGTTGCTGGAAAGTATATTGTCATGCAAATTAAACTGCATGGAAGGATGAAGAACAAGAGAGATGTGCTGGGTATCCCTATAAACTCAAATTCAGGCTGTATCTGAATGGCCCCGTGTAGTGTAGTATGGCTTGCCTCGGCTGTTGGACTCTCTGATGGACCGATGAGAAAACTGTAGTTCAATGAATGGTTTAAATTTTTTTCTGTTTTGGCAGCACCATGCCATGCATGCGCTCTGTCTTACAGCTAGAGCAATTTTCAGTGGACTGCCAGTGAAAAGTACATTTACGGAGATAAAGCACGCTAACTGAATGCAAAGCTCAAAGGGTATTTTCAGGTAGGGATTCGGCAAAGCTCCCCCCTACGTAAGATAAATTCGGGACATATCTTTGTTCAACATGGATATGATTTTGGCGTAATTATAAGAAGAAATTTTTGGGTAATACGAAAGTAATACTCATAATGGTCCAGCTTTAATTTAAATATTATTATATAATAATATTTTATATTTTATCTAATTACATGTATTATTATGTTGTGTCATTTGTTAAGTTTTTAGTGGATTAGTTTATTACTTTTAGAGCCACCAAAGTGTTGCCTAGAGAATTTAAATCATGTACCAATAAGCAGTTGGTTGAAGTGGTAAGTAGTTTCAATCTTATGTGTTAAGTTAAATATTTGATTCTTATAGTTATTATTGTTGGAAATACTTATAATTATCACACTCCTGAATTTGAACGAAATTAATCTCACATTTAAATAATATGAAGATACTCGTAATTCAAACCAAAATAATTGAAATTATGTTCATGTGTTGAGGCTTAAAACTAGCATTAATTATTTTGATTTAACACAAGTGTTTAGCAAACCAACTAACCAAGCACAATATTACTATATAAACTATGAGAAAACTAAAAATTTGACCAAGAAAATATATAGCCATTTCTAATTTGTAATCCTTTTTCAATTTAACTTGCATGCTTTAATTAATTTAATCTAATCCTTTACTACATTTATATGTTTCAAATTTAGGGCTAACTCAACTGACAATATTAAAATTAAGATATCAAAGTAGAAATCCTATATATTTGAAAGATCAAAATATAATTTTTTTCTTAGACTAATTTAGTTGTATTTGCTAAAATGTTTTAAAGTAGTGTTTAGTACATAAAATTAATTTTTGCTATAAAATAGAAATGAAACTAAAATTGGAATAACTTTGGAATGCAATCACTAATCATATTTCAATATTTAATTTACTCAATCATGTTTTTATTACATTGTATTCAGTTTTTCATCTTTTAGTATATGAAGTTAGCATAAGAGGAATGGAGATTTGTGCCTTTTGTGAAATTTAAAGCCTGAAATGAAATAATTATCACATGATTTTTCTCCAATAAATTAAAAAAAAATCCTTCCTACAAGATAGAAATAGTAATAGTTTAATAGAGTGATTAGTAGGGGTGGAAATAGGTCAGATTGTCCAACAGGGGTCTACGGCCTAACTTACTTTTGACCTACTTCGGCATAACCTATTTATTAAACAAGTCAGGCTTAGGTTTTTTTAAAAGCCTATTTAGCTAAATAGGCTTAGGCCTTAAAAAAAGCCTATTAAGCTTAACAAGTCGGTCTATTTATTTATTATAATAACATATAATTAAAATTTTATAATACTTATATGATTTAATAGTTATATATTAATATATTTTATTTATTTTATACACAATATAATAATTTTGTTAAAGATTAGGTATATTTGAAACTTATAAAATTTGAACATGTTGGTTTATTCGAAAACTTTTATGCAATATAGGCCTTTAAATAGGCTTTCAGGCCAAGTCAGACTTTTAAGTTTTTATAAAAAGGCTAGGTCTAACTAAAAAAAAAGTCAACGATAGGTAACATGTCAGACTAAGGCCAATGTTTTTTAAAACAGGTCAGACCTTTTAAGGTAAAGCCTAGTCTAACCTAGCCTATTTTCACCCCTAATAACTAGAATGACCCTTTTTGGTATCAAATAAGCATTTTTATTGATTCTTTATTCCTTGTCACTGGTAATGTAAGGTAGAAAATCATATTAATCAAATAAAGAATGTAGTTTTTTCATATAATTAATTAATATTTATTCAGAAGATCCAAGAGAAGAATTATAATGAAAATACCAAAAGCAAAAAAGAGAATAACCTGAATGAAATATGAAGCAATATAGAAAGGGACAGAAATGGAGACAATTCATTTTTTTTGTTTGTTTGTTTTAACAATAATAAAAATTTAAACTCAATTAAACCTCTTAAAATTATTCAAAATACTTACTGTTATCTTATTTTTAATAAAAAAATTCATCTCTAATTGAAGATTTTTATCTATGATAAATAATTTGATACGTGTTAGAATATCTCAGAATATCTTCAGGTATTTTAACATATCTTTAGAATATCTTAGAATATCTTTATAATATATTATGAAATCAATTAGTCATCTAATTGAGAAAGTAACCTTAGGAGTTATTTTCTAATTTCATTATGTTTCCTGATTTGTTTCCTTTTCTAATTAGGGTTAGGATTCTTATTGTCTTAGTGGGCTTAGGCTTGTACTAGTAGTACTACACTAGTACTTGACATAATTATTAGTATAAATAAGGGTTAGTGTTTTATATTTTACAATACATCAAATTAATCAAATTTCATATTATTCATTAGTATTTCTTTTTTCTTTTACTTATTCTCTACCTAAAATCATATAATTTCAACAATACGAGTATTAAATTTGAGTTCATATCAAGTGACTTCAATTTCTTTTAACTTAAAATAAGGAAGTATTGTACAGCATACTCAATTTGGTTTTTTATTTCATTTTCTATTTATTTTTATTTTTAATGTATATAATAAAATAATTTATATTTACAACTTTTACAATTTTAAAGTCACACAAAACGTTGTAAAGCATTCCAATATAATTTATTAAAGATAAAATTATTCATAATAGACCTGGTGGAGAGGTGAAGTTCAGACTCCATTTTACAATATTTTAACCATAATCAGCTCTAGTGCATCAAAAGCAAATTCAAGGTCAAAATGTTTTTTATTTTTATTTTTGCAGCATCTCTTATATATTACTATTAAAATATTATTCTGCATACTACTATAATAATTTTAAACTCTGCACATTTTTTTTCAACTAGTCTTTTTAAGTTGAGTGGTGTCTCTTAATATCTTAATGGGTCTTATCCTTTGGAACCTTATGAAATTAATTTATGGTTAACAATAGAAAATACAAAATTTTTTATTGCATTTCAACTAAAATGATTCATACTAAAATATAAACTTTTGTCCTTATTTAATAAAAATAAACCTGCTTATCAACTCGAAGAAGCTTTAATTAATAGCTTTGCACAGATTTAATTACATAAATAAAAGAGTGTATGTTTTGTATTACTTTTTAATTGTTGAACCAACATGTTTCTCTGGAAAGAAAAAGACTGGCCTCACCCATTTATTTGGGGTGATATTAATTAACGGGTCACATGTGACATGACATGGTGAATGCAAGTATGCAACATGGATTAACTTCAGGATGGCACGAGGCAAATACCGACTTAGCCATCAGCGAAAAAGACTTATCTAACCTTCTGCAAAGACGTCGAGACAGCACAGCTAGACGTATTGAGTATCCTGAGCATCTAATCCCGGAGTGCTCCATTTGACAATTTTTTCACCACCATGATCGAGCTGCCCCAATTTTGCAAAACTATTTTTTTATTTTTATTTTTCTACTATAATTGGACAGTTTTTCTTAAAATTAATATTGTGAATTTTGTTTGACATTTCTTAACGTGTTTTTAGTATATTATTAAGTAATTAAAATTAAAAGTATTAATTAAATGTAAAAATAAAGCTTCAGTATTTTAATTTTTTTATTAAGTAATTAAATGAATTTAATCATTTATTAAAAGAATTTAATTTTAATTAATTGTCAATATAAACAAAATTTATATTATCATCTAATTATATATTGACACATTATTAAAAGAGTTAGACTTCTTAAGTAATTATTATAATAGTCAAACTCATTTAATAATTTGTGAATATATAATTGGATGACAGTATAAAATTTCTTTATACTGACAATGAATCAAAATTAAATTCTTATTAAAAAGTGTTAAATGTTTATAAAATAGAGTTTAATTTTGATCTACCGCCACTGTAAATTTTGTTTACATTGTCATCTAATCACGTGTTACTAAATTATTAAAACAGTTTAACTATTACAACAACTATTTAAAAAGTCTAACTCTTTTAATAATATGTCAGTATATGATTAAATGACAATATAAAAATTTTTTACACTAAAAATAGATTAAAATTAAATCCTATAAAATAATACCCTAATTAATTATGAGCATCTTTTTCTTTTATATAAAATCCCTTTTCCGGCGGACTCCGAAGAAAGAGCTAAAAAATCCGACTCCGACCAGAATAAAAAGCAAAGCCCCCAATTGCAAAAGGGAAAGAAAAAAAAGAAAGAAAAAAAAATGATAGGGGTTAGGGGGCTTGGATCTCCTACAAGTGCAACCCTATGAATATTTTCTTTGTACAATTCGAAACCTAGCCTATAAAGGTAACTTAGTAAAATCCAATTAATTATCTGCATTTTTTAGATTTGCTTTATTGGCATGTCTATTTATTATAATTGAATTTCCTACCCCTTTCCCCTTTCTTCAAAATAGTGCTCCGTGCATTGGATGCAAATAACAGCGTTCGGACTCGGATTCGATTCGGGGGGTTATTCTTCAATCTTCAGGTGGCTTTTCCAATGGACTCAGGTTACTTTGAAGTCGAACCCATCTTTGTAGCTGCTCCACCATCTTCAACTTGAATCCTTTCATAGGTCTTTCCCTAATTTGAACATCCACTTTTGTTGTCGTTTTGCTTTGTTTGAACTGTTTCAGTTTCCTTTGTTGATTGTTCCCCAAACCCATCGTTCTATTGCAAATTTTATTCATTTTTGTTGTGGTGGGTGTCTTAGGTTGCACTCTTTGCTTGTGCCAAGCGTTCAAATTGGGACTAACCTAACCTCATTTAAGTTTTATGACAATCTATTATTCTCTACACGACCATGCATGCAGAAGAAGAAAAAGAATGAAACTTCCTTTGAATTTAATGGATTTGAGATTCAAATGGATACTGTTTTTGTTTTTTTTTTACGAAATCCAAAGTAGTTCTTCACTTGTGCTGCATGATATGATGCACTATTTAATGCAGATGTACTTGGAAAGAATATCAGGGCCGTTATTTTATTTAGGGCTTCTTTAGAATTTTGTAGAGTGCTTTTATGTACTGTGGTTGTTCTCTGTTGTAGGCTGTTTTCCAAACATGGATTCGCGCAAGTGCAAACCTTCTGGTGGTGCATCTTCGCTGAGTGTTGCAAATCAGGTGGATGAGATGGCTCGATCCCTGAAGGATATGGGAGCTATTGGCCGTGCTGTTGAGACTGATGTGGATGTAGACCTCAGAGAAGTTTACTTTTTAATTATGCACTTTTTGTCTGCTGGGCCATGCCAGAGGACTTTTGGGCAGTTATGGAATGAACTCTTAGAGCATCAGCTTCTGCCTAGAAGATATCATGCTTGGTTTTCAAGAAGTGGCTTATGCAGTGGGGATAATGTTGATGACGATGATGGCATGTCTTTACCTTTAAATTACAACAAATTAGTGGACAGGTATTTTTGCTTCATATATGCTTTCTGATTTGTTTATAAACTAATTATCGAGGAACAAGATTGAGATGGGATATTTGATGGTTTTATTGCAGTTTTGTTGAGTGTAAATAAGGTTGGAGTCGTAGGCATAGCTGTTCAACATTTGATTTCATTTTTTTTATGGGGACACAATATTGCTGGCAACTTGGTGTTAAATTTCATTATGCTGTACTTCTAAAAATGATAGGTTTTTAGTATGTTTTTTAAACTATTTTTTATGAATCCCTGCTGAAATATGTATTAAGTCAGTTTGAACTTCTTTTTCCTTTCTATTTTTCTCATTATGCAGGTTGTTTCATAGAGTTCCAATGTCTTTAGTTTTAGCCTCTTACTATTTTGGTGGCCATAGCTTGCTGCAAAGATTATATATATTGAAAAGGTTCCTTCAAAATTTGATATGCCTATATATCATTGACAACTTGACTGCTTGCTTGCGTTCATAGCATATAAACAATTACTTTAAAATTTAAATAGCTCGATAAACATATAGTTACCTTTTCTTTAAGTATGTTTTTGTGGGTCAAAGTGTTGAATTTCAACATGTAGTCATTATTTGGTACTTTGTGGTATAGTTATCTCTAACTGGTTGACTGATACTCTCGATCAGATGGACTATCAACGAACTTAATCATTTAATAGTCTGTAGTCAATGCCTGTATGCTTGAGAGGTTCCTGTTATTTAAGCATTTAGTGGGGAGTCTTTTTATTTATGTGGAGTTTATTACTGGAAATGTTTTTAGTTTTTTAAATAAAAAAAGGAAAAGAAACTTATGATGGAAGAATGTGATTGCTACTGGTATAGGTTCCTCCATTTAGAGATTACATGGAAATGGGGGGTGCTTCATATTTAAATCCAAATAATTTTTGTTATTTGGTTTGAAAATCTTTTCTCTTAAGTTAGTAATGGCTGCCTCTTAATATTACTTCTATGGGCATTAATTATTGGTCATTTTGTGTAACCACAAGGTATCCTCACATAGCAAAGGATCACTTGGTAAAGCTTCTGAAGCAACTAATGCTGAGTACGGCCCATCCTTTGCATGAAAAACTTGGAGGAAGTAGTCCTAATGCAGCTGATGTTCCTACTTTACTTGGATACGGTTCCTTTTCGCTTCTGGATAGTACGTGATATGCTATAGTAATCTACTTTCTCTAGTTGATCATTCAATCTAAGCTCCTAGTTATAGTTTTTAACTTTAGATACACTGAAAAAAAATGTCTGTAATCGGAGGCTATATATGAATACGGTGAATTAGTGATTTTATATATCTAGTAATGATTTTCTTTTCTTGTCCTGTGGAATATTCACAGAGGGATGCATTAATATGTTAGGGTTGGCTATATGTTACTAGGTTTGGGATGGGTATTTCAAACCTTGTTTCAGTTTCTGCTTTGGTAAGAATTGATAATTCAACATATCAACATGCCAAAATCATGTTTGCTTCTTAGATTACGCAGATTACAATCTTTGGTCCACACCAGTGAGTCTGGTTCTGGGGCATATATAATGTAATCATTGTGTGACAGGTAGTAATGAGCATGTATAAAAGGGGAAAGGTCCAGGATTGTAAATATTTAAATACTTGATTAGATAGTTGTCTTTGGATTGGAATTTCTTCCTGGTCTTACCTTTTTGCAAGTGTATACTGATCTGGAGCTTCTATTGGAAAATTTGCATTTAAATATGTCTGGCACTTGCTATAGTTGGCCCTGTCCCCATCATAAACGGGAGAATATATATGGGGAAGAATATTTGATATCTATTTACTTTATTTTAATCTTTGTGTTTGTACAGTTGATAGAAAAACCACAGACAAGCAAGTTAAGCCCCCTCCAGTTTACCTGCGTTGGCCACACATGCAGGCTAATCAGGTTCAGGGTTTAAGTTTAAGGGAAATTGGAGGTGGTTTTACAAAGCACCATCGTGCTCCATCCATTCGCTCTGCATGTTATGCTATTGCCAAGCCATCAACTATGGTGCAAAAGATGCAAAACATAAAAAAGCTAAGGGGGCACCGTGTGGCTGTCTATTGTGGTATGACTTACTCTTCTGCTAAACTTGCTATTAGTATGGTGGCTTTATGGGCTTGCCATTCCTACGAGATCATGTTCAGTTAATTTAATGAAAGTCATTAATTAGATGTGATGTTGATCAAAGTTGATTCCAATGCTTTTTCCTGATAATTGTTGCTTTCTCTTGCTTGGAGTTTCCTTCTGAAGTTAAATATTGATTTGATAATAATTAGCACTCAAGAGGCATATGGGTAATTATTTTAATAGCCGAACTCATGGTTGATAAATAAAAAAAATTGATTCTATCATGCAGCCATATTTGATCGATTAGGGAGATATGTTATCAGTGGTTCAGATGATCGTCTTGTCAAGATTTGGTCTATGGAAACTGCATTTTGTTTAGCCAGCTGCCGTGGACATGAGGTGAGTCAAGAGTATGGTTTATGGAAGTAATTTTGATAAGTTTGTTTTCCCGTGGACATGAGGTGAGTCAAGAGTATGGTTTATGGAAGTAATTTTGATAAGTTTGTTTTCCCTTTAATACGATTAAATCTTTTTTTGTCATTATATAAACTGAAGGGTGATATTACTGACTTGGCTGTAAGCTCAAATAATGCTTTGGTGGCATCTGCTTCAAATGATTTTGTCATTCGAGTTGTAAGTAGTACACCTTAATTCTTATGTTCTGCCCTGTATTCCTTGGGAAACTGAATTGAGATTT
This sequence comes from Styphnolobium japonicum, assembly GCA_023212625.1. Taxonomy (NCBI): domain Eukaryota; kingdom Viridiplantae; phylum Streptophyta; class Magnoliopsida; order Fabales; family Fabaceae; genus Styphnolobium; species Styphnolobium japonicum. The sequence continues at coordinate 3,740,035 of JALBWW010000005.1, forward strand.
GCATTACAACAGTGGCGCTTACCAGATGGGATGCCAATATCGGTTTTACGGGGGCATACTGGAGCTGTTAATACTATTGCATTTAGTCCCAGGCCCAGTGCCGTATACCAGCTGCTATCGTAAGTCCATTTTAAGAGTTACTGCTTCCAATTGTAGCCTTTCTATACTTTGGGTCCGTTTGTATTAGCTTTTTTTAAAGTAGAAGTGCTTTTTTCAAGTAATAAAAGTGCTTTTTTTAGAAGCTAAAGAGTTCAAGCTTTTAAAAAAAGCACTTCATGTGCTTTTTTGTTACACATGAAGTGCTTTTTCTAAAAGCTTGAACTCTTTAGTTTCTAAAAAAAACATTTTTATTACTTCAAAAAAACACTTCTACTCCTAGAAAAGCTAATACAAACGGGCCCTTTATCCCTATGATTCTTGTGGCTCATAAGTCTTGTTGCTAATCTATACCATACATAAATAATTGAATCCTAAAATTTTTGCAAGCAGCATGTGTCATACAAAAATCTTAATTTCTTATTTGTAAAACTAAGCTTTAATATTGTCATAAAAGCTTATATTGTGAATAAAACATAATAATAATAAACAATAGAGTCATGCTAGACACACAACTCATAGTGACACACTAAATAACACACCCTTTGCAAGCCATTGGATCAATCTTTGCCAAGTACTGATTTGACATGTTGCAGAAATCCAATGGCTTACACAGTGTAGGTGTTTTTTTTTGCCCCGCCAGTTGTGACTAGCATATTTCGTAATAATAATGTTGAGTTATTCTTGTACAATTTAATTTAATATAAATTTCAATTAATCTAAAAGTCTTATTTCTTAAATATCATATTATGTATAGTTTTATTCTCATTTTTAATTTGAAACCTTAAATTTATAGGAAAATTTAAATAACTGTTTTATAAATACTTTTTTTATAAAACTTACATAAAAGATCACGTGCATTGGACAATAACATGTTAATAATATTAGCAGCAGCAGTGGCATTACTACTACTACTACTACTAATAGTGTATATGATAATGTTGTGCAAGATTCCTACTATACCATATATAATACTTTTTTGGAGTCGAGATTTTTTAAAGAATTTGATTGACAAAATTACTGTTCACTTAGATCCCTTACTTTGTTTTCAAAAGAGAGAACCTAAACACTAATAAAAATATCTCTAGTGAGAGACCCACTTCACACAGAGATCCAAGAGACTGTAATCCATCCTGGTTGTTGGTACTTAATGACAAACCAAAATGGAATCCATGTAGCTGCAAAAACAATGCAAAAAATAAAAACCAAATGCTTGAACCCGTTTTGACCATCCATTGTTTTCATCTCCAATAATAAGCTGAATCTTAACACCAATACAACCATTTTTCATTACATTAATTAAACCCTCCAGTTAACTCTTAGTTCTGCTACAGAAATCCACCCCGTAGTAATCACTTCTATTACTAGTTTAAAATTTAAAAAATACATTTACAATTAATCCAAATACATTGTTAGCCCTCCTTTTCTCAACTAGCTACCTTCCAGATCATCCTCATATAATGCCCATTAAATAGTTCTCCAAATTATATAACCCAATTATAAAAATCATCATGAGATGTGACATAAGGTGTTCCAGAGGGTTGAAAATCTGTTATGGTGTCATGGCCATTCTTCTAATTATGTTGTTTGTGATTATGGTGGTCTTATTCCTCTGAGTCACTGTCTTCAAGCCTAAAGACCCCGCAATCATCTTTCCTCCAGTTTGTCTTCCTGGTTATAAAACTAAATGTATCATTACGTGTAGTGGTCATGGTTCAATACAATAGGAGGATGGATGGTAGGGTTGTTTTGGTATGGTAACATGAAGGAAATGGATCATTCGAGAGTATTAATGGAAGGCCTGGAGAGCTTCAATGAAGGGCCAATGCAATAACAAGGTTAGGGGTTTGGGCTTGCAGACAAAATGACAAATGGAGACAATAAAGACTTAAATTAAAGGGCATTTTTTATTTTTCTTAAAACAAATGAGATGTTTGACCATTGACTAACCCCTAAACCTACAAATCTGTTATGCTGTCCTTTTATAGGAGAGTTTTATGTAGCGCATTTTCATACTTTAAGGGAGAGTTTTGTGTACAAGAACAACCACAACAACAACAAAGATACCCTATTACATTAATATAAAATTATTTCAAACAAAATATATTTGATTTCTTTTTTAAAATTCAAGGGAGTTGAGAGTAATTTACTTACATATTCTATAAATTATTTTAATTGATGCATAGCACAGGTTGACACCTACTTCCATATATTGTGTAGTCTCATGAGTTATTTTTTTGAAAGTGTATCCAAATCCATTACTTGTACTCTCTATCTCAGAAGAATATTTATTTCTTGGTTATTATAATATATCATTTCCTTTCTAGTGGTCAAGATCTGCAATAATAGGGATTCTTATTTTGTTACTTGACTGTTATGAGATATGTAGGTCATCAGATGATGGAACTTGTAGAATATGGGATGCTAGATATTCACAATGCAATCCACGAATATACCTGCCTCGACCTTCAGATGCTATAACTGGTCAGATCATTGTTTCTAGTTCTGTCAATAGGTCAGGCCTAGATCTGGATGTGGTCTGAGTTTGGCATTTCTACCATACTCAATTGGGTATGGTGCTAAAATATGTTCGGTTTTGGAGTTGGATCAATTAGATTCTATTAAAATCTAAATCTAGTATTAAAGATCAATTTCCATTAAAATATTTGTTATTTTAAATGAATACTACATTTTAGAACTTCAAATGGAATTAACATATCTGGTTCAAAGCAAAATCTGAACTTTTTTGTGATCTTTGTGCTGAATGCAAGTTCGGACATACAATTTGATGGTTTATTGCTTAAACCTTCCAGATCAGTAGCCTGACCTGTTGACTGCCATAATTGCATTTTTGTTGTTAGGTTATTCTTAATTGATTATAGGATTTTTTGAGCAATTATAATGTTTTGTAGGGAAGAGCAATGCTCCACCAGCTAATTTACCATCCTCAAGTAATGGTCAACAAAGTTATCAAATACTTTGTTGTGCATATAATGCAAATGGAACTGTTTTTGTTACTGGTAGCTCTGATACTTTTGCCAGGGTATGCTTACCTATGTACTCTTAAGATATTTCATTTTCATCTTCCATTAATACATTTGGCTTTTACTTGTTTAAGTATTGCATCTATTCAAATTTGTTGAGAAAAATACTGCTATTTGCAGGTGTGGAGTGCTTTTAAGCCTAACTCCGATGACTCAGAACAACCTATACATGAGATGGATTTATTATCTGGCCACGAGAATGATGTTAATTATGTACAGTTTAGGTTAGCCTCTCCTGTTTAGATATACTTTTTATTTTATCTATTTATTTATTTTGTAAAGACTCATTGTTTTTGCTACCTCCATATGCAGTGGTTGCTCCGTGGCTTCAAAATTCTTGACATCTGACTCCTGGAAAGAAGAACATACCCCGAAGTTCAGAAATTTCTGGTCAATAAATATCTTAATGCTTATTTCATTTAGTTTTTAACTACCCTTGTTTGGTGTTTAATATAATCAGTGTACCCTGCTCCTGTTACTAAATATGTTGCATACCGATTTCATGAATTGTATATTTTCAGGTTTTGTCATGATAACATAGTTACCTGTTCTCGTGATGGAAGTGCAATTATTTGGGTTCCTAGATCTCGTAGATCCCATGTGAGCTCCTTAAATAAGATTACCCTTGAACTGCAGTCTATTTTATTCTTAAAAGACATTTTCCCCTATTTTAATCTTCAAGAAATATTTTGGGCATCTTGGTGGCAAGTGCAGTTTCATTTTTTTTCCATGTCAACTGTGCCAACTGTGCAAATTATGTATAAGTTTCCTGTTCCTATTTCAGGGAAAAGTAGGACGTTGGACTCGTGCATATCATCTAAAAGTGCCACCACCGCCTCTGCCTCCTCAACCCCCGCGAGGGGGTCCAAGGCAGAGATTTCTACCTACTCCTCGTGGTGTCAATATGATTGTATGGAGCCTGGACAATCGCTTTGTACTTGCAGCTATTATGGGTAATGTACTAGCTAAAAGTAGGAGCAGGTTGGGAAAGTTTACACCAACATATTACATTTTTTCTTTGGTATACTTATCTTTTATATTAACTTGATGGCGCCTTGTGTCCAAATCAGTCAAGGTGGTACATAAAACTTGGTTGCTCCTTGTTTCTCCGACCTTTTATGTTCCTTATCCTTTGAGGACTCCTCTTGAAGTAAATCACTCAATTTGTTGCAGATTTGTCAGTGATGTGTTGATTACTAAATCTTCCATAGGATAACTTTGTGGAAAGACATAATATTGAATTAATTACTCGAAGGGTAGAATTTGTCTACATTGTTTGAAAATCGATTTTCCCAAACCCAAGGACTAAAGCTGTCAGGGAGCATCTATATGTTCTGCTAACATTGTACTACTGATTGCTGCTGTTACTTTTACCACAATGCATTCTATTGCCTCAACATGAATCCTTGTTTAATACACAATTGACATTGTATTCCCATATGGAGTAGAAATTACATTTAGGTATCTCATCAACTTTATGTCGTTTTGATAGTTGTCATGATAATACATCTTTATTCATTTGTCTTTGCTTGCATTCACAATTTTGTGACCCCCTCCCATCTCTTCTATAGATAATTGATTTTAAGTTATTTCATAGTGGAAAGAATGTCCTTGCATGCTTTTACTGAAGACTTGTCTTTTCATCTTGAAGATTGTAGAATATGTGTTTGGAATGCTGTTGATGGCAGCTTAGTACACTCTTTGACTGGTCATACTGCATCTGTAAGCTCTGTCCCCTCTCTCTCTCTCTCTGTGGTCTCCTTATTTGATGTGGTGCTAATTTGCTCTTGACTAATAAACAAGCTCAACTTTTTTTCTGGACTATCATAAAATTGAAATGTGGTTACACTTTTCTTATTGGATGTTAGTAGTTTAAGTTTAAACTTTTTTTCATAGTTTCTATCTTAATTTGAATTTTGTAATTCTTTCTTGACTAAATGCTGAGTTTTCAATGTTTGGCAGTCTTATGTTTTGGATGTTCATCCTTTCAACCCTCGGATAGCTATGAGTGCTGGGTATGATGGACGAACCATTGTGTGGGATGTAAGCTTCTTTTCTTTTGGGTTCCTGTTGCTAGCATGTTCCTTGCAAAACGTAAATTAATTTATGCCTCTCTGGTATATTCTTTTTCAAGATATGGGAGGGCATACCTATTCGGACATATGAAATTGGACGTTTTAAGTTGGTTGATGGGAAGTTTTCTCCGTAAGTGTCTATAGAATGATCTATATTACTGGATTTTTTTAGTTTTAATACTTATGCTTGCTTATTATTATACATTTAATAACTGCCTTTCTCATGTCTATGATTTTTTCCTGTTTAAATATTTTGGTTTATTCCATACGTTGGTAATACTTAATGAATGTCTTCCGTATTCTTCTTTCTCTCACTTATTAGAACTTGTCTTTGGCAAAGATGAACTCTTTAGAGCTATTTAATCTCTTGAAGTGATGTCCATGTAAAGCAGGTATTGATGATACCTTATCCCATTTTCTCTTTTTTAGAAGGCCTTTATTTTTTCGGTGCAATGTTAGAAAGGCCTTTAATCCCCTCCTTCCTCCTCTTCAATGTATGTTGGATAATTCTGAATCTTGTAATATGTACAATAGCTTGCTATTCCATAGTTCTACATATTCAACCTGGCCAACACATATTCTTACTTTATTGTCACCAATAGTAGTTATCTGGATCCATCCCTGCAATGAGATTCCATCGGGAAGTTTGTATATAATGATAGGTTCAAACTAATCAAGACAAGCTATGGGTTTATGCCTGCTGCTCTATGTATCTTGGTGAGAGGAAAATATGTAGGCTTTGTACCTACCTAGCTGATGATTGTTCCATGTCACAGATACTATGTCTTCTTGTTTCCATCTGAGATAAATCAGGATTTCTAACAGTGTAATTCTCATCTTTGAATATATTGTTGTGCTCATCATAGGGATGGAACATCAATTGTGCTTTCAGATGATGTTGGCCAAATATATTTTCTGAATACGGGTCAAGGGGAGTCCCAGAAGGATGCAAAATATGATCAGGTGGTCAAATATAGCAATACTGCTTTGTTATCTATATCAACTCCCTAGCATGTTAATTTATGATGGTTATCCCTTTGATTTTTCTGGCAGTTTTTTCTTGGTGATTATCGACCCCTTGTTCAGGATACTCAGGGAAATGTTCTTGATCAGGTTGAGATTAAATCATTATGCCACTGTACTTTGTTGATTTTGCCATCATAGTTGAATTGATAAATCTAAAATATTGATTTTTTGGCTATTCAATAGGTTTGCTAACATATGTTACACCTAATGCAGGAGACTCAACTTCCACCACACCGAAGAAACATTCAGGAACCTATATGTGATTCTAGTATGTTGTGGCTCCTATTCTGAAATTCTTACAGTGTCTTTTTTGGATACAAATTTCTCTTATCATAGATTATTGCGTTACCAGGTATGGTGCCATATCCAGAACCTTATCAGAGTCAATTTCAGCAACGTCGGCTCGGAGCTCTTGGCATTGAATGGCGTCCTTCATTGATAAAATATGTTGTTGGTCCTGATTTTAGTGTTGGTCAGGACTACCAGGTGATCCCATTGGCAGATTTGGAAGGAATGCTTGAACCGCAACCAGAGTTCATAGATGCCATGTTCTGGGAGCCAGAATATGACATTGTAAGTGATGATGCCGACTCAGAATACAATGTGAATGAGGATAATTCCAGTGCAGCTGAGCAAGGGAGTGTTAGTGCCATCTCTTCGAGTGATCTAGAGAGCAGTGAAGATGACTCTAGCAATAGGGATGGCCTTCGTAGATCAAGAAGGAAAAAGCATAATGTTGAAGTAAGTGGTGTCTTTATCTTTATTGGACCAATCTTTATTTGCAACTTGTCACCTAACCATAATATTTCTCAGGTTGAGTTAATGACTTCATCTGGAAGGCGTGTCAGGAAAAGGAATTTGGATGAGTGTGATGGTAATCCTTCTGGAAGTAATAGAACTAAGAAATCAAAAGGCAGCTCGAAATCATCAAAAAGGAAATCTTCCAAAACTAAGACATTGAGGCCCCAGAGAATTGCTGCACGCAACGCTCGTAATATGTTCTCTCAAATTGGTGAAACATCTACCGATGGGGAAGATGATGATTCTGAAGATGAATCATCAGACAGTTTGCCAGATTCTGACATTCTTAGTGAACCTGAGAGGAAAATGCATAATAAGCTTGAAGAACTTAAACAACCATTTTTGGAAGAGTTTGCCAATGTGGCCAAGCCTCCTGCACATTCTGAGTCTCAAGTAAATGTTGAAAACAGACGGAGACTGGTTCTTAAGTTTTCACTTCGTGATTCTAAGAAGAATGTGCCTTTAGAGGACACTAGACTGGCATGTGAGACTCAGGCTAATATGGTATGTCAGTCTTCTAGGCCCCAAGAAAATGTTCAAAAAACTTTACCAGACAGAAGTTCTATGGACCCAGCATTATCTTTTACCGATGTGACTAATGCTGAACTTCCCCAAAGCCACAACAGAAATGAACATACTGATAAAACTCACACTGAAAATGCTATGAATCATCTGGACAAATCCATATGTGTTGAGGGGAACACAGTTCAGTGCAGAGAAATGAAGAGACACTCATATAAACTTTCAAGATCAGGGGATGTTTTGCTGACTGATACTGAATTTGATGGCCATCTTGAACACAATGCCAATGGGTATGTTAAACCTGGGACAAATGTAAAAATGTTTATGGTACTGCTTTTTTTTTTTTTTATTGTTAATCTCTTTCAGCTCAGAATCAAATGTTTTTCAACCATGTTTTGCAGGAGATCAGAACATATGATGACCAGCAATTTAGAGACTGTGGGTAGCATGATTCATGCAGAGCCTGCTGATCTTGATAATGCACTTAAATTGTCATCACTTGAACCTTCATTGCTTGGCAAGCATCAGCGAAATGGTGATGGCTCCTTGACATCTGGTTATGATAAGTTGAATGATGGTGATAAAGGCTGGTCTGGATCTGACAAATGCACCGAGGACTTGCTGGAAAAAAATGAAGTTGTTCACTCAAGCCACTCTCGTGACCTCAAAATGAAAGCACCTATGAAATCAACAAAGTTAGTCATTAAAAAGAAACAGATTTCAGCAGACATTGAGGGCCCTTGCAAACTTAAATTTGTTAGCTCCAAGGAAGATTCAACAGGTGCTAGAGGTGATGTAATCTCTGGAAATTCCTCTTTTATAGGGCCTAATCTAGTTATGGAAGTACCGGAAGAAGATGGAGATAACAGAAAATTAAGTTCTCCGCTGTTACTGCATTCATATTCTGGCAAAAGAAGTTATGGTCACGGCCATGAAGGGGACAAGTTATATAAAGGCGAAGTCAATCCAGATGGTTTTGTTTGTGATCTGAAAGAAAATACTTCAATTGTCAGCAACCAACATGGCTTAGAAATTGGTCTATCTGATGTCGTAAGTGATCCAATACGCCGAACACGATCTACCAGGATGAAGACAACTTCAGAGGAGCCAAATGCTTTGAACATAAGGATTAAGGTTCGTGGCCAAAATTCCAGGGGCACATCCAGTCGGGAAGAATCTTCCATTAAAGTGTCTGATCAACTTCACCGAAGAACAAGGCCTACTAGAGACAGGCATGGTGAATATATTGCCAATGACCCTGGAATTTTGACTCGGAGGATGTCAAATCACCATGTCAAAAAATTGTCATGGCTGATGCTGTCGGAGCATGAGGAGGGTTACCGTTATATTCCTCAACTTGGTGATGAAGTTGTATACTTGAGACAGGTAGTTTATGTTTTTATGATTATTTTTTTCCTTATAGCTCGTACTACTGTATAGTTTTGTTTTGGAATGTAAGATTCTGTAATGTGTTTCCCAATTTATATTCTTGAGTTTATTTGATTGGCAGGGCCATCAAGAGTACATAGAGTCTTGTCAGCCAACTGAATCAGGTCCATGGAGATTATTTACAGGATTAAGTGCTTTTGAAATTTGCAAGGTTGAAGAGCTTGATTATGCTCAGGTCTCAGGTTCTGGGGATAGCTGTTGTAAACTCAAACTTAGATTTGTAGATCCTTCTTCCTATGTACATGGAAAATCATTTAAATTAACTCTGCCTGAATTGATTAACTTCTCTGATTTTGTTGTGGAGAAAACATGGTATGATACTGCTATGAGGAGAAATTGGTCCTCAAGAGATAAATGCATGGTCTGGTGGAAAAATGAAAATGAGGAAGGTGGAAGTTGGTGGGAAGGTCGAATTCTTTCGGTGCAGGCTAAATCTCATGACTTTCCTGACAGTCCTTGGGAAAGGTATTTGATCCAGTACAAGACTGATCCTACAGAAAGTCATCTGCACAGTCCGTGGGAACTATATGATCCCGAGATTCTGTGGGAGCACCCCCACATTGATCATGAGATCAGAGACAAGCTGCTGTCTTATTTCACTAAATTAGACCACAGAGTGAGTAGACATGAAGTTTCTGTTCTCCTAATCCACTCCTTTCACTAAATTAGGCTTGTTGATACACGCCAAGTTTCAACTTTGAATAGGAATGACATGTTATATTTCAAAATTGACAAGGGGGGGACCTCATTGATTTTTTTTTTCTCTCAATCCAGGATAGCTATTGTATCCAGGCATTGAACCAAGTAGCTGAGAAGTCAGATTTTTCAAACAGGTACCAAAACAAGTCTGCAACTTAACAGGATATATTAAATTCAAATTTCTGTTTGAAAAAGAGGACAAATGTGCCTGTGGTTTTTTATTTGGCTGTGTTCTGGCAATTTCAGGACCTTGAAGATAGCATAAATAGGGAAAACGACAAGTTAAATTTCGAACTATTGATAATTTGTCATCTGTGGATTTGTATTACAGGTTTCCCGTTCAATTATATCCTGAACTGATTCAGTCAAGGTTGAAGAATGACTATTATCGGAGTGTGGAAGGTGTCAAGCATGATATAATGGTAATGCTATCAAATGCTGAGGATTTCATTACAAAAAATGTTCAGCTGTTGGGCAAGATCAGGCGCCTATCAGATTGGTTTAGAAGAAAACTTGAAAGGATATAGAAAGCCCAATACAGGTTTTATAGGTTTCTTCTTACATTGTTTTTCATTCTTTAATCCAATTTTGGAGAATTAGTTGGTCTTCTAGGCAATGGTTTTATAGAATGGAGAAGGCCATAATTGGTGGTAAATATTAGTTGTCACGTGTATATACAGTCTCATGCTTTTAAATGCTGAGTGTGGTCACGATGATAGAGTATGAGCATCTTCGGCTTTGTGGCGTAGCTTTCGAATTTGAATGTTTTGGTGGTTTCGCCTATGCCACCTCTAAAGCTGAGTTTATAAAAGTTTTAATAGAAAATGGTCTACGAGCAATAAATCATTCATTCCCTACTTGTTAGTGCATTCAAGTTTGATGTAAAAAAGGACATTACATTTGAGTATTTTGAGAGCGCTGCTTTAATTGGAACGCGGAGCAATTAAAATAGATAAAATAGATATGATTTGCCATTATACATGCATTAGGTTAAGGTGCGTTAAGAACCGTACAGACAATGGCACATGCATGGAAGAGCAACCTAAAACAGAAGCAACAATGACAAAATGTCAATCTCGTTTTTTCCTGAGATAGAATTAATTCCTATTATGGTGCTGTACGTCATCACTTAAGTAAAAAGTTTTCTGCAAAATTTCGAAGGTACTACACCTTAAATCATACACGTCAAAGAGAGCTAAGTTAACTTTTTCGTAAGGATGTGCATTAGTAAGGAGTGTATTTTAGAAAATAAAGTATTAAATAATAATTTTTGATAATTAAGAAAAACAAAAGAGTGAATTTTTTAATATGCCTGATTTATTGTATAAGTGTTTGTATTTTATAAAATTTTAAATTATTGATTTTTTATCAACGATTATCATTTCACATTTTATTATCTAAAGTGTATCTCTTGTTTAGAATCTAAATCTGTTTTATTATACTTCACTTAACCTTATGAAGAAGATCGGGAGAAGTTTCAACTATAATTCACAACTTAATTTTATTGAATCACTTTTCTTTTTAAGTGTAGAATTAGTGTATATGTCTATGACCAAAAAAAAATTGGAATGGTGAGTATCGTCTGTCAATTTGATTTCTCAAAAATGTTTCAAATTACACTATTTACATTAAAAAAATGTGGAAATTCTATATTAATAGTGATTATTGCGAATTCATAGTTTTTTAATAAAATAATAACATTACATAATAGAATAATTAAAATAATCACTTTATTTTAAGAATTATTTAAAAAATATGTTAAGAAAATACATATCACACTAAAATTCGTAGTATCAATAGCACCAAAATAAGTGCACCTGCACCCGACTTATCATCCTTCCTTCACTCTCAAGGGCTTCTGGTCTCTCTCTGAAGCATCCTGAGTTCATAGTTAGGACCTAAGGTTTCCATGTTTCCTTCATTTTTATCTGGCTTCCTAATTCATTCCCAACGGTATAGAACTTTGGCACATGTAAGTATATATCTGATGGCAAATATGCGATTTAAAAAATTGTGTTGTAAATATTAAGGGGCAAAAAATCATAACTTCGATATCTGAATATGTTCATTAATGCTTCTCTACGCATGTTGTTATGGTTGATAGTAGTATTTTTCTATAATTGAGGCAGTTAATATGCTTTTCTCCTGTTCCTCCCTATCGGCCACATCAGTTAAATTTGAACTTCTTCGAAGTATATAATAATTAACACATGCACTGCAATATGATTAGCAAGTTATGCTATTCCAATATCTTTGGAATTCTCTTTGATACTACTCAAAAGCATATATATATATAGCCCTACATTTTGCTTTTATACAGATCACATACATAGGGAATATATACCAGAGGCAGAAAGACATATACATTGTTTCACTCTTTACCATGTATGTCTCTGATGGCTTTAAGTAAATGTTCTTTGTTAATGGGTTTGCCTAAATGAACATCCATCCCAGCCTCTATGGTCATTTTGGCCTCTTTCCCTGAAGCATGAGCAGTTAATGCAATGATAGGAATGCGAACAGCAAAGGGCTTCTCCATCTTCCGTATCCGCCTTGTTGCCTCAAACCCATCCATTACTGGCATCTGTCGAATCGCCAATAATACATGATAATCACGGTCTAAACTTCAAAGCCAAAACAAATTGGCATGCAAGAAGGTAGTTGTGCTAATTACCTACCTAAAGTTTTTCTACAAAGCATGTATTATATAATTCTTGTTTTCAAAATTTTTATTAAAAGAACATCCACATGTAAAAATAAATAATATCAAATTATATCTCGAATTATAAAAAGATAGAGAAAAAATTACTTTTTCATTTTTGTGATACTATCTCATCATTTTGAAGGTTGAATTATATTTATTTTATACTATATGTGGACAAAATAAATATACAAAATAATTTTAAATTAGATTTTTCTAAGCATTTGAATCTTCTTAAATATACCAAAAATGAATAAGTTTTTCTAAAAGAAAATTAATATCGGAACAATTATCTTCTCAAACATTTGATAGATGTAAAAATAGATTATAAGATTTATGAAAAAATTTATTTTAGAGAAAATATTGAAGTACATATTATATTACAATGAAAAATCAATTATCTTCTAAATGGTTTCCAAAAAAAAATGAAATATTATATAGAAAATATCATCAAATTAATAACAACCCACACACCCATATATATATATATATATATATATATATAGTGGAGGAATCAACTTATATTGGTATAAGACTTGATCACTATTTCATCACTCAATAACTTTTTATTAAATAATTTTTTTATAAAATTCACCGTTAAATTAAAAGTTTTTATCATGTAAGTCATACTTATAAAATTTTACATTAATCTGAAATTGTTGTGACTTATTGATATATATCAAAATTAAATTAATATAAACTATTAAAATATGTGAAAATGTGAACTATTGAAATATATTCTTATTGATATTCAATTTTTTTCAAAATTTGACACAAATGATCTATATGATAGAAACTTTAAATCTAATGGTAGATTTTGTAGGAAAATTATTCAATAAAAAGATATTAAGTGGTATAAGATTGATTAAGTCTTACACCGGTGTAAGTTGATTTCTCTCCATATATATATATTCCCTATCAACTAAAATCCTTGATCCACCACTATGATAGTTAGCAATGTATAGTACCATGGTATAACATATAAATAATTAATCAAGCTCATTGCAGCTACAGTTAATTAATTAGCTAATAGTTCTGTACATCACGCACACACAAATATATTTTCAATCAAACAGATATTTTTATAAATAGATATACAACAAGCAATATCATGAGTAAAAAGAGTTCATAATCACTTGAACAATATGGTCTCTCATTTGAAATGGAAATTATTGGGAGAAAGTAAAGTAGCAAAAGGAGATGGAAATTAAATTCATAATCTAATTAAAGGGTGTACTCTAAATGAAATTCACTCAACCAAATAAACAATAGGTAGAAAAAGGAGCTAGCAACTAGTAAAAAGTAAGTACAAATGAAAGAACGAACAATGTGTATCAATATCCGGTACAACTAGCTAACTACAATAAAATTGACCGTGAGTATCATATATGGTGAAGAATGGAAACTATCAACAAGGGCATAAGATAACTAAATGAAAGGAGTATAAACCATAGTCCATAGTCATTACCTGGCAGTCCATTAAAATGTAATCATAAGGAGGATTACGATAATCGCTAATTAGACCCTCTCCAACTAGCCGCACAGCTTCTTCACCATTCTCGCATTGATCGATAGTCGCACCAAGCCGAATCAAAGTAGCCGAAGCTAGCTTGCGTAACAACTCAGTGTCTTCAACAACCAAAAATTTATTACCACTCAAGGGTTTGTTATGGCTTGGGTCTCTACATTCTTGTATTTCTCCTTGATGCATTGGAGATTTTCTTGCTTTGGACCTAACATAAGATTGATCTCCAAAGCATTGCTGGGTTTCCTTGGAAATCTGCTCACGCCTTGAACTACTATAGTTTTGTTGTTCAACACTTTGAAATGGGGGTCCATCAGTTGGGGAAACTTGTGATCTGTCCCGCATGGGGGACTGGTATTTTGATAAACTGGAATCCCTATGAGTACTTTCACTCTTTTCTTTACTAGAAGTGCTTTGCCAAACACCACCATACTCAGGAAGAAGCTTTATAACTTGGAATAAACGACTACCATGAAACGGTTTGGATATGACAATGTCATTTGCATCAAGCATATCCTGGTCAAGGGTTTTGAAATTAATACTACGCATAAGTGGCTTATCTAACCAAACAACCTTACAAGGATTGCCAAGGCCTCTTCTGAAGTTAGATACAATCCTGCGAAGTTCTGAAAATGGTCCTGCATTTGCATCAATGACAATCAGGATGAAACCCGGGGCAGCTCCAATATCTGTATTCTTGAAGACTGAAGGTATATAGTCAGTTACATCCATAGCACTCAAAGGAGCTCCTATGGTTCTGGCAATAGAATTATGAGATGTAGACCAATATCTCAAATCTGAAGCCCCTGAAGAACTTTGGCTATTGGAATGGTGCCCCTTTTGTTTGATCTTCTTGAGAGTATAAAACAGATGTTTCCACCGCTTCACAACCTTAACTTTAATCCCTAAGCTCTCAATGAACCTTTGTGAAGTCCTTCGGCGCTCCTCATCTCGAATCAAAAGAACAACACGGGAAGCCTCTGGCCTAGGACTAGAGGTGCAAATATTTAACCTGGGACTCATGGAACAAATGCTTGAACCATAACTATTAGCCTGAATGGTTAATCCCTGAGCTTGATTTCTGTCATCTGATCCATACTCAGGACATTCCCTTGTGCTATCATCCGTCACTGTCTCACATACAGTAAGGGGCACATTGAACCTAAAGCAGGTTCCTTTTTCACCAATATCCTTGTCCACAATTCCAATATCTCCATGCATCAAACGCACCTAAAGAAAATCAGATAAGATTTTTAATTTTTTTATCAAGGGAATTTGTGGCTTAGTGTACTTATATTCACAATTATTTGGTAATAACTATACATAAAAATACAATTGGGTACCTACCAACGACTGCACAATCCCAAGTCCCAAGCCAGTTCCTCCTTGGCCAAGAGCAGTTTCTTTGACTTGGACATAATTCTCAAACACAGACTTGTAATTCTCTTTAGGAATTCCTTTTCCTGTATCATCCACTTCAAACATAAAATCCATACAATACGGATCTTTTTGGATTGAATTCATGGCTTCTAGATGATGTGCTTCGTTTTTCTTATAAAATAAGCATGAGAAATGTTTCATGAAACTATATTGGTTAGTAGCGATTATTGAGTTCTGCAAGCTTGGCTTCTGAGCCCATGCCCGAACTGCTATGTGCCCCTCATCAGTAAATTTAACAGCATTGCTCAGTAAATTACAAAAAACTTGTTTAAGTTTTCCTCTGTCACCTTTCGCGCGCGAATATTTGATAACAGAACCATTACAAGGGTCCAATACAAGATCTACACCTTTCTTCATAGCCACAGGATGGTATAAATCAACTACATCTTCCAGGAGTTGGGATAGATCAAATTCCTCTTCCTCAAGCTGCATTTTGCCTGCCTCAATTTTGCTTGTATCAAGTATAGAATTCAACAGTCCTAAACAAGTATGTATAGAAAGAAAATAAGTTAGAGATGCCATAAGAATTAAACTCAGAAAATGAAGTGACCATATCCATGGATGAGAGATACAAATCATAATCATATAAACGGTATAATTGCATACATTTTGGGTAATATGAATCAACAATGTTACCTAGTAAGTCTTTGGTACAATCATGCATTTGTTTTAAATTGGTCTCCAATTCTGAACCAGGGACAACTAACTCAGAGGACATCTCTATCAAACCAGAAAGGCCTGCGAGAGAAGCGCGAACATCATGGCTGGCACTAGCAAAAGCGAGGCTCTTATTCATATTCTTTCGCTCAGCTTGTTGGGTGGCTTCCATTTGTTTGATGAGTGAGGCACACAAATGCATTTCTCGCCTAGTGGTTCTAGCATTTATGAATAGAAAACTGAAGATAGCAATACATATCATGATCATCATTACACTCAATAGTGTCGATCCCTTTTTCTTATAATTGAGATCAAAGCTGATTAATCCATTTTGTGGGACAACCAAAACATACACCTGAAATTAACATAATCAAATTAGAGATAAGCAAATATTTCAATCCCAGTGTTAAAATGATTCCCTTAGCGATGAAGTTCATTTCTAGGGAGGCCTACACTTGATTACAGATTTTAGGATAGTCAATGACATGTTAATTCAAGTGCGTGTCGCTTGATTACATATGTTCTTTTTTTTTTTTTTTAATCTTTCCTTGAATTAAAACAATATATTCAAGTCCATGTCTCTTAGATTTGGTTTAAGTAATGATAAAATGTTCTGGTAGAGATATTAAGTTAAATTCCTATGCAAAGCACGGGCGCTATTGTATATAATATTTAACGTCACATTTACGTAGGGGCTTCGAAAATAATATCACTTTCATTACCATTCTAACCTGACTATGAATTCAATTTATTGCAGAAATAATGAGAAATTGCAATCCTTATTAGGGAAGATATGTTGCAGCTCTTAATTGCATTTTTCTTAATTGTAAATGTACTACTATTTGGACTAATTGAAAATAGTTCCATATTGTGATTCAACGAATATGAACAAAGATAAAAACGTACCGATTCTATTCCCATTATATCAATGGGGCAGCAGTGAATAAAATACTCAGTATTCCGAATATTCAAAATAGAAGCAACGGCTTCATCGTTGCACGAGACAGTGCCCTCATTAGTTGTTGGATCACCATTTGCATTCACTGACTGAAAGGAAACCGTATCATTATAAATAACCATATGGGTATGTTGGATCCCTTCTACAAGAACTTTTCCATCTTTAGTAGCCAAATACAAGCTTGTGCCTTGACGGCCAATGCGAGTGACAAAATTAGTTATTAATGCTTCTGCTGGAAACCCTAGAGATATCACTCCTGTTCCTGTGATTCTAGCTGAACTGAGGAACAAAAGATCATGACCATTGCTCCACTTGGTTCCCAATGAGGCATATCCATTTGAAATATTAACTGCTTCCCGAATCCAACTTGCATTGATAGAGGGCTCAGATATTCTGGCTTCCCCATAAACCTCTCCAGTTTCACGATTTACAGGTTGGACATAGCATAGGGTTGTATTTGAGGCATCATAAGTAGAAGACGAAGATGATGATGAATTAGAGTACACTGCTAGAGCTTGATCATGATCAGTGTAGTATGAGAAAAAGAGACCTTCCATCCCTATGTATGAGATTTGGGCTAAGTGAGGAACTGTCTCGAATGCTTGAAATAATAACGGAGCCACCTACAACAGACAAAACAAAAATTTAAAACCAAAATACAACTGTTTATATATATTTACAAATTAGAAAGTAATTAAACACAACACATCACAATAATGATATATTTGATTTTGATGAGAAGAACAAGCAGTAGATGTACCAACCTTGGTCTCAATATCAGAGAATGAGATATTAGTAGCATCGAGGGCTGAACTCAGAAATCGTGCTAAATTGGTTGAGGATGATTTCATAGGGTATAACAGTTCAGTTGAGTACTCAATTTCTGATTGCAAAAGGGAGACAAAATTTTCTGAGTTCAAATTCACACGTTTCTCGATATGTGCGACCATGACATACCAGCATGGCGTCAATGAGATAAGAAGTATCAGCGCAGCATATGCCTTCAACAAATGTTTAAGACAGTATGTATGTCAAAAGGAAAAAAATAAAATAAAATAATATATATATATATATATATATATATATATATATATTCGTAGTCGTATGGCTTTACTTATACTTCTACTTGAATAAAAACAACTAATGTTAGTCATGCATATCTTGTTAGTTTAGTATACAAGGTTTTCCTTTAATCACAGAAAAATCGAGAACTATAACAAGTGCTGTGCTGGAACGCAGTAAGTAATGAATCCCGTAGCTATTTGTTTCTTTCTGTTCCAAATGAAATCGAAGAAAAAGAAGAACCGAAAACAAGATTAGGAATCAGAGAGTGGGAACCTCTCCTCCATTGACCACGAGGATAACGCATGAATATTAAATTATTATTAATAATAAGAAAACATGTGAAAGTAAAAAATGGCACGAACTAATAAATACCAGCACGATCACCAAAGACGAAGGCCGCAAAGCCATTGGTAAACGGAGATTCATTGGGTCTTCTGGATGTGATCAACCTGCTCAGTCGATGTCTGCATTGGAAACTCCATAAAATCATATTGATGCCTATATACTGAAAATAGTGAAAATACTACACGCTTAGACGTCCAAATGGTAAAAATTTGACAACCAAAAATGTAGAGAATTGTTTTATACATATCATTATTATACACGGCATGATATTATGAGAAAATATCTCTCAAGAAGATTTGATATTCTTTCCACAATATATTCTCCATATTAGAAACTCAATCTCTTGTTCATTACTGACATCATATCTACCAAAAATTAATAAAATTTAATTTCGTTTTTAATGATGATCGATCTAAACTTTACAATTAGCTAGCATTTAGCCAGAACAATATTTGAACATAGAATCCAACAATTAAGATGTGCCAAGTTCCAAAATCAACACAGGTCTCTGTATTGATTTAGATTTGATATAGATGTATAAAAGAAAAGAAAAAGCTTCCACGAATACATTTTTATTTGTATTATTACAAATGGTCTACTGAGATAGATATTGCCTCCAGTCCCCAGAATAAAAAAAAATACACTCTCGTCTAATGAAACTAAAACAAATTTATATATTAATTAGTGGATCATAAACCTACAATTGAAGTAGGAGTCAATGCATGACTACAACTATATATGCTATGTTTGTTTTGGATTTTTCGCCAATGCAAACCGAAGTTGGGGAAAAGGAGAAAATTTTTACTTCCTATGAAAGTGCTTTAAAAATTGTACACCAGATATTTACGCTAATAAAAATCTAAAATAAACACACCTATAATATGTAATCGTCTCTTCAAAGGAAGACGCAATCACTATCGTAACTTATTGCTGAATGAGGCTGAAATGGACTGTCAATGGAGAAATTCCTCCGGCCATGGTTGCCAGAAGATTTTTAAAACAAGTTTTTTTTTTTCAATAATAGCATGGAGATTTGAATTTATTATATCCTTCAAATTATTCAAACCATTTATCACTAACTCAATCCTAATGATTTAATTTTATTACCTTTTCCACGTTTTAAGAATAAGCTTGTTTTTATTGTCGACATATAATTATATATTGTAGAGTGTTATTATACTGCAATATATACAAATGGTAATAATTTTTAATATTTTAATGATGACATATGATAAAAAGAATAAGTAAAGTAATACATATATTTTAAAATAAATAATATAACTTAGAAGTCACATAAATATCAGCACTACTTTATACAAAGGTATTTGTGGAAATACCCGTTTCCTTGATTTTAGATACTGGAAAACCAGCACATTGTTTCAACTCAAATTTTCCAAATCTTGGATTCATGACAAAACTTGGTACTTAAGCCACAATAAGGAATATTTTTCTTTCAATTTATGTCTTTGTATAATCTAGTTAATTTTTCAAATATTGATTATATTATTTCTTTCAATAGCTGATGACTACAAATAAGCACTTGAGATAAAATTTCTTATATATTACCAAAAATAAAATAAAACTTAGGACTAACAACAAGTTAAAAGCTTTAAAAAAATTGAATTTTCTCGTCGCATATATGTGGGAAGAATAAAAATATGAAATACAAGATAAAAAATAGAAAGGTTAGCGAACTTCAACAATATTCCTTAACGGTTTCCAAAGGTTCCCAAATATTAAGATAACTAAAATTATGATATTAAATATTTACAAATATTAAATAGACTAAGACGATTAGAAATTTGAAAGGGAGCTATGTGTATGTATGCATGCATGACCACAAATTAAAGATTTAGTTATGCAATAATAATCGACAACTCTGAACAAAAAAACCATGTGGCATATCAAGACTCTTATGAAAATACAAATGAAAGACTCGGTTATGCAATAATAATAACGTCAAAGGCATTTCATATCTAAAATTATTCAAAATATTTAAGATACCGAATGCCTAAAAAGTAAAAACTAAAACTACAACCGTTCAAAATCTTTAAAAATAATACGTATTTTAAATATTTGAAACTGTTTATTACTTACAACAAACTGAATATCATACATTAACTTTAAAGATAAAATTTTGATTTACTATTAGTGTAAAGAAACTTTACATTGTTATCCAATCAAGTGTTTACAAATCATTAAAAGTATTTGAATATCACAACAACTATCAAGAAAATCTAACACTTTTACTAAGACGCTAGCACATTATTAAATGACAGTGTATCAAAATTAAACTCTAATTTTAAATAAATATTTTTAAATATCCAAAACATCTAAAAAATTTATTCTCTAATTATGAAGTAGCCTTTAAAACATCCAAAAAAATATATTTGAGATGCCCTTTTGAGTAGCAATTTTATCACATCTAAGTTAAGAATGCACATAAAGTTAGACAGACTTAGGCTCTTCCCTTATTTATTTAAGTCAATCTGTCCATTTATAGGTTGCTCAATAAGTTACTAGACAGCAACCGTGAAAAAACCACAAATAAAGGCTTATATCTCAAGGGCTGTTTCTTTTATTGAACATGAATAGATTGTATGGTTTATGATAGGCATCTTTTCTCTAAAACATAACAAGCAATGACGCAACATGGTGGAAGAAATTTTTTGCCTTGTCTTTTTTCTTCAGAATTTAATGTTCCATCTGTAATGGGATAGTGTGTTGTGTTGTGTGTGTTCCAAAATATGTACTTGGCTGTGGATGAGCTTGGACGTGGGACCTCAACTTCTGATGGGCAAGCCATTGCGTAAGTGTCTGTCGTGGGATTGGGTGGTCATGCTTTTGTCCCCAATGTTTTCAGTATCTATGATTGATTTTCCAACTTCTGGTGAGTCCATCTCAGTTTCTGCTTGGTGTATTTCAAATATTTGGCAATGGCAGGGAATCAATAATGGAACATCTTGTGCGGAAGGTGCAGTGTCCTGGATTGTTACTACTCGTTATCACCGATTAGGTATATATTATCGCAAAGATCCCAAGGTATACCCAATCCTCTATAATTAATCAGCGGCATATTGCACTCATCCTCCTATGCTTATAATAAAAAATTTAAGCTCAAGTTTGTTAATGTACTTGATTGCCCATAAGATCACCAGTCACCAGACTCACCACCTATTTAGATTTGATATGTTATTTGAAGTTTACATTTTAGTGAAGTACTGTGAACTAGAAGCTTTACGTTCTATTTTGGCTAGTGTTTTAGAAACCAGCATATTTCTAGGACCTTAGAATTCAAGCCTTTGTCTAGCCTCGCTATAATGAAGCTTGAACTTGAGGCTGACAATCTCACAATATGTATAGAGTAGGTATTTGCATGTTCATACAAGTCTTTTGCATCATTTTGGGAAACTGTTAATATGCATGTTATGCAGATTACACTGTTTGCTATGACTCTACTAAACTATATCATTTCATGTGTTATCTCATTATTAACCAATTCTTATTATAATAAAAGGAATTAATCTTATCTCAGGACTTCCGACTTCTGTGCCTCGGAAGGCTGATGCCAAGTCCAGAGAATTTGAGAACACTTATGGTAAACACAGCGGTGTCTTCCCAAGCCAACTCTTCCAATCAAAATTGGGTGGTAGTCGTACAAAATTGATCAATTAGGCTACAAATTTGAGTTGCCATCCCTTAGTAAACTTCAGGGGTAAAGCAAGAGAACTCCTGCAGCTATGTTAAACTATTTTAAGATAAAAATTACTATTGAACATCCAGAAATATCAAATGGCTAGTCGTCGCTGGTTTTGTCATAAAAATGGTAATTTATTCTTTTGAAAAGCAAATAATGCTTTATACTTTATAGCCATCTATGTTGATATCAATCCTGATGGGATGGCTGAGACTTGTTTTCTCTATGTTGGTTGTCCAACATATCTTGTTTTATTGGTCGTGTGCTTCCTATTGGTCGTGTGCTTCCTATAAATAGTTGTAGTCGAAGTGGAGATGTAAGTTCAACTAACAAATTGAAGGCTGTCCCATTGTACGTTTTGGCAGGTTGTCTAACAAGGTGAATTTGGTTGTTCTTTCTACTGGCAAGCAGTTAATACTAAAATCTTCTCCAGTTTTGGGTTTGGTGGGTGCTAGAGACAGTATAAATACGGCAAGGGGAAGATGCATTTCGATCTGAATTCCCTTCTTTTATAATAAATTTATGCCCCCAAAATGTTGGAATTTGACAAGAGCATCAGCATAATGCTGATACAAATTAAAGCAAATGACAACCTATGAGTGTCTTAAAATTGCATCATGCGGTGTCTCATTTTCTTCATCATCTCCATCAGACATTGATGTGTCTTCATCAGAATCCTGATATGCAGAGGAACAATCATGCTTTCAGTTGTGGTTGCATGTCATACTAACAATCGGAGAATCAGAGTCTGTCCAAACAAAAAATAAATAACAAGGAAAATCTAATTAACCTGATAGTGGCGCTGATCAATACTGTTATGGTTATGGATGGCTCCGATCGTCCTAATAATTATGTACATGGGTATAATAATTCCACTGGCTCTTAGTATAAAGACCTGCAAACAATACCGAAAGTTAGATCAATGATTCACACAGCATATACTTTTTTTTTTCCCCGTCAAAAATTGGAAATCAAGTACTTACAGTAAGAATTGTAAATGGGAAATCTTCCATTCCACTTGTAAGCACTGCGAAAAGATGTCTTACAAGCAAGATGAGTGTAAACTGCAAAAAAAAGAAGCGACTGGTTATTTTTAGACATCTCTACATGTGATGTGAATTAAACTAGTATTAACTATTAAGTTTGCTTGAGTTCAATATCTGCAAATCCACAAACCACAGGTGAAAAAACAGGACTTAAAAAGAGAAGAAACCTCTCCCTTCTTAATTTGAATTACTCTACAGGGTCAACAAATCCTTTGTTTCCTTATAGAGAAAATATGTTTAAGGTCAATATACCTCTTCGAGCCATGTGTTAGCACCCCATTGACCACAACTGGCCAATCTAGTTGGCAATTATTGCCATCTACCTTGGAGTCTTTGACTCATTCTTTTCCTAAGTCCAGGCAACACGATTTTGTTCCAACTGTTCAATTTCAGACCTATTAATTATTATACAACAAAAAGGCATGTGCCATGACGCCAGTTGCCACTGTTCACTAGCATTAAAAGGATTTGAATTCGATTAAGATTTACCCATTCCCCCACAAAAATAAATAAATAAATAGAAAATATATATATGAATATAATGCTTACGGCTAAAGCCAGTGATCGACAGCAAGACGCGCTTCTATCTGCAGCAGACGTGCATTCAGAGTATTCGTTTTCTGTTGCTACTCCTTCAACTGTACCCTCTATTCTTGCGTTTAACGGTTCTTGCTCCCTCCTTGGAATTTGCAGGCTATCCCTGTAATAGTTCAGGAAGATAGAATGTGCCAAAGCAATCAAAAATTTAATATTTGTCAATCTTTCTAATAAAATATTTTAGAGTTTAGACTTCAGAGAAAGAACAAGCCAGCTTAGCTTAGTCAAGGGTTCACATTTTATAATTGTGAAATGATTAAGGTTAAATAATTAGTTGCAAAGGCACATAAGTTCTCTTTGATTGAATTGCACGCGGGAAACTTGAGTGACTTTGAGACTTTTTGTAACCAAGGAAATTAAGAGTAGTTTGTTTAAGCTTTTTTTAAATAAAAAAATGGCTTCTTTTTATTAAAAAAACATTCTATAACATTTTAGATTGCTTGGATAAAATTTTAAAAAAGCAAAAACTCATTTAACAAAAAAGTATATTCTGAACTTTTTTTAAAAGCCATAACTACTAGCTTTTTTGAAAACTCTCACAGCAGCTTCAACTTTTTATAAAAGCTCTAAAAAAAATAAAAACATTTTTAAAAAAAACTTATCCAAAGGCACCCTAAAATTGTGTTGTATTTAACATTTAAGCAGGTGACATTCAACTATATGTAAGAATATGTTATGGGGAAGTTACCTAATGGTCATTGCTGCATCAGTTATCTGAGATTTCTTTGGAGGTGCTGTATATCCAGGTTCATATTGCTGCAAAAACAAGAAGAAGAAAAATGTCAGTTTGTGCTCATCAAATTCACCCATCTCTTGTACTTGAAGCCTTTTCTTAGAGAAAATTCTGCCATATCAAGTGATATAGGGAGGGGATTCTGCTCATTGAATGCATAAAATTTAGAAACCAAAAGTTTCCATAGACTTCCTAAAATATCAAATGGAAATGAAGATTGAAACGAATAAGAACCAAAGCAAATTTGTCTTTAACAGAAACAAATAAGCATTGCTATAGAAATAGAATACTAATACAGAAAGACTTTAATATTACGCAAAGCCAATCAAAAGACAAATACAGAAGCACCGCAATCACAAAACAAAAGGAAACGCTAGAATTTAGAAAGGAAATTATCATCGGAGAGGACAGCCGACCCAATTTAGATAACAACGACAAAAAAAAATAAAAAAATTGGAACACACAGACAACTCTTTCTTCCTTATTATAAAGAAAAAAAGAACGAGAATTTATTTAGCATCAAGAAATCATAATGGATTGAAACTTATTAAAACAAAATGGAAAAACTTTGTGCAGAGTACGAAACAAAACCAGAAACTGAAGTTCATACCTGGAGACATATTTCACAAGTTGTATTTCCTTTCTCGTTGCACCATCTCTGTATGCAATCTCTATGAGCAAACTGAACAATAAAACGCAGGTATTGATGAGACGATTCCCGAAAGCACAATGGAACAAACAAACCCAGAATAGCTTAAGAAATTCTGGATTTACCTTAACGGTCCCAGAACAAGCACAAGGAGCTTCCAAGCTTTTTAAGCTCTCAAATTCTTCTTCATGACATATTCTACAGCGAGAAATCCCAGAAAGTAATTTCAAATCATCAACCACTAATACAACTTCCATGTTTCTCATACACGCTCCTCTATGTTTCTTAAAACTTCAGCCTTTGGTTTTTCAAATTATGTCTGGCACTCTGTTCCTCTCTCTCTCTCTCTGGAATCTGGACTTTATATGTAAAAGAAACAATTCTGGAGTGCCAATACTGCCCTTGTATGAAAAACAAAATCTTTGAATATTGATATGACCTTTTTTCCCCTTATATTTTCGTCCATTTTATAAAATAAAAAAAAAAAGAAAGAAAGGTATGTGGGTAAATCGGAAACCTAATTTCAGAGGAACCTAACCATGAAGGCTAGTTTTGACTTTTGACCCCATAAATTTGGCAAAAGAGACTTGCAATGCAGGGTCAAACAAAACTTCCTTTTGGCTTCCTTTGAAGGCTTGAAGCATTAAACTAAAGATTGTCAAAATAAAAGAAAGCATAAGAGGACTTGAATACTTTCCTAGAATTCCTTGCTTATATAAAAAGAACAAGTCATGGGCTGCGTCAAATTGGAAGGAAGAGAGAGAAGGAGAAAGAATTGCATCTTATATATCCTTTGGTAAGAAAAGCATATGCATCTCAAAATTTGTTCACATACAGCAATTTTTATTCGTTCTATTTTACCAGTAAAATAGAACCTATCCCACGATACTCGATTTGTTCTTTCCCAGTTGAACTTAGCCTATCCATTATATTCACTAACATTTTTAGGATACTTTTCATTCATGAGGTGATCTTCTCAATTTGCCCCTCTATGGTTAAATTTGCTTGCGTTGACAATAAATTGAAATGTCAATGTGCACCAATTAACTATTGCCTCTTCATAAATGTTATTTCCTTTTTTTTTAATAAAAAAATTTCTCCTCTTCTAGATGTAAGAAACAAAGGAAAATAAACTATAAATGGAAATTTGTTTAGATATAGTGGGTGATATTGCCAAATTAGTAATTTAATCAAGTTTCAGATTTGGTACTAAACAAAGAATCTAGTGGAAATAATTCATCAATGTTTTGAGAATGGTGAATATAAATGTGTGTGTGATTCTAATTATATTCTTACCTATCAACAAAATAAAATATTTATATAAATTCCCATTAATTTATTCCTAAAAAGAAAATAAATATTGTAATGGTTTTCAATGAATGGATGAAAGCTTTAAAACAACAGATGGAAACGTAAGGGTAAAAGATCCTGTAAATCTTTTCATTTATTTATTTTTGGTTGGGAGGGGAACAATTAAAAATTATTGCATTGATCAAACGAAAATTTTAATGATGAATAACTTATTGTTTGTTTAATAGTTGTAAAATAAAATTATTTTTAAAATATAATTATAAACATTTATAAAAAATTATGAATCTCATTTGTTTGAATATTGAGAATTATTTCCTTAACATATGCATCCAACTAGACACTTTTTGGCCACAGACAAAAAATTAATTTAATTATTTTTCCAAAAAAAGTTATTTTAACTAAAGATATTAAAGCATCACGAATTACAAAAAAAAAAAAAAAAGTACTTGCGTCGATTATATGTATGAATACATTTCGGAAGGGTAAACTAAAAAGTTTTTGTAAACATGCAATACCTTTTTCTCTGTCCCTCGGCGTACACTTTTGCCCTTTCCAGATTTGAATCTGGGACCTACGATCCTTCACCAACGGTAACAAATGCTCAATACAAACTGAAAGTTGAAATCATGGGCCCCGCTATTTTATTAGATTAATAAGAAACGCGCTCACCCAAATGCATGATTAATCGTGATTCGGCGGGGCCTCCTTTACATGCCACGCTGTTCATTTTTTTCTTTTTTTCTTTTTTTCTTTGCTTTATTTTATGTATATACATAATAAATAAATATATCAATTTATTAAAATGCTTGTATTTGTTAAGAAATACATGAATAAACAAATTTCTCAATACTTATCCATGGGTTATTAAATAAGAAAAATAATTGTTATACAACTATTTATTAAATTTGAATCTTTCAAGAAATAACTGGATTGAGACCTAAAATAATTTTTTTAGTTTAAGAAAAGTATATAAATGTATATGAAAGAAGTTGTTATGATATATGATAAGTTTGGTATTTAGAGTGAGTTGTTAATTATTTATTAACTGTTAATTTTATAATAAATATTAAAAAAATTTAAATATAAATAACAATTAATAAATATTTAAAACTCACATTAAATATCAGTATTTAAAAAAAACCAGAATAAAATCATATAATTGAGACTTCTATCTCTTCGCATGGATTTCCTCACCTACTAAAATTGATTTAAAATTTGTTTCTGTGAAGAAAGCAAGACTAGCTCAGGATGCTATTTATTTCATATTATATGTGAGAAAGCTGACGCACGTACTTATGCTTTCTCGGTCTTTTCGTCTCCCTAAAATTGTTTGGATTTATGCAACAATTATGAGCAATCCTTGCCATAAGGAAGCTTCACAATTCAAAAGTTTGAACCTTTCTAGAGCTTTTTTTTGCAAGCAAGTTAACAAGTGGTCGGCACTAAGTACTAACTTGCATTTGTAGGGAAAATAGCCTTACATGAGCAAAGTGGACCTCACTCACCCATCCTAAAAATCTTAATTTGCCACCTAACCATCATGTTAGCTGCTAACCAAGGAGCTAAGGCTACTGCTACGTGCTACACATGCCCGCGTAAGAAAATTTTAGATTATTATCTAATTATCTTTAATCACATCATTTAAAAAGTTTACATATAATAAAATTTACTTAAAAAGTTAAACTCTTTTAATGATATGTTAATACATGATTAGATGATAATATAAAAAATCTTATATTAATAGTGAATTAAAATTAAACTAAATTTATAAAGATAGGCATTTGGTTGGGTGGTGGTGGTAACTTTTTTCTTTTTTTTACATGGCATTTGGTGGTGATTGATGACTAAATTATTCCCTTAGATCAAGAAAATTCTGTCAACGTTGAGTTTGGTTTAAGCTAAGGCTTATATAGCCGAAAAATGTGGTCCAATAAAGAAGGGAGCAAATCAATCATCCAATGTTTGTAAATTTAACTGTTTTGATTAGGAGTTAAAACTAGAAGGTACCTCATTGAATATTGATGTCTTAGCTTCAAAGTTCATTCAAGTTGATGTCATAAAATATAGATATAGGAAAAATAGAAGCCTTTCGGATAAGGTGGCCCATAAACATAAAGCTCTTAACAATAACACTTGATAAATATTCCCATTTCGAAAGGAGCAAATGAGCATATGGGCTAATATCAGAGTTTGGTACTTTGTTTGCTTATTGCTGTCTGGGCCGGTGTTGGGTGCTTTCGCCCCCAGTCACCACAAATTAGAAGCAGCTCCGAGTGGGCTAGGTCTCATTCAGTTGGTTTAGAGTCTTTAGACATCCATTAGGCCATTTCTCATTGCCTTGGCCTTGAGCAGTTTCCTCTTCAGTTGCTGTTACTCTTTCAAGAGGGAAGAGTTTGATACGGAGTTCAAAGGAGTTGAGGTAATATTCTCTACACCCAATTTCCTACCTCAAAGTTGAATCACAGATCTCATTTCATATCAACCATTGATCAATTTCCCAGTCTCACACCCTCATTCCTCAAAAAGGCTTTTTGCTCAAGCTTATTAAACCACATTCTAAAAGATAAAAATTATTAGTTCAAAAGAATTTTCTTTCACTTTTAGTTCCAAAGTACCTCAGGGTGCTTAAAGCCCCTGATGGTGGTTGTTTCTCTTCCAACCTTAGGTGGGCAATGTGCTAATTTTCTGGCGTTTGCTAGGTAGCAGTCCCATGTTTAGGTGTACACCTACATATTGGTAGCAATGCAACTATCAACTAAAACTCTACACCACACCACCGTGGTATATATCTTTCTTGTTTTCTTTGTTTGCTGAACAAAAGCTCCATGGTGAGACTAGTTTAAGTTGCTGTCTGATTGATATATCATATATCAGATTGGTGAGAAAGTTCTCTCAATCCTGCATCAAGAAGAACAGTAACAACTAACAAGGATCAGTTTAAATTATGTTGCGCCCCTGCATAAAGAAAAAGAAAAAAGAAAAATTAGATGGCATATATCTCTCATTCTATCAATTCCTTTTCTTTTCCCCCCCTTTATCTTCTTTGTTTTAAAGAAAGGTAACTTCGCAAGCAAACTAATTTGGGAGGTAGTCGATTTAGAGGGGTTTAGATTCTGCCCACTCGTTAAATGGATAAGAAAATGGTACCCACTGAAATAGACACCGGCGTCCCACTCAAGTTGCCATAGATTGCGCCAGACGTTAATACTAGACAATGACAGCAGAATTGTACATAGTTGCATTATAGGGTTTTACACAAAATTACAAAGACATAGCTTTTGAATTATATTTACTTTATTTTCTTTCAATGCTAGAATAATACAGAGATATTTTCTTATCTGGCTTGTGAACATGACACGATAGGTACATTGATTTTGCTCCAACATAGATAAGCCTCTTTAGATATTTTTTGGATTCCAAAAGCCAAGACAAAATCAACAATTTATCGAACACAGTCTCCTTTCTCAGGGCTGATTCTATCGAAAGATTTTTCTAGGGGCGGAACATTATTGGAAAAATATTGCACTCATACTTTTTTTTTTAATATACGCACATGAACTAATTTTTGCGTCAATTAAACCTTCGTACCATCTTAAAGACACACTCTTTGTATATTTATGAGAATTAATTAATATCTCTAACATTAGCCTAAGATTTAAACTAGAGTAGTCAATGTACAGTTAATACTTAATTTACAACATTCTTTAAGCAAATTACAAATCTTTTATATTTTATAAAAATTGCAATTTCTTTTTTATGAAAAGTATGTTTTTTTTCATAAAAAGTACAGAACTATTTTTTAAAAAAAATTCATAAAAATACTTACAAACTTTTATAAGATGAGGTTACAAACTTTTGCACTTGTAATTAACAGTCAAAGTTATATACTTTAATAAAAATTTAAATCAAAGCATCAAAAGTTATAATTTTTTAACGAATGTTGTAAATTATCTACTGAGCCTGGGTAGTTGTCCAATATTTTAAATTATCCAATAACATGGTTTACTGAGCATAGGCAGTTAGGATGGGTGAAAATTTAGATAGAGATCGTAAGTCGTAAGTTGAAGTGGTAGTAATTACTCCTAATATACTAAAAGGAATAATATATTTCAATAAATTATCAATCTAATAGATTATATGCACCAATTAGGATTTAAGTATACTAACTATAAGAATGAAAAATATTTCATCTCAATGTATAAAAAAGAAAGATAATGAAATAGAATTTTTAAGTAATTAGCTTCAACAGAAAAATATAGATTATCCCACTTTTCAAGTAGTTAATTAATCGTTCTCATTTTGACTTGACACAGCTGTAATTTCAAAACCACGACAAAGAATCCACGGCTTAAAACCAGAAGCTACTAAACGGGGAAGCGGCAGCAGCTTCTATATAATCCAATCCTACTTGCTTCCGTTATCTACATTTTAAGGCCAAAAACTTTCTCAAGCCAGGAATAGAAGTTTGCAGGCAATAGTAGGTTCTTTTGGGCTACACAATGGAAAAGAAAGAGCAAAAGATTATGGTGGCTGTGGATGAGAGCCAGGAGAGCATGTATGCGCTGTCTTGGTGCATCAGCAATCTTATTTCTGATACCAACAACAGCAAGCTTGTGCTACTATATGTCAAGCCACCTCCTGCTGTCTACTCCTCCTTCGATGCTGCAGGTTTTACTTTCTTCTCACTCCCTCTTATGAGACACTTGGTGTTATTAATTATTTGTGGCTAATCTTTTATACCCTCTCTTTCTGGTGTTGACTAACTTTGTAATTGCGATTTGATATTTTACAGGGCATATCTTTTCCACTGACGTTATTGCTGCCATGGAAAAGTACGGTATGCAGTTAGCTAATTCAGTAATGGAAAGAGCTGAAGGTATTTGCAGAAAATTGAACACCACCAATGTAGGCCTCTTTATCCGATTCTCCTTTATCTTTTTTTTCTCTTCTATTTTTCATTCTTTTGAAGTGCCTATCCCTGTGGCTGACTATGAATTTGGGTTTCTGTAGATCAATATGGAGAGAGTAGTTGGAATTGGAGATGCCAAGAATGTTATATGCAGTGCGGTGCAGAAACTAGAGGCTGACACCTTGGTCATGGGAAGCCATGGTTATGGATTCATTAAGAGGTACTGTCAACGCATTCTTTCACACTTTTTGCGTTTGAAGGAACCTATTCTATATAAATGAAATAAAGGATGTAAATATAACTAAATAGCTTTCTTCGTGCGAACTTGCAGGGCACTCCTTGGAAGTGTCAGTGATCACTGTGCCAAGCATGCAAAGTGTCCTGTTGTAATCGTGAAGAACTCATAAGAGAAATTGTTTTCCTTTTCTCATTATTGTCTTACTTAGTGGCTGGATTCTCGGGAAGCAGGTTCGACGGCATACCTTCAACTACTATACATACACTATGATGTTGCCCAGTGCTCACAAATTGTGTAACTTGCTTTCTGTATACAAATGCAAATGTAAAGGGAAAAAATGTATTTACAACTTAAATGCTTAGTGCTTTGATAAGGGGGAAAAATTGCCTCGGGCTTCATTTAAAGTTATGAAATATCTGCTCTTATTGATTCATATTTTCCAAGGTGCCTTATAGAAATTTCATCAGTTGAGAGGAACTCATTTCTACAAAAAAAAAAAAAAATTTAAAATGAATAGGAATTAGGAACTGAACTAATATAAGCAGGAAACAGGGTCATGGGTCGAGCCATTACTTAATTAGGCGACACTACTCTGTTAGAAACCCAAGACATTAGGTGATCCGTCAATTATTTTGTGTTTGATTTAGCTTTTGGAACTTCAAAATTATGGTTTAGACAAAAGCATCAAAAGATAAACTTTTACTCAAACTATAGTTTGGGAGATTTTAAAAGCCAAACTAAACATGCTATTAGTGTGTTAGCTCAAACTTCTCCCTGGACATATTCTGGTATAATGAATTATCCTAGCTAATACAGACTATACTGATTTAGAAATCAGAACTGCAAAGCAATGCCAACTAACAAGGAACCACCTTAACCAGAAGCATCCTGAAGCCCGAATGCCTAAATATTACTAAATCATTGTTGCCGTATTGAGAAAGCATGAAGAAAAGAACAACGTAGGTAGGACATTACAGAAGCTAGTATACAATTGCCCCATTTCCCCTAGGCAAGCTATCTCTTCGCTTTTCAAATCTTAATACAATAAAAGTCCACAATATCCAAAATAGTTCTGATGTACTCTCTTAACTACAAAATGCTTTGAAATGTTCTGAGTCTCCAAAGAAAGGTATAATACCCCAAATCTTGGAAATCACAAAATGATATGAACCAAGTGCTTCCACCAAATAGCTGCATCCTGATGAAATGCCCTGATCTAACCATTTCCTATCCACCCGCATTCAAAATTCTAACAGAGACAATCCGTTCCAAAATATAACAATCAACTATCTTCACCCAATTCAGCAATTTCATGTCCTCAAAGTATCAATAGCACCATCTAGCACAAAGATTACACTAAATCTTCTGATTGAAGAGGACTAACCCTTTAACTAACCATTTCAAAACACCGTTAGTAGGGTATTCGGTATTCCCAAGCAACATTTAACCATTTGTCTCCATCAGTAATATGACCTTCGCCCATAATTCAGAAATTTGTAAAAGTAGCTGTTTTAATGGACCATATTCGAGCAGTATTTTTAAAAATCTTATGATTCCTATTAAGCCAGAGATTCCATAAAGCAAGAGAAAAGAAGGTACACCAAAGGCAAATTTAGATCAGGGTAGTTTTTTGAAACACCAGGTTGAACTTAAATCCATTAAGGGCATTGGAGATCAAATGACAAGAGATAGGAATTTGGACCTCTTCCCAAAAGTCAGTAGCAAGACTGCACTCTCTAAAGATATGGTTTATGTTTTCATAAACCACAAGACAACTGAAGCAAAAGTAAGCCCACTATGATTGAGTAATTCACCTATTTTGGAACAACAGCACAACCAAATGAAAACTTGGATTTTATAGGCGGTTAAAGTTTTTCAAATTCATTTTCCATTATCATTAGTGTTCAAGGGGTTTGAGTCATGAGAAATCACAACATGAAAGACAAAAAAAAAAAAAAAACAACAACAACAACATGAGACATGATGGTGTGCCAAGTAGAGAAGACTGCATCGTAGGTGTAGGATGATTATAAATTTATAATACTTATCCATTATAATTACAATGGCCCAAGTTATACGCCACTTGGCAAGATATGATCTCGTTTGTTTTTTCAGTTCAATATTTAATTTTTTTCTGTGGGTGTAAAAAATTTAAGATTAAATGATACTTTCATCAAGAGAAGGAGATTTTAAAAAAAGAAAAGATTATTCTCATATTATGTAATTCATACTCATGAAAAAAAAAAGATGACCCAAAAAAGAACCCAATAATGTAATTTAAGGTAGAAGAACTTGAAGTAAGCCACTGCCTAAGACGTTGTTGCAATTCCTAATATAAAGGAAAATGTCAAAACAAAAAAAAAACAACTAGATTATTAGGTGTTTACCCTTATAATAATGTTTTTTCACTAATTACTAAAACACACTAATTTTAAAAAATAAAATATTGAGAATTTTATCACATAAATTATATCAGTTCATTTAATGTAATTTACGTGGATTATGTCAACATAAATAATACAAGTAATCATGTTTTTTAACAATACAATGATGTCAATGCAATGAATTGAGTCACATAAATCAATCACTCATGTTAGTGTAATTCATGTGAATTAGGTCATATAAACTCATGCAAGTGTATGAATTGACCAAAAAAACTATTGACATAAAAATGATAATATTTATAAATAAATAAAAGAGTTCAATTTTGATTCACCGTCAATATAAAATTTTTTATACTATCATCTAATTATATGTTGTCAAATCATTAAAAGAGTTTGACTATCACAACAATCACTTAAAAATTCTAACTCTTTTAATGAGAAATAATGTGTTAATCAGACGTGAATTGAAATTAAATTCATTAAAAAAAAGTTTGAAATTAAAAAACATTATTACGGTCCCCACATTATGACGTGGATGCGGAGTGATAAATGACGAGAATAATAATTGAATAAAGATTAAGCCATAAAAGAAAAGGAAAAGAAAGTTGAAAACAGCAAGAAAGAAAGGTCCGCGTTTTTTACACTACTAGTCCAAAGCCGAAGGGCCAACGTCCCAACTCACGCGTCATTCCGAAATCGCGTTAGCAGAAGCCCTTGACTCAAACCTTACCTTACCTTTCCTTTGATTCATTTGTGTGTTATATAAACCCAAACACAGCCCCTCTTACTCTCACACTCACTCTCATAGTCGAGCAGAGCACATAGCCTAAAAGAAGAACAAACACCCTGATACCCTCTTTGATTGACGCACAGCACAGATATATCTCTAACAGCGAGTAAGGCCCTCATGGGGAACACTACTTCTTATTATTGTTTCTCTAGATCTGTTAGTATTGGGTTGATGAAGAACGGTAGCAGTACTAAAACAGCGATGCTCTTGGACACTAGAGGGAACATTCGGGAGATCAAGGTACCTGTGAAATCAGCAGAGCTCATGATCGAGGAACTTGGCCACGTCATCACCCCAGTGGAGGAACTCCGCAGAACACGACGGATTTCGGCATTACCGGCCGATCAGGAGCTTCTGGCGGGGAAGGTTTACCTGCTGGTACCGGCAAGTAGGATCCATTCCAAGGCTTCCGAGTTTGAGATGGCGATTACAGAGCAGTGGGCTTGTGAGAAGAAGAGCAAGAAGAGTGGCCAAAGAAAGAAGCAAAGTGGAAATATGGCCAAGGTTTCACCGGTTTCCACGTTAAGTGAAAAGGACGGTGAAATTGAGGTTAGCAGTTTCCCAGGGAAGCTGGTCGGAATACCTTTGGGGAGCCAAGGACGCTGGAACCCTGTTTTGGAGCCTATTTTAGAATCCTCCTGAGATTTGGGCCAAGAATTCTAACAGTAAAACCATCACACTTGACAATTGATTTTTTCTCATTTTTGTATTTTAACTCATAGGTGGATCGAATTCATTGAGAAGGTAGATGTTAGGAAAAAAATTGTCAACCCCCAATTTATTAATTTATTTTGCTGTGAATACTTTTTTGTTTTTACTTGTGAATTTTGTTGTTAATAGTGGGTAACTGTACTTTTTTGTTTCTTGTCAGCAGTCAGCACCTTTGTGTATCGTTTGTTTTCTTTTTGGGCCAAGACAGGTGTTTCGTTGGATACTCGAAGAACACACCGGCCCAAAATATTACACAAACTTTGAGAAAAGCCCTCTGATCATTGCGGTTGTAGCCTCTAGCTTGTACGATACTATTACTTACTGTACCAGATTATATGAAAGCCCCTTCCCTCAATATATCATTATTATTTAAATAATAGCAACACCCAAAAAATCTATTTATAATATATAAAAACACTCACATCCTGTAATAGTGACACATCAACCTTTTTTAAAGTGACATGTCATATTATCATACTTTATCATTTTGACACTTGGCAATTTATGAAGAAGCTAACCTTCTAACTCATTTTCCTATGAGCTCTGAAGAATCATTGGCGTTACAATTTCTAGAATTTACTCATTCCTTCACCGTTTTTTAAGTTGTTCACGTTCATAGACTCTCTCCATTCCCGTGCCAATTTTCAGAGTCTCTTCGAATCCTTTTCTTCTTTTTCTACCCACGCAACTCGCATAAGTGAACAAAGATCAAAGCTTTCCTCTGCTCTAATTCTAATTTAGTTCACCATCAAGCTTGATTTGATTCCTAGAAACATGGAAGATGATTCCTGCGCCACGCAACTAATTGACGGCAAAGGCTTCCACTTGCTTGCTTGCCTTTTATTTCAAGTATAAATATATATATATATATATATATATATATATATATATATATATATAAAATCCATCAAACCAATATCTGCTTTTATTTCAATGTTCACCATTATCATCATGATTAACCATTATTGTTGTTAAATTTGTCATCTTTGTACTTTTAGGTAATTCTTATGGATTAAATGCTCCCATTCTTTGTGTATAGAATTTTATGTGAGCAATTGAGTTTTGTGTTTCAGTTGAAAGCTTTTAGGGGTTATAGGATTTGTGAATGCAGAGTTGGGTTATAGGATTTGTGAATGCAGAGTTAGGATATAGAATAAGTAAAAGAAAAAAGAAAAAGGAGTAGAAAAATGAAGGCTGAATTACCAAGGGCCTCTTAGTTTATTATTAGCAAGAAGTATAAGTAATTGACATTGCAGATGTATTTTTACATGTAGTGGAAGAAACAAATGGCATTGGTCAGTTTTATTTTTCAGTAGATATGGCTGAATTTTTTTAGTTTGGGTTTATTTAAAAGTCATCTACAAGCTTGGTTATCAATCACTGAACTAAGTTTTGGTTCATCAATCACTGAACTTGGCGCTGTTAAGAAACCATTGAGAATTATTAACCTTTTACCACTTTTCTGCCAATCCCCCCGAGGCCTTCCTTTTTATTGTTCAAACTCATTTCAATGCAAACTAACAAACTCCTCCACCCTTTCAAGCAATATAATTCAAATTGTTGTACTGATGTGATTGGTGGTGCTGGAATATTTAATGTTAGCTTTTCATAATTTAAAATTTGATATTAAGTTCTTTTTTAATTTGTTCTCCCTATAGATATTTATTGGCAGGTTCGATAATGTTGTTTAAAAGCTACATAAGTTGAGTTAGGCAAGCGCATTTCCTGATATAATGTTGGGGGACAACAATGGTAATCGTAATCTTGTGCTTCCTGTTTTCCTGAATGAGACTCAATTTTGGAATTAAACTAGTGTGGCAAATCAATTGCAGTTGTTTGGAAATTGTTATTTTTCTCCTTCCTTTTGTCATGTGATAGTAAAGTTGTTCATTGTAATATGGTTGTTACACAGGGTATCTCTTCTTTGTTTTGTTGAACTTATACTTTTGATTGGAGTATGTTTTTCTTTACTGGTTTAATGCTTTTAAAGTTACTTGATGTTACTTTCTTTTCATGGATTTTTTTACCCAAGTGCCACTTTCCATATTGTACTTTAAACAATTGTCCTCCTTTAATCATGTTTGCAACGGGCATGATGATGGCATCTCCTCTCCTTTTTTTTGAAAAAAGGTGGAGGAGTGCAATAAGTTATTCTTTGATGATATATTTGAAAGGTTCAGGAGAGGAAAAATATGCTGAAAATTCATGTGTTTCTTGCTGATAGTCCTCTATGCATATTGTCAACCTGACCCTGTAATATATAATGCCTGAAGTGTGTGCACTGTAGAATCATCGCATAAGCCAACTATAGCTCTCTAAAATTGCCACATTAGCTTATTGTCTTTTTCCCCCTTCTTCCATTTCAGCATATTTTAAGTGTTAGGTTGTAGCTTTATCTTCTATATTCTTAACGCCAGGTTAATGCCTTTCGTCTTCCTAATTCCCAATAGCAATTATTTATTTTTATTTTTTCTTCTTTATTGGATATTATGTGTATAAACTTTCATTATTATCCCAATAAAACATGGTAAATGACAATGCCCGTTAAAGAAATATGGTCAAACATTCCTTTAATGCAGTGAAAAAAGCAAGTGCAAGGGAAGCTAGCAACTAAACTATGGAACAAAGACATTGTCATTTATATAAAGGGAGATAGTAGTAAGAAGTATAGCAACTAAAGGTATATATTATATATCATATTCTTAGAGAGTGAAATAAGGGAGCAAGGCCAAAAAAGGTTGTGACCCTTTGAATGTCAACAATGAACAAAAGCTTGGAATTCAGGGCTATGGTCATAGAGTGATGGACACACCTATCCAATCTATTCAGGCAATTTGGCATTAGTAATGCTCCTGCTGCTAAATCTATTATAAGTTAAATATCATCTATTGCTTATCATATAGAATAAATGACAATGAGTGAATATTGAAATGATTATTATCAATATATGTTTTAATTTTTTTTTTAAATCTAAAGATGTATGTAAAGTTTCTATTTTTAATAAAGAGTAAATTACTTTTCTCATTAATGTATTTTGTGTTTATTATGTAAATCTGCTATCTATTAAAAGCAGTAATTTTCTAAAATTTTTACATAAAACTTCTTCATGGAACTAAAAACAGATGGTGTTTATTGTATAAAAGATATAACATGCTGATCAATCAATTTGAGACACTTATGTTAGCTTTGTATTAGGCATTATTAGATGTTTATTGTGCCCAATATTAGTACTTTAGATGAGTTTAATGTTGTTGGGCTTCATTGGGCTTTAATGCAAATATTGAATAATTTTCGGATTTTGATGCATTTTGACCTTTCTTCCTTGGTTAGGTCATAACTTGGGACTCGGTGATCCAATTGAGGTGATCTTGGTGTCTTTGGAAAGCTAAGACAATGCTCTACAAGTTTCATGAAGAACTCAAGAGCTGGATCGGAATGCTAAGGGTCCAAAATTTCCCTGCAATGCAGAGTGGGTTTGCTGTCACGGAACCATCTGGGCAGTATATACATATTGGACTATATAGTGGGTTATAGGCCTCCTCTTGGGCTGAAACTTGGTCACTTGAAAGATAAGACCCATATCTCCAACTTCAATGAAGACCATTTTGTCAATAGATGTCGTTTTAGGCATGCTTCAGAAGCTACAAGTTGGTCTGAAGTTGGAAACACGTTCTTCCAACCTAACTTGAGGTAGGTGAAGTGTTTTTGGCATTTCTGGAGTTCTAAAAGTCCAAATGACATGATTCAAATTGGAGATTTTCAAGGAGACAACTGGCTACAACTTTGATGAAGACATCCAAGCCAAAATACACCGTCTAGGTGATGAATTTGAAGCCAGAAGTCGGATAAGAGTTGTTGACTAAAAGCCACCAACCATACACCAACCCACCTACCATGCACCAACCCACCAACCATGCATCAAGCTTCCATTTTTGACAAATTTCAGATTCTTATAGCTTGTATTCAGATTATGTACATGTACAAATTGGCTTCTAGGATTAGTATAAATAGACCCAACCTCTTTGTATTAGAGGCATTCAATTTAGAAGTAAGTTTCAAGAAAGTTTAAGTATTTGTGAGAGTTTTCTTTCTCTTCTTCTTCATTCTCTTTGCAATTTCGTTTTTGTTCTTTAAATTCTGAGTTCTTCCTTCCCATCCATGGAAGGCTAGGCTCTCATAATCAATCCAAGGGATTAGCCATCTTGTTGTTTAATTTGGAGATCTTGTTTTGCTTGTTCATATTGCTTAATTGTTATTCAAGTTTCTCTTCTTCCTCTTTTGATTCTTATCTAGATTAAATTGCTTAATTTGATTTAGATGTTGATGTGGTAGTAGCTTTATTATCATGTATTCAAAGAGGATCACAAAGATTAAACAATATATTAAAGCTTTTTGATAGATTGTTTAGCTTGGTTAAATTCTAGATCTTAAGTTAATCTATGTTGGATGGTGCTTACTTTATCTAACCTTGGTTAATCAAATCCTAGATGCTTATCTAGTAAAGAATTCTTGGATCATGTTAAGGCTTCTTGATGTGATCTAAGGCCAAGAACTTGGTTAGCAATTAAGTGAATTCCTTGTGATCAATGATGAGTTAAACTTAAGATCGGTAAATTTCCTTGGATTGGTTGCTTCTTTATATTTGTTTACAACTTTGAATCTCCTACTTTTATTAATCTTGTTAATCAACAACAAAACCCCCCCTTTTCTAAGTATCTTGATCTAATTAAATCTTTGTTTTTGGATCCTTGAGAGACGATTCGGTTCATTCTCTATACTACAAATTAGTTTGTGAACCTAGGTATTTTATTTGATAGGTCTCGACATCCTCTTGTCAAATTTGGCGCCGCTGTCGGATCCAAGGCAACTATTTGATCATTTCAAGATCCCATCTAACTCTAACAAATGTGTTTGTTTTGTTTTTGAAGCTTTTTCAAGTGGGATTCTGCAGATTTGGATAAAGGGCGTTGTGTCAAGAATTTTGGTTCTGGGCATCTCAGATTGATCTAATTTTGGTACTCGAATGGGTGTCGCAACTGCATTAGTCAATGAAGTTAATACCTCTTCACATTTGATCAACAAAGTGGTGGAACATAGATTGGATGAGCTCACTTCTTTGGTTAGACAAATGGCAATAGGACAACACGAACCACGTGTGCAAACCCCGCAAGAGTTTGTAGCATATGTTCTAGTTCCTCTCATCCTACGATTCATGCCCCACATTGCAAGATGATTCTCGAAGTTTCAAGACCAATCGTGGTAATGCGGTATATTTCTGGGAAGCCACAATTCCATCAAGAAGCAATGCAAATATGATCCATTCTCCAACACTTACAACCCCTGGAGGACCATCCCAACTGAGATATGGGAATGCATCAAATCAGCAAGCCCACAAAACCAAGATAGACCACCATTCCACAGCTAGCAAGGACAAATCGCTTTCAAACCACATGCCGGGACCAAGTAGACCACCATTCCAGAAGAAGGTCCTCAGTAGCCACAAAAACTGAGCCCTCATTGGAGGATTTGGTGAAACAATTGGCCACCAATAACATCCGGCCAACAGAGAACCTGAAACCACCATTCGTAACTTGGGAGACTCAATTGGTCAACTTGCCACATCAATTCATGAATTAAAGTCACAAGGTTCTCGCCAATTACCCTCTCTCAAACCACTCCAAATCCTGAGGCAATGTTAGTTTATAGCTTTACGCAGTGTAAGCAAATCAATGGACCGGCAGCGGATACTTCCAGATTCTACCCTTGGCCCGTAGAAACAAGATTCTACAAAGAACTTCAAGTTCTCAAGCAACTAATTCGTATGTCAGATGTCAGAGTCGCTGAAGAAATGATCCTACAACAAACAAGCAGAAAAATTGGATCAAATCAGTTAGCTGAATGTAAAATTCAAGATGCAGGTGAGCATCCAAAAAGTCGTGTTCCAACATTCCTCTTCCTTTTCCCAACCGAATCAATGATAATCTGTTGAGGCATATGGTTGAAACCGACTTGGATAAGGAAATTATGGAGACTTTTCGTGTTGTCGAGGTGAATATACCTCTCTTGGAGGCAATTAAACAAATCCCCAAGTATGCCAAGTTCTTGAAAGAGATGTGCACCCATAAGAGGAAGCTAAAGGGCACCGAAAAAGTGAGTATGGGGAGAAATGTCTCGCTTGATTCAGCCTCAACCCGCCTCCCAAATGCAAGGATCCGCACTTTTACCATCCTCGCACCATAGGGCACCAACAGTTCACTCATGCCTTGCTAGACTTGGGAGCCTCCATCAATGTAATGCCAAAAGTCAGCTTACACTTCCTTGCATATACGGGAGAGCTAAAGCTCACCTAAGATTGTCATTCGCTTAGCAAACCGAGCACCGCACAACCCCAGGAGTGTTGGAGGACGTTCGGTTCGGGTACATAATTTAATATTCTACCGATTTTTATGTGTTGAATATGGAAGATGAATCGCTTCTTCCCCACCCCCATTGATCTTAGGTAGGCCATTTTTGAAAACGCTAAAACTAAGATTGATGTGCATTGCCGTACCCTTTCCATGGAATTTGGTGATGATATCATTCAGCTTTAACATTTTTGATGCCATGAAATACCCTTGTGAGGATCATTCTGTTTTCATTTTGATGTCATTGATTTATTGGTTGATGATATGCATGCCGATATGTTGGCAGTTTCAAATTGTAGGATACACCGATAGCATAGCTTGTGATACTTGTTCATCGCCGCTTGACTTTTTGGTTGTAAACCCAATGCAATGTGTGGCAAATGTGGCCGAGATTTCTACATACTGTCATGCTGTTGTTAATTTGGCCGACATTGATGATTCTCATTATTAATGGCAATGATGTCGTTATTAATGATGTTGTCATTCATCCCTTTGCTAAGTGTGATTCTTTTGATTCCATAGGATATGACGATGTTGTTTTGCAAGATTGTGCACGGCTTGCGTGTACGTGTGCAACTCACGAGAATTTAGCAGATTTAGTTTCTGCCCAAAACTAGTACCGTCACCCAAGAACCACCCTCCATTGAACTTAAGCCCTTGCCCGGAGCATTTGAAGTATGCATTCTTGGAAGAAGATGAGAAGCTCCCAGGATAATGGCCAAACACCTCCAACCTCGAGCAAGAAGCACCGATTATTGGAAGTCTTGAAGCAACACAAAAAGGGCAATTGGTTGGACACTGCGGACATTCCCCGGTATTAACCCCTCCACATGCATGCA
Organism: Styphnolobium japonicum; assembly: GCA_023212625.1. Taxonomy (NCBI): domain Eukaryota; kingdom Viridiplantae; phylum Streptophyta; class Magnoliopsida; order Fabales; family Fabaceae; genus Styphnolobium; species Styphnolobium japonicum. The sequence goes on from JALBWW010000005.1 coordinate 3,782,746, forward strand.
CAGGATATTACTTGAGGAGGAAACTAAACCAAAGGAGACAACCCCGTAGGAGACTCGAATCCTCTCATTCTAGATGTGGTGAAAAAGAAGCGACTAACCAATGCAGTCGGGCATTATCTATCCCATCTCTCATGACAAGTGGGGCGAAAGCCCGGCAGTAGTTCCAAAGAAATCCGGGGCGACTGTGGCCAACCGTAAGAATGAGCTCATTCCAACCCGAGTGCATAGGCTGGAGAGTCCAGCATTGACTACGTGACGCCTCAACCAAGCCACTTAAAGATCATTACCCCTTCCGCTCATTGGATCGATGAATCTTTACGGTTGGGTAAGTCCCATTCGCTTTTAGATGGCTACCGATACTTCCAAATCCACATTGCACCGAGGATCGTGGAGAAGACCACATTTACTTGTCCCTTCGGCACTCTTTGCACAGACGGATGCCCTTCTACCGCGTAATGCCCCCGGTACCTTCCAAACACTGCATGGTGAGCATATTTTCCGATTTCTTAGAGGAGTGCATGGAGGTGTTTATGGATGACTTCACTGCCTATGGTTCTTCTTTTGATTCATGTTTAGCCACCTATCTAGAGTACTCGCAAAGATGCATTGAGACTAACCTTGTACTAAATTTTGAGAAATGCCATTTTATGGTAGAACAGTATAGTTTTTAGGCCATGTAGTATCCAGAAGTAAGGGCATTGAGGTAGATCCGCCAAGATTGATGTAATTACTTGTCTATCATACCCCACATGCGTGCGGGAAGTGCGTTCTTTCTTGGACATGCAGGTTTCTACAGCGCTTCATTCATTGCCGACTTCAAAGAAGATTGCTCTTCCACTTTCCCGCCATCAGCAGAAAGATGTAGAGTTTAATTTTGATGACAAGTGCAAGACAGCTTTCAACCACTTGAAGCAGGCCTTGAACGGTACCCCTATCATCCAGCCACCTGACTAGACATTGCCATTTGAGTTAATGTGTGATGCTTCTAACTATGCAGAGAGAGCATTTTGGCACGAGAGAGTGGGAAAGCTTCATGTGATATACTATGCTTCCAACTCTAGATCTTGCTTCGGTGCCAACTATACCACAAACCAAAAGAACTTTTAGCCATTGTTTTTGCTTTGGATAAGTTTAGATCATATTTGCTTGGTTCTAAGGTTGTTGTGTTTACCGATCATGCACTGGGTTCCTTTGAAGAAGCCGATGCAAAACCCCGACTAATAAGATGGATGCTATCGCTTCCAAGAGTTTCACATAGAGATCCGTGACAAGAGTGGAGCGGTAGAACCTAGTGGCAGATCATTTGAGCCGCATTGAAAGTGGCTTCAGATCCCTTCCCCGTACAGACTCCTTCCCGTGATGAGCAGCTTGATGCGAATGGCAAGAAGAACACCTTCCCTTGGTTTTCGACATATGGTGAATTTCTTGGTTGCTACAGTTTTCCCTCACATTTCACTCGTGCACAAATTTATAAACTTAAGAGTGAATCAAAATATTATGTGTGGGATGATCCATATTCACGTGGCGATTTTGTAGTGACCAAATTATTAGGCGATGTGTGCCTAATCAAGAGTTTCATTCTCTTAGCTTTTGTCATGCATTTGCATGTGGTGGACATTTTGGGCCTCAACGTACAGCTAGGAAAGTTTTAGACTCGGTTTATATTGGCCTACCTTGTTTCATGATGCATATTTGTTTACGTAAGTCTTGTGAGCAGTGTCGAGAAACGAGGGAACATTTCTCGCAGGAATGAGATGCCCCAAAGAATCCTCTCAGACATTGTGAAATCTTTGACGATGGGGTATTGATTTCATGGGACCTTTTCCTGTTTCCTTTGGTTATGTTTACATTTTGCTAGCCGTTGATTATGTATCAAAATGGGTGGGAGGCTAAAGCCACTCTGACCGATGATTCCAAAGTTGTTGTGGATTTTGTTAGATCACGCATTTTCTGCGGAGTTTGGAACCTTGAGAGCTATCATCGATGATCAAGGCACCCATTTCTGTAATCGGAGCATGGAGGGATTGATGAGGAAATATGGCGTGTTGCATAAAGTTTCTACACCTTACCATCCCTGCACTAATGGTCAAGCCGAGGTCTCCAATAGAGAGATCAGCGCATACTTGAAAAAATGTACCAACCTAATCGGAAGGATTGGAGCATGAGGCTTGAGGATGCTCTTTGGGCTTACCTGACCGGACTTACAAAACTCCAATCGATGTCTCCATATCGGATAGTCTATGGTAAGGCATGCCACTTACCAAGAGAAATTGAAAGCACAAAGCATATTGGGTCGTGAAGCAATGCAACATGAATTTGGCCGAGCGGCATAGAGCGGAAGTTGCGATTCACAGGAATTGGAAGAGATCCGCCTAGATGCCTATGAGAGCTCCGACTCTACACAAAGAAAGACCAAAGCCTTCCATGATAAGTTTATTCTTCGGAAGGAGTTTTTCAGGTTGGGCAAAAAGTTCTCTTGTTTAATTCTCGCCTTAAGTTGATGCCTGTAAATTAAGGTCTAGGTGGGACGGTCCGTTTGTTGTCACTAACATTTTCCTCATGGTGCAGTGGAAATTAAGAGTGAAGCCACCAACAAAGTGTTCAAAGTTAATGGTCACCGCATCAAAAATTTTTTTTAAGGAGCTCAAGATAACCTCTTGGAGGAAGTTAAACTGAATGATACCCTCTACCATGATTGATAAATACTTTGTTTAAAAAAAAAAAAAAAAAGAAGAAAAAAAAAAAATATAGAAAAGAAAAAGCCACGATTAATGTCAATTGCCAGAGATTGAATCATTATTGGGGAGGACCCATCGCTCATGCAAAATCTTCAATCACGCTCGGCTAGGACATTAAAAGTAGCGCTTCTTGGGCGGCATCCCAAGTTTTCTAACTCTTTCCTCTTTCTAACTTTGACTTATTTGTTGTCACAGGAATCGGACAGAAAAACGGTGCGAGTGAGAAAATCTATCAAAGTTTGATTTTTCTGTCTTTATTTTGTTTGTTTTTCTTTTGACAGATGATTTTTCACCGGTTAAATGGCGGATAACGGTACTCATTCGTGAAAATCTTTTTCGGTCCCTTCGCTACCCACAAACACTTTAAATCGTACATAATTTTACTCAATTTTTTCTCTCTTTCTTCTTTCTTTCGAAATGGATAATCGGCCTTTTAATCTCCGTGCAATTCCCTTCTCTCCTCAAAATGCTTTAACTAACATTTATTGTGCAAGGTTTGAGAGATTAAGGATGCTTATGCACAAAGGCATCCTCTGACATATCGCTGCGTTGATCGAAGCAAAGGTCCAGACTCGCAGGTGAATTTTCTCGACGCTCTTGTTTCATATATGCCAGGGCTAGGAAAAAGTTCATATGCAGTTAAAGAGAAGAGCAAAAAGGTTACGGTCCGCTATAAATGTGCAAGATGGACTCTGTAACACAAAATGCAAATCAATTGGAATGACGCCTATAAACCGAGATGATAAAATTAACTTCATAAAGGATGGCATGAGTAAGGAGTCTTAGATAACATTCTATTGACTCAGACGCATCCTAGTGGAGATGTGCGTAGAGTACTTCTCGATTTATGGCCAATATATTCCAAGATGAACATAAAGCGTTATAGTCTCGGGAATCGACTCAAAAAGACTCCTGTTTGCCAATTTTAAGAAAATTGGATGGAAAGCCATCGGCCCATAGAGAGCTTCAAGACGTTACTGGACGTAAAACCAGAGGAAATTGTGAGCCACAATCACACCTCCTGTAAGTATTTTTTTATTTTTTATTTTTTTTTATTTTTTTTTCCTGTTTAATAAAAAATTCAAAAAAAAAAAAATTCAAAAAAAAAATTCAAAAAAAAAAAAATTCAAAAAAAAAAAAAAAATAGCCGTATTTTTTTGAAATATGCGTTGCATATTTTTCAAACTTTTCTTCACATATAGATTAGTCTTTTATCATTGTCATATAGCTATTATCATTGTTGTGCTTATTTTCAAACTTACTCCGACACACCTGATCTACCCCACATTTATAGTTGTAATTATTACCTTTGAGTTTTGATGCCTTTAAATAATGCACTTTGCTCTCTTAACATCATTTATAAGGTGAGAGTACGAAAAAAAAAAAAAAAACAAAGAGAAAAAATGGAAGTCACTTCGTCGGATCAAGAGTGTTTGTGTCTTTTGTGGATCTAATCCTGGGAAAGATAAAGAGTTTGTAAATATTGCACACCATCTTGGTCGAAAAGTGCTAGGCGAGAGAGAAATCCGTTTAGTTTATGGAGGAGGTAGTCTTGGGTTAATGGGTTGTGTAGCAACCGCCGCACATTTAGGAGGTGGCAAAGTCCTTGGTGTCATTCCCTACCCTTTATCGACCCAAAGAAGCCCATTGGAAAAACCTTAGGGGATGAAGTAATAGTATTTTGCATGCACCAACGCATGAACATTATGATCGCCAATGCCGATGCCTTTATTGCCCTACCTGGTGGTTTTGAAACTTTGGAAGAACTCTTTCAAATTACATCCTCGTCACGAGACTTTCACCAAAAACCCATAGTATATTAAATGTTAATGGTTTTTATGACAGCTTTGTTTTGTTTTCTTGATCATCTTTGTAGAAAAAGGTTCATCTCACAAGCGACACGTCAAAAGTCTCGTAATCGCTACAACTCCCGAACAATTGCTCGATCAACTCAATGCATTTGTACCACAACGTGATCCAAAGAATGGCTCCACGGAATTGGGAACAAGGCGTGGAAAGCAAAAACTTGATTTGGACTTTTGTCTTTGTGAATTTTTGTTTTCTCTTTATGGTTTTAGTTTTTTGTAATTTTTCTTATTTCGTGCCCGATTTGCGCTTTAAGTAAGACCTTCTACACTCTTCCTATCTTTATTTTGACATTGGGGACAATGTCTTTAATTAGTTGGGGGGAGGGATAGTTGACATTACCATGTACATAGTTTAGTTAAAAAAAAAAAAAAAAAACTAATCTTTATTGTTACTAACTTTTTAGATGTATGATGGCAGAGTAAGGAGTAGTTTTGCTCTTGAGACGCATCTTAACTTGCATTTCATAATAGGTCTTAAATAATCTTTGTTCTTGTATATATATTAAAAAAAAAAAAAAAAAACACACACACACACACACAATTTTGATCTTTTCAATTGATTTTGATACAAGCATGTGTCAATCGAGCTTAATTGATGATAAAAGTATGCAAAACAGTTTATAGTTGAATCATTTTCATGATATACATGTGTATATGATTGTGGATATTAGGAAGAAGGCATGGTTGAATTGAGTGAATGTTCCATACCTTTGTGAGTTTTGGGCTTTTCCAAGTTTAATACTTACACTTGGTTATTTTCTTTCATGAGTGATGTCAATTATGAATTTATTTTCTAGAACTTGCATTGAATCGATTTGAGATTACATTGGTCTCAGATGTTGCATGAAAATGACGAGAGGCATTTTTTCTTGACTTATTTGCTTTGGCCAAATAAACCTACCTTGCATTTATCCAATTATTAACTCTCTCTAAACCTATTTGCCTATTCTTTGTTCTTAGCTCATTACAAGCTTTGAGTGAAAAACCATGTTTTACCTTACCTTAGGAATGGGAGAGCATTGATTTTCTTATTGGAGGAGTTCTTTTGCTTGCAATGATTTAAGTGTGGGGAGAATTGGTGTGTCTGAAATGCTTGGTACAAAAAAAAACAAAAAAACAAAAAAAAAAAAAAAAAACAAAAAAAACAAAACAAGAAAAAAAAAAAAACAAAAAGAAAAAAAAAAACAAAAAAAGAATAGAAAAGGAAGGAATGTGTGAAGAGAATGAGCATTTTATGGTTTTGGGTAAAACTTTATTCTTTATACTTGAATTACTCCTCAATGCTCTTTTATTCTCTTTGGTTTTAACACGCTATTATCTATATTGTTCCTTCCTTCACCTTATAAGTTCCATTACAACCTTTTGAAAGACCTCTTGATTTTTGCAATTTATTTGATCTAAGTAGTGGAGAATTGATGTATATGCAAGCCTATGGTAAAATACTTTCATAATTTGACTGAGTTAGCGTAAGCAGTTAACCTAAACACCTTGTGTGATTTGAGTAATGACACTTGTGAAGAATTTTACTCAATCAACGTACTATTCTGATTAAAGCATGATTATGCTATACTTTATTCTCAATTGATTTGATTCAACTATTCTTTGTTAAGCATACTTTACTTATTAATTATGGTTTATATTTAATACAATGCTTGTATTTAAAAATTAGTTGAATTGATTAAATAAAATATATTTGTGGTATCATCCCTGGTAAACCCTCACGAGACTACAACTCGTCCACTAGGGACACCTAGGGGTTTAAAGGCTTGTGGCACAGGCTAAGTGCCATCGTGTTTTCCTACGAAAATGGATTAGATTAGGTACAATCAGTTTTTATGTTTTTATGTTTTTAGTTTAATAATATTATGTTTCTTGTTTTTCTTTAGTTTTGTTCTTATGTGTTTTGCCCAGGAGTACAAAAGCTTAAGTGTGGGGGAATTTGATCAATCAATTTGAGACACTTATGTTAGCTTTGTATTAGGCATTATTAGATGTTTATTGTGCCCAATATTAGTACTTTAGATGAGTTTAATGTTGTTGGGCTTCATTGGGCTTTAATGCAAATATTGAATAATTTTCGGATTTTGATGCATTTTGACCTTTCTTCCTTGGTTAGGTCATAACTTGGGACTCGGTGATCCAATTGAGGTGATCTTGGTGTCTTTGGAAAGCTAAGACAATGCTCTACAAGTTTCATGAAGAACTCAAGAGCTGGATCGGAATGCTAAGGGTCCAAAAATTTCCCTGCAATGCAGAGTGGGTTTGCTGTCACGGAACCATCTGGGCAAGATATACATATTGGACTATATAGTGGGTTATAGGCCTCCTCTTGGGCTGAAACTTGGTCACTTGAAAGATAAGACCCATATCTCCAACTTCAATGAAGACCATTTTGTCAATAGATGTCGTTTTAGGCATGCTTCAGAAGCTACAAGTTGGTCTGAAGTTGGAAACACGTTCTTCCAACCTAACTTGAGGTAGGTGAAGTGTTTTTGGCATTTCTGGAGTTCTAAAAGTCCAAATGACATGATTCAAATTGGAGATTTTCAAGGAGACAACTGGCTACAACTTTGATGAAGACATCCAAGCCAAAATACACCGTCTAGGTGATGAATTTGAAGCCAGAAGTCGGATAAGAGTTGTTGACTAAAAGCCACCAACCATACACCAACCCACCTACCATGCACCAACCCACCAACCATGCATCAAGCTTCCATTTTTGACAAATTTCAGATTCTTATAGCTTGTATTCAGATTATGTACATGTACAAATTGGCTTCTAGGATTAGTATAAATAGACCCAACCTCTTTGTATTAAAAGGCATTCAATTTAGAAGTAAGTTTCAAGAAAGTTTAAGTATTTGTGAGAGTTTTCTTTCTCTTCTTCTTCATTCTCTTTGCAATTTCGTTTTTGTTCTTTAAATTCTGAGTTCTTCCTTCCCATCCATGGAAGGCTAGGCTCTCATAATCAATCAAGGGATTAGCCATCTTGTTGTTTAATTTGGAGATCTTGTTTTGCTTGTTCATATTGCTTAATTGTTATTCAAGTTTCTCTTCTTCCTCTTTTGATTCTTATCTAGATTAAATTGCTTAATTTGATTTAGATGTTGATGTGGTAGTAGCTTTATTATCATGTATTCAAAGAGGATCACAAAGATTAAACAATATATTAAAGCTTTTTGATAGATTGTTTAGCTTGGTTAAATTCTAGATCTTAAGTTAATCTATGTTGGATGGTGCTTACTTTATCTAACCTTGGTTAATCAAATCCTAGATGCTTATCTAGTAAAGAATTCTTGGATCATGTTAAGGCTTCTTGATGTGATCTAAGGCCAAGAACTTGGTTAGCAATTAAGTGAATTCCTTGTGATCAATGATGAGTTAAACTTAAGATCGGTAAATTTCCTTGGATTGGTTGCTTCTTTATATTTGTTTACAACTTTGAATCTCCTACTTTTATTAATCTTGTTAATCAACAACAAAACCCCCCCTTTTCTAAGTATCTTGATCTAATTAAATCTTTGTTTTTGGATCCTTGAGAGACGATTCGGTTCATTCTCTATACTACAAATTAGTTTGTGAACCGGTTATTTTATTTGATAGGTCTCGACATCCTCTTGTCACATGCTCTCTAACCAAATAAAACCTGAATTAATTTCTTTTCTTAACCCGCGCAACGCGCGGGTGTACATCTAGTTACTAATAACTGCAATAAGAAATACTGAGGTCAGGTTTAAAATCAATTAAAAGAGGTATAAAACCATGTTCAAGACAATCTAATTTATAGAGCAACGATAACAGAAACATTAGAAGAAAAAGAATGCACCATAAAAAGCAATTTCAAATATACTTTATACACCATCTTTCATGTATATACTTTCATATTAACATCCACAATGTTAAAATAAACTAACGAAGTACACAAAATAAACCCACAATTTTGAAGCAATTTCAAATGTATACCGCATATAGATAAACTGAATTATAAAAAATCAAGGTTTTGCTAGTTTAACTAACCGGCTTGAGAATCTAATAAAAAAACAAGTAGGCAAAATAGTCATAGAAAAATCAAAAAGCAAAAAGAGGAAAGTAAAAGGGACTCTTCATTCCATTCCATATCTCAACAATCCCCTAAATCAATTGTAAGGAAAATAAGAATCCAATTACACTAAAGAGAAAAATGTATTGCAATGACTAGAGAAAAGAAGAAAATATAAAAGAACGGTAGATGGGTATATACAAAAACAAAAACTGAGGCAGCTAATAGTCCAATACAAATGTCAGGCTTCCAAAATATGAAACGAAATACTTGTGTTTAATATTTATAATCAACATTCACTAAGCGATGATCTTGGTATTTTCTCAATGGATTCAGATCTGCTGTATCTTTTTTTTTTTTTGTATTTTTTCATGTCTTCCTAATTAAAAGATAACAACTTACTAAAAAAATCTCTCTCTCTTTTAATTGGCAATAACTTCTCTTTTAAGTTGTCAATTTTTTTTTTACAGAATTATCAACATTTAATTAAGAAGACAAAAAAAGAGAACAACATATTTGATTCCCTTATCACCACTAAAAATAATAATAATAAAACCCTATATATCAAAATAGCAAGAAATACAACATAACAAAAAATACCATTTTTTGTTTAAAACAATACAAAACTAGATGCATCTAAAGCAGAATAACATCTATATTAAGCACAGATGGTGATCCTAAGTAGTCCAGCCCAACCTATGTAGGCTAATTTACCATTTAGCAAAACACTCCAGGAAATAATGATCTTACACTATCTCTGGAAATTATATATTTCTGTAGAGTTCAGTTCAGTGAAGAAATCAGTCTCCAGTCTCCACAAAGAATGATTAGCATGTTGAAGATAACTGGCATGCAATCTTTAAAGATATAACTGGCATTGCTAGATATTTAAATTGTAACCTTAAACTTGCTTTTGTCTAATGATTGCACTCGACAAACAAACCCATCTAGTGTTTCGTCTTATGTTATTGTAAGTTGAAACTGAATAGAAGTGAGCACAGATGAAGGCACCGATCGAAGCAAAACTAAACAAAAGAAATTGTGACTAAGAAAGGGATCAATGAATTGAAATAAAGAAACAACTCAGCCTTTTATAAATAAGCTACCGCAATGAAAGTGGACGAATGGTCACTGCGCCATTAAGTGACTCTTTCCAAAACAGTTGCAGATACAATTGTCTTAATCTACACATCAATTACTGTGATGTATGAGAAAGTTCAAGGAGATAAGGGGAGAAACCCAGAAGGAATTGGTTGTGGCTTGATTGATCAAAATATGGTCATAATTTTAGTGTCGGAGGTTATAGAAAGAATGAGGGACAAAAGAAAAAACTAAGAATCCAAAAGGCTAAGACAAGGGCTAAGGTTGGAAATGGGTCGAACCGAGATGAAGTAAGACTTATTAATAAGATTCTTAGGCTTAATGAGTTAGGTTCTAATTTACAATTTATTTTTTACATTTTTTTTGTTAAAAATAATTTATTCATACAAAAAATAAAAATAAATGTTAATATATATTAAATTAAAATATCATCATTATTATTATTTTTAAAAGAAATATATATATCAAATCAGTTCACTGAGGTAATAAGTCAAACATGTAAAAGTTTAAACTTTTTTAACTAATTAAGTTGTTAACGAATTAAACTGCGAACAGATTCACGAGTTAGTTCGGTTCATTTTCAACTTAGAAATATGTATCAAATTAGCTCACGAGATAATGAATCAAACATGTGAAAATTTAAACTATTTTAACTAATTAAGTTATTAACGAATTGAACTGCGAACAGATTCACGAGTTAATTCAATTCATTTTTAACTTAGATATATCAAATCAGCTCACGAGATAATAAGTCAAGCATGTAGAAATTTTAAAATTTTTAACTAATTAAGTTGTTAAAGAATTGTACTGTGAATAGATTCATGTTACTCTATTGGCAAGTGTACCAAATCGCAAAAAGTAATAAAGTGATAAGTGAGTATCGTCCCTCAGAGATTGTGTTACCAAACACCACGTCACTAATGTAAATACTATTAGAACGATTAATTTGGATTGAAGGGAGTTCTTCAGAAAGAAACCCCAAAGAACTAACACTTTGCAATTAACAACTAATAAATTCAAGAGTAAAAAAGAAAGAAATAGCAAGTAAGAAAAATAGGGGTGTAAAATCAATGATTGAAATGTTAGGGTTCCGATTTCACTTGAATTTTCCAACTTGAGTTTGAATTCTAACTTAACTAAGCTCAATTCATTGATTAATAGTAGGAATCCTATTAATAATCAATACCCAAATCCTTGGTTTACCGATTCACTTCAACAATTTAAAACCAATTAATTCTTTAACTTGACCCTCAATTGATGAAGGCATGAAAGAATAATTGATTCCCAAATACAACCACATAACTAACATTCTCTATTCCTAGACTTTGTTAATTAAGGAGTTTATCACAAGAAGCACAATCATACATGAATTTCTCAATCCTATGCATGAACATCTATTCAATTTATGAGTGGTCAATCCATAAAAGCATTAAGCACGGTGATAAACACTTCAAATCCATGAAAAGAAACTTAGATTAAGCTTAAAAGAATTCAAACAAGTCTTTAATTCAAGCTACATCTTCACCTTAACTAGAAAGAGTTTAGAAACTCATAGAGAAAAAGAAAACTAAAACAGAGGAAAGAGCAAACTCCATTAAAGAATCAATTGGGAATAGAGAAATCTTCAATCCTTCTTGCTTTCTCCCGGTTCTCCCTTGTCCTTTGCCTTCAAACTTCTCTCAAGCTTCTTCTCCAGCCAAAAGTCTCCTCAAAAACCCTAACTTTTTCTATTTAAAGTGTCAAAATAGAGTTGAGTTGCGACACTGGCGCCTAGGCGATGGTATTGGGCGCCTAGGCGCTAGAATAACGGAAAACAACACCATGAATTAATTTCTTGGGCTCCTGGGCGCTAGGTGTGAGCGCCTGAGCGCTAGAGTAGCAGAGAGCAACATCTTGAGCGCCTGGCCGCTTGGGCGCTCAAGTGGCAGAGGGTTGTGTTTTGGGCGCCTAGGAGTTGGCGACAACAAAGAAAACCTCTGAATTTAGCTAACTTGAGCGCCTAGGCATTGGGTTGGGTGCCTAGGTGCTAGAACTCCAAAAGTGAATCACTTTACTTCAGTTCCCCAATGATGTTTGTGCTTCCAAAGTTTTTGAATTTAACCTGGGTTTAACATAAGAAAGCAACAAAAAAATTATCAATAATAAGATAAACCAAAGTGCAAAGAAAGCAAAACCAAAATCAATTAAAATGTGGGGAAAGCACCAACTAAGGTTAAGAAAAGGAAAGTTTTCTTTTAAGAATTTATTCAAGAAAACAAGGTATTTAGCACCAATGTCAATTCATGAGTTAGTTCGATTCATTTTCAACCTTAACAAGAGTAAAATAGCTTGATATATGGCAGGGAGTGTGAGAAAAAATTATTTGGCACATTACTTCTTTGACAACAAGCACGCATGGAGAATTAACGGAGGACCTGAATAAGGAACAAATGCTATGGTTAGGGCAAGATGGTGCTTAGTAGACAAACAAATGGACACATATGCAAAGCAGCAACAATTACTTGCTTTTGGAAACGCATTTTTGAATATTGTGCAGTAGCATGCATATTTTTGTTAGAAGCATCTCACACGGAGGTCAAAGTTTCTTCAATGTGGGCCAGACTAGACCGGGTGGTCAGACTGTGGACCAGTTCCTCATTTAGTTATGATTCACTTCCATAACCGGATTTATGGTTGAACCAAATTGAGCCAATCAAAATTGAACAAAACTAGTAAATCGACCGATTTTATGTGAATCGATCATCTTTTTTTAAAAAAATTTGTAATCTCTCCATCACTTAACTACTCGATTAAGAGTGATATGAGGCTTGAGAATATTGAAACCTCAAAACCCTATTATGCATTATTGGTAATGTGTGTTATGAGTCATGTGTGTGTGTGTGTATATATATATTTAATACATCATCCATTATGACATTATCCGGTTTGACCAGATGATTGACCTGGTTGAACCTGAATCGAAAACTTTTTTAGTTCACTATTCAGTCCGATTTTAATAACATTCATGTGAGAGAAATTCTTACCTTAATCTCGTAGTAATACAACAATTTCATTAAAATATAATACATGATGCATAAATTAATTTCAAGTGATATATTTTAATGGTGGTATCATAAATTATAGTATAATAAACAACACAAATTAAAACTAATGTGTGTTCTCATATTAGTTTTATATTTTATAATAAATTTTAAGCTGCTAAATGTATTATTTTGAGAATAAATAAATAGTTCTCATATTTTAAATTCTTTTTAAATGCAAATTATAATTGAAAGTTATTACATGTGTTAGTATCAGTAACATTAAAAAGCAAACTCTAAATAAGTAGATGAACAAACAAATGAAAGTTAAATAAATAATAAACATAATCTTTTATACTAGTTCGTAGATAATGAACAAGCAAAAGTTGTGTCATATTTTTGTTTTTTAGAGTTTAATTTTAATTCACTGTCAGTGTAAAGTTTATTTACACTGTCATTCAATCACGTATTGTCAAATCATTAAAAGAGTTTAATTGTCACAACAATTACCTAGAAAGTTTAACTCTTTTAATGATATGCTATGACATGATTGGATAACAGTGTAAAAAAAATTTTATACTGACAATGAATTAAAATTAAATCTTTTTTTATTTAATTTTTCATGAACTTATATTGGAAATTCTTTTACTTCTTTGACCAATGAAACCTAAATATTACTTTAATCTTATACTTTTTTCATCTTATTATTGTCTGATATTACGGGAATTACTCCAATATCCATCTTTTTTTTAGGGTATTGGTACTTAAGATGAGTTGTCAAGTATTCATTAATTGTTATTTATATTTAATAGACTTTTAAATATTTATTATGAAACCAACAGTCAATAAATAATTAATAACTTATCATAAATACCAAACTCATCAACGTCTATAACAACTCCCTTTTATTACTATTTATGCCATAACTTTCAAGAAAACCCCTCCTGTAGGAATGGATCTTCACGGAGACCTGGGAGCCTTGATCTCTCCAAAAAATTTAAAAATCACATAGAAGTATTTAAAAAAATTACACGTACCTCTCTTAAATATTATAAAAACATCATATCACCACCTAAAAAATTTTGTTCAAAATCCGCCATTGTCCCCCTAAATTATGCCATATATATAACTCGTGCTAGCTACCTTCCACGAGGTCAAGCTGAACAAATTAATTCCTCATAATTCACGTCGTTCATGGTACATCAGATTGATCATAACGTGCAATATAGGGTGTCCAACTTGTGAATGCATGTACTTTTTTTTGTTGACGACTACCACTCAAGTGAAAAGCTTATAAGGTTAAAATTACTACCCTCAAGCAACCAAAACTTAATTTTAATCAAGTTGGACGTCAATAGCAATAGAAGGAAACGCCCAAAAAAAAAAAATGACAGATCGAAGTTGGAGTAATCAATATAATTGTACTGCACCGACATACACCCATAATAATCTAATCAAATTAGCTAATGAGTTATAGTTGAACGGTTCCTTCAATTCATTTTCCTGTTAGGTAAATGGACTCGGTAAGAACAGTCTAAAGGGACCACCACCAGTTTTAACTCAATCGCCATCCCTAGAAATAAAAATTACTACATGAGTAATGGTCTATCCTCACATTTTTCTAATTATTTAAAATAAAAATTTAAATAAAAAAAATAAAAAAATTTATATCTTAAAACAAAAAAAAACATTTAGTATTTTTTGTTTAATTAAAAAATTATTAAACTGATTGATTAAAAGGATATAAAATTACTTAAATATCAAATAAATAATTTTATATCTTCTTAATAAATTATTTCTTTTTAATTTCAAATAAAAAAATAATATTTTTTTAATTTTCAAGATATTAATTTTTTATATTATTTATTTATTTATTTATTTATTAAATAATTAAAAGGATATTAAGAGAATTTATTATGTATGAATCCTGATATCAAATTAATTTAGAGGATTTGATTCTTTTAAGGAAATATATAAATAAATGTGGGAGACATCCCAATTCCCAAGTCAAAGTGTGAAGTAATGTTGTAACTGACATCAAAGCCAACGACCCACCCAAACCAAACTACCAAGTCCACCATTATATGCGTCACAAGATGGAGCGGTTTAACTAACATCAATTCCTGTTACGTACATTTCCCAAGCCCCAGTATAACGCAACCTAAATGCAAGCTTCTTTTCGTTCAACGCAATTCACATCCTCTATCGTTAGAACCTAGAACTAGAACTTTACAACTAGTCTTCCCCTTCTGGTTCCTCCTTAGCAATTCCTTGAACTGAACCCGATAGCCTCTCATGGGAAACCATATCTCACTTCGTCCCTCAGATGCCACGGGGAAAATTGTTTACTGGGATGGCTCGGTTCAAGAATTTGACCAACCGCTAACCGTGGCAGAGCTCATGTTGGAGCATCCACAACAGGTAGTGGTTGAGTTCCATTCAGCTGTGAACCAGAAAAGGCCAACTCCATTGCCTGCTGACAAGAAGCTAGAGATGAACAAGATATATCTGATGCTTCCCGTGAAGCGAGGGAAGCCAGTTGGATTGAGCAGCGAAGAAAGTCGCCGCATTCTCTTGATCGTCAATTCTGCTCTGCATTCCAATTATCTCGTGTCTTCTTCAAAGTTTCTTCCATGGCTTGCCCGTCTATGCCAGACCACTACAATTGGAGAAGCTGAAGCCGTTGAGGTGCTGAGAAAGGAAGAAATGCAGCAGACGGAAGAGAGGTACGAGTTTTCTGAGTTTTTGCCAGAAATGATGGAAGGGAGGCCAGAATATTTGAGTAGGCAGTTGTCAGGGAAGGGGTGGAAGCCTAGCTTGGACACCATTAAGGAGAAGAAGATTGAGAGAAAACTCACTCATTGGTTGTTCCTCAAGAGTTTTTAGTGGTAGTGATTTTAATTACCATCAAATTAGTGAAAATGTTGTTGCGTTATGTGGGTATTACTATATGTAAGAAAGTAAAAAGAGAGTTGAGTTGTGCCTCGAGTATGCATGTGTATCTTAGGTAATTAAGGTCCTCGTTTATGTATATGAACTTCTGTGACAGGGAGTAAAGCTGCCCAAATGAAAATGTGATGTAGCCCTTTCTTCAGTTTCTTGTGATTTAATTTAGCAGAATCAAAAGCGATTAGAACATTGCTTTATGCTCCTATATGTACTATATGTATGCTAAGTGTTCACATAAATTAATTATGAGACTTCATATATTTTATGTTTGTTTTTCCCCCGGTAGTTAGAGGATATACTAGCTAGCACAAATTAAGCATGAATGTACAGAGGGATATTGATAAGAGTTCCCTTCGTGTCCAGAACGATAATTACATACATTCCTAGGATAGTTTAATTTTCCCGTTGATCATGATTGTATAGAACAAAATAATACTCGAAGGGAACATTATCCAGGAAGATAACAGTCGAGTCATAATGTCTCGTTGAAGCAAGGCCGCACCGTCGTTATATGAAATTCCATATAACGTTTGTCACAAGTCATCAGTATTTGCTATTATTATTATTATTATACAAATATTAGTTCTTACCAGCACTATTTTATGGGACAGCACAATATATACAAGCGTTTTCTAAGGAACATCCATGTTGACTCAAAAAGTGATGAAACTAAATAACTCTTATATATCAAGTTATCAACTTTTTAGTACCCTTCTCTCTACCTACCTAAAGATGCGATACTATTAAGTCAAAGTAAAAAAAAAAGACAAATAAAACTCAATATAGTATTTTGTATTCATTAAGTTAAGGTAGTTACGTTTCTGCACATCTTTGCATGAATTTCTTTTTTATATTTTTTTTTATTTAGATGGTACGTCTTCTATATCTATTCTATTTTCTTATCAGGGATAATAACTATAACAATTATATATTTTTGACAAAAAAAAATTATATATGAATAATGACCCTAAATTAGTCATGTATCTACCTCTAAAAACGACGAATTGAAGTGCCTCGTCACTAAATCATCAGCAGGTTCTCTTGCATTGAAACCATTTGCATGAATTGATCACAAATTAATGTCGATGTTAATTGAGATGCTGACTTCCTGGTTAAACATAAATAAAAACTTTCTTCTCCTTGTCATATGTGATGTGTGGCACTCACCCCTTCAGAGAAAGAGAGATTCTTAGGTGAAATACAGTTCACCTAATTAACTTGATGGACTGAATGATCCATATTTACATTGTGCAATAGATCATGTTACAGAAAATAAATTTGAACTATTATAGTCACTTATCTTAAGTGCTTACAGTACACTTTGAAAATTTCCCCCTAAGATCATCCCCATACTGCTCGTGGATAGCTCAGACATTTTGTTCAGTTCACTAGACCTCAGTTTCTTTTTTCTTATTTATCTTACGCACCAGAAAAATTAAGTCAAATTAATAAATAAATACGTGGATCTGTCTTTGATTTCTTTTGTTTCGGTCTAGAAGGACCAGAACTATCTTTGATTACGTAACAAGAATGAGCTTCCCCTATAAGTTTAGCTGATTTTGACAGCCCAATTCTATAACCAGTACCGACCCACTACCAAACATGTTTAATGGCCCAAAAACCTTAGCATTTTATGGAAACTGTTGAACGAACAAGAGTGGGCCTAATGGGTACTTCAACTTCGTGTTTACAGCTATCCAAAATCAGGAAATGGAATCGATGTTTTGTAGAAAATAGCTCTTATTTTACTAACAAACAAGAGGGAGAACCCCTCAAAACTCTTTTGGTGATTTGAGGCACTACTTTTCTTAGTAGCTTATCAATGTGGGATAATTAGAAGGGACGATTCAAAAGATGAATATTTGTGTTAAGTGTATGCATATATATAGGCTTTTCTCTGCAAATGCAAACTGCCCCTGCCAATCCCAAAAGCCAGAGGGGAGGGGACCCAACCCAGCTTGCTTTGCTTCGTTCTTACCAAAGGGTAAAGGTCCACATCCGTCATAATGCAATTAGGTATAAGCTCTCCCACGTCAACTGCTTATCATATGATACCACCCCATAATTGGTTATTAACCTCGTCATTTTCTGAACCACCATCACCTTTCACTACCACCACCATCCCCCTCTATTCCCTTGATAGCGGCAATACAGAAATAAAGCTGGATTGCCTGCTATGTTACGACTGGAATTTCATTATCCAACTCACCGAAGTGGAATTCTAACCAATAACCAAATATTAGATCCACATGCACCACAATGAAAAACGAGTCCAATGAGTACTTCTACGTACAATTTAAAGTGGATCATATAATATAACCCAATCGGGCCACCAAAAGATAAAACACAATTATAGCTATGTATGAAAACAGCGACAATTGGCTGCATTAGGGGAGAGTGAGGAGAGCAAATATGTTTGGATTTCTAATTTCTAATGCTAGGTAAAGCATCATATAGAGACGCGAGAAAAGAAATGAGCCATTCTCTGTCTTCCTTTCTATCAACTATCTAAGTCAATGTAGAATCTATAGCATGATCACAGCCAATAACAAAATGAAAGCAACAATACGAGCCCTTCCCTATTTATTCTTTCTCTTATTGGCTTCGAATAAAATTTTGAATAAGATGATATAAATTGACCTGTCAGTTAAATACAGAATATTACTATTTACACAATTTTTACAATTACAATTGTGCATATTACTCACTTCTATATGTCATGGGCACACGATATGCTTAAATCTCAAGCAATGGTACGTTAATTTATAGTGATTAACATTGCAGTTGCGAAAGGAATGTGGAGCATATTCTGCCGAGTCCCAGCAGGGACACGCGACGTGGTACCATCACGTGCTGGGCTGTGAGGTGTCTTTCAGTATGGGCTAACAACAGTCTCCCATCTGATTGATAAGCACAAAGTAGGCTGGTCGACCCCAAAGACAACAAAAATAACAGCAAAAGAATATAATAATTAAATAAAGGGTCTGGGGAGTGAGTGGGACAATGTTTCAAAAGTCAGATAGCTTGTGAAGGGAGCATTGTTATCAAGTTAGCATGGTGTTTCAAAGTTTGTTAATGGTAGGAAGGCTAGAGTCCAGAGGATGATGCCTGATGCGATGTGGTAACATTCTGCACCAAACTGTTTCAAACATATCCTCATACAAATCCATCCAATTGTTGTGCTTTTCTTATTGGGGCTTTTACCTTTGTTTATTTTGAGAGAAATGGAGAAGAGAAAAATAGAAGAAAAATGAGAAAATTCTTTTATTTAATTAGAGGAGAAATAAAAAAGAAAAAAATAATAATGAGTCTACAACTTTTTTATTTCTTTCCTAAAGTGAGAAGAAATAGATAAAAAATGAGTAGATGTGAAAATTTGACTAATATACCCTTCTTTTTTATTTTATAAATAAATAAAAGTAAATATGTATTTATAACAAAATTTAATTTTATTTCTTTCTTATTTCTCTCTTAATTCTCTTAATCCAAATAACTTCAAAATTTATCTATTTTTTACTTTATTTTTATTTATTTATTTATTTTTATTTTATTTTTTTCATCCTATTTCTCTCATTATCCAAACAAAACCTTAATGAGGCTGATTGGTTACATTTGCAAGTAGTAAGCTCTTGTTGGTGATAGCGGGAACTTTTTTTTAAGAAAAAAAGACAATCTCTTATTGGTACCGTACAGTGCCATCATGCTACCATATTGTATAGGCATCCTTGGGTAAATGATAATAATAACAGTACTAGGACGAAATTGCGTGATGACTAATGTATGATCTGTTTGAGTGTACAGTCAATGAGTCAAACGTAGCCCGTAAGTATATTACTATATTGTAAATTATTTAACATTATTTCAATCATGAAGTTTTGTCTAAAATCATTTGTATTTATTTATGCCTGTTTGATGAAATTCTTGGTACAAACTTTCTCCTCTCTTTGATCTCTATTTTTGGTTACCCAAAAGATCATCAGGTGCACTTGTAGGTCACTAGTAACAACTAACAGACCCAACCGTCAATACTACGAAATTTGGCATGTATTTCTATATCATTTAAAGCTATCTGAGCTCAAGTAAATTTGATTCCTTGAAGCCTATGCTGAAGGGGTTGGTCCACCAGACCAGTAATTAACCTTGTTGATCCTGAGCCTGATCGATGATCATCAGGAACACATTCTCTTTAGAAGGCCAAAGAAAAAAAAATGCTAAATACTTTAATAAAATTATAGTAACAAAATAAAATAAAAGTAAATAATTATTTATAACATACTAACCAAAATAGACAAAAGAAAAAATTTAAAAGAGTCGTGTGATATTTTTTATTTTTAATATTTTGTTATTTCTTTGCGGTTGTTATATATGCTTCCATAGATGAGTAGGTCTATGGTATTTGGGTGGTTAAATTTTAAAAAATAAAATAAAATTGTAGTAGTCAATTCATATTTAAAAAATAAAATGTATACAATCTACAAAAAAATTGCAAACATTTAAGAGTATGAAGTGTTATACATTCGAACTCTTTTATTGATGTTGCTCCAAGTTCTCAATGCCCAAAAGTACACAGTGATACATGCAAAGACATTCTGACATTCAAATAAGTTGTTTGCTTGTAAAGAGTTCAAAATATTAAAGTGAGAACATAATTGTTTTAGCTTCCTTTTATAAGACTCGGTAAGCTTTAGGGTGT
The DNA here is from genome assembly GCA_023212625.1 of Styphnolobium japonicum. Taxonomy (NCBI): domain Eukaryota; kingdom Viridiplantae; phylum Streptophyta; class Magnoliopsida; order Fabales; family Fabaceae; genus Styphnolobium; species Styphnolobium japonicum. The sequence continues at coordinate 3,803,154 of JALBWW010000005.1, forward strand.
TTATGTATTTTTATGGACGTGAGTTATAGTCGTTGTGCAATTGATAAAGGCGGAGTATTGATGACGCCAATAAACTAGAGATTTGCTAACCATTGCAAAGGGGCGGTTATGAGATGTGGGCTGACTTGAATCCATCGATCCAGGGAGGAACATGAAGTATGAACACTGAAAATCGAATGAGGGTCAATGCCTGATGACCGTGTTGTGGTGTTCAATTCCCGGTGATTCTCTTTTTGTATTATTTTCTTTTTCTCTTCCATTTGGTTCTCTGATTTCGTTTTGAACTCTAGGTCTCTGCAGTGGGCCTAGTAAATCTCTAGAGGAGGCTAATCCAATTAAACACATGCAATGATCAGCAAGCGATTTAATGCTAGATAATTACTCCTTTAACTCTTATAATGAATTACTCTTCTCATTAATTATGTCTTATATATAGAATATAAAAAAGACATTTGCTAATATGGGTACTATTTAAAGAATTAAAATATTAAATGTAAAAGTACAACACTAATATTTGAAAATTCAAAAAGTATTTAATATTTTTTTATTAAATAATTCAAAAAAATTATTAAAAAATATTAAATGTTTCTTAAACTTAAAACACTAGCAAGACCTTATAAAGGAAAGTTTCATTATTTATGTGGTTATGTCTCTTAGTATCAAGTTAAGGGTGCTTTTAATAAGTGCTCTTAGAACATTAAAATATTTAATATTTTTTAATAAAAAATTTAAATTAATAAAAAAAATATTAAATATTTTACTTTTATATTAAATATTTTTAGTTTAATTCTTTAATAAGTACACAAAAGACGCTTTTTGGCAAATAGCTAAGTGGAAATGAGAGAATTGTAGATTTGGAGCAAAGATAAGAATGAAAACTTCATAATTGAAACCTAACATTCTGCAACACATTATGGGCGCCTTCCCAAGAAAACCTAACAAAGCTTTTCATTAATGTTCTTTTTGGCAGAAACAGACCGCAAACTCAAGTGGATAGTTTCTTATTCTGATTTTGTTCCGGTCCTCTGTGTCCATCCATCACCACAAAATGCAGACTACAATACTGCTAATCCAATTACGCATATCCCAATCTGTAAAAATAAGACCTTTTTATCACTACTTGACAACCCCCTCCCCCCCCCCCCCCTCTCTCTCTCTCTCTCAAACGATGCCTGCTCCTACGTCATCCTTTAGAAAAACAAAAATAAAAAACTAGACCAAGTGAGGCAGAGACATTGGTAAAATGGCGGGTTTTGGTGTTACCAAAAATTGGATGCACAAGTTAATTATAGGAATTAGTTCCACCGAGGAGCAATTTACTCTGGTTGGAGACCTTCCATTGTTATAGAAATTGACCCTGCACATATCCGAGGAAGATTCTTGTTCACCACCGAAAAGTGATATTGCCATATTGGTAATGTCCTCCTCTGTTTCTCCTTTCTTAGCTACCAGGTCAATATTTATTCGTAGAAGGAAAAAAACAAAACAAAACAAAAGATAGTGCTACTGCCTACCCTCTTGTTTTTGCAAAGTAATGCTTTCTTTTTTCTATCTTTCGGTAATGCAATTTTATTAAGGTTTCACCGTCCAGATATGGGATATCCCTCATGTCTGGCTCCGTGTTTGAAATGAGTTAATTATCTGAGCCAAAAGCTCGGTCCCTGATCCTGGCCTCACTTGTAAGCGAAGCTACTGTCCACAGACAAGCACTTCCGTAGATATCTAAAACTGGAGAGGGCCATTAACTTCTTGTAATTCAAACTGTGCTTTCTTGATTTTTAATTTCCGTTGGATCTGACTCCACTTTGATTTTGATGTCTCTGATTTTTTAATCAGCTCCCTGTGAATAATGTGTGATATGCTCGACCTATTTCAATTTTAGTCTATTTTACAAAGTTAACAGCTCAACTAACTAACTAAGAGTAAAAAATATGAAACAACTGAATAGTTGTTGTATGTTTTTGGCAACATTGTTAAAACTGGATCGGATAGTGAACTGGAATAGTTTTCGATTCAGATTCAATTGGTTTCACCGTTTAGTCAAACCGGATAATGTCATAATTACGTATTAAATAAATATACACATATATAATTCATAACACACATTACCAATAATAAAATGCATAATAAAGTTTTAGAGTCTCAATTCTCAAGTCTTATATCACTCTTAGTTGAGTATTTAAGTGGTTAGAAAACAAAAAAAATATTTAAAAAATTAAAAAAAAAAGATGTGGCCGGTCTAACCGGTCCGATCTGTTTTGACCGATTTTGTTCGATTTTGACCAGTGCAACCTGATCTAATCATAAATTTAATTTTGACATTAAATTATAACTGAAAAGAAGACCGATTTATGGTCCGACCATCCAGTTCGGTACAAATAACCATGATTTTTGGGTGTATACATTATGTTTTTGGTGTATACAAACAACTCACTAGTTAACTAGCTTAACAACGATTTGACTCACTAATATTGAAGATTGGTACATTTGATGGATTGCACCAACGAAGTCAATTATTTTTTCAACATTTGAGGTATTTGGCAGAGAAAAAAGATCAGTTAATATCGCTTGCCGTAATCAATGTTAAGATTAGGTGAATTATTGAAAATTTTAATGCAGGTTCAATTATTTAAATTGATGAGTGAACCGGACCATGTTATAATAATAACTTATATATAATAATATAAAATATATAAAAATACTTCTAAAGTAAAAAATATTAATTTTTTTTAAAAAATAATTGGTCGATATAATAAGATAAATCAAATTATTAAATTAAATTTTAATTAATTTAAAGTAGTCTGATAATAAATTTAATTATAAATTAAATCATAAGTATTCAATTCAGGTAGAAGTGAGGAGACCGTCCCATCCCGTCTGATTTTGTCAACAATGGCCATAAGCATTAGTCATTAGGTCATGACTCTCTCTCTCTCTCTCTCTCTCTTTTTTCTTTTCGGACATAGTTTCTTTAGGGCCTTAGGCTTCTAAACCTTCTTTAGGGCCTTAGGCTTCTAAACCAGAATATATCATAAAAGTTTGGACCACCTAATCATTTTCTTGGCCAAGATAAGTTATGCTTGCCAGATAAACATTAGAAAATGTTAACGCCAAAGTAAAGAAAGTCAATCTCAAGTATCTAACATAACTCGTATCCTAATTATGAATGTCTAATAAGTAGGACCAACTATACCCCGGCAACAGGGTCACCAAGACCAATATGCATACGGCATCAATGCTCACCGTTCCTCTGTGTGCGCGTATATATATATCATTTTGATTTTTATATGAAGTTTGGTCATATTTCTTACACACATCCATAAATATGTAAGCGGGAACAAGAATAAATCATTGTGAAAAAAATACGCCATATCAAAAGTAACATTAAATAAAAGAGTTTAATTTTAATTTACTGTGAGTGTAAAGTTTTCTTACACAATTACTTAATTATGTATTGTCAATTCATTAAAAAAATTTGATTATTATAACAACTACTTTAAAAGTTTAACACTTTTAATGGTGTGTCAATACATAATTAGATAATAGTATAAATTTTTTTTACACTGACAGTGAATTAAAATTAAATCTTAAATAAAAATGCTGTAAAATAAATATTAATAAAAGATCCCACGGTTGTTAATTTGCTAAATTCATAACTAAGCAATTAATAATATACTTGGGGTTCAAAACAGGCAGGTAGGTTCCCTCGGTTGTTAATTTGTTAAATTGGCTTGGCGATCTTTTTTTTGTCAGTCACCAACTTGATTGAAATCTCACCAGCCAAGTTGCCTCATTTTCTTAAAAAAAATAAAACACATAATGGAAAATCCAATCATCAAAGAGCCAGCTACTAGCTTAGCTAGCTCTATCTATTACAACTTCATCAAACAGTGGCACTTTGATATGTCACCTCACCTATATATAATGTTCCCTCCATCCCTTAACTTCTCAATCCTCCAACCCCTACATTTATTCTCAATCTCCCACCCCCCCACAAAAAAAAAATGTCTTCCATCTTCTCACCTCTCATTACTATCTTCCTCCTCCTCCTCCTCTTGGGTGCAGAGGCACGTGACCCATTCGCCTGTGACCCAAAAGATGCAGCCACAAAGAACTTGGCGTTTTGCAGGGTATCGCTGCCGATACCGGGTAGGGTGAAGGACCTCATTGGAAGGTTGACACTGCAAGAGAAGGTTAGCCTGCTAGTGGACAATGCCGCGGCGGTTCCACGGCTTGGGATCAAAGGTTATGAGTGGTGGTCTGAGGCACTCCATGGGGTTTCAAATGTGGGTCCCGGAACTAAGTTTGGTGGCCCATTCCCTGCCGCCACTAGCTTCCCTCAAGTCATCACTACCGCTGCTTCATTCAATGCAACCTTGTGGGAGGCAATCGGACGGGTGAGATTTTCTTTTGCGTACAATTAAATCAAAGTAAAAAGCATTAATTTACCACATTTACTCATATCTTTTAAGTAAATAAACAAACAAAACAAAAACACTTTTTTATCTTATCAATTTCTTATTAGACATGTAATTTTACTAAAACTTATATAACTAAAATTATATATTAAAAAAATTATACTTACTTTCATACCATTAAATTTATTTTCGAATTTATTTAATATCACATTAAAAAATTTATAACAAATTTATATATAATTAAACAAATATTAAGCGACAAAATCATATGGATAAGAAAGCAATATTATTTTCAAAAATATTAAATTTTATATAAATTTATAAATATTTTAAAATAAATTTACTAAATATAATATAATATGATTTTATCTCTTTATTAATGTATGTGTGTTATTTATTTATGAGTAAATATTTAATTTAATTTTTTAAAAATATAAATAACGTTAATTTAGTCTTTTAATTATTTTTTTATTAAATTAATTTTTTTAAAAAATAATTTAATATTTAAAATTAATTTTAAAAAATTAATTTAATATAAAAAATTAGTATTTAAAAATTATTTTAATATTAAAAAATTAAATTAATATTACTTATATTTTAAAAAAATAATTAAATATTTATTTTTTATTTATTTATGTGTATTTTTTATTTATTTATTTGCTGATATTTTGTTCTATTTTTTGTTGAGTTGAGTTACCAACATTGCTTTAGAGCTTTGCTTCTGTTTTCTGAGCTGGATGGAATAGTTTAATAGTAACACTAGCAGTCTAGCATTACAATAATATGGGCACATTGCACTTAGATACAACCGTACACTGTGCATGGAAGGGTATGTCAGACATTGATTTAATACTCTACCTTGACTTTTATGCTTAAGGGCTAGGAGTGCGAAGAATCTTACGCAAATCAAAGACTATAAAAGTCTCAAGAAAAAATAGATCAGGATAACCTAATGAAAACTCAATTTATTCAGTTGAGACATTGCACTTAGATTGTATCACCGTGCACTGTGCATGGAAGGGTATGTCAGACATTGATTTAATCTTCTACCTTGACTTTTGTGCTTAAGTGCTAGGATTGCGAAGAATCTTACGCAAATAAAAGACTCTAAAGTCTTAAGAAAAAATAGGTTAATGAAAAGGAACTCACTTTCTTCAGTTAAGACATCACGTATAAGGCTGCTTCAATTCCTTGCAGTAATAAGAATATATTGTATTTGAGTGAAATTTCATAATTACCAGTGACTTATATTATCACTGAAAATAATTAATTTTGGGATAGAATGAAATAACTCTTAGAAAATTCTTATGGTGAGTACAATAAATTAATTTTAACAAATGAAATTTATGATTTTTTTTTAAAAAACCACAAATAATTTTATTTTATAGTAGTTCAATAAATTTTAAAAATATTAATTGAATTTTAAGCATTAAATTTTTAAAATTTTTTTACACTAACTTAGCTTTATCCTTTTCTTTCTAAACAATTAATGAGGTGTTATTTTCATCTAAACAATTAATGAGGTGTTATTTTCAACTAAATCATGATTGGTTCACTAATTTATTTCATCTTTTTCGTTTTGCTTAGTGATTGGTTCATTTCTCAACTTGCATGTCATTGTGACTGTGGCATGTTCATTCACCCTTTCCTAACCAACTTCCACATCATCACAATTTTACGAAGTTTGTGAACCTTTTAGTTTTATATTTTCAGTATTTTTTTTAAGACTATCGTATTTAAGAGAAATTGTTAAATATTTATTATAAAATTAGTATTTAATAAATAATTGACAAAGATAACAAACTCATAATACCATAACAATTTGATCAATTGTAATATTATTTTTTTCATATTATTATTTAATAATATGTTAATATATTATTAAAAAAATTAAAAATTTTAAATAATTATTATAATAAAAAAAATTCATAATTTATTAACATATAATTAAAACGGTTGCGAAGATAATATTAATCTCTATGATCTTCTTCTTAAGGGAAAGAGAGAAAAATTCTAACGTAGTAATGCGCAGGTTGTCTCGGACGAAGCAAGGGCGATGTACAACGGAGGAACGGGGGGGCTTACGTACTGGAGCCCAAACGTTAACATTTTCAGGGACCCAAGGTGGGGCCGTGGACAGGAGACTCCCGGTGAGGACCCAATGCTAGCCGGTAGATATGCAGCCAGTTATGTGAGGGGGCTACAGGGAACGGACGGTAACCGGTTGAAGGTGGCTGCTTCTTGCAAACACTTTACGGCTTATGACCTTGATAATTGGAACGGTGTGGATCGCTTCCACTTTAACGCACAGGTACTGCCTTTTCAATTCAATGCATGTGGATTTGGGCATCTTCTTCTTAGAGGGGACCATTCATGAATCATATCCATTCTTGTTGATATTATCCACTGCTGAGGTAGCTTGGTAATTTTCAATACGCCAACATTCCAGTTTACGCTTTTGGTAGTCCAACTCCAACATGATTCGTAGGATCTGTGGGTCCTTTTATGTATTTCTTCTTTCTTATTCTTTTGTGACTTAGGATACTCCGATTAATGTTAACAGATAAGGAATGACTCAGATGATTGGACGTCAAATAATTATTATTATTATTCTGCTCTCTCGCGTAGAACCTAATCAACTTGGGATTTGATAACTTGATATGCATTGTAATGAATGAATCAACTTTTTTTCGACTAGCTTTTGTTTAACTCAACTCTAGCCACATCAACTTGTGCATAATTTTGAAAAACAAAAATATGTAAATTTTAGAGTTTAAAGCATGAAAATCAAATGAACATGTCAGGGACTCGGGGGTGCAAATTGTAACATTTCAATTAAATTGAACAATATGCTTTGCTTGTTTGAGCTGTTGTTGCACTATATTCTTGAGGATTGATCATGTTGTCGGGCCATGGATGCCTTTTGTTTACAACTTTCCACAGCCCTTATCCAAACAAGGAAGACAAGAGGACCTACTAATTATATTGTAATATTATTATTTTTTTGGTTAACTATTGTATTATTATAATATTATTTTGAGTAGAACCTCATTTTAAGCGTGATGCGCAGGTTAGCAAGCAGGACATAGAGGACACGTTCGATGTGCCATTCAGGATGTGTGTGAAGGAAGGCAAAGTGGCGAGTGTGATGTGTTCTTACAATCAGGTCAATGGCGTCCCTACCTGTGCGGACTCCAACCTCTTAAAGAGAACTGTTCGTGGCCAATGGCGTCTTGATGGGTAAGCTTACAAATAGAATACCAAATGCTCATTGGATGGTCAAACGAATAACGTTTGTCTTTTGCTATGCTATGGCTTAGGTACATTGTATCAGACTGTGACTCTGTTGGGGTGTTTTACACTAGCCAACATTATACATCAACGCCAGAAGCTGCTGCTGCCGATGCCATTAAAGCAGGCCAGTTACTGATACCGAATTTATTTTGGTTAATTTCTTCAACATTAATATATTATTATTAAGAGAAATAGGAGCCCAGTAGCTTTTTTTTGGGTCTTGACTCTTGAGGCCCAATAGATGAATGAGATGGTCTTTGCAATATTGTTACAGGTTTGGATTTGGACTGTGGGCCTTTCCTAGGACTGCATACGCAGAATGCGGTAAAAAAAGGCTTGTTAAGCGAAGCTGACGTGAACGGTGCTTTGGTGAACACACTGACTGTCCAGATGAGGTTAGGGATGTTTGATGGTGAGCCATCAGCTCAGCCATATGGCAACCTGGGTCCAAAAGATGTGTGCACTCCAGCTCACCAAGAGCTCGCCCTTGAAGCTGCCAGACAAGGGATTGTGCTCCTTAAGAACAGTGGTCCCTCTTTGCCTCTCTCCCAACGGCGTCACCGCACCGTGGCTGTCATTGGCCCCAATTCTAATGTCACTGTTACAATGATTGGCAACTATGCTGGTAAATCAATTTTATCATTCTCTCAAGATATCGACAACTAGATCTAAGCCCGTCTCGTTACAAAAGAAAAGGAAGGCCTAAGTTGTTGACCTGAACCCCATTGCAAATAAATTGTATGCTCTATTGCTATATAGCTCTAACTGTCTCTATAACTTGCATATTAGGTGTTGCTTGTGGATACACCAGCCCCTTGCAAGGAATAGGGAGATACGCCAGAACTATTCACCAGCTGGGTTGTGTAAATGTGGCTTGTACTGATGACAAGCAATTTGGGACGGCTCTAGATGCAGCCCGTCAAGCAGATGCGACGGTTCTAGTGATGGGCCTGGATCAGTCAATTGAGGCCGAAACCGTGGACAGGGCTGGCTTGCTTCTGCCTGGGCGTCAACAAGATCTCGTGTCAAAGGTGGCAGCTGCCTCAAGGGGCCCAACTATTTTGGTCTTGATGTCTGGTGGGCCAATAGATATAACTTTTGCAAAGAATGATCCTCGAGTTGCTGGCATCTTGTGGGCTGGTTATCCGGGCCAAGCTGGTGGTACTGCCATTGCAGATATCTTGTTTGGAACCGCCAACCCAGGTTTGTTAGTTTTTTTTTCACTTTTCTTCTCAGTTCTCAAAAGGCCCATTCTAGGTCCAACTGAGCTAAATGTAAATGTAAGACAATACTATACCATGTTTCACTTTCAGGAGCTAAGCTGCCTGTGACATGGTACCCACAAGAGTACCTTAAAAACTTGCCAATGACAAATATGGCAATGCGACCAAGCCGATCCACAGGGTACCCAGGAAGAACCTATCGATTTTACAATGGCCCAGTGGTGTATCCATTTGGATACGGATTGACTTACACCCACTTTGTTCATACATTAGCTACTGCGCCCAAAGTGGTCTCAGTTCCCGTGGATGGCCACCGCCATGCCAATAGCTCGAACATTTCAAACAAGGCAATTAGAGTGACACATGCACGGTGTAGCAAGCTCTCCATGAGCCTTCACGTCGACGTTAAAAATATGGGCTCCAAAGATGGCACTCACACATTGTTAGTGTTCTCGGTACCACCTACCGGTGATGGTCAGTGGGCACCAAACAAGCAACTGGTGGCCTTTGAGAAAGTCCATGTTCCTGCCAAGGCTCAGCAGCGTGTCCGAGTCAATATTCATGTCTGCAAGCTCCTAAGTGTGGTGGACAGGTCTGGGATTAGGAGAATTCCAATGGGGGAACACAGTATTCACATTGGCGATGTTAAACACTCAGTATCACTTCAAGCAGCGACTCTTGGGATTATCAAGTCCTGAATTTTGGGGCAAGATCGGGAACATGTTCCATGTACTCACGTTCGTGGCATTTGTGTTCCTGTCTTTTCCTGCCAAATCTGCATAGAGTATAAAGTAAATAGTAGTATGCCAAGAAGATTTGAAAGTTTTAACTTCCAACTACCTACTTAGGGTTTTGGTTCTAAGGAACCGTCAATTCAAACCGCAAACTGTTGATATATATGGCTTCGAAGAAGAAGTGTTTGATTGATTCATTCATCAATCACAGTCAAATAAAATAATAGGATTGATTGCAATATCGGAGAAGAGATTAAGGAAATGTTCTCGTCTCCTATTTCTTTCTATTGTGTTTAGCATTCTTTTTGTCTACTATTAATGTAATTGTAATCCCTTCTTTTTTTATTTTTTTTTACGAGATTTGTAACAAGAATGGGCTTCGCACCATGATGTGCACATGATACTTTCTCTGCTTCATAACAGAACCTGCCACTGTTTTGTGTTTTTGTTTGTTTCTGTTCTTTCTTTTTCCTTTTAAATATGAGTCAGTGCCTGCTTCTGTTAGTCTGTTACTGCAAGAAATTCTTATATGGGTCTTTCCTCTTCTCCCTACATATGACTACTTGTTAATTTCTTGGGCATTATTTGTAGAAATATTATGTATATGTGTGCAAAGCGTGCCTATATGTGTCTATGGAACTGTGTACATACAAATCGAAGTTTACTATCTTACGTTACCTTTATCAATCACAAATGTGACTCCCAAGTAATTTCTAACCAGTTTTTCCTTCTATTTCAAGTTCATTTATTTTCCCCACAGGTATTATTATTACTAGCAACTACCTTTTTATGTTTGTGCTTGAGAATATGTTAATACCTATTAACACCATGAGCAATGGACTAAATGCCTGAATCTTTTACTTTATGACGGACTACATGCATCTTCAAGTTTCTATTCAAGAAAACGTGATAGCCCGTGCATTTTCTTTAACAAATATGAATGAAAGGGGTTGACTTTCAGTTCCTTTAGTGAGCTTCCAATAAATCCTTTTACAGCTTATGGGATTGTGGGGAGGTTTGACTCACTCCTTCAAAGTTCACCAGATATGGATTTATATGCATAAAATAAATAAAATATATAATTAAATCATAAAGTTAGTTTCATGATCTTATTTTTTGCTAAATATATTCATGAACTTGATATATATATATATATATATATATATATATATATATATATATATATATATAACAAAAGAGATATAAGATCACAAAGTTATCTTTATGATTTTAATAGCATAATATGAAAAGGAAAAACTATGGTTGTGTCTGAACGAAACAAAAATCACAAGGTGATAAAATAAATCGATCTAAATTATAGGAGACAAACTATAATCTACCCTTCATTTAACAGTGATAAATTAATTGAAAAATATTTTTTTAACACCAAATGGTGTGGATAAATTTGAGTTACACATTAAAAATAAAAAAACATGTAAGTATGTCAACGCGTTAAAGTATATATTCAACTATTCAAGTGTGCAAATAATATAACTCAAATTGATTTTGAACTGGCTAAAAAAGATTGATTTTAAAAGAATTTTGTAGGCACCCGATTACTTCTGCAATGTTAGAATTGATTTTTGGGCTTCCTAAAATCTAAACCAAACGTTACATTGCAGCCTGGGTTTAGTGTAGTGCTTGTTGAACCTCTGGATAACTGCACCAATTAAATTTGTCCTTTCACTTTGGGCATGCGGAATCTGTAAATGGAATAATGCTCGGTCCGTCACATGAGTGAACGAATATTAGTTTCAGCCACTTTCAGGTTCTCAGCAAAAATAAATAAATAAATAAATAAAAAGTGAAAGAATATTGTAGGCGTTCGAGTCAGTAATGCAAAAGATCAAAATCAGAATTTCTTGTTTGTAGTGTTTTAAGGATACAAATTTCTTTTTCAAAGATACAAAATATAGTAAAAAAAACTAAAAACTGCTATTAAATTGAGTAGTTATTTGAAAAATTAAAACTCATTTTCTAATTTCTCAAATAATAATTAATGAATAAATTCACACTACTAATATTATATACAATATTCATTGCAAACCAATGGATAACGCTCAGTCCTATTGTATCTTGTTATGAATGGTCCAAATTGTGTGTATATATATATATATATATATATATTTCTACCTCTTAAAGATGGTTATTCTCTTTTTGTCAAATTGCATGAGAACAAGCATTTTTCAGAAACTAGCAGTAGGCCATGGGAATTATTGATAGGTATTACTCTGTAAATTATATTTTTTGTGATAAGAACGGCACAAAAATTTGATTCTATACTCTTTGCTCATGCAAATAAACCAAACTTCTCACCATCAGTTTAATCTTAATATTATTTTTAAAATATTTTAATAGGACATTCCTATTATCTCTACATTTAAATTCTTAACGATATTAGTTTTTTTACTCAAGCGAAATGTTAGCATAGTATAATTTTTGTTACCTTTATGTGGAATTTAACAAAAATGTAAGCCCCTTATTATGAATGGAATGCAAGGAAACAAAATCCAATCCTAATGGTTTTTATTAGGGGTGTTTATAACCGAATAAAGCTGATTAAAATTGAAAAATTAAAAATTGAATAAAATTAATTAATTTTGATTTTTTTTGTTTTTGTCTTTTATAAAAATATATTGGTTTAGTTCGAGTTTTGATTTTTATTTATGAAATCAAATTAAACCAAATAAAATTAAGCTCATATAATTATCTACATATATATTTATAATTTTCATACTTATAAATTATTATATTTTAATTTCTTGTTATTTTTATAAATATTTTTAAATCAATTTATTATTTATAACTATGTAATAATATTTTTATTAAGATTTTTATACTAAATTTTTTTGATTGGGACATTAAAAGAGAAAAAGTAAAGTTATATATGATTTTTTTTTAAATATTTAGCCAATAATTAATTGGATTAATCTAAACCGAACCGAATCGAACCAAACTGAATATGATTAGTTTGCTTTAATTTGATTCTCTAATAAAAAAAATCGATCAATTCTTGATATAAAAAAAATAATTAATTTGATTTGAATAAATTTTTTATTAAAATTAAATTAATTTAAATCACGGACACCCTTAATTTTTATGGACAATATTTTAATGACATTCCCTGCATTTAAATTCTTAACGATATTAATTTTTTCTTGAGCGAAATGTTAACATAGTATAATTTTTGTTGCTTTTTATAACGAATTTAACAAAAATGTTAGCCCCTTATTAAGAATGGAATGCAAGAAAACAGAAAAGCGTATTGTTGGAGAAAAAAGTATACTTGGCTAAATTTAAAATTCGAAAATTGAAATAGATAAAGTAGGGCATGTGGGAAATTATTTATATGAATTATTGACCAGCTTACTAGTTTTTCCAAATCGGGAAAGAATAACCAGAATGGGAAGGAGAGTGCCAGGACTTGGCTTCGTAGAAGGTGAGCCTCCTATCTTTAAAGTGTTTTCATTCGAGAGATGGAGAAGAGCTACAAAGGCTAACATGTGACATGTACACCAATAATGATCCAACTGATGGCTGAAGCTGGCATGTGCTGGGGCCAGCAAAATCACAGCCGAAAAAATTCAAGAAAAAAGAAAATAATAATGAAAAGAATGGCTTTGAGAATCGGAATGGCCTTGATGTTGACATATAGATAGTATATGATGCATTGAGTCATCAACAAGAGAATGGTCTATGGACTCTGAGAAACCAACAGAGCAAAGCATTTATGTTCCCGTGCTCCGAAAATATGGAATCACAAATTCCACACTTGATCTGTATTATACAGCTGGAATAAAGGATCCACTGTTCATGATGGCTACAATGAAAAAGGAATAAAAGAATTTTAAAAGTCCAGATATTTTTCTTTTTTCTCGTTTGTAGGTGGTTTTGGCTTTTTTTTATTTATTTAGAATCACTTCTTTATATTATTTTTTTTTCATTTTATCTAAATAAATAATTTTTTTTACATAGATTTGGGCTTTTTTTTTGTATTTTTTAATATTTTTTATCATCTGAATGCGTTAGTATTTTGTTCGTTGTTTTGATGCGGTATTGTTTGATTTTTTCTCTTGTTGTGGTGTTCGTTTGGTTTAGATTGATAGATCAGCTTCGGTCTATTACATATTCAATCAAGACTTGGGCGTCAACATTACAGATCCGGGGACATGTGCATTTCTTTCACTTTTATTTTGTTACATTTATAGGTATTTTGCCGTATTATACTATTAACCTGAGTGCTATAAATTTGTTTACAGATTCATCTTTTTTTATTTTTAACAATGTTAAATTTATATAATTTTTAATATATTTTATCAATTTGAATGAATAAATATATTTTTCAATAAAAAAAAATAGTTAAAGACACAATATATTAATGTAGTAGGTTTAGCTGATAAAAAGACTTTGATAATTGACCTATTTTGTGTAATATTTTTAAAAATTATTTATTAAAGTAGAATAGTTTTTATTTTTTTTTACAGTAATAACACTTGCATTAATTCACTTAGAGCAAGTAGTGTGCCACGTGAAATAATACACTATGCAATTATCACCTAGCGACGTTTAGCCACAATTTTTACTAAAATTGCAGTTAAATGGGTTTATTATTTTGTTTTATATTTCCTTTGTCTATTTTAAAGTCTTGATAGGCTCAAACTCAATTTTAATGGTAAATACCTTCTTAATAACTAAATCAAATGATTTTATTGAATTATTAGTGTAAATTATAATATATATTAAATACTATTAACTAATATATGATCCTTCAATGATATCAGTGTATCAATTAAATGATTGAGTTTAATTTTAATTCATTGTTAGTGTAAAAAAATTTACACTATTATCCAATTATGTATTGCCAACTCATTAAAAGTGTTTGACTATTATAACAATTACTTCAAAAGTTTAATACTTTTAATAATGTGTCAGTACATAATTAGATGAAAATGTAAAAAAAAATTTACACTGACAATAAATTAAAATTAAATCCTAAATAATTACATTAATTCAAATAATTATTTAATATAACCATTTCATTTAATATAACAAACTATGCATGGTAATTGATACGACGCGACTCTAAATCGGTATTTTATTTTTATATTTTTGGGAAAATATTCTCATCTTTACGAAGTTGCAAGCGCTTGAATATTGTGGATCGGTCAGCAGAGAATGTTTACTTAATCATATACATTCTAAAACGGATGCTTGACTTTGAATTCAAGTTTCTATTTTTAACATCTCTACTTCAAGCTCCATCAACCCGACGGTTATCAGTAGTAGTGGTGATGGCTTTAAGCCTTTAAGAGGGGAATGATTTGTGGGGAATATCTTTCTTCCTGTAAACAATGGGAATAAACAGAGGGTAGACCAAGCAAAGTAGCTAGTTGACAAAAGCAATGTTTTAAGAACCGGACCGGAGATCGAACCGGCGAGACCTCCGGGTCATGGTTCCATTGGTCGAACCGGTTGAACCGGTGGTCGAACCGGATGACGTAATAATTATAATTATAATTATATAAATAATTATTTATATACATATTCAATTAAAATAACCTTATTTTGAGAGGTAATAAGAATTTAAGAAAAAAATTAAGGTTTAATCTTTATTTAAAAAAATAACTATAATTATTTCTTTTAAAAATATTCATTATTATGAAAATAATTATTAATTTTTTTAAAAAATCAATTGTCTAACTTCATTAGTTCATTTTCTATCGCATAGATCTTAAAAAGCTATGTGAAATTGATATAAAATGCATTTAAATCGAACGAATAAGTAAAAAGTTATGACTTTTAGAAGATAGATGTGAAAAAAGATCCTAAAAAACTAATTTAAAAATCTGAAAAAGTAATAAAAAATTCAAAAAAAGTAAAAAAAAAAAAAAAGATTGAACCGGCCGGTTTTCAAGAACCGGTCCGGTTCATCCGGTCGCCCGGTTCAATCCGGTTTTTCCGGTTGTCCAAGTTCTTCCCGGTTCAATGGCCAAAACGGTTTTTAGGATGGACCGGACCGGTCAGACACGCGGGTCACGGTCGAACCGGTCGGACCGGCCGGTCCGGTCCGGTTTTTCAAACATTGGACAAAAGAGCTTTTCTTTTTCCATGCCACAATTATTCATTATTCAAAGGACAAACCTTTAGCAAAGGCTGACTAATTGGGGACGAGGGATTCAAAACAACCACACACACACACACACACACAAAAAAAACTGTTGCACAGCCCATGAGGCATCGCATCACTCTCTGAATCTTCACACCTACTTTTCAAGTCCTATTCAATTTTAAATGTTTCCAATTATTGAGGAGGCCTCTGTGCCCTTCCCTCTATGTTATTGTTGGTTGCAGGGCCATCGCCTCCAGATGGGATCGGAGTTAGTTCAAGCTGTGGAGCTTATTGATAGACTTAAATAAAAACGTTAAGCCTTGAGTTACAGCTGTAGTCTTTATCCTAGTTGTAAGGGCTTAATCCAATAGTTCTGTTTCAATCTCCTATAACATTTTTGTTTTTTGTATGTTGAAAGTAAATTCAGTGGCCCTAAAAGCTATATCGCATAAGATTGCGAAGGATGACTCTACAGAACCACAAAGCTGGTTAAATTTATGCTGGTGCAAAATGTTGAACTTTTTGGGAAGGGCTAGCTGAATGGGTGATGAGGACGAGGCCTAAGAATTGTCAATGGCTCAGAAAATTGAGTTGAATCGGACCGCTCGGCCGGCCTGTCAGCAATCATGTTGAGTTTTGACTTTAGCAATAGGCCCTCTGTAGACAAAATCAGATAGCATTCACACCGGATGATAGTTTTTGAATCCATAGAATTGTATACTTGGGTGTGTGTAGGTGTATGTGTTCCTTTTAGATACGTAGTATACATCCAATTAATGTTATGGTAAGTGGTTAGCTTAAGTTATCAGTGTAGTTTGTGAGCACCTTTCAGACTTTGGCTTGCCAGCTTATTAGTTTATTAATTTTTATTCCTTTTTCAAATCTTTATTATATTTGTGTATTTTTATTATGACTGGGGGGGAAACTAATACATACATGTCAAAAACTTTAGTATGATATATGATAAAAGAATCCTTCTCTAGGGGCCGCCTGTCATTGTTGCAAGCCTGATCCAAGTCTCCTACTCCTTCAGCCATTATTATTATTCATCATGGTTTAAGACTAATATATATATGTATATATATACATACATACATACATATATATATGTATATATGTATGTGTATATATATACATATATGTATATATATATATGTATGTATGTATGTATGTATGTATATGTAGTTCTGGTGCCACCAAGAAGAATAGCTTTATATGTATATTTTTTCTTAACTCCCAACTTTCTTTTTGAAACTTGTTAATCTATCTGTGAAGTGGTTAATTAATCAATTACTATGTAATTAAATCCTTTTTTCAAATATTTTTGGACTTTTTCTTAAGCCTATGAATTTGTGACATAACGTACAGATTTGTGAGGTACTGAGGTTGATTGGTTAACAGGAAATATTCTAATTTACTAACAAAATATATATTACAAATACTCTCAAACTCACCCCCTCCAAGTTCCACGAGAAGAATTTGATCATTATATATATGAAGTGGTATCTATATATTTCGTCACACATATAAAATTCAGTTAATTAAGATGAACAAATTAACGATGGATCTTATTCATAAATTATCTCTTCCTTAGTCTTACAGCAAACGCATGATTGATTGCTTCGTCTTTAGTTTATCAACTTCTCCCTATATGCAATTGGCTATTATACTGCCGGACTGATCAATATTAATTAGCTCCTCCAATATATATTTGAGCATGGGATCACGTTGTTTTTCTTAATCAAACAGATATAGTTTAATCTAATGCTTAGCAGATAGATTCAGAGAAGGAATAGGCACACATATATAGCACATAATGCTTGTCTTTCAAAGTCCAAAATGATCAAGAACAGATAAATACATCATTTGGAAAAAAATGCGCGCGCGCGTACAAAAAAAAAAAAAAACAGCTTTAAATTAAAGAGCAGCTTGAGCATGTTGTCCATCTGAAATTTGAATTTGCCCAGTGAGATGCATTATTGGCAAACTTTTCAGCTAAACACCAGAGTGAGCAGATCACACCCTGATATTAAGTTGGCCATAATTTCATTCAAGCTACACAAGCGGACCAGAATGTATATATTAGTGCATTATTACTACTAGCTCGCAAAGCCAAAGGTGCACATGGGTCACCATCTCCACGTGAAATTCCATCCACAAGACACTTGCATCCCACAGAGGATCCCTGACCTTTTGCAGAGAAGCCTTGAAAAGATAACCACGACATTGGGTAAAATCTAGCGAGATATTATTTTGGTATTGTTTTTTTTTTATATATATAAGTATTTGGTGAGTTATTAAACATTTATTAGTTATTTATTATATTTAATAGATTTTTAATATTTATTGTAAAATAAATAGTCAATAAATATTTGATAACACCCATAAAAGTACTATCGCAACTCTCATTCAGCGAATATGATTGGCAAATGAAATGACTGCAAATAAGAGTTGTTATGATATGCTGATAAATATGATACTCAAAATGAGTTGTCAATTATTTATTAATTGTAAGTTTCACAATAAAGATTTAAATATTTATTAAATATAAAAAAATAACTAATGTATGTTTGTCAATTCATCTTGAGCACCGATATCTTAAAATAAAATAAATACAAGAATAATGTCTCAAAATAATAGATACATTTTTATTATAAAATTAGTAAATGTTAAAGTCACTATTGTATTGTGCCTGCCAAGGAAATAGAGCATATGCAACAATGTTGTTAAAGTATGAGCAAACAATGAATTAGAAAAGTTTATGAAAAGTTTATGGTTCAAGTTCAACCAGTTCTACCGTCTAATTGAATTGGATGATGTCATAATTATGTATTAAATAAATAAATAATATATATATATACATGACTCATAACACACCTTATCAATAATAAAATATATGATAAAGTTTTAAGATCTCAATTCTCAAGTTTCATATCACTCTCAATTAAATAGTCAAATGATTAAAAGATTAAAAAAAAAAGATGACTGATTCACATAAAATCGATCAATTTATAAATTTTAACCCACTTAACTCAATTCAATTATAAATTTAATTATGACAATAAATTATAATGAGATGAGAGACTAATTCACAATTCAACCTGTATAATTCGAGACACGCATCGTGCAAATGCAACATGGGAAAAACCTAATCCAAGAGCAATATTTTTTTATAAGAGAATCTTTCGGGCTTTACGTCACACTTCGCCTCCTTGTATATAAACATGTCATTGAGAATGGAAGCGTTTCCCATCAACCCTAAATTTTTAATCCCCAGTCAGTTGTTTAATCAATATTTAAATCTGCAATTACTAAGATTTCCTTCAATAATTATATTTTATATGTAAATGATCTTATTGTATAAGCAATTAATAGCCACCCTGGAAACGTGGGAACTTTATGAGAATCCTAAGTTCCCCCTATGCTATATATGTATAGGGCTTTTACATCCAATATTCTCGAATTAGCTTCTAGAATATTTGCTTGGGTTTCAGTTATTGGGCCGTTCTTTCGGTGTAGTTTTGCAATAATTAAGTAGTTCAGTTTTATGTTATTTTCGCTAACTCGTAGGAATGTCCGGCGATTGTTAGAATTACAAATAAATTAAATCTGTTTTCATTCAGTCATTGCATCAATAATGAGGGTTTCTTAAAACTTCTAATGGCATGCAGTTAGGTAATAACGCAACCATATTAGCATACGTACCCATCACTCACAGAAAATGGTCCCCTTTCACATGAATAAAATTCTAACCCACATTTTTTTTTGTTTATATTTATATATATAGAATAATATTAGAGTGTAAATTTCATCAATTATCAATTTAAATTTTTTTATACTATCATCTAATAATATATTGGTACATCATTCTAAGAGTTAGACTTCCAAAATAATTATTATGTTAATCAAATTTCTTTAATGATTTGTCAATATATAATTAATTAGATAATAATATAAAATTTTTTTGCACTGAAAATGAATCAAAATTAAATTCATAATATTAATGGTATATGTTAATCATCTGATAAAATTCATGGTTCTCGCTAGGTAAGTGATATATATTTAATTATCGAGTAATTCAATTATAGGAATATGAATAAGAATATATGTGAAGAACTCATAGGTATATCCAGCAACGTACATATAAGAAACTTGAATTTTCACGCTCATTGTTTGCTGGAACACAACAAACATGTATTATATAGGAACACATAATAAAATAGTGGGTCATTGTTGGCATTTTTGTCCATTTAAGTCAACTAGACTTATAAGCATATGATATGCATATTTGAAAACAAAAATGGAGCGGGGGAAGAGAATGAGTATTCGAAAACTAATTGATAGGTATTCAGACAAAGGACCATCGACCTTACCTGTTGAATTGTGGATAAAAACAATAATTGGCAATAATAGGAGGAGAATGAAAACGAAATAAGGGTAGATCCAAAAGTAAAGGGGAAAAAGGGACCAATTATGGCTGCCCCCATTTAACAGTGTCCAAGAAGAAACATAGACTCTGCGACGGGTAGTGATCTAAATGCCACTTTGTAAAACTTGTCATTTCATTAATGAAAGGAAGCTGAGACACAGCATGTGTAATATGCAGAACCAAACTTAAATGGATACTTGATATGTTTGCTAGCTCTGAGTAATTCTTGGCCCCCATTTTCATACAAACAAACAAACACAGACTTCATAACAGACCTACCCAAGAAATTACAACTAGTTATTGCTAGCTGATAGAGGAGCGAGGGACATTGAAATGAAGGATCCAGTCACACACTCAAAGAGAAGGGAGTTACATAAATTTGATTTTGGGGATATATACAAGTATCACATAAAACAAGTGGACCCCCTCTCATGGCCATTTCTTAGTTTCCATCTATACCAATAAAGGATCGTCTCCATGACAATTTACAACCTGGATCCCCTTAGCTGTTCCAGCGTAGCAGAGTTGCAGCCATGTGTATAGAAGAAACCAAACTTTGTAGACCGAGGTTTGTCCTTCTACCTTGGGCCCCAAATGGTCCCAAACCTGTGGGAAAACAGCAATACAAATGATATTGCTACCTAAAGAAAAGAAAAAAGTTCTTTTTTAATTTCTCCCTTCTCTTATTTTTCTTTTAAAGAAAAAAAAAAGAGTAAAGCTACGGGCGATTACGTTTTTAATTTTCTTTTATGAATATGAGGTCCATAATACAAACTTTCAATTCAATAGTAATTTTTAAAAAACATTCATCATAAATTTTGTTTTTGTTTTTGTAGTACATCGAAAAAGCAAATGGAGTCTAACTCCTAGAATGATTTTAATTTACACAGATTTCAACTCTTAACCAATGTATTTATTTATTTTGGTCAACTATAGGCTACAATTGTAGCCTATCCTCTCTCTATAAATGCCATGGTATCAAAACTTCAATTTTTTTTATAGATAAATTACCCGATATCCAACTTTTAAGGTGAGTGATAAAAAAAGGTAGTATATATACAACGGATTTTTTTGTCTCTTTTTACCAAAAATTTATTTTTGGCTGTAATCATATTTTTTAATAATATTATAAATGAAAAATACTAATATATATCTAAGAGAGAATTACAATTTTTTCAGTTAAATTACGATGTGTTTTTTGATTAATATTTATTTGAGTTGACTCTGATTAACTATTTAGTGAAATTTAAATCCTTATATTACAGGTCATTCACATAAAATTCAATTTACGAAGACTAGAGAGAATTACAATCTAACTAAGATGGACAATTGTTTTTTTGTGATAAAATTGAAAACTGAAAAAAGAAAGAGAAGACGTGAGTCCAACTCAATTTTTTTAGGGTATATTTGACTTAAAAGAATTTTTTTTAAAAAAAGAAAGTGATAATTTTTTACTTTTAAATTAAAAAAATTGTAAAATATTAATAAAAAATATTTACTTAAAATATTATATAATAATATTTTATTTTATTCTTCTTATTTAAAAAATTATCAAATAAAAAAAATATACACTTTAAATAAAAAAATTACTCATCCCCATTTTTTTTTCATTCTTCAAACTCTATCATCCAAAAGAATACCTTAACATCCTTCAAACTCAAACCCACCACGAAGATGCAAAGTGTTACTATTCCTTGTTAACTCTTCTTTTGAGGGTCAACCATTACCCGAGATTGCTAGAGAAACATGCATCGTTGGTAGATCAAGATGTCAACCTTAGGTCATTCTTATAATTTACCATATTAAAGAATTGTCTTTTCATGCGATTTAATAATATTATTGAGGTTGAAACGTGGCACTCCTCATACCTGTACTTGTTACACATAGGAAAAGCGTACCTAGCTAGCTGGTTAGATTTTTTTTTGGTTAGACTTGTAGACTTGTAGTCATATATATATATATATTTTTTGAAAGGAGTCATATTTTTTTAAAGTAATACAAACTGGATATAAAAATATTAAAAATAAATAAACTTTACTATTTCGATGATGACATGACACATACCAAAAAAATGAGGAGTATAGTCTAAATGATAGTTTCTTTTATTTTTTATTTTATTTTTTTTTAAGATATAGGAATGTATTGTAGAATTCACTGTCACAGTTTAAAATTAAGACAGCCTACTTTTTATTTTATTCGGTCCTTTTCACACAAAAAAACTAATTATACGTGTAATTGTGACAAAATCAAACGCCTTCAATATCTATCACTTATATCTATATATAAAAAAATCTTAAATGAATAAAGTGTTATGTATTAGTACGAGAAGTAAAGTAAAAGAAAAAAAATTAAAAATATATAATTAATAGTAATATGAATTAATTAAGTAAATAAATATAACAATATAATCAAATAATTAATATTATTTGAGCCTAAATAACAAAAGTATCATGTATCAACACAAGAAATTAAATAAGAAGAAATATATATATATATATATATATATATATATATATATATATATATAGGGTTTGATCGAAATTGTGATCCTTATATGCTTAGGCAATAAATTGCCTAAGGCATGATAGACAACATCATTTTTTTATTAAGAATGAGTGGTGCCATATAAAAATATCTCAATCATATAACCTTTGCGCCTTTGGTATATTAGATTATTTTATGCAATTGCTTATATGCTTTAATTACTCAATAATGAGTTTTCTATCTTATTAATTTCATGTATAGAATTCATGTTGAAATCATAAATAATAATGGTAGTGCCATTTTTTATATGAGATTGTGAGGCAATCGAAGGTAAATGAATGCTTTTTTTATATAGAGTTGATGTTGAAGTTATAGATAATAATAATAGTGCCACTTTTTTTTTTATGTTTGATTGTGAGATAATCCAATGTAAATGAATATTTTCTTGATGAATTGAATGAATTGTTAAATAAGATTATTCTATTAAAGATAAGTCTTAATAGTTCCTATAGTACTCCAAATTTATCAAAGTTAATGATAAAAAATATATGAAGGTCGATAGCTCAATCCGATAAAATCAATCAGAATAAAGTCAGTAAGCAATTAAGCATAAACAACAGTTTAGTGCCTTGTAAAAAAAACAGAAGAATTTCGTACCAATTTTATATCGAAATTTTTTTTTTTCTTCTTCTGGCTAATAGTCATGCTTTATAATATTAGTCAGTTGTGTTTTGGCTTGTTGATAATCACAGTCGTGCTAGAACTAGAACATAAAGGAAATCCAGGTGCAATTATTTAACGAAAATTCTGTATCATCAGTGGAAAAAAGAAAAAGAAAACATTTTTTAAAGGGATTGCACTGTTGCTAGGTTTTTATGTGATGCTCAAATCACTGATCATGTTATTATAGAGTATATATACAGTTCTCAAAATGACACAATAATATCACTGGTCCTAAATAAAAACAATGAAATAGAAAAACAAAAAGGGCAGCGTCCAAAAACTGAGGCTTATCTGGATATATATGAATATGATATGGGACTGGGAGGGTCCTTGGGTTTTGGGACCCAAAATCCAGAAATGCCACGTGGAGACAGGCTAGCTTCAAAAGGTGACATGGCAAATTGGGGGTAAGAGGGAGATTGGGATGGTAATGGCAATGCCCGAGATCGCAGGAACTGTACCATTTTTATAATGGGATTGTGGGGCAATGGAAAGGGAAGTTAGAGAGCCTTTAAGACAAACCCATCTGGCTATCTATCCAAATTCATGTGCATTCATTAATCAATGTGGGTGAAATAAAAAGCAAAGCAAACCCTCCCAAAAGAAAAAGCATGATTCCTATGGCTTATGAGAGGTGAGTCCCTTTCTCATCCCCCATAAATATGCTCCTCCATTATTACTAATTCCTCCTCACTCTCTTTCCTTTATCACCAATTTTACCCTTACTCATTCTGTCCCCCCTCCCCTCCTCCTCTTCTTTTTTTCCTCTTTTCCCTTTCTCCCAAAACCCCGATTGAATTGTTGACTATTGAATTCTTCAACTAAAGCACAAGTTGGCAGAATGCTCTTTTTTTTTTTTATTTATTAGAAATATGTTTACGGTCTTTCAATATAAGATTATTATTATTTAATTAAAATAAACATTATATTAAAATTCTCACAATTGACTCTCAATATTTAAACTATTAACTTCTTAAAAATGAAAGTGGTAAGAATTTTTTTTAAAGGTAAAATTACTTATCACTTCAACTAATTATTTATTAACGACAAAATATTCATCAAGCAAATTAATGCTTCTTGCTCTTTAAACAAACCACAAAAAAAAAAAACTTTGTCTAAAAGAAAACATAAGATTTGCTCAACTTGTTTTAAAGATTAGTTACAGGATTG
The DNA here is from genome assembly GCA_023212625.1 of Styphnolobium japonicum. Classification (NCBI taxonomy): domain Eukaryota; kingdom Viridiplantae; phylum Streptophyta; class Magnoliopsida; order Fabales; family Fabaceae; genus Styphnolobium; species Styphnolobium japonicum. Next base: position 3,827,738 of record JALBWW010000005.1, read on the forward strand.
GCACCGTGACATTGGTTCAATTGCTCATGATCTCCTCTCGTGTATTAATAATATCTATTTATTTATCAAATCATGGCAGTTTGGCCAAATTATGGGACGGCCTCGCTCCCAGTGACTTACGGCAACTTGAAAAGTTACAAAATCAGAATAATCATTAATGAGCAAAGAAGATGGGTAACTCATGGTGTGACATTTGTTATCTCATCGCTTATCATTAATGAGCAAATCATGGTGTGTTTTCATGTCAAAGTGGATCGTTGATTGGTTATTAATTATTTTTTAATTTTTTATTTACCAGGTTTTGTGTCTAACGCCCCATGATCACGGCATGTTTTACTATCCGGGGAGGAATTTGCAGGGTTATCGATTACCCTCGAAGCTCACATGTGGAGCTACTATTTCTTGGCCTCAATATTCCCAATTCTCATGAGTAATTTTTTTGTGTGCAATCTCATTAATTTGAGTTCATGATGGGTGTTATGCAAAGCGGAAAAGAAGAGTGATGATCACTGATAAGCGATGAGATAACAAATGTCAAGTCAACGTATGCAAGGGTAAACCCGTAATTTTACGGTGATCAGAAATAAATAACCAGTGGATCTTCTTACACCATTTGCTTACTTTTCGCGAAATTTGCTGCAGTTATCTTTTCCCGGTGGTTGAACCCGAGGACCCGTGATGGGTCACCGCCTATATCCAGTCACAATCTTACACTCACCGGCTGAGTCAGGTCACAAACTAGACTTATTTTTTGTATATATTATATTATATTAAGAATATGGTTGTCATAAATATTAGGGTCATAGACCTACAAGGGCACATATGGGTTGTGTGAGAGAGAGAACCTATGGTGTGTTGCCAGCTATGAAGTTGAAGCATCAAAGTTTTACATAAGGGTCAAAACAGTGTTTTATTTATCACCTTCCTCTAATATTTACATTACATGAAATTCTCACAGTAGTTATTCTGATTTAAAATCCCTCATTTGTTCCTCCCAAGTCCCTTACACTATTCTCTTTCTCCCTCGAACTCAAAACCCTGTTATCTTTCTCATTCTCCCCCTATATATTTCTCTTCCTTTATTATTAGAGCACAAAAATGATGTGTTAAGGGGAGGGGGAAGGGAGAGAGAAAGGGGGGTTTGATAATTTGATGGTCCAAGATTGAATCTTCTGCTACAACACCATCCACCAACAATGGCTGTCACTACACCCTATCTGAATGCTACAGAAAAGAAACACTGGTGGCTTACCAACCGAAAGGTAAGGTTCCAAGGGCCTTTAGCTCCGATTTTATGACATCTCTAGTTCTAGGGATTCATATTTTCTGCAATGGCTATGTTGTCTTGTCAGTTTCCAGCAATATAACTGGAAATTTATCAAAAGTTTTCACCTTTTTTTTTCTTCCTTCCAAATGCTGGGAATAACACATTAATATATTTCTATCACTGATTGTAGATTGTTGAGAAATATATCAAAGATGCTCGCAGCCTCATTGCGACCCAGGAACAGAGCGAGATAGCTTCGGCTCTGAACCTTGTGGACGCGGCTCTGGCCATCTCTCCACGCCTAGACCAAGCCCTTGAGCTCAGAGCGAGGTCTCTGCTCTTTCTCCGGAGGTTCAAAGACGTCGCCGATATGCTTCAGGACTACATTCCAAGCCTGAGAATGGGAAACGATGACTCGAGCTCTGTTTCTTCCGATAGCTCATCTCAGCAGCTTTCAAGGGAGGGAGTGAAACTCCTATCCTCCTCTGACTCCCCGGTTCGGGATCAGAGTTTCAAGTGCTTCTCTGTCTCTGACTTGAAGAAGAAAGTCATGGCAGGGCTCTGTAAAAGTTGCGAGAAGGAAGGACAATGGAGGTAAAAAATTTAAGTGCCATTAGTGTCTTTCATTGGTTTTGCAATCTGTCCCTGGATTTTCATCCATTTAAAATGAACTTTCTTCAATTTGGGGTTCGGCTTTTAATGACTTTATTTAAGTTTGAGATCAGATGATTCAGATCGGACTACCAAGTAATACTTGGTATATGGGTTTGAGTAAATGCTCGTGCCAGGTGCCAGCTATAATGAAATGTTTTCCAACTTTCTTTTTTTATATATTTAATTTTACTTCATTCTCGTAATTTTTTTATCATGTGTTATGATAATTAAACTATTTTAATAATTTTAAAAATAAACAAAAATTAAACTTCTTTTGGGATTAATTAATTTTTTCAACTTTTACTTTCAAAAAATCTAATTAAATTGAATGCACAAAAAGTATTTATAGTTATGATTTTTGTTTCCTCATGTGCATTACTGTTTTTTAGCTTTTTTCCTCCCTTTCATTGGAAGATATAAATTGTAGGCTCAAAGCTGAAGATAGCCTGGAGAGCCAATGAAATATAACGTAATCTCAATACTAAGTTGGTGTAGAATGTTGCTTAAATTTCAAGAGTTTGGTAGAGCGTAACTCTTCTCTTTTTAATTTTTATGACACACTAGTCCATTTTTACAGTTTTTACTTATCCGTTTATGCTTCTAGTGTAAGTAAGATAATAAAACCTTCATGTTTGTTCACACCCAAAAAAAAAAAAAAAAGCCTTCATGTTTGTATTTTTTATTTACTGAGTTTCTCTCTAATGCAAATCATGCAAATCACAGATACTTGGTTTTGGGCAAAGCATGCTGCCATCTAGGCCTAATGGAGGATGCAATGGTTCTTCTCCAAACAGGTAAACGCCTTGCCAGCGCCGCGTTCCGCCGCGAGAGCGTGTGCTGGTCCGATGATAGCTTTTCATTATCAAACATCCCTTTCTCCGGTGACACCACAAACCCACCACCCATCTCACCACCCCGCACACCTCTCACCGAGTCCGAGAGTGTTACCCAACTCCTCAGCCACATCAAGCTCCTCCTCCGCCGTCGCACGGCGGCACTCGCCGCTCTTGACGCCGGTCTCTACTCCGAGGCCATCCGCCACTTCTCCAAAATAGTCGACGGCCGCCGTGGGGCCCCACAAGGCTTCCTTGCAGAATGCTACATGCACAGAGCCTCTGCATACCGTTCCGCTGGTCGAATTGCTGAGTCCATTGCTGACTGTAATAGGACACTGTCTCTTGACCCCACTTGCCTCCAAGCTCTCGATACCAGAGCCTCGCTTCTCGAAACCATTCGTTGCTTACCAGATTGTTTACACGATCTTGAACACTTGAAACTCTTGTACAATTCCATCTTGCGGGATCGCAAGCTTCCGGGTCCTGCTTGGAAGCGTCAAAACGTGCGGTACAGGGAGATTCCTGGGAAACTCTGCGCCCTCTCGATCAAAATTCAAGAACTGAAGCGAAGGGTGGCTTCTGGGGAGACTAGTAATGTGGATTACTATGCTTTGATTGGGTTGCGACGTGGGTGTTCTCGATCAGAGTTGCAAAGAGCTCATCTTTTGCTCTGTTTAAAGCATAAGCCTGATAAAGCTACCTGCTTTATTGATCGCTGTGAGCTTGCGGATGAACGTGATCTTGAATCGGTTAAGGACAGAGCAAAGATGTCAGCTTTGTTACTGTACAGATTGCTTCAAAAGGGTTACTCAAATGTCATGGCTACGATCATGGATGAGGAAGCTGCTGAGAAGCAGAGGAAGAAGGCTGCTGCTGCTGCTTTACAAGCCGCACAAGCAGCTATTCAGATGCAGCAAATAACTGAACCTGAAGTGAATAAGCCAGATAAACTGTGCACGAATCGGATTAACAATTCAGTGGAAAACAAATCTACCATCTCTTCTGCTTCCACTGCGAATCCATCGTCGTTTCAGGGTGTATTTTGCCGTGATCTTGCTGTAGTTGGGAACTTGCTTTCACAAGCGGGATTCAACCGTTCAATTCCCATGAAGTATGAGGCATTGAGCTGCTAATCAATTAGTAAAAGATAGTGAAAAATTGGGGGCCTTGGGATGTTACCGGCAGAAAGAATCTCTGGTTGGTCACTGATTGTACAAAAGGAAAAAAAATTAAAGACTGTCGGAAAATTTTGTCACTTTTTTTCTTTCCATTTTTCTTTTATGTTTATCTATTAGATGTACAGAATATCAGTATCGATTTTGAAGTCTACTTTTGGAAGTTGGACCTGGCTTAATTAAACTTATGTTTAAATATCGTATTTAAGTATGGATGTTAGTGATCGGTAATGGATAATTCTAAATCTGGGTCACTCTTTTGTTTCTCATGAACATGGAAAAATATGATTATATTTTCTTTTGGAGAATTGTTATGTTATCTGAATAGTATGATATTTAATGGAAATTGATAATTATTTATTAATTATTAATTTTGTAATAGATATTTAAAATTTTATTAAATATAATTAATAATTAATAAATATTCATTTTTAAGTATTAATATCTTAAAAAATAAAGATCAGAATAATTTTTTTTGTAATTGGCAAATAAGGCTTTGCTGCCAGCAGTAGCCCGGAAGAGAGTAACTGTATCTGCTTGCCTCGGATTTTTCCCATGTCTTGTCTGCTTGCATTCAATTTTCCTGTGGTTAGTTCATCCAAGAAATTGACTTTTCTGACATTCCATTAGATTTTCTTCATTTCTGTATCCACCAAAAAATATGCTGCATCCAATGGCCATTTATCTGTTTCACGCTTATTAATGTTAGTGAGGTTAAGGGGAACGATGAAAAAATATTGGTTGGACAGGGAGGTGGGTAGAGTTTCGAGAATCGACTCATTGGTGTCGATTCTGCCCGTCATTGAACATGACTTTGAGTGCATGAGGTTATTTGAACGTGGGCAGATTATAGTGGTGCAAACTGTTGAAGGAATTATGAAGCCGTGCATTAGGGGGAAAGGGGTTGTCAGTTTTTCTCTCTCAGTTCTGTACACATACAACAAAAAGCAAGGGGTCTAATCTGCACGCAATGCAAGAAAACAAAGGGGTTAGAAAGGAAATGTCAAATCGACTTTTACTTCCCCATAATGAGGTGTTTACCATGTGTTCCGTACTTCCATTTTTAGTTGAATAAGTTGCTATTTTTCACATAAAATGAAGTATTAAAGTGCGAATTAGAGCTGGGGATTGGCAAATCAGGAGGTGGTGGTGTTGCATTGGTAAGGCCTGCCCTGCTAAAGCTTAAGTTGTAGCTTTTCCGTGTGGACAATTTTAAGAGGGTTGTTGGGAATCAATGGGGGTTTCAACCTCCAAAGTCTATGGTACATTGTTTGAGGGTGGCTGATACAAGAAAAAGCCTGTGTATTTCTTCTCCTATGAAAAGATGCATTATTGCGTTTCTACAGTGATTGCTTGGGTGTCATTTTGGACCGAAGAATCCAACTGTTGCCAGAGAGAAATTTTGAATGTATTCGCATACATAGCTGATTTGAAGAAAGCAACTTAAAACGTGAGATAAAATTATTTAAGACCCTTCCCTCAGCAAATAACAACAATAATAAATAAAAACCCTTCTGTCAAACGAGAAAGGAACAAACTCCATGCGTTGAGATTTGAGAATTTCCAAAACAGAGACGAGAGACCATGACGCTTTCAATTTCAATAACAGTTGGACCAGCCAAGGTTAATGTTGAATGCACATGTATAATGGTCCCATTTCTTAACAAGTGTTTAGGACTTTCAACATATGTAAGTGTTTAACCATATTTGTGGTTCACAGTTTGGTTGACAACATCAAGAGAGCGATCCCATGATAAGGTTATTCCATCCTTTTCGTTTCCTTCTAGGTAGAAGTCTCCAAATAATATGATTGGAATGGAGAAAAAATAAATAAAAAATATTTATAAAAATAAAAAATATATAATTAAATTTTACATAATAATATTTTATTTTAAAGAATTCTGAAAAAAATAAAAACAAATTATTTTCTCTTTTTTTTTTCCCAAACTCCTTCATCTAAAATATACATGCGAAAGTCTTGTGATCTTTACCCACGAGACAAAAAATATTGTTCCTTCCCTTGCAAGTGATAATCGGATATCACTTTTCCTTAGCAAGAACGAACAATTTCTTTTAAAAAAATACGCGATGTCCCTTTTCCTTGAAGAACGCCTCTTTATTTTTCCACCCTAGTTTATGATTATGTTTGCACATTTTTCACCCTTAAACTACTATAAACAGTGTAAATGGTTTTATATTATCAACGTGGCATTGAGGGCTTCAAAACACTGATAAGCATCCTATTCTGTGTAGATCATAAATGCACCAAGTAAAATTGGTCAACATTATATTATATGAATGTTCTCCCTCCCATGTCCCTTTGATTTCAAGTACTACAAATTCTCCAAGTCATCATACGAGAAAAGAGAGACAAGGGAAATAGTAATTAAGTAATTATGCACTTCTTTGCCACTAGGATTAGCGGAGGAAAATTCAAACTGCACCCGGGTTACATAATAACGTCCCACCTTCCTTGTTAGCTACCTGCAAAGTGCTTCCCAACCCACTCAAAAGCAACAAAAATAATCAAAATCAAAATCAAAGTCTACGGTATTCGTTTTTTTTTTTTTACGCTTGCATATAGTAAAATTTATTGTATACTTCTAATGGACATTGCACAGCTAGTATTAAACTGAGATTTGAATGCTATAAACGAATTCCTTTTTTTAAGAGGAAACAAATAAAGAAAAACGTAAGCTAGATTTGGGATAATGAATGGCATTGGTGGAAAAGAGGAAGACATGCCTCGCACATCTCCATCATTCATATATACAACAAAATACTACTAACTGCAAAAGCATGGGTTGTATAGTCATTAGCAACTTGAGTGTTCTTGAACTACTCCTCTGACAGAATATTATTTTTTATTTAAATTAAACTAATATTCGTATTGAAAGCATAATTTAATATCTTGTGGCGAAAGAAAAGTTGCATCTCACGAGGGCACCATTTCTTTAGTACTTTATTCTGTAGTCAGAGCCTTCGGGGCATGTAAGACTTCTTCGTTGTTTCATATTTTAGTTTGAATATGATAGTCTTACTAAATCCATTCAATAGGTAGTCTAGGTTCACATTAACGATTATGTGTTCCATCTCGTGGAATGATACCAATATCCTTTTTTAGAGTTGTACTATATTTTGAGTATAAAATATTTTTTTAAATATTCTCTTAATTATTTAAAATATAAAATATAAAATAGATTTTTTTAATATTTAAAATTTTTAATATTTTTTAAATAATTAAAAATATTATTAAACTAATTAAAAATATAAAATTATTCATGCATAATTTGTTGTGTTAGCAGAAAGAGATAAGAGGTGTTTTGGGAAAAAAAATAACACTCGATGTTTGAATGAAGGGAACACTGAAAAGAGGGGAAGTCGTGGCCAGATATAATATGTCAGTGGTACCATGTGCTGCTATCATGTGCCTTCTTCTCTGTCCAAACAATGATGGATTATATAGGGTCTTCTCTTAAGAGCTCTTGCCAAAACTGGGTGGCATAATGTGCTGGATGAAATATCTGACAAATTCTTTTCACATTGTCTATTTTAATTATTCCTTCTAATAATGTAATGGAAAGAGGCACACAAGAAAAGGTAAAAGAGAATGTTTTTTTTTTGAGTAGCTGGGACATGGGGAATCGCATTCATTGCCAGTTAAAACAGAGATGGGGGTTTTATTGAGATCTAAGTCTGCAGTGACCAATCTTCCTTTACAACCCATTTTCAATGGTTTTTATGTCACTATATGCAAACTAGTCTATCAAGTTTGCTATAGTTATATTTGAATGGTAATTGTGTTTGAAAACTTTATTTCTTGTTCAAGGACTGGTGCGGAAAATAACCAATGCTATGGAGTCAGATTCCATTTTAGTAGGATCTCGGAATATGACCATACCATATTGCAATGCTTTATAGTACCTACCAATCTATCTATCTATTCCATCATCAAAGGGAAGACCACGTTAGGTATACGCCAGCACCCAGCAGGTTATGCATATGGTGTTGCGCACTGTAATTTGACAGACACATTGTGATGTGCCTGAACCTGAAAGTCCAAAGAATAGGGTATGGGCAAGAAACATTATAATCGTAGTACCATGTAATTCGTTAGGCAAAGGGGTTGATTTAGCTTCAAAGGATGGAAACACTTCACTTTAAAGACTTAGTTTCGATCCCCAAAGCAGCAATCACTCATGATAGGTAATATGAAAATACCACCGCAAACTTCTGTTAAAATTTGTAACATGTTTTAACTTTAGAATAGGTCGTTACCCTATAATTTGTAAAAAAAAAAAAAAACAATGTAATTATTTAGTTAAGTGGTATGGGAAGGTAAGCAAATCAAAGCTTTTTGGAATTTCCATCTGCACCTAAAAAGTCGTATGCCATAAGCCAGTACGCCTTTATACTCGAGATTGGTCGGTTTAATGCACTTGCTGGCGTTTCCACTTAAAAATTATAGGGAAAAAGAAGTAGTCATACAATGATAGGGTTTGTGATCGAGTACTCGTTTAAGATTGAAAGTTAAAACGAAGACAAAGCCTAAGTGTTAGAAAAATAGACAAATAAGCAAAAGGATTTATTGCTCAACATTTCTTTTTTTCGGGGTTTCATTGCTCAACCAAAGCAAAAGGTTGAAGTAGTGTTATTACCGTCGAGGAAAAAATATGATTTGTTGAAGTAGTGTTAGTACCGGCAGATCACGGACGTTTTTAAAGGGAGATGTTATTCGAATGTATATGATGTTCTTCTAATGGTACAAAAAGTAATATTTTTATATATAAATAGACATAGATGTTGGCATGCAGCATTACATTTTCTTTCGGCTAATGCTACCGCTCTAGCGGTCGAGTTTCCTAACACTGAAAAAAAAAAAAATTATAATTGCAACTTGCAACTTTACCTGTGCATTTTCAATTATTTAATCTAAGAGAACTAATAAACTGATCGACGAGCGTAATATAGCATAACCCTTTTCTTTTTTGCTATTAGCATGTAGCAGTGAGTTTTTCCACGGCGAATTGATGACAAAAGTAAAGCGACATTAACCAAGACCTTTGCTTCATTTATGATTGGGCTCAATGCCCATTGAACTTCTTCCAGCCTTCAGACTAGTGTCTGTAGCATTGGCGATGGCCCAAAATTGAAAGCAGCATTGGACCAAGGGCTGCATTACATGATTCATTTCCCATTTTTTTTTTCGTTTTTACTTTTTTTAACCTTTTAATCTTGCCAGCGTTCAAATCAGGAAACAATGATTGAAAAAGTCAGTCGTAAAAAGTTTAGATAATTTAATTCGTTTTAATAATTAATTAATTAATAATTTAGATATAATTAATTAATAATTTATTTTTATTTTAATATTTAATATATAATTAATTATATGTAAATTATTAATTAAATTATTAATTAAATTATTAATTAATTTTTAAAATAAACCAAATTAATTTTACTATTTATGAAACTGAAATTTTAAGTCATTTTTCATTCAAACTACACTGCACAGCATAGCTCAAAGGTTTCATATGCTTTTTTTTTTCTCCTTGTTTGTAAAATATGTAGTTGCTTGGGGATTTGATTAAAGTCACGACACAAACCGATCTAGATATAATAAATTTTGATTTATAGATATGAATAAGTACTTAACACAACCCCTTAGTAACCCAACTATGACAAACAGATGACATTTTTTGAACATAACAAAAAACGGATCGAAGTGTCAAACATGGTCTTGTCATAAACGCAGACCTTCAAACGGTTTAAAAAACTCATACCATTATCAGCGACTTCATAAAAAATGTTACCTAAACATCTCTTCAAATCAACATTAATTTGCTAATCACTAAGGATTGTACAGAACCACGGCAACTATCTAGGAACAGTAGTCAAATCCGCCGTGGCCAGTAGCCAATGATTCGTACAATTTCAGGTAAGCTTCCTATACGGTGACTGAATCAAAAGGGGAGAGAAAATCACTTCCTCTTAGATATAGACAGAGCACCCTTTTTCCTTTTCCTGGGAGAGTTTGAGCAGTTTCGGGTTCTACTGCATTTTGAACAAAACCAATCCTCCCCAGGAACATCTCTGAGTGGAGGATCGCAGCAATCAATATGGATGCCAACTCCACAACCAACGGAACCACTTTCATCACCACAAATCAGCATTACATCTCCTCTATCTCGGGATCCACATACTTGGCAAATTGTATCATTATCATCACAATCCTTTGGACGGATGGACTCCTCAATAATCTCTTCCGCCTTATGTTGAAGGTTAGCATATGACCTCTCTGCCCAAGCATGAGTGCCGTATAATACATGTCTCTCAAGGGAGAACCCGGGCTTGCAGACATACTCGACCAAGTAGTCAGCTACAACACAAGGTATCTCATGTTTTAAGAACTCTTGGACCCACAAATCAACACGTGGCATGCCAGGGCTAACTATGGCATAGTCGATCCCGGTATCAAGGAAGCGAGTATAAGGAGGAGAAGTTGCTAATATTGTTCCATCTCCAGCTTTGACAACACGCTTCAGAGTATCCTGTAAAACCATAAAGTCGGATCAGAAACTCAACAATAAAATACAGAAGAAATGGTTGCATCCTAATATAAAGACCAGTCGTAAAGCCTATACCATTTCAGATGAAGGTCAATAGGTCATGGCAGTATTGGCAGATAGGAAAAGAATATGTAGACGAAATAAAATTCAAAAGAAAGCCTACCAAAGGCGGGGCAATGCAATCCCCATATACGATAATGCGCATTCCATAGAACGCACCGTGGCCTGTTCTCTCTTTCAACAGCCGCCACTTCCTCGGAGCCTCCATATTAATTGCACCATCCTCACTGAGACCATTCTTGTGCCACTCATAAGGTTCCTCTAGCAACAATTTTCCTGCCTGGCTGCTGGCAGTTAAGTAATCAGTTTTAAGAATCCACCTGCATTCCAGCTGAAATTAATTAGATTATTTATATGAATACATTAAAGAAGATAAATTAGCTATAGAGTACAAATAACAATGTTCCTAATGTCCTCCTAGAGTGAAATTCTAAATCAGTAACAAGGATCACAAGCAAGAATCAAAGCAAAGACCTTTGGATCAAAGCAGCTCGATCCGCCAATTGGGCCAACCCTGCCCACTTTTTCTTTTCTTAGGCATTTATTGAGAGTATGAAAGGAAAGGGAAAGAAATAAGAAGCTAATTCATGACTTTTATTTCCTTATTTGGATGTTCAAAATTAGATATTTGTCCTTCAAAATCCCCCATATTAACCGAACTAAAAAAAGAGTGGGAGTTGGGCGGTTTTGGAAAGTTAGTTGTGACACCTTAATTTCCCTCCCCCTTAAGGGAGAAGTTACAAGGAAACCTCCCATTTCCCCCTGTTTGAACACAGTCAGGAGCAGGGGGTGGGCTATAGCGGACTTTGGTTGTGCCTGATATTCCTTACCTTCCTGATGCAGCAGCAGCAAAAAATTTCTCTGTCCTGCGTATAGGGTCTGGGGCTATGAAGTGTGTTGCCTGATATGACCACTGATGAGAATCCCGGCAAACCCTTCCTTTTAAACGCCTGATTACTTGTTGAAACTCCTTTCTCTGTAGGCGATGCCCACTTAATATAAAACATGCGGCTTCAATTTTCACTCTTCTGTTATCTTCGGATATAGATGGATTAAGAGCCATTTTCTTAGAATTGATCTTTGCTGGCCTTACACTAGATTTAATAGTTGGATTTCCAACACTTTTCCCCTCCACTATATCCTGCTGTCCATCAACTGGTATATTCTCCTTCTCCTTTTCAACAAAATTCTCTGACTTATTTGTTGGTTCAGTTGAGTAGTCGGTTATATCAGCAGGAAGTGACACTTCTTCCAGGGTTTCCATCTCTGCCTCGTGTTTCCTCTCATTTTGAATCTTCTCCCCAGATACTGACTCTTCATATTTCAATAAATCCTTGGTAACTGTGGTCTTCTTGGTTCTACCTGCAGGATGTTTTCTCGCTTGATGCTTTGCTTTTAACTTTGAGGTTGAGTCTACCAGTGAAGGTGGATTCTGTTTTTCAGTTCCATTTGTGTCTTTCTTTGGAGGCATTATTTCTTCACATTTTGTTATATGGTGAATTGCTTCTGACTTCTCTTCTGTTGTTGTATCTGCTTTCTTTGAAAGATGAACCAATTCAGACTTCTTTTCATCAAGTGCCATTCCTAAATCATATTCACATTTGTCATCTGGAGCCTCGGTTTCGTCATCCAAAAATTCAGTTCTGCCACCAGCATTATCTGCATATTTACTAACGCTTTCTTGCTCCACTGATGCACCAACATCAAGGATTTGAGGGGACGTCTGAAGCTTCTTGGCATCACATGTTGCTATCTCTTTGCTTCCGTGGGAAAAACTTACATCATCACCATGCGGGGTAGTTTTATTCAAGGAAACAGAACTTTTCTGTTTAGCAGTAGCACCTAATTTAGGTCTAGAACCCAAACTTTTCCTGGCAACCGACTTCTTGCGGGGTGATTTTCTAATCAGCTTATCACTTACTTCATTGCTTAAATCCAAATTAATAACACCAGTGGATTCCTCATTCTGTGACTTCTTGTTACCCGGTGATGAAAACTCGAATTTTTTTGTGACATTATGTTGCTCTGCATCATTACCATCAACTTGTCCCATTCCAAAACCTGTGATATCAGGCTTGCCATTAATTTTAGACTCACTTAAGCTCTGAATAGCTGTTTGAGCTGAATTCTGATCGGCATTATCACATTGTGCAGACTCTGAGCTTGCATTTCTTGAGAAAGGCATATCAAATGCCAGTGACTTGGAGGTAGAAGCTGCAGATTTAGAAATTGAGCATGTGTTTGAGTTATTTATACCATCTTTACCAACAGATAAATAGCCTTCAGCCTCAGGTGGTTCATCAACCAGAGATGTCATTTTTAATCCTTGAGATTTACCATTTGCTAAGGGGATTCTTTCAATGGGCAAGTTTGCATCAGCAGTCATCTTCCTTGATTTTAATTTAGTAGAAGAAGCTTCATTTATCCTCTTTTGAGGCAGTAAACTAATTGGCTCATCCCCTTTAATAAAATCATTTTCTTTCCCAAAACCTTCAACACAGGTAGATTTGATTCTCTCACTTGCATTTTCTACCTTACTGGAAGAGGTTTCAATGTTATTTCCAAATTTCAAATCATCCAAAGGTGACACAGAAGGGCCAGGTGCATTGCCCGAGCATTCGTCTAAGTTCCTTGGAAGAGAAAATCCCCTTTGGTTCTTCCTAGAGTAACTCACAGCACCAAACTTTGCATCTGAATGTGCAAGTCTTTCAGCTCTTGCAGAAGTTGATCTCAAGTCACTTACCAACTTCTTAGACTCAGAAGTGTCGGCATGCAGATCAGGTAGCTGAACAGATGAATTTTTATTTCCAGTTATGCCAAGATCCTCAAGTGCCCTTGAAACATCAGCATTTTTAGGCTCACTGGTCTGAACATACATGTCAGGTAACTGACATGACTGCCTAGAAACATCAGGATCCAGACAGCTTATCTTCTGGTCATCAACATAATGAAAGCTTAAGTCTTGATCAAATCCGTTCTTATTTCCTGGAATAATTAATGAGTCTTTACCCTTATTAACTTTTGGCAAAACCTGTGGACCAGTAGAATCTGGGGAGGCATCTGTTGCCTCTATTACTGATTTTGACAATCCATGAGTCGTAGCTATATCAACTTTCGTACTAAGGGGACTCTTGTTTCTATTTCTTCCCCCTGATTGCCCCAGCATGGAATCTTCAGCTTCTTCCTCAGAATCCTTAGCCTCTGCCCCCATCATCTCTAGTTCATAACCACTGGTTGAGAAGGAATAAAAGTTGAGTAATTAGTTGACATGGATAAGAATTTTTCAAAGCTAAGGGGAGATAAACATGTCATGATTATATTGTCTTATAAAAAAAATGAATGATTGCATATTACACATCATAAAGGTTTAATGAAGAACATAATCTGCATTTTCAATTTTTATATTGTGTGCTTACTACAGCAACTCATCCAGATGCCTTATGTCATTCAGTTTAAAGTGTATCTTCATAAGCCCCCCCCCCCCTGCGGGACCAAAAAAAGGAAAAAGGCACGACAGTGAACATTGCAAATCCATAAGTGGCAATCATTACAAGGTACATTATGCATATTGACATTAAGATGTTGGACAAAGCAAATCTTGTCCTATATTCACTCGAATACAGTTAAACCAACATTTCTTGATTACAAGATTATTTGTCATAATCATTATCAAGTTCATCCAACAACTTGAAACAATTTTTTTAACAATCTCCAAATACACACCGAGAGTGCATGATAAATATGCAAGCAAAGAATAATATTCCCCCTCATTCAGTCTCCATGAACCTAATACAAGACATGCCACAGCTGCATTGCATGCTAGGATGTGGATTAAAATGTATTGTAAATTACGTCTGAACTTTTACATGGTACAACGACTCACCTCTTGTTATATTTGTCTTCAGGAAGAAGCACCCAATCCTTCAAGCTGTAGAAATAAACAGCATTTTAGATTAGAGAACTCAATTTTTTTATAATTTGAACCAGTCAATTGAAAAATCTTAAATAGATGGGATTTCATCCATTTAAACCACATAACTCCAAGTGAAAAAAGAAAAAGACATACATACCAATCTTCCAACCAACGATGATTAACTAGCTTTATTGTGCCCAATCTTTTGGCAAGCTCGTACTTCTCCCCTAGATGCCAAAAATAAATGAATACTTTGATATTGAAGGTCAATTTTTTTTTTTATAAAATAACTTAAGATGATGAAAAGAATCAAATAAGATACATACACATGAATAATCTGTAATAGAAAGCAATTGGGTGAAAAAAAAAGTAGCACTATGCATGCTCTAGAATGTAAATGTCAGAACATTTAAGATAGAACAAACCTTCAAATTTGTAGCATATAAGATGAGTAACCTTGTTTGCCACCAATGGCTTAGAAAACTGTGCACCTATCAGGCCAACCATTGTCTGAAGAGGGAAAACAAGGTGAAGTCATATGTTCGATTACAAAACAATTGTGTGCATAAGCTCCTGGAGGAAATCAAGTATAAGAGATGCCTACCATAATGTCATCCCGATCCTGGCGTAGATAACCAGTCAAGCACACAATCAATTTTTTTGCACCAGGTATTCCATTTAAATCTTTAAGAGGTCTGTACATAACCTGCTAAATGGAAAACAGAAATTGCTCAGCATCCAAACTGTGTTAGAGGGTTAAAATTAAATTACTAGAAATTCATCCTACAAGGAAGCACATGCATGAAATCAGCTACTGGTTCTCAAAATGACTAGTAGAAGTTCAAGAAATAACAGGACATAGAATGTAATCAAAATGAATTGACTTATATTATGCTCTCATTTTTTTGTCCATAAATACATTCAAGCGTAAACAATTTCAATAATTTCTCATCATTTTATATGGAATATAAAAAGTGTACAAGTACTAACTATGACAACAACAACCAAACCTTATCCCACTAGATTGGCTACACAAATCAAAGGTGCCATTAGGCTCTATCAAAACAAATTTTTAATAAATCCATTTATTGGAAGGTCTTTTCTAATGGTTTCTCCCAAAGTTTTCTTTTGTTTTTCTCTACCTTTTTAATCAGACTATCTTCTATTTGGTCCACTTTTCTCATTAAAACCTCTATTGGTCTTCTCATAGGTGAGTATCTATCATCTCCTCAATAGGTTCCACTCCAACTTTCTCCCAAATACATTCATTCTTAATTTTATCTTTTCTTGCATGTCCATTCATCCAACTCCTCATCTCCATTACACCTATTTTTTTGCTCTTGTTGGCACTTTACTGCTCAACATTCACTACCAAAGACTAGTCTTATAGCTGTCCATAGCTTGAATCCTATGTATTACATCCCATCAATCTCCCCATTACTTCATAAGATAGATTCAAGATACCTAAACGGTGCAACATGTGGTATGATGTGAAAGTAAAGTATTAACTATTAAAAAAAAGAACAGCACCAACAGGCAATCCAAATTTTTCAATAAAGGAATATAACAGCAATTTAGAGAATGGGACAACAAACTAACCGAGGCAGCATCAACAGGCATTCCAATTTCAGCACTATGATCAACCCACAATGCCGTGACGAGCGTCTTCCGGTCATTTCTTGCAGCAACACACACAGGATCATCCTACACATGACACAGGGTATAGCAAGCGTTGTTGTTCTGCCCCTCAAGTCAAGGCGAAGGGAAGGGGGTGTATGTGGCGAAACCATAGATGGGATGTAAAGGAAAAGAAAGAGCGAATCCAACTTACATATGCAATCTTATCAACAATCACATGCGTGCAACTTCCACTGTACTGGCCTACATCAACCCCACCGCCATTTACAAGCTTGAATCGGACCTATACAAACAATAGCAGTTCATCAAATAGAACAAAGAAAATAAATTTGTTGCGAAATATGCAGAATAATAATCCAGGGAATTGAAAAAAGGAAGAGGGATAAACCTTGCTTTCGGTGATGGGATTAAAACCAAAAAGAACGAAATGAACACCGCGAAACACTTGCGATGGATAACTGGTTTCCAACATTGGTTGCAATTTTGGCGAGAAAATCAGTGATTTATGGATGGGATGAGAAGAATTGAGGAGTAGGAAGATATCACCAAAATCGCATGGTAAATGGCTTAAACAAACTTGTGGAGGAAGACTTGGCCAGTTAGGGATTTTTATATATTTTGTTTTATTTATTTATTACTCTGAAAGTGAAAAGCGAGGGAATTTTTTTTTTGATTTTGGTGGGCTGGCGGGACGACGAAATGTGAAGCCTGTACGCTTCTGACGGGCCCAATATGAAAACTTGCATGGGCTCATCGGCCCATTTATCCAATCAATGAGCTGAACTCTGGGTAGGTAGGTGCAGCCACGTTAGATGGATACGATTAAGTACAAAGCATCTTGGTTTGGTGATGTTTGCTTCAAGTCGTCAACAACCTCGCTCCTCGCTTGTCCCTGGCTTCGCAGGCATCGACAGAACCTCAGAGAAAGAGAAAGAGAAGAGAGTCTGTGTCTGAAGCACTTCATTGGTCACTGCTATGGGTTGGCTTACTCGATTCTTAACGGCTGTGGCTTTCTTAGCCATCGGAGTTATATTCTCTCCTGAGACATTCGGATCAAAATCGGACGGTCAGAACTCAACCAATGTTTCCACCTACCTCAAACTGGCGCACCTCCTCAGCTTCTCTACGGCTTTTGGTGCCGCTCTCTGGGTCACCTTCATTGGCGGCATCATCATGTTCAAGTATGCATTTTTATCACTCCCTTGTTCTTTTTTCCAATCTGTAATTATGCATAGGGGGGAAATTTTGCCCAATAAGTATACTGAAATATTCTACAATGAATTTTTAATTTTTCTTTATTGAAAATGAAAATTAGCACAACAAGGTGTATTTTGTGTGTGAAAGTGAAGTGGTGACTTTGTAAAATTCGCAATCACTGTTTTAGGAATCTGCCGAGGCATCAGTTTGGTAACCTGCAGAGCAAGATGTTTCCCGCATATTTCTCAATGGTCGGTGTCTGTTGCGCGATATCAGTGGCGTCCTTTGGATATCTGCACCCGTGGAAATCTTCCTCCACTACTCAAAGATACCAGCTTGGGTTTTTGCTATCTTCATTTGCGTTCAATCTTGCCAACTTGGTTGTCTTTACACCTATGACCATCGAGGTAATTTTCATGTTATATTTTCCCAATTTTCTGTGTACAATCCCGCATTTCAGTGAATTCACTATGTTTATGAGATTATTAATTCTTAGATACAAGTGTTGATCCTTTAATAATTTTTTGACATCAAATTCTTTGATGTAAAAAATGACATTGGACGAATTTGATGTTAAAAATTGACATTGGAGGACCAAAATAGGTATTTATTCTAATTCTTATCTCTTCCCCATCTCTTGCTAATTTGTTCACAACGAGAGACACACTTGTTAAATTGTCCCTCAAGTTTTTATTAAAATTAATTGGGTCCTTCAAGTGGATTATGGGTATGCTTAATTTCTAGTAGAGTGCAATGTGGTGCCTGTTTGGATTGGATGAAAGGCAAATCAAGTGCATACATGTCAGCATGCTATGTCAAATTTCTGTTAGCATGTTAACAATGTTCTCACAAGGAAACCAAATCCCTAACCAAACAAGGCCATACATGTTACACCCGAT
The DNA here is from genome assembly GCA_023212625.1 of Styphnolobium japonicum. NCBI lineage: Eukaryota > Viridiplantae > Streptophyta > Magnoliopsida > Fabales > Fabaceae > Styphnolobium > Styphnolobium japonicum. The sequence goes on from JALBWW010000005.1 coordinate 3,845,943, forward strand.
TAGTAACAAAGACAAAGACTAAAGTAATTTGAAAAATTCGAGTTAAAGGGATGAAAATGTTTTATTTTGTGGTGGAACTGGAAACACAAAGTGGCAGCTTAATTGAGATAAGTAACTATCACTTGAATTATCTGATTCTAGTGAAGACCAAAGTGGTTGTCTACACAGATGATGTGTCTTTTTACATATGCATGCTTAGCAAGATCAATTTTCCAAACTCAAAATCAATTATCTTGTCAAAATTTCATGCACCTGCAACAATTCAGCTCTTCACTAAAAGTCTAAAACTTAAGTAGTTAAAATCTCTTAGAAGCTTGATCACATTTCCGGATCCTATCAATTCTGATTTATGTTTCCATAATTCAACCAGTTGACCGAATTTGACTAGTGAAACTATGTGCAACTTTAAGTTAAACATGCTTCAGAATATTGAAGATGCTTTTATTTCATAAGCTTAAATGAAGACCACCCAAAATCATCAAAATCTATAATTTATGTTCATCTTAAATTTGTTGGTAAGTTGGATGGTGGTTTCTTACTTTTAAATCTAGGAGTTCATTCCCATCCACAATTTAAAGGGGAAGACCTATAACTAAGCCCATTTGATCCCCATTATTTTGATTTTGGCTATTATTATATTCTCATTAACGCACTGTGTTCCAGTTCTTTCCACTCATCGCTGTGTGGAAACTTGAGGATTTTTGGACTTACATCTGCTTGAATATTGGTTATGTATATTATGTTAAATACTGAGCATTGTCTCCATACTTAGAAGTAACTTTTTTTCTTTCATCATCAGTGAATTTCATAATTTGTAGAAGTTTGTAATCATTCCTCTCCGCTCCCTCTCTCCATCTACTGCCCATGTTTTCTGTTCTGTCTACCACTTTTCCTCCTTGGTTCTTTTTATCTTTTCTCTTTTTAATTTTTCTTCTTCTTTTCATGTGTCACATATTAATGGCAGCACTGCCTAGTTACCTTAGGATTTTATTTATTAAGTAAAGGTCTTAATCTTATCTCCCATCTGATATTTGAGTCATGACAACCCTTTATGCTGTTAAGTTGCCAACAATTACTATACCTTTTGATATTTTATAATACAACCATTCATTTGTTCTGATACAGATGATGAGGCAAAGGCACAAAGTGGAGAGAGAAAATAATATTGGGGGTGAAGTTGGGTGGTCAAAAAATGTGGAAGTTGCAAAGGCGAACCCAAAGCTTGCAGCCATGAATAAGAAGTTTGGTATGATTCATGGATTATCTTCCCTTGCCAATATCATGTCGTTTGGCAGCCTTGCAATGCACTCTTGGTACTTGGCAGGTAAAATTGATCTCTGATTCAATATCTGCTTCCCATACTACTAAAGATGGTTGAGCTCCATGCTAATAATTATATTAAGTCAGGGTCCCAGTGTTTCTCTTTATCTGCCCGTCACTTTGCTTGTTTTCTGGCCATGTAAAAGAAGTATAGAATGTTTATGCAATATGTGAAGTGTACTATCAAAGTATTACAGGGTACTGGTTACTTGATACTTCTGTTGTGTTGACCATGAGAGTCTTATGGCTTTTCGTGGAAACACAACGTAATCATCCTACTTCACAAGTTCACATGAATAAAATAAGTAGTCTCTAGACCTTTCTGTAGTCAAAGGTAACAAAAATAGTAGTAGCCTCTAGCTGGCATAAGTTACTTATCTTACCCATTTGCTTTTTCTTAATGTATTATTTTTATGATTTTATATATTTATTTATTTTGCTGCGTCATATGTAGAGGGATTACATTTTGCTACGCTCGTGGTTCAAATCCACGAGTTGGTGTGGTACTTGACATTTAAGCGACAATGCTGTGGCCTATTTTAATAGTCTCTTGAACCTTGAGGATTCATCCTCCATGTCCCCTGAAAAAGTGCACGAGTTTTTTACGGAATGTCCAAAACATTGAAGGTGTTGTGCACGTCATCTATAGTCTATACATGCTCATGCTTGTGCAAACACAAACACAGTTGAGTAATACTAGCTTAACTACCATTGACCAAAAACCATAACTAAGCTCTGCAAGCCAGTTGGGTGATTAATTATTTTCAAATTAATGGCCAGCAGGGCTAGGTTGTGATTTCTTGGTGGTCTATATGATTGTGAGTATAGCATTACTCAATATTATATGAGAACTTGTTTGTGTTATGCAGTTGATAGCACTGCTTCAAAAACTAGACTAGATCAGTCGTTTCCACTGTGTGTCAGCTCGGTTCGCGGCTCGGTTATCCCTTCAGGAAAAAAATATTGATCAAAATCAGCCAAATATCGGATTGAAGATATCAAAATTATAAAAGAGAAAAGAAAATGCATATATTTTATTTTTTAAGTTATAATTCGTAAGATTTTGTATTCTGTGTCTATATTCTCTCAAACTACACTTTTTAACGCTTAAAATAGTTTAATGTTATTAGATGTATTTAATATACTATCATTTGGTATTTGATTAGATTTTTTTAATGGGAAAATGATCCAAAGGGTCAGCATAGGAAAGATAATTATCATTTGGCTCGTTTTGAAAATTAATTAAGTATTTAATTAATTTAACAATTTATATACGATTAATCAATAATTTATTTTCATTTTGATACTTGATATGAATTTAACAATTTATATACGGTTAATTAATAATTTATTTTCATTTTGATACTTAATATGTGGTTAATTATATGTAAATTATTAGTTAAATTAGTTGAGTATTTAATTAATTTTTAAAACAAATCAAATGAGAATTATCTTTTCTTGATATTTTTTCTTTTTTAATTTATCCAAGTGAACCCCTCACCCGTTTATCTTCAGCCCAGTTTATAAAACAGTGAATGATAGTCAATAGAGAAACAAGATTAATCTTTATTATGGCATCTTTGGATGTGAAGGTTGATGATTTCCACAAGCCGCTTTGTAATGCAAACCAATGGAATCATGGCATGGTCAAATCTGGATTTCCATAAATATTTAGCTAATAATACGGTTGTCTTGGCGATTTCAACTGGTGGTTGTATCGGCCCACTGTAAACGTTGCTAGCTCGTTGCTGGCTATTTGACCGAAGTGATCATGACACTGCATGCTGCAAATAAGCACTTATATCTCATTATATGCTTCAATTTCTTTTCCATTTGGTCTTTATTTTAACTACTTGATTGACGCCACTGATAACAATATCCTACAGTTATCGGATATTTTGAATCTTTACAACTAATAACAAGTGAGTGAGTAGTGACCCACCATCCGCAGCAATCAAGCAAGAACAAGAAAAATGTTGCAAAGCGCTGCGATAACATCTACTTGTCCATCCACAATGCCCTTGAGCAGAGAGTGGTTAGTTAATCTGCGAAATACATTAAATGCCTTTAGGAAGTGGAACTATTCAAGGAGTTTGATTAGCTAATTGCTCTTGACCCTCCTTTGAGAGTTAGATTTCTTTTTAAGCCCGCCGTCTCTTATTATTTGCATATTTCTGGGCCTTTGCCCCCGTTTTGTACCAAAAGAAAATGGTGAGACGGAAAAGCGGTTGAACCACATCCAAATCGACGTAGTCAAGTTTGATAGGGGCGAAAATTCAGAGCTTATAATGCCGCCAAACGCGCAGAAACTGGAAAATTAGAGGTCAGAGGGTCGAGAGGATCAATTTGCTTTGTTGGATGGATAGGCAATGAGGCAGAACCATTTGGACTGGGGGTTTGAACTATTCCTTTTTTTGTCTGTGACTGAGCGCCATCCGTATAATGCAGACTACAACTTGTTGAGTAAACGAAAGAATCTGCTTCCAAGCTTGTCGGCTATCTTTGGTTTAACATGTGAATCAGCATGTGCATAAAATGAGTCATCGAGTGGAAACAACACAATCTGGTTCGTTTTCACGAATTGGCAGTGTCTTTCATTGTCTGCCTATCTTGCAAAGCAAGGATTCCATCTTACAGAGCGCATATTTGAAATACCCACGTAACGCACGAGTTATATCTTTTTGCTAACGCATTATTGCTCATTATGATGTTTTATTGATGGGACTCTGTTAATAGTGTCCACAAACGACGACTTTAATATCTTGCTCAGAGAGGGCACGCAAACTCTTTTTCCTTTCTCATTAGTGACGACAAAATGGACAATTGGATAAAATTTTACGGAAGTTTCACCTAATTCCTGTTGGTCCAACCAAGCACTCAACTCCTTTTATTGGACCGATGAGCATCACTTGAATGCTAAAGCAATTAGATGTGTATGTGTAATATAATTATATGAGCAATATTTCCTCTACAAGCACCATTCATGAGAGACACTATGACTTTCAATTTTCAAATCAATGAATAAAGAATCATCTAACTGTCCTACCAGCCATGTGCCCTCGCCCTATACAACTGTCCCCCATGAAAAATAATGAATCATCTTCTATTCATCTAAAGCTAATCATGCTATATGCCCCCAAGAGTAACAACCGTGCAGGGAACAAGAGCAACACAAACAAACGCATATGTTGGGATGCAACAAGCCTACTGAACCTTTTCAAGGACTCTCTCCCTGTTTTTATCATGCTAGAGAAGGGGGACTGGTTTTGACCCATATTGACCGATACCATGGACCTCCCAACAACAATGCTGGCATCAATTCCTCGTGGTAACACAAGAGGCCACCACACCTTGCGCCGGAGCTCTCTCCTTGCCTTACGGATCTGGTTAAGTTCTTTGCGAATCACACTTCTCACAGACTTTACGTAGGAATTCATGTCATGATCTCTTTGTATGGTTCCTTCAGATCCATAAGCAGATCGGTCACTTAATATCTCAAGTGGATGGGGTGAGTTCAAGAACACCAACTGAGCAGCACGGAGCTGCTTGTCTGTGTCGTTGGATTCTGACAAAGGACCACTCAAAAGATATAGACCACTGCCTGAGGGCAGGAGATGATGACTTGGTGAAAATTTCTCGTCAGGCTGTAGAATCAGCAGTTCACCCATTGGTGCATATAATAGCTTCTGCAGCAGTAAAGGATTCACAAAGTAGTGATTTAGAGGCTTATATGAAAGAAATTTCATTATGTACTTAAAACTTCTTTTGAATAAAGCAGAACTTTTACCTGGTTATTAAGACAAGGATGATTACGGAAGCTCCCATTAACAGCCTTCAGTAGTTCTGCGACGTGGTTAGGGTAATTGCAAGAAAATGCTCGTGGTACTATGTCTCTGTGCATTGTAATTGCCTGAACATGACTCCGTGGCAATCCTAGCTTGTCTAGCAGACTATCACCTCCACACATGATGGACGGGGAACCAAAGGTTATCACAGGAAGTAGAGAAGAGATTGGCACTTCCTGCCTTATCAACAGCATGAGATTTACAAATAATGCCAAGCTTCCCCCAAGAGAGTGCCCGGTGAAACGGAAAGTTGCACGAGAACCTTGAGATTTTAAGTGAGCGTGAACTTCTGGCAACATCTGTTGATATATCCCTTTAGCAGCCTCATATATACCTCTATGCACAAGGACATCCAACCCCTAAGAAAAGAATATGTATCTTATTATCTCAATTTCAGGATAGGTAAAAATTACGAGAAAGATTCACAATTATTTATAACTGTAAACAGAACTAAATTCCCCCCTTTGACAAGAAGAATGACATGTGAAAAAACTAAGTTCAATATTAACAATTACCTCAAATTGAATTGGCTCAAAAAGTAGGTTTGCTTGCCAGGATGCCAATGACTCAGAACCCTAATTATTTTTTTCAAAAATATATATATTAGTGAGACAGAGCACACCAGAAAATAAATTCAAAATTGGAAGTAAATCACATACAAGTGTAAAGTATCATAAGCTAAATAACACCACAAGCTATTGGGAATGAAAATAATCATGTTTTTGTCATATTTAAATGCTCACAAATTACTGCTAACTTACTAAGCATTTTATAAGAGTAACCAGACAGCTACTAGCTGCAAATTATACTTCAAAAGATAAGACCAATTAATTTTCCCTACCTGAATAACAAAAAATCTTGTACCATTCTGGTCATCATCACAGATGAACCATTCACAGGGTGATGAACGTATTGAGTTTAGATCATCTGCAACAGCCTGTTTTACTTCCTCCTTTGCAGCAACCACTGCTGTCACTGAATCAGTAGTAGCCATCAAAGATGCCACCTCTGTATTTATCATGTTAACACTGTCAAGGCTTTCATTGCTTGCTTCATGAGAACCTTCACCAGCCACAGCATTTGAAGATTTGAATGGAAGTATGCTCCTTGTCTGAGCATGTAGAGAAGAGGCAGCAGAGGCAGCAATATGATAAGCAGCAGATGCACTTATCTTGTATCCACCGTTCTTCTGCTGCTCCTTTCTTTCTTCTTCATCCTGCTCATTCGTTTCTACTTCCTGAGTTGCACCTGATGCCTGATTTTTTTCAACTGTTGCTGCCAATTCCTTCTTCTCTATTGATGAAGTTACAAAACGCAGACCATAATGTTTTAAGAGTTTCCCTGGCTAAATTAACAAAGCCAAAAATATAAATTAGTGTCACATGCATTTTGTGGAAAATCAAATTCCTAGATTTGTCAATCCATTTCATGCCATATCATATCAACAAAAATCAATAACAGAGATTTATAAATGTCTGTTTAAATTGTAAAACGCAATTGAATCCTATCCAAAGCATAAAAATAGAGCCTCGTCTACATATTTTCCTTGCAGAACTATACGCCAAAAATCAATCAGATCACGTAAGTGATGAGTATTCCATAGATGTTAAAAATTACATCCGCCAAAGAAAAAGTATTGAGTTCCGAGTTAGATGAGGAAAATTAGACATGATATGAAACACCAAATCTTATAGCATTGCATTTCCAACATAACATTCAAATTGCTGCCTCACCAACGTTAAAACCTCCAAGGGTTTTTGAAATAGTAACCATATACCAATCCATGATCTAACACAAAGTAAACCCAGCAAAATGAGAAGCTTATAACATGTTAAAAATATAAAATTTCGTATTCCAATTTCCAAGTCATTCCCTTTCTAAGCTGAGAAAAACTGGACAAATTATGACAAATCAAATCTTCAAGGAATCAATGTGATTCAAACAAATCATCCATATCAATTTCTGTAAACTAGAGACAACATGGTAGATCTGAGGTTTCAAAAACCTATGAATGAGAATTTACAACCTCGCCAAGTCACCGTTATCAGAAACATATTCATTTCTCGCAAGGACACACCCATCTCCCATGAAAGATTTAGAAAAACGCGCACCAAACAGACCAACGATGTTGCCAAAATTAAAACCAAAAAGGAAAAAAAAAGGGATCTCAATCTCATACCTTGATTTTGGGTATAGAGTAAGCCAGGTTCCCCAAGTGGGACATCTGCGCATACAATCTGGCTTCAGCCAACGACACTCTCCGGAGCATTCTCGAAAACGAGTCTCTATCGAATTGAACGTCTTCTTCGTCAGCGTCATCAACCTTACAAGCATCACACACCTCCTCTTCGCTCTCATCATCGTCATTGGTTTGATCGTTGGCCACTCCCTCCTCTTCATTCTCCGCATCTTCAACAACACCGTCATTAGCACGTTTACCCTGTTCCCCCTTCCACACGGACTTCACGTGCAAAATTTTAAGAACCCAGTTCCCGCTCTGCCCCTCATCATCGCCGTCGTTCCGAACAGCTTTCCCTTCGCCGTTCTCCGCCAATACGGCGTCGTCGACGGCCAGCCCACTGTACCTGCTATTCCCAGTTCCTCGCGATCGCGGCCACAGAGATTCCAAAGGGTATCTAAACGAGAATCTGGAAAACACCGACTTCTGCAACGGTTTCTCCGCCGCGCACCGCCCCACCGCGCTCACGTGTGACGGATTCGCGCGTGCAGCCGTATCCAAAGACCCCCCAATAGAGATCGACGGAGCTATCCCGGAGATCCCACCTTTTAAACACATAGTATCCATTCTTGTCTTAGTCTTCACTTTTCAGACAACACAATGTTGAGAACGATGATGTTTTTCAACAGTGTTCAGAGTTCGCCGCTTAGGTTCCTATTCAATTGTGTTTAAAACAGAGCAAAGCAAAAAAAAGAAAAAAGAAACAGAGAAAGAAATAAAGAAGAGGGAGCATTTAAAGAGTGGGTGGAGCGGAAAAATTAGGCATAGCATGCGGTCCCTACCAAACAGGTCACCAAACTTCTTGCTGAAATTGTTTATTGCGTAATTAGGTTTTAATGCCCAGATTTAGGGCATGCAAACGGCGGCGTTGAGTTAATCTCGTTGTGACGGCGTCGTTCGATGGAAGGGACTTTCCGTGTTTGGTTTGAGAATTGCAAAGCCTTTGGGTTGTCCTCATCACGTGCGGGTGGCCACTGTGTCGGGTAGTGTGTGTGTGTTTTGAATGTTCGTAGGAAAGCGCGTGGTTGGACCAACTTCCTCTGACAGAGAGTTTCCAAAATTTTCGATGAAATGACACGTCAGAGTGTGTAGATGAACTACATGCGTGCATCCACTGACGTGTCGGTGAAGCATCAAAATTTTGCCTTCCTATCTTTCTTTGAATACGTCGTTATGGGGAGATCGTCTTACGCGTCACGGTTATCATATATCTGCTACTCGCTATAGAAACGCCACACTCCTACACCTTTCACTTATTCACAATGCACACAATCTTTTATTTATTTATTTATTACTAGTTTTATTATTCATACTATGCATATATTAGATATATATATATATATTGAATTATAATGTATTGATGATTGATATTTTTTATAATAATTTTTACGTAGATTTAAGTAAACAAAAGTTTAATTATTATTAAATTTAATTATCTTAAAAGAAAAAAATAAACTTATAAAAATAAAATTTATCATAAAATATTTAATATATCTAATAGTTAGCAAGATGTAAAAATACAAAATAATAAATATAAATATATATGACCTTAATCCTTAATTGAATAATTTTTAATAAGAAAAAAAGAAAGGAAATGAGGGATAGGTGTTCTCCCACAAAGCCTAAAAAAAAGAATCTTTCCTCTCAAATTTAGAACAAGGAGTGAGAAAATATTTATTTTTAATTAAATAATTATTAAATTATATATATACCATGTGTTTATGTTATAAAATTAACCAAAAAAAGAATTATATTAAAATTTTAATTTTGATTTTTATTCTTTTTTATATTTTAATTTTAACTCCTAAACAAAATAAATGGAGTTTCTATTGTATTTTTTTACTTAAATATCTAAATAATTCACCCCTAATTCCTTTCCATCATTTTTCTTCTCCTAAATATAACATTAAATAACAAAAGTCCATTACCTCTAAAAAAAAAAAAGAAGTAACAAGAGTCCATGGAAGCAAAGCATTAAATATTCAATAATCATATGATTATGAATATAGTTATGAAGTTAGGTTTTACAGTTTAGAAAATCTCGGTCACAATTTATGGTCCAACCAAAACGAAAGTCAACCTAACCAGGACATTGAATGGTTGTGATAATTTAATTTATATATATTTTTGTTTAAAGTTATTCTCATGTTTAAATTAGAATTTGTATAAGTGACAGTAATAATTTGTTTCTTGATATATATATATATATATATTATCACTTCTTGCTGGTAGACGAGTCATGGAATCACATAGAACTTCGAAAGTATAAGCCTATGTTGCGTTGGCCAAAACTGTTAATAATGTTTTCTATTTAGTATTTATATTACAAAAAAAAGAAAGAAGGCCCCCCTTAATCGATGTATCAAGGGCTATTCGGCAGAGATAATAATACATATGGACTTCCTTAAAAAAAACATATTTGTTTGCCCTTTTACCAGGGCTTGGCCTGTTAGATTAGATTTTTACTTTAGAGGGAGACTATTGGACTCTAAATTGGACTATTTGAGGCCAGAGCCTAAAAATTGGGCCTTTCGTTCCTTTGTTCGAGCAGCTGATTATCGTTCCAGTTTTCATAACTTATTTAATGATAGTTTGGATGCGTTTTTCTTTTCAAATTATTTTAAATTATTTTTTTTTGGAAAAAATTAAAGTACAAAAATAATATAATTATATTTTTTAATTAAATTTTTTTGCTTCTAAAAACTTTTTTTTATAATATAAAAAAATAATGAAACATTTAAAAAAAATCAAATATTTCATTAAATATAAAATAATTTTTACTTTCCATAAATTTTTCTTTAAGAAAAAGTAGATATAAAAAGATTTTTTTAAGTAACTCATACAAACCAGTTGATTGGACCATGGACTGGGGGATCCAGATCCAACCATAGAACTGCTTCAACTAAGCAAAATTAGTAAAAATCGATGAAAACCGGATAATCAGAACCGTTAGGTTGTTGAATAAATCAATTTTTAAATGTTAGTTGATATTTAAAAAATAAATAAACTAACAATTTCGTAATCGGAAGATTCGAATGTCTTTAATTTTTTAATAATTTTTTACATTAATATAATTTTTTAATGTCATTTTTTACATTAAAATAATTATCAAATGTTATTTTTAATATCAAAATAATTTTTTATTATTAATTTTTGGCATTAAATTAATTCTCTAAAAAAAATTTAAAGAACATTTAAAATATTTTTTAATATAAAAAATTATTAAAAATACTAACTAATAATACCCACGAAATTGCTAATTTGCTCTTTAAAAAAAAAAAGATTTCGTATTAGGAAGGGAATGAGAGTTTGAGACTTACCTCTCTTCGACGTTCAACAGCGGTGGCGAGCTCTACCTCCACGGCGGCAAGCGGCAAGCGGCAAGCGGCAAGCGGCGGCTCCAGCTGCAAGCATCCTCCAAGGCCGACGAACTGAGAACGAAGCTCCACCTCCACGACGGCTACTCGGCATCGCTGAGCTCCAATAGCGTAGGTCCTTCACTCCTTTCCTCTTTACTGAAGTGGTTGTCTTTATTTTATTTTTTTATTAAAGAAGGCATGATTTTTTTTTTAATCTTATTCGTTCACTTAAATCCCTTAGAAACCCGAATTTTGGAACCTGATTCATTTGGTTCATCCTTCACTTAAATCCCTATTGAAATGCTATCATCTTTTAATTATGAAAGAAAGGGGAATGAATTCAAATTCCTGAAATAGTGTTTGGTGGCGTGTGCATGTTTGGCTTGTACTCCAAAAATACATGTATCGAAAAGTTAGGAGATTCCTCAACCCAATAATAATTATTAGATTAACTTTTGGAAAACCAAAGTTATCCTATGAGCAATGTCATTGGCATCACGAGGTATAAGACTAAAATTTATCCTTCATTTAAACCCCTATTGAAATGCTATTTTCAAGTCATGCAGAAACCCACTGTTTTCCATCTTTTAATTATGAAAGAAAAGGGAACAAATTCCAATTCCTGAAATAGTGTTTGGTGGTGTGTGCATGTTTGGCTTGTACTCCAAAAATACATGTATCAAAAACTCCGGAGCCTCCTCACCCCAATAACAATTATTAGGTTAACTTTTGGAAAACCAAAGTTATGCTATGAGCAATGTATTGGCATCATGAGGATAAGACTAAAATACCCCCTCCCCTCTTAAATTGAAAATAAAGAAAGAAAAAAAATTATTTTTAATTAAATATGTATTAAATTACATGTATATTATGTGTGTATTATAAGATTGATTATATAAGAATTATATGAAAATTTTAATTTAAAAACTTATTCCTTTACATGTGAAAGAAAATCCTTATCCATCCCTTATATTCTCTTTATACCTCTTTTCTTCTTCTAAACATAACATTAAGTAACAAAAGTCTACTACCTCAACAACGACAAAAAAGTACAAGAGTCTATGAAAAGTAAAGCATTAATGTTCAATAATTATATTATGAATATAGTTATGAAGTTCGGTTTTACAGTTTAGAAAACGTCGGTCACAATTTATGGTCCAAATAAAACTCAAGTCAACCTAACAGGAACTTAAATGGCTATGATCATTAAGAGCCTATTTGTTTAAATGCATCTCACTGAAGTTTGATTTGACTCCATGACTCATCTACTACAGTGATTTATCATTTTAAGATTGTTTCTCTTTCTCTATACAGTATTTTAAAAGTAAGTTGAATAAAGAATCGATTAATCGTGAACCAGGAACTTTATCGATTATAATTTAATTAAAGAACTGCGCGATTGAATCATGTAAAAATCAGTTGTAACTTGTAAGGTTATCAAAAATGAAATTTCAACAAAAAAACACTGAAAGATTAGCTAAAAGTAAAATGCAAATTATTTTACAAACATTATACGTACATAAAAATATTAATATATAAAATTTTGATTCAAATTTAATTACTACATTAACAAATTTTATTACTTAATGTAATTTTCATAAATTTTTATCTCATATCTCATAAAATCTAAAATAAATCTAAAATAAATTATCAATTATCACTTTATATCCATAATATTTTTTATTGTCATTCTTTAAGTCTTCCTCCTCTTCCACATTATCTTAGTATAAGAGAAATATTTTTCATTATCTTCTTTTACTCTTCTATTTTTTTCATTTTTATTATTTATATTATCAAAATTACCAATATGATAAATACCTTAACTTGAATATTAAATAACGTCCATCAAACCAAACTATCAAACTACTCACTACCACATCAAGCTCAACTACCACAGTAAGCAAACGGGTTGTCAAAATATGATTTCAGATCTCTAAATCAGAAAAATCTTACTTAATTACCTTTAAACATCAAAATGTAAATTCCAAAGTTAAAAATTAATTTTTAACGCTTTTATCTCTGTAAAACGAGATTTTTTTTTACAATAATTAAATTTTACCTAACATACAATAAGTTTTTATGGTTTCAAAACGTAAAATCATAATATTTTGAAACTAGATTTTAAGAACCAGTTGAACCGGTAAGAATCGACTTACCGGGACCAGCCGGTTCTTTAATCAAATATTTTTAATTAACCTTCTTTTAGGGGAAAAAAAAAAAAAAAAAAAGAGCAGCCGCTAGAAGTCTTTGGGACTTGGGTTGAGAGCAGGCCGTCCTGAGTCGCACAACGCATCGCAAGATCGAAGCCCTTGGGTTGGGTGCGTGATCCTTGCTTTGCTTAATATATTTTCAATTGCGCTCGTTTCCTTTCTTTCACTCCAGTTACGTACTGAGCATAACAGTGAATCTGGTTGGAGGAAGCATTGGGCAACAACAATGAGCAATTCCTCTGCCGGACCCTCATCAAAACCAAGAGCAGCTTCCTCACAACCATCAGAAACTTCATCTAAGCGTAAAAGAGGAGTTTTCCAAAAAGAATGTAAGATTATTTCTTAACACTTTAGCCTACTTATCTCTATTTATTTCTCTTTTTTATATCTTTCTTCATAATCTTCTTCTTGGCTTGGGTTGCTACAGTGCAGCACATGATGTATGGGTTTGGAGATGATCCTAATGTAAGTGTTATTCCATCTCTTTTATTATTATTATTATTGTACACATAATTTATCTTCTCGTGCTTATGTAATCATTTAACTATATATCGATTTTTTTTATTTTTTTTTAGATGTAAATATTACTGTCTATTAATTTGATTTTTTTTGTACTTGTTTGCCACTGCGCAATTAGCCACTTCCTGAAAGTGTGGCACTTATGGAGGACATGGTTGTGGAATATGTCACAGAACTGGTAAGTATCCTCTTAACATTTTTAATCTTTGGAGTGCCATATGATGGTTGCCTTTTTTCCTGATGCAAATTTTTCTGCCAAGGTACATAAAGCCCAAGATATTGGATCGCAGAGGGGAAAGCTATCAGTTGAGGATTTCCTGTATTTGATTCGCAAGGTACTTTTTTATTTATTTTATTTTATGATTCCATTTTTATGGGGAACCTGGAATACTCTAGAGTCTAGAGTTCTTTTAAAATTTTGCATTATGTTCTTATAATCAATTTGGCCAATCAAATATCACATCCCTGACATTGTTATTCTCAAGGGAACCATGTCTTTTAAGAAACTTTTATCTTTTTTTTCTTTTCCCTAGACCGTTTTTTAAAATGCACAAATCTTATTCATTAGAAGAGAAACAGAAAACTGAATAAATAAATAAAACAGGAATCCTGCACAAACACTACCACAAACTTCCTCTATAAACACTTCTATACACTGAGAACACTACCAAATTGTCCATCTTTTGCATAAGTACTTAATTGCAAAATTATTCAGAATTTCACAAGACACAATTGTAAATCTAACACATTCACTAGCTAGAAACTATTCTTCTAGTCTGCCTTTATCAGCATATGGTCTTCAATTGCTTATAGGCATCAGAAATCAAGGCCTGCTGTCATGGATTGAGGCTAATACCTAGGAACTTGTTACAAGTATCTATAAATATTTATCCAATTCAATTTTGTATGCCAGTCTTGAAGGGTCCTCTTCACAGAACTCTTTCTCAAGCAGAATCTTCATAGCCTTCTACAAATCCAAACTATGTAATAATTGTTCTTAACTTCAAACTAGAGTAAAACACACACAAGGGTTGTTCTAAGTATCTTTTATTGGTTCAGTTTTTGATTATATAATGTATCCGTCAAACCTGAGGTTAGGAACTATAATCTTGCCTTGAATCATTTCCCTCTTTGCAACAACAGGGTAACTGTGTATCAGTAGAAATGAATGATTGGTTTCTGAAACTACATAACTCTGCACAATGAATATTAGCACTGTCAGCATTCTAATAGCTTGGCAGGCCAAGGCATCTGACACTTCTGGTGACTATATACCACCAACACCCTTGTTTTGAACTATATCAACCATGGTCCTATCCTTTGGCCCTGCCAGTCTGCTGAGAACGACTTATGCTGTCATGCATAATCATGCTCTATATATTTCTCTGATGAACCCTGATTCTGATTCCACTCCTCCTCTTCCTCTGGTTTTATATCAATAGTACCATCAAAAACTTGAGTATTAGATCTCTGCTCATTGGTCAAACTTTAGTTTGAGTAAACTTCGTTTCTTAGGGTATGTTTGGATGAAGGAGAAAGGAAAAGGGAGGGGAGGGGAAGGTTTTAAGTAAATGTTCCCCTTGTTTGGGAGTGTTTTAAATGAGGAGAGGAAAATGAGGGATTATCATGTAACCATCCAAAACTCTCCTTTATTCATTTTTATGAACATTTTAAAGCTCCCCCAATTTGGAGGATTTTAAACAACCAAACAAGGGGATGGAAACTTGTTATTTTACCTTCCATTCTCTTTTCTTCTCTTCCCTTCCCTTCATTTTCTTTTGATTCCTTCCCCTCCCAACTCCCAAACATATTAGGGATTATAAAGATAAAGTATTGTCAACAAATCTAAATGCAAGTAACATAGATTATATAAGTTGCAACTGGCAGAGGGTAGTTTTCTGGTTCCTCAGAGGCTCAAACACACTTTGGCAGAAACCTTTCCTAGAGAGATAAGTTTCCAGATATTTATGATGCACTAACAAGAAGGTTACCTCGCCATTGTTCATTAAGTTGAGCAACTGCACCTTGATGTTATTAGAAACTAGTGAAGATTGCCTAACTCTTATAATTTTTTGTTAAAAGAAAGGAGAAAAAAATAACTTACTCTTTTAGTGGTTGGTACTGAGACTGATAGATAGTAGTTAGAAAGAAATTTGGAATTGTCATACAAGCCCAGATGCAGTTCACCCAAAAAACCAGAAATGCTACAGCCTTCAAAGAGATAAATATAGATTCCCGGCTAACATGTTATTAGGCAGTCATAACATCTACCTTAAAACAACAGGATCACACTACCATCATATTTGTTTGCTGGTTCATGATAACCTTTTGTTAGTTGACTAAGACCCATAAAATTCCTTATATACTGCAGGACTTTCGAAAACTTAACCGCTGTACAGAACTGCTGTCTATGAATGAGGAGCTGAAACAAGCAAGAAAGGTTTTTGAATCAGATGAAGAGAAACTGAGGAAGGTTTTTGAGGTGGATGAATCAGTTGAATGATGAAGGAGGAAGTTTATTGAACTGCACTGACACTGCATTCGAGATTGGTGCATACCTGTTGTCGTCACTTCGTTAGCTATAATGTATTTAACTTTTTTGAGGATGTCCTAGATATCAAATTATACCTAATGTCCATGATCGAATTGAAACGTTGTTTCATGTTTGTACTCGAATTCTGTGTGTTCATAATAATGTGATAAAAATTTGATGAGAAAACACAACTACCAACACATTCGAGCAATTCAATTGGGGTTGAGCATAAGTTATGCTACCATCGTGCATGCTCAGATCAGATGCCGCAAGAAAGACAGAGAAAGAGGAGCCAAAGCAACTCTCAGATGCAGCAAAAAATAATAATAATAGAGGGGAAGCCAAAGCGGCAATCGTTGTGCCAAGTGGCAACAAAAAGTCACAACTATTGAATTGTGTCCTTAATTTGATAAGTTGTCATCTATATGGCAGAGAAACAAAGAAGTGATTTTTCGAACGTGTAGTGATTACTAGAAGGACATGTCTGCAGATCAATGCTACACTGCTTAGTGGATATGAAATGAATAAAAGAAAATGTATCTGATCTCGTAGTTACGCGTATATTCTTGATGCAAGTCTAATGGGCAGTGTGTTCGTGGTGCTTAATGGTAATCATGACGAAGCAAATGAGTGAATGAGAGTCAATTGGTTATTTAAAAGCATATGTTCTTACAATTGGAAGTTAATTTTTTAATGGATGTCTTAGTAATATTTTATATTTTATTACTTAAAAATGATTATTCTTTTCATTTATTTATTTAAATTAGACTAATAGAATGAAAATTACTTTTGAAAGATGTCGATATTTATTAAATGAAATGCGAAATATCAAGGTTGTGTTGGGAAAACAAAAGAATCCCTCCATTCCAACCTGCTAGGAATGATGACCCTTACTTTTGTGAAAACAACTTACTCTTATTATTCCAAGTTACCACCATTACAAATAGCAATTTCAGTGAGACAACCATTAGTTTGATGACATTATCAAAGAGAAAACGTACATTCTTTGCAACCAACTAGCATCTCCCTACTTTTACTCGTTTTAAGTGAGTAATCCAACCATGACTGAAGGCTAAAGGAGGCATGAAGAAAGTGACATGCAAATGAGCAGCACTAAATGAATGGGTACTATATAGTTCGCACGAGTAATGATTTCAGACACAGTACAAAGACAATTAAGCATGTCTTTTCAGCTTCTGTTATATTTTCCTTCTATCTTGACAAAAAATAGCACGCCAAGAAGGCAATGGAATTCACAAAAGGCCAAGGACTACAGCATGCTCATCGTTATGTAAGAAAAAATTACCTATTTGTTAACTAACAAAAACCCAAGGCTTACATTTACTATAACCACCTAATCATGTTACATTGAGGACGTAATGGGGGAAACAACGTGTATCCTGTATTCTAACTAAGAATTGCTTTTATATTTGTTTTCTGCTCCTCCGTTAGTGACGTGGGGAATAGAACCTCAAAAGTGACGTAAAGATCTCCTTTCTTTGTGCTCATATGCAGTGGCATGCCCTCTCCTTTGAACTTCCTCACTTGCTTTGGCTTTGTGATTCCCTGAGGGTCAAAAGAAGTCTGTCAGATCTGTGCCTTTTCTTATACATATAATTATATATCAACACCAAATAGAGATCTGCAACGATGCTATTTCATGCTCACCTTCGTGCTAATGTCGACCAGATGCTCATCTAGGTGTTTAATGGTCTTCTCAAAACCAACAAGGGCTTGAACCTGAAGAAGATAAAGGTTAAGAAATAAACATTACAATGCACATAGAATTTTAGGGACACCAATAACAAAGAGAGAAGTTAACGGTTTGCAAAATCACAAAATGTCTTAATTCAACTCTACTATGCTAGTGTCAGTAGAATAGCAGTTACTACTTACTACATGCCTTGAGCCTGTCAAATATAGCCAAGGCACAAAGTATAACTCTAGTAACTGATAATATGCATATGAACAATTGCAATATTTACCAGAGTTATAGTGACAGTGGTGTGCAAGTCATTGCCTTCCCTTCTGAAGAGGTCATGGGGTGCAGTACGGATACGAAACTGCTCAAAATAATATAAGCATTGTCAGCACACTGCACAAATAACACGCATACAAAACAGTTGCTAAGTAAACACAAAAACACTAAGTTACTAACCCTTAAATCTCCAGATTCTCCATCAATTATGGGCTCACCATCCTCATAAAATAGCACCTCCTGTGAAAGGACAAAAACTGGTAATTCTATTGGACCACAATTTATGCAAATTAAAATTTGGAAAACAAAATATTAAGTTTTCAGCAAGCCTCCCTTGATTATTATATATATACCCTCGATCATTATATAGATACATCATTTACTTGCAACATAATAATTAGGGTATACTTGGTAGTGATAGTGAAAAATAGGGAGGAAGTGAAAGTGGAGTGGTATGGAAAGCTTTTGATTTTCGCTCCTTGGTGCTTGGTTAGAGGATAGAAAATCACTTTCTGCTCACTTTCATGCTATATGAAGATAACTAAATTAGTGGGGGTGAAGTGAAAACAAGTCATACTCCTCTTTCAACCATCTCACATTTTTTTGCATGTGCACCATGCAAGTGTATAATAGTTTTAATTGGCCTATTTTCAGCTTAACCTAGAAGTAGAACACCCTTAAAATTGGAATTTGGATTTCTAAGTCTAATGTTTGGTATTTCTTCTAGCATTAGAATTTGAATTACATAGAACAATCCATCATCTTTTTTTCTTCTCGGTTCTTCTCTTTTTCCATGAATTCTCTCTATCTAGATCTCTATATTTCAAGTGCAAAGGAAAACTCTTTTTTAGACAACCAACCCCAACTTGAACACTTTCTTCAACTTTTACTATAGCTCCGGAGTTCCTTGATATATAGGACTAAAAAATAGCAACAAATGGCTCCACTAACTGACTTAGAACCAATGATAATATCATTCAGTCATACATACACAGATATGCTTAGATAGTTAAAATTATCTCTTCATGCATGATGCACCAATATATTTGAAGTCTCAAATTCAATTTTACTTGAATTTTTTGTGCTAGCCAAAATTAAGAGCCACTGACCTGTTTATGCTCTTATGGTCATTAGACAATTCAGTAAATATGTTTGATGGAATTTTTTTTCTCATTTTTAATGCTAATACATAAATAATACAATTAGTAATTACAACAGGAATTTATTATCAGTTGAATGTCAAATGTAAGAAAATTTATGAAATTCTATGTGCAATTCAAACATGGCATGTTATGATTTTGAATTCCAATTCTAATAGAATTACAATTGGAATATAAATTCTGAATTAACTCCAATTTTATCATCCAAATGGAGCCTTAGTGTCTTTAAAATTTAGATGTACGCATGATTAGACATACCTTATAGTGTAGAGCCTATATGAAAATCGGCAATAAGACATGATATTATTCATAATTGCTTAAAGCGTATACATATAAACTTTAAAATCTTACCTGCCCGTCTTGCATGCCTTTCTCAATATCAACAGTGATGAAATAACCCTCTCTTTCATATTTAACATTAGGACATTGCTCACAGACCTGGACAGGTAAATAAAGAAATAGGATGAGAAACTCCACATAATGTAAGAACAGGAATAAAATAAAACTGCAAAGTGCACATCCACCCTCCCCTAAACAGAAGAGAAGAAAAATTGTCTGGGATAGAAAGTTAATTAAAAATTTCACAGCCATACAAAAATGTCATGAAGCAAGAAATCTGTAGGTTTGTCGTATAAAATATGCATCCCAAAAAAAAACTAGAAAACGATCTATTCTTTCAACATTCTTAGAGATGTTTACCTGCTCTGTCATCTGTTGAAACATCCCGGGACCAATTTGCTTGTGATAAACCTCATTTCTACAGTTACAGCGTCTCTTCCCAGGTGCTGGCTTTACAACATTTTTCTCCCTCCAAACCTGATAAGTACAATGTAAGGGTCACAGAGAGAAGCAGTCACCTAATACCTGAGAAATTCTATACTTCAAATGCCAACAGCATGATGAAGTTAGTAACTAACAAAATGCTTGACAAATAGATCAACACTATGATAGTTTACGACTTTGCTAAAGTGTGTGCTCAATGAATGTATTTAATTTTAAAATACAGTGTCTGAGATAGAACAGAAGGAGCAATACAGGACATGCTCCACGAAAATGTGATGCCATATGTATGTGGAATATGCGTAAGAGATGACTGAGTCTGAGTTTGAGGCACACATAAGTTCTGCTTAGCAGCTCCTAAATCAGTTCTGCTCTGTAACTAATATTTTATTTCTAATTTTTATATTGGTTTATCTAGCCAGGTAAAATAGTACTTTGCTGTTACTATTTGTCATATGAAAACCAGTTTGATAAACTGATAAAGCCACATTTAATTCTATTTCCATCTATATCCTTGGCATAAAATGTTGAAGAAGTTCAAAAATGGTATTATACGCGTATCAGCCCAACTTTATCTCAGTGCTGAATGTATTTCATCAAGAGATATATGGATTTAATGCATGTAGACTGTAATCAGAACAGTAGCTAGATATGGCCTCACCTTCAAGGAACCTCCCATGTACAAATCTTCCAGGGTAGCATCCAATTCAACAATCACGTCATCACCTTTTTCAATTCTCTCTTCCTCCTCCATTGATCCTCCACCGAAGAAACTGAAAGAAGCATTCATGGTGTTATGATTATCCACGAAACAAAGCCCATATTATGGACAAATAAGTATATCCGAACAAACACAAATTTAATACTTAGCATTCTGCCTACTGACGATTTTGTAATATTTGCCCACAAAGTAAATCAATGGTTAGAGGGATATTTATGCATGGGAGTTCATAAAAATTTATGCAGACATTGGAAACTCAGTGAAGATCCTCTTCAGAAAAAAACCATAAATGTTCTGTTCAGAGTATGTTAATACGATTAGATAGGAAATTTGTGAAGAAACATGCACATTGGACTCACGAGCTGAAAATGTCTTGGATGTTCATTCCTCCCATTCCACCACCTCTGCCTCCACTGGCAGCATGCTGTTTCAAACCCTCTTCACCGTACCTGTCATAAATACCTCTCTTCTCGCTATCGGACAGTACTTCATACGCTGATAATAACAATCAAAACATCCTTTAAAACCAAACTAATCACTAGTTCAATAAAATCATCACAAACAAACAACCAAATAATCAAAGATATATATATTAATATTATACCATTGTTAATCTCAGCAAATCTCTTATTAGCTTCTTCATTGCCCTGATTCTTATCGGGGTGGTACTTCAAAGCCAGCTTCCTATACGCCCTCTTTATCTGCTCGTCCGATGCACCCTTCGATACTTGAAGTATATCATAATAGCTTTTTCTGCCAAAGATCCAAAAATATAACCAAAGTTGCAATGCAATACTCGTGCGTTGTTGGTAATCCGAGCATTATTTTAGACGGAAAAAATCATAGAAAAAATTAATAACAATAAAGCATATAGAAAGAATGAATACCCCGCAATGGCGTTGAGAGAATAGCAGAAAGCACATAGAAGGAACAACAGCTTGGTTGTTCGATGCGCCATGAAAGATTGAGAGAGTTGGATCTCTTGGAAACGCAAATTTAGGGGCTAGGGCTCTGCTAGTGCTATCCTCAGATCTTGTTTCGATATCAAATGTGGCGTTGTGCGGTTTGCATATTATTCGTTTCCATTCTCTCTCGCTCTCTTCTTCTCGTTGGATTCAAAGTCTCCGAGTCGGAGTCCTGAAAGTGATTCCACCAATCAGCGTGAGCCTTGGGCTGTTTCAACCAATCATACATTTCCACGTCGGATATTGTCGACGTTCTCTCCTATTTTTCCATTTTACACGTCCTAACGACTTGGAATCTTGGATCCTCCTCTTGGAACCTTTGCTGTTAAAAAAATACAAATTTACCATTTTGGTCATGAAGTTTTGTCCTTAACAAATTTTTTTATTAAATAATAAAGGAACAAACTAATTACAAAATAACATCAAAAGCCATCAGACAATAACAAGTTCTAACAAATACTTGGTATAGGAACAGGCTGGTATTCTTTCAATTATGTTACTGCCATGCTACAGACTTTTCACAGTAATAAATAGGAAGCCTATAATACCCACACACAAAAAAAATATAGGAAGCCTATGACTAAACTAAATTTATTGATATTTTTCTACTTTTTTTTTTGTAAAAAGGTAAGAGAACAGATACTAGGACCCACAGAAATAGAAGTTAATGATATATTGCAAAAATATATATCTTTGGAAGAATGAAATGATAGTTTTCTACAAACATTTCGATCTGCGTATTGAAAAAATATATATCAGTTTAGTTAGTGACTCTTGTCCGGTTCAGAAACATCTGGGGAGACCGGCCTAGTTCTTTAGTTGCTCGGCCCGCGTTTTGTAGGCCCAAGTAGAAAGAGATAATATAGGCTTGACCCAGGAAAAAACTACAATCCTACTTTAGTACTGAAAAGGTTAATATTTCTTTCATTTATTTTTTTTATAAGATATGTAGTTATTTTATAAATTTTAATATTCAATTTATTCATATTTTAAAAATAAATTATCAAAAAATGAATGAAATGAATATTCACTTTTTTAATATTAACTACAAAATTTTCCATAAACTGGAGTATGTGATTCGGCAAAAATTAACAGACATGACAACAAATAAAACTTAAAAATTATAGAAAGTCTAACATGTAATAGTTGAGAAAACAGATCAACCTGGTTGGGCCTGTAATGAGTTGGGCCTAATCGATTCGTGACGATTTGACCTGCTTAACAAACAGGTTTGAAAAATAAAAAAACTTATCTCGGTATTTTAAAATTGTGAGACCCATCAACCTAATAAAAAATAAAATTGTAATAGATATAAGCAAAATATTATAAAAACTATTTTTATATTCGACATCATTGTTACATCTGAAACTTATATGCTACGGGATCAATAGAGCATTTATGTATCAATCATAAGCCTCAATATCAACAATCATGCAAGTCTTAAACGTTCAAGAAACAATCAAACAAAAAATCATTGAAGTTCCAACCACATGCAGCCCTCTCTCTAATATGCCACATTTTTAAAGTTCCAACCATAATTGAAGGTTGCTGAGGCATATACGGGGAAGAAGTAGGGTTTTTAGTAGCTTTTCACGTTGTTTTGTTCACAAGATAGCCTATACTTTTTTAAAAAAAAATTATACTTAGTAACATTTTTGGCAATAGGAATAAACTCAGACTTATTATTGTTTAATCGTATAATTTTTCCTTTATTTTTTTTAAAATTTTGGATTAGTACATAATATTATAGAGTAAAGAACATACAGATCCCCTAAACTTTTATTCATTTGTAAATATGTACCACAAATTATAAAATCTTTCGATTTGGTCCTGAAACTAAGTTAATTGTTTCAATCAATCGTTTCACCTACTTTTGTTAAACTAACTAACAAAGAATAACGTGACATAATCCTAACCCTCCACGTGTATGCAATTTACATCATTAATTTTTTTATTTATTATTTTTTAATCATTTCAAGTATTTTCTAATTGTCAAACAAAAAATTTTGGGTTTTTTTGGAAAATCATATTTTCTTCTGCAAGTGTAACAACAATGTGGGAATGGCCATAGCCTCAACCATCCACACCCAAGACCCCACTAATGAACTCGTCCTCATAAATGTTAAGCCCGACAAGCTCCCCGGCGAGACACTAGGTGATTTGTGAATCGACAGTTAAGATCGTAAAATTTTTGCTTACAGTGGCGAGGAGGATGGTGCAGGCCTAGACCTCTAGAAGGGCAAGACCAAAACAAGTTAAAATCGTCAAACGATTTATTACTTAGTACTACGTTAACGCCTTCTTAAGTAGCAGCATCAACCTCCCATTCTCCTCCTCGACCTTGCACTTGCATTCTTCTTTGATTGCAAAATGCGCACACACAAAATTCTTAGCAGGCCTTATAGCAGTTCAAACCCACATTATCAAATCCGGTGTTTCTCACCTGTTCTTGGGCATGGGCAACAAGCTCATTCATTGCCATTGATCTCTATGGCAAGATGTTTGTGGAGGGTGTTTTACTGGATGAATATACGTTTTCAACTGTTTTTAATACTTTTTCAGAGTTGAGTCTCTTATGCCATGGCTAGAGAGGTCATGGTTTGGCAGTGGTTTTGGGTTTGGAGGTCTTGGATGTGTTTATTGCTAGTTCCTTTATTCATATATATGCTATATTTGATCAAATGAGGGATGCCCATTTGGTGCTTGACTATGTTTTGGAGAAAGATTTGTCTTGTCCATGACGTTGATTGTTGGTGAAAGATTTGTCTTATTCATGACATTGATTGTTGGTTATGCCTAGCATGGTAATAATGGGGAAGCTTTAGAGGTTTTACAAAATAGGAGAAAAGAGGTTACGTTGTCAATATTCACGAAAATGACTCGTTGTTTAATAAGTCCAAATCCTTTCACATTGTCTAGTTTTCTTCAAGCTATTCAAGATGAAGATATACTCACACACAACTAAAATAAAAACTAAAAAGAGAAGGAAAGGGGAAACGAGAAGGTATAGATGAAATGGGGGCAAAGCAGAGGAGGAGAAGTGGAGGTTGAAGATGAGCACATTATTATTATTTTTAATTATTAGTTTTTTCAATTATAAAATATGTGAAATGATTAAAAAAAAATAACTAACGGTTAAGATTGTTGAAAAGTGGGTGGTTAAGATTGTGCCACGTTATTGCTTCGTTAAATAGTTAACAGAAAGTGAATATAAGGATCTATTGAAACAATTGACTTAGTTTAAGGACTAAATCAAAAAATTTTATAATTCATAGTACCTGTTTACAAATAAGCTAAAGTTTAAGGGGTTGAATACTCTTTTCTCAATATTATATTCATAAGTAACATCCTTCATTGTCTTAGAACTTTTGCACAAAAAGTAGCATTTCATTTTAGATTAAATGTTTTACTTTTACTTTTATTTTTTTGTTATTACATAACATTCATACGCAAATCCTTCACTGTAGTACAACTTTTTGCGTAAAAAGTAGCATTTTATCAACTCAAATAAAATCTTGTCACTATTGAAAGAATTTTATCATAACATTTCTTAACTCGAATGAAATTAGTCCCTCACTTAAAAGGAGTGGGGATTCCCTTGGTACACATTAGAATTTTTTTTGGTGAAAAAATGCTTTGGAATAAGGGAGGTTGCTTTATTTCAAGGTTAAGGTTCTCTCATTCAAAGGAGATGAGGATACTCTTGGTACGCACCAAAAAAAATTTAGGTGAAATTTTTTTTTGAAAAAGGGATGTTAATTCATTCCAAAGTTAGGGTATGTCTCAAACTCCAATGAAAACTTACAACGACACTTATCCAAGAATTAAATTTAAAATTTTTAAATTGACGTTGTTTGATCTTATTAGTTGAGTCGGTTCTCACTGACATAAGGTTAAAAATCTTATTTTAACTGATGTGAACCTTCCATATAATATATTCCTATGTATTTTCTAATTATATTTCCATCTTTTTAATTATTTTCTCAAATTGTACACTGTAAATATAAAAGCAAAATCTCAATACAAAATTTGCAAGGGCCTATACAAAAATGTGTCGTTTTCTTACAAAAAGAATGTAGTTTTTGTCTTTCTTAAAAATGTACAACTCACAAATTTCAAAAGAAATTAATATATATATATATATATAATCTCGAGCCAAACATATTGAGGAAGTACATCACGAGGTCACAATTTTAATTGACTACGTTAAAGGAGCGGATGACGTATTCAACGTGTAGATTTTTCTTTCTTACATGTCCAAACCAACTCCAACAAATACTATGCTCCAAATAAGTGCTTTCAAACTCATGGGTTGACCTAACTGTTAAGGAAATGTGTTTCTTGTTTTAATTACTTGAGTTTAAATTTTGAGTTAAGAAAATTAATTTTCTTAAATATATCATGCTGATGTAGGAATTATACCCTTAAAATCATTCGGAGAATAACTTAGTATCAACTTAGGCAAAAGTTGGCCTTATGATATTTTTATTATATAACCCCAAAAGAAAGTGATTTCTTACAATCCTTGAATGATCTATTACATACTTAATGTTTGACTAAACAATAATCATATTGGCACATATTTTGTTATCACAAACCTCAAGATAATGATACTTGTAAATATTTTATCAAATGGTTTGCATGTAGGGCTGTTAAACAAGTCGAGTGTTGTTTAAACTTGCCAACGACGAGTCATGAGTTAAATGTGATGAGTCAAAATTACCTGCAATTAAACAAGTTGCATAATAACTAGTTCAACTCGTTTCGCATCAACTTGTAGGTCTAAATGAGTTAATTTATTTAATATTTAAAAATAAATAAAATTGAGTTACCAAAATTCATTAGTCATGGTATAAATCTAAAAGTTTAGCAAATAAGTCATAAATCACTAACAAAACAAGTTTCAAAGTTTAGTAAATAACCATTAAACAACATCAAGTTACAAATTAATAATAAAAGAATAAGAAAGAAATATATATAAGCAGGCTAAACAGGATGATCAAAGACTGCTCACATTTATATGAGTCATTAAAATATATGCCTGATTCACATAATTTATGTGGTTAAATGAGTTGGTTTAAAGAATTTAACCCATTTTAAAAATCTTATTTACATAAGACTTTATAAAGATTTTATAGGAGATTTGTTTATGCAAGTTACACTTGCCTTATTAAATTGTGTTTGCTATCACTTCCCTACTTTATAATTACTAATTAGTCCAATCTCTTATCTTTTCGGCCACTTAAATTGTATTTGCTATCACTTCCCTACTTTATAATTAGTGCAATCTCTTATCTTTTCGGCCACTTAAAATTTAGATGGGATGGACAAGGCTAGAAAAGTAGAAACTCATAAAAGTCCAAGCCAAATATTCAACCTAATGAGGCAACATTAAATATCACAAAACAATATATAATATAGTTTAAATTAAACTGATTATCCGAATCTGGTACTGCCTATACAGCCACGTACGGCAAAAGGGGAGTTTATTAAATTGGCGGATACAGTTATGGCTATTCATTTAGTCGATGAAATTTGTGGTTACATATTATATAGTAAAGTTGCTTCAGAAGGTTTTATTTGGATGTATATATGTTGTCATCAATACCATAATTAGTGAGATTTAATAATAATGTACTAAGTATAATTAAAGATACACACTGAGGTTTGTAGTTTACAAGGGTCTTAAGTTAGAGATGAATTTTTCCTTCATTTAAACTTTTATTCACAAAAAAAAGTATAATTAAAGATGTTAGAAAATGTGTATATTCCAAAGAAAAAAGATGTTGATTATTATGTCAACCTAGCTTTAATCGGAGAGTTAAATATGTTAGGTTAAAAAAAATAAATTTGAACATATCGTTATTTAATTACTCAACATATCCTATATTAGCTGAAACACATATTGTCAATTTACATTTTTTTAGACATTGTACATCTAAAAATATTTGATAGTTACAATTTTATTTTTTTTTAGAATTTTTGTCAAAATAAATTGATATTGTTATGAGCTTTTAGATAAATAAATAATTTTTACTACTTTTAACTTATTTAACAATCACCTTTGAATATTGTCAAATTATAAATACTGATACTAAGGATGATTTATTAAGAATTCAATAGTAACTAATTGTATTTAATAATTTTTTAAATACTTATTATAAAATTAATAATTAATATATGCTTGACAACTTACGATATTATAACAACTCCACAGTATACAATATTAGTATTTAGATGCTTTTGCAAGTAAAATTATTATTTTTAAAACATGAAGCATTCTAAAATATATATTTTAAGATGACGTTCAAGATGCTATAATAAAAGAAAATTTGGAAATTATATTATAAATAATATTAATATATATATAGCATTACGTTGAAAGATATATAAACATTGGGATTATTAGTGATATTCAAAGTGTTGTAATTTATCTATTAGTACTATTAATAAAATTAGCTTTTATATAATATATTTACGCTTGGTAATGAGGCAGGTAGGGACGGGTTTTTACCTACTCTGAACCCGTCTCGCACCTCTTAAAGAAATCTTTAACCTGCCACATGAATTTTGTAAATAAAAACCCGCACTTCACTCATAAAGAAATAATAAAACTTGAACTCTATTCGCATATATTATCTAATATATATAATATAAATTATTAAAAAAATTATTCATTGTATCAAAAATTTTAAGTTACATCAAGTATGAAATATATACTTTATAGAAAAATAAATGGTGTGAGTAGAGTAGAAACAGGTAGACTTTAAATCTGAACTCGCCCCACCCCGCAACACAATTTAAACTCGTCTCGCTTCGCCCCTACTGCAGCGCGGGTTTTAAACCTGCCCTATGCAACTATTCAAATTGCGAACCTTAAATATTTAATGATAAATACAAATGTAAATTAAAATTAGATATTATTTGATAATTATACCATGATTTTTTAAAAAAAAATTACCACCGTTCCCTCCGATACGGTCCTCTATCATTACATTCACCCTCTACCTCCGAATTTGACATTACAACGCGGAGTCTTTGTTTGATGTAGACACGTATTTTGACTTTATTAGGACATATTTCGTCAACAATTAGATTTTTTAAAAAAGGTCATATTTCGTCA
The DNA here is from genome assembly GCA_023212625.1 of Styphnolobium japonicum. Classification (NCBI taxonomy): domain Eukaryota; kingdom Viridiplantae; phylum Streptophyta; class Magnoliopsida; order Fabales; family Fabaceae; genus Styphnolobium; species Styphnolobium japonicum. The sequence goes on from JALBWW010000005.1 coordinate 3,874,695, forward strand.
ACAATGATGTAATTAGCTAAATTTAATAATATAGCATTCAAGTATAAATTAAAGATATTAAAAAAAAGTCTACCAAAGTTCTAAAAAAATTGTTGAAAAGAGGTTTTCGTTGGTAGATGAAATTAATGGAATGATAAAAGCAAAGGTTTTAAGGACGTGTATATAGTATTATTAATTACACTAAACTTTAAACATGAACATATATTATACTTTATCTCATTTATTTTTTTGATTAACTGTTAACTTAATATCATGAAATATTTAAAAATAAAAAATAAATTCATTTATTATTAATTATTAGTGAATTTTATATTATTACAAAAGTTATTTAAACTAACAAAATTAAGTTGACATGTTTATATTTTTTATTTTACTTTAACAAACAATTGATATATTATGTATGTCTATTATGTTAAAAAAAGATTATACTCTCATTTTCTTGTTTTGTTTCTTTTCTTGAATTCTCTAGCATAACTGCTTTAGGATCTTTTAAAAAAAAACTTATTAATTTAATCAAAAAAATTGTTATCATAAACTACAACCTTTGTTTAAAAACATAAAATTTCAAAATCACAAAATTTTGTCCAACGTACAATAAAATGAAATTATAAAACTAAATAATATTATTTAGTAAATTAAATTCTAAATATTTGACTAATATCATGTATGTTACATATTTTGGTATTTTTAAATATAAGTATAATATAACATAGGTTATACATGTATGTTTTACAATTCTTTATATACCTACAAACTTAAAATTACTAAGATGTACATATATGTTACATATATTGTGCTTTTAAACTAAGAGTACTTTTATATTTTGTTAGCATGTATATGTAGGGGATGGGGATTTGATTGTAGCTCTGCCCCTCCCCTATCCCTGTTGTTTAAGCAAACAAATTTATCTCTGCCCCTGCCGTATAAGATAAATTTGTTTGATTGTCAACTTGTGGGGACCTTACATATACTAACTTAAATGAATACTTTTGTCATTCTTATTAACAATGACATATTTTAATAATATATATCTTGCATTAACAGAGTAATTTGAAGTATGTGCTTTGCTTAAAAGCAATTGAATTAGAGGACTCTACAAGACAAACAAAAACGAGAAAATGAAAGTACCATAATTTTTTTACATAATAGACATGACATAGCTCATTTGGTTGGAGTTAGGGACACTAAGGAACGTGGGGAAGGTTTGATCCTTCCCAAAACCATTCACTCCCTCTCCCATTACCCGACCCTGGGGCCTCTCCTACTAGGTGGGACCTAAGCCCTTAACAAAAAAAAAATGATATGCATATTATATTAATTATTTATTAGAATAAAATAAATATATATATGAATTATATTTTCAATAGCATTTGTTAAATTATATTCCTTTCACTTTTATATTAAGAAATTAACTTGGTTTTGTAAAGCAAAAAACATGAGATTAATCTAAAATATTTTGTAATATAGCTCACTAAAAACTAATAATAAATGAGTTTTTTAAGTTTGCGAAAAAGTGAGCTTTTATAGGTATTTAATGACGTTAAGTCAATTATTTGTGAAAAGTTAAAAAATGAGATGCAGTGTAATGTATAGTCAAAATTTAAAGTTTATTGTCATTTTAACAAAGTTCTAAATAGTGAAGTGTAATTTACTTTATTAGTTATTAATTCTGTCGCTAACTATTATTAGCCAAAAGCTCCATTAATTGCCACCTGTTTTGATTTATTTTGTTTCTTCTTTTATAGAAAAAAAAAAAAGAAACTTTTTCTTACTCCAATATTTTGAATTATAATAAAGAAATTTATACACAAATAACTTTGTACATTTTTTCCACCCCCATTTACTTTAATTCAGCCTAAGAATATAAAAATATTCATATAGCTTATGAAAATTCATTTTCAGTATAGAAGAGGATATGATAATACGTATAATTAAATATGTTAGGTAAAGGTTTTCGTAGGCATATGGAAATGAAAGGTAAAGACAAAGATTTTGATTTTGGTGATGTTTGGATGGGATATTTTAAAATTGCAGGAAACTTGAAATGCAAGAAAATAATTGTATCATTATACAATTTCCATAATTACTTACAATATTTTATTTATGAAGGGAATGAAACGAGACGATGTCGAAAACGATACCTCACAATAATAATATATAGGCCTTCAAACGTTTTGAACACAATTAATTATTCAAAAGAGAAAAATGTAGAACACTTTATAAACATTATCACGTGATTTAAATATGTTTACAAAAAACATAACAATGGAGTTGGCCACAAGATACAGTACCCGATTTTGTCCTAATTATAAAATATTTTTAATGAAATTTAAATTTTTATATTACAAATAAAATCTATTCATGATTAAAAAGTAATTAACATTACAACAATCTACTTATTTTGATTTTGACACGATAACGAGAGTCTTTATTTTATGTAGACACATATTTTGGCTCTATTAAGATGTATCAATGATATAATTAATGGTATTTGATATTACCATATATTAAGTATATATAATCAAAGATGTTAAAAAAGGTCTACAAAAAAGAAAGATTTTTTTAAAAAAGGTTTTCATAGCCACATATAGGTAGGTGTGATTAATGGAGTGACAAAGGCGAAGATTTTAAGGACAAATACATAGTATTATTAGTTATTAACTCCGTTGCTAACTATTATTATTCGCCAAAAACTCCTTTGCTAACTGTTTTTAATTCTTTTGTTTCCTGGTTTGTAGAAACTAAATATTCTAATTACTATTCTAAACTGCATAGTTTCCTTTTGTTTCTTCCTAATATGCTAATTATTATTAGGAGGAGTCTCTGCTTTTAACATCTGACAATACTCTAAAGGATTAGTCTCTTATCTTTCGAAAAAGAGAATACATTAAGAGACCAAAAAAATTACTCGTATTAAATGTAAATTAGAATAAAAATATTTAAACTAATTTTGTACATTTTTTCTCCACCCTCATTAATTTTAATTCAGTATAAGAATATTGATATAACAGTAAAAAAAATTGGTACTGAAGAGAATGATAATACATATAGTTAAATATGTTGAGTAAAGCTTTTCCTAATTCCTAGCTAGGTAGATGGAAAGGAGTGATGGCAAATGTTTTTATCTGTGTTTGGCCGCGACATTTTAAAATTTTAGAAAATTTAAAATGCAAGAAAATTCAATTGCAAAAATAATATCCCACACTAATAATACAGCTTGTATACAAAACTAGTTCTCAGACTTTGACTCACCCGTTACCTTGTTCACATTCAACTCGTGTTAGTAAACTCAGATAAAACTCATTGCTAAAAGTCACCATCCCTTCACATTCGGCTTTGCTTGATGGTCCCATATCTTTGGCAATATGTTTGAGCAGAAACTTCTTAATCTTCCTCATTAATATCTTCAGAAGCTGTCCGAACACCACTGTTTTCGGGACCATGTAGTGTAGCTTATTTGCATTATTGCAATTCTCTCTTATCTCCATCTATTATAAACTTAATTATTTTTCAACCTTCAAACTCACAAACGCCCCAATGCTCGCTGGATTAGGCTTTAGGCTAAGCCAAGGACAAAGCCAAGAGGAAGGGTCACGGCGTCCACAAGGCTTTAAGACAATTTTTTTAAAAAGAATTATATAATTTTATGTTTGATTTCCTCAAAAATATATATTAATATTTAACTTCCTAATATGAAATTTTTAGTTCCATCCCTGAGTACATCGCCCCCACGTTAATTGTCAGGTGAGCATACAACACCGATTCAAGTATTATGAGCAAGGGCGGAGCTAAAATAAAAGGATTGGAGAACAAAATTTAAATTTTAAAGAGACTAAAACGATTTGAAGTTTTAGAATAAAAATTTAAATTTCCAAATTTTGGAGAGTTTTTTTTTTATATAATATTAAGACCACAATCTATCTCCATAGTATTTAGGTATGAGAACCTAAACTAAAAGATATTTCTAATGAAATTCAAATTCTTATACTATAAATAAAACTTGTTCATAGAAAATTTAATTTATCAAGTAAATCATTAATTTGAGACATTTTGACTCTACCCTCTAATGTAATTCTGCCCATGCATATGACCGCATCACACTCACATGAGTCACATCCCTCAACGATCACCGTGAATCATCACCAATCTCCGTCATAAAAGATCCAATCAAAGCTCTGCTTTAATTTGAGGAATCAAGCATAAGCCTTCGGAAGAACTGGCGAACAGAGAGGAATCAAGGAACAAACAAATTTTACACTTCCACTTATATAATTATGTATAAATTTAAAATCCTTATTTTTTATTAATTTTTTTACCCGATTAAAATTCTTTAATGTTTTTAAAACGATTTAACTATTTAACCAATAACCTAAAAAATTAGGCTACCTTCTGAAAACACTATTTTCCAAAGAGAAATGCTATTTTAAACGAATGGTTTTATACAAAAGAATTTGGATATCCAAAAGTAATAGGTACACTTTAAAAGATAAAGGGTAGAATTGTAATTATAAATGAGAAAATAAAAGGATTAAAATTGACTAAACACTTATTTATTTTTTTAAAAATATATGTAACATTAAATTAATTATTTAATTATAATTAATGTTATTAATTTTATCTTTTAAAGATTAATTTATTGTTATTTTAAGAATTAATTTGATGGTAAAATTATAATATTAAAACACTATTTTAGTGTTATATATATTTTTAAATGACTAATTTGATATATTTATAATTGTAAAAAAAGAGCAAAAAAAAATAGAAAAAAAGAATATATTTATACAAACTATGTGAGATATGTGTATAATCTTGATCATTCAAAAAAAATTATAATTAAACCAATGTGTTATAAAATAAAATAAAAATAATACTTACACATAATCTTCATATCATATATCTCACTTCATTTTTATTTTTTTTCTCTCTCTTTTCTTCTCTATCTTTTTTTCTCTCTTTTTAATATTAAAAAACTTAAATAAAATAAGATATTAGAGATAAAGTATATATGTATTGTTATTCTAAAATAAATTATATAAAAGAATCTGAAGAAGATTCAGGAATAGTTTGTATCTTTGCTCAATTAAGAAAGACATATTTGGCGTTCGTACTTCGTACTAGAGTAGCGGCATCTACGTAATAAACAATTTTGTTTAGTATAAAGAAAAAAAGAAAATAATAGTGAAAGAAACGGGAGAGATGTGTTTGCAACAGGGGCATCAACGTGGGAGATGGAAGCCCTGTTACGAGGGTGTCGACGGTGGGTGAGCCACGACTGGAGCATTCATACACAGTCGACGTGGCACAATCTGCCACCACAGATATATCTCCATCAGTAGTCCCCACCTCTATGGCTTCCTTTTCCTGCTCTCCTATAAATTACTCCCATTTCTTTTTGGCTTTTTACCCTTGCGCCACCAGCACGAGTTGCTCGTTAGCAAGTTGAAGATGACAAGACCCAAACATGAATACGCCCTTCTCCAGCGGATTCTATAGTGAGTGAACCAGTGAGGTAGCCATCTAAAACACTATATACCGTTCTAATTTGTTTATGCATTTTTATATAGTAGACTAGCAGAGTGGACAAATACATACCTCAGATATGGGAAGGGCTCCTTGTTGTGAGAAAGTGGGGTTGAAGAAGGGGAGGTGGACAACAGAGGAGGATGAGATCTTGATCAAGTACATTCAGGCCAACGGGGAAGGTTCCTGGAGGTCATTGCCCAAGAATGCAGGTACCAATTGTTAATTTCTGTGTCTGTCACTCTGCGACTTCGTTAATACTATGATTAACACAATTACTTTGTTACGTCGGGGACCATTTTCTATTTTGAGTTCGAACTTACAATTACAAGTTATGTTGCCATGTATTGCTGAAGAAGTTATTTGTGCTTTTAATTGGCTTCTTTCTGACTGGCATTTTGGGTTTTTGAAGGATTATTAAGGTGTGGGAAGAGTTGCAGACTAAGATGGATTAACTATTTGAGAGCTGACCTCAAAAGAGGGAACATTTCTGCTGAAGAAGAAGATCTCATCGTAAAGTTGCATGCTTCTTTTGGCAACAGGTGAGTTCCAATAGCATATGGAATAAATTATAAAAGAAGAAATTAAGCTGAATAAACCTCTTCTATTTTTTGGGGTTACATTCAAGAAACCCATAACCAAAATTAACCAAATGGATCAGTATTTACTGTAACCGAGGCTTTTTTTAGATTAATTTTGATGCCAAGTGCTGCAATTCAGTTCATTTACTTCCGCAAATGTATCACTAATCACCATTAAGAAACCAAAAAACCTCAGTTCATCTTCTTGCTAACGAGAAAGCTCAGCTGATGTCTTTATCCGTAAAAGCACTAAAAATAATACAGATCGAGACCTCTATCGAGAACCTCTGTGTTTATATGGAAAGTATTTAATTAATTGAACATATATTTCTTTACGCGCGTGCATTTGTTAACTTTACATAATTGATCTTAAGTCGATATAAAAAAAAGAGTTGTGCATGTTAGACGATAATCAGCGTAAATTTTTATTAAATCTTAATGACATAAATCAAATGAACATGTAAATAATTATATACATAAAAATAAGTTTTTAAATAAAAAAATATCTTTTAAATTATTTAATTTATTTTCATGTCTTTTAATATTGTCTATTTTTTTTAATTTAATAATGTTGTAAACATTTATATCTTTTCAAAAGAGTTTTGTCATTTCATTTTATTCTTAAGATATGCAATATTTTGTCTAATTAATAATATTAAATTATTATTGCACAAATTCTCATAGACAACTAGGTGATTATAAGAAAAATAATACTTATACATATATATTTTTATCTTGTATATATTTTATTTTTTTATTTTTTATCTTTTTTCCTCTCATCTCTTCGTTTTTTTTAATATTAAAAAATTTAAATAAATAAAAATATATGAAATAAAATAAATCTGTACCATTTGTCTAGTTATAAATGCAGGCACCATATAATTATAAAAATGTCCCTCGTTTTGTCCTTCTCGAAAACTTGTGCCATTTTTTTATTTTGGACAACCTGATAAAGCAGATACCAATCTATCAATCAATCACGGTTTCAACAGTGACGTAAATGTTAGTATTTGAGAATTACTCTCATATATATATATATATATATTATATTTATATTAATTTTTTTAATAAAAATATTTTTTTAAAGTAATAAAAATATTTTTTAAAATTTTAAAAATTTAAAATTTTAAAAAAAATACTTCATATATTTTTTTTGTTACACATAAAATACTATTTTTAAAAGCTTAAATTCTTTAACTTTTTAAAAATTATTTTTATTATTTCAAAAAAATACTTTTAATCTTAAAAAATTAATATAAACCGGCACTATACCACTTTAATATTCAGCTCACCTTTTTGAGGTAAAAGATTCCACCACGTATACTGTCGTTGTCCATGCTTTCCATGCGAGACTTATTAATTATTGTAAATGCTATACAATTTTTTTTCCTGAGATACAATACAAAACTAAAACGGCAGGCTTGCAGCATTTAATTTGTGCAGTTACTTTCAAAACAATTTTTTAACTGTTACCAGCCTTGTATATGTATGCATCCATTCTTTCGTAATTGTTTTTGTTAACAACAATTGCTATAAAATAGCATTGGTAATTAATTATTAATAGATTCATAATATTGTTTTCTATTTTAGTCTCATATTTTTTAAGAAATTTTTATTAAATAATTTGTTATAATAAAATATTACAAAAAAGTATAATATAAAGTTCACCTGAAAAGAAAATGATGAATTAATAAAACAAATAATGAAATTAAGGACGCATGATGAAGTTTTTGGCTTGGATAATTTTAGGTGGTCTTTGATAGCGAGTCACTTGCCAGGAAGAACAGACAACGAGATAAAAAACTACTGGAATTCTCGCCTGAGCAGGAAAATTTACTGTTTCCATCCGCCAGCTAGCACAGACACCACGCTGCCAGGGGCCATGGATACACCCAAAGTGAGTATTCCTCCCAAGCGAAAAGGTGGTAAAACCAGCCGTTGGGCCATGAAGAAGAACAAAAGCTACACCCAAAAGGATACGCAAAGGCCTAATCAAAGTGTTACTCATCAGACTAATGAAGCTGCAGTTCCGCTGCCACCCACCCCATCACTGGAGAGTGAAAGTTTGTCTAGCGCCATAGTGGATTTCATGGTCGTGGACCCTGACCCAGAAGACATGTTAGAGAGACAAGAGCTCGCTGTTGAGCCAAGTTCCTATCAAGAAACTCGTGAAGGAAACGGATCAGACAGTTTGTTGAGCTGCGGTGGAGACAGAGAGGGCTTGCAGGTACAGTGCCCGGCGGAGGAGGCAAGAACAAATGAGATTTCTATGTTGTGCTTTGACGGTGAGAAAGAAACAGACGACATCTTAGGAACGGATCAGGAAGGCATTGATGGTGGTGGGGCATTGAGTTTTAGTGACATCATGGACATGGACACTTGCTTGCTGGAAGCATGTGGAGTTTTGACCTTAACTGAAGAGAGAGATCAAAACAAAGATGTGGTGGGTGTTGGTGAGGAAAATGAAAGACGGGATGCGTGTCCTAACAAAATGGCAACAAGTGAGTACCCAGACAGTAGATTGAACCTGAGCTCAAATGAGGAAATCAGTGGTGAATCGTACTTTTGGTCTTCGATGGCTTTGAGTTTAGATGATAACTGGGATTGGGAGAGTGTCGTAGAGTTGAATCATAATAGCGAGTCACAGGCATGGGAGCACAAAGAAAACCTGCTGACTTGGCTGTGGAAAGATGATGATTGGGAAAGTGATTGCCAGAAATTGGGAGAGATAGATCCTCAAAAACAAAATGATATGGTTACTTGGTTTCTCTCTTGAAGAAGAGATGTTCTTACTTTCCTTTTAGGTGTTAATCAGGCAATTAAATCTGTTGTTCTATTTTTTTTGTTTTTTTATTGTATTTTTAATTAAATGTTGATTATTTAATATAAAAAATTAACAATTAAGAGATAAATTATTATGAATTAAACGATAAATGAATTTTTTTTAACTAAGTTATTATCATTTTATTGGAGGTGACGGAAAATGATAGAGAAAAATGAGGTAGCAAATTTGAATTTGTTAATTTTTAGCTGTTTCTCCTTTCTAGGATTCTCTATTACTTGTGCGTTGTTAAACGAGCTAGATACTTATCTGTTAAATAATTATAATAAATCAGTTTAAAAGTGGATTTAATTTTAATTTATTATAAGTGTAAAAAAAATTATACTGTCATTTAATAATATTTTAGCACATTATTAAAGAGTTAAACTTTTTAAGTAATTGGTATAATAGCCAAATTCTTTTAATAATATGATAATATATGATTAGATGACAATAAATTAAAATTAAACTCTTAAAAGTATAAATAAAATAACATTATATAACCTTGTTCTATTGTACAATCCATTTGACCAATCAATATTTGTGGGTTGTTAAATGAGTAATATACATATTTGTTAAATAATTATAATTAATTAGTTTAAAAGTATATATAAAATAATATTATTTAACCTTGTTTTATTGTACAAACAATTTTACTTATCATTTTTCAGTGCATATTTAGATTAAAGTTTAGAATCTTAAAATTATGATTTAGACAAAAATAATAAGAGATAAATTTTTACTCAAATCATAATTTAAGAGATTTTAAATTTTAAATTCCAATCTAAACATGCTCTTAATAATATTACCCACACTCCAATTTTTAAACATAACTTATTAAGAGGAATTTCATAACAATTTATTGCATTTAAAATCTCAGGAGAAAATGCATTTAATTCAACAAAGTACCCTCACTTGAATACTATACATTTTTGTTTTGTGTAAATCAGGAATCTCATCATTCAGAAATCAAAAGATTAATGTCATGATATACGATCAGGCGGGTAAAGTAAGAATCCATTTTCAAATGTATTTTCTCCATACATATCATCCTAAGATCAAACTTAATATAAATATTTAAGGTAACCGAGTCCATTCTATTCAAACCAACGCAAGTTGATATTAAATCCTATACCTAAAACATAAGTAACACATTCATAAAGATACAATGCAATTGCAATAAACAATTACATATTTTATTTTTAAAAAAATATTTCATAATAGCGTTTACCTTGGTACGAAGGCCACGTGGTGGTTGATGCACTTTTTACAACCATGTAGTTGCTAGCTTTTCTATTTCTTTTGAATTTCACTAACTCGCCTTTCGTAGTAAGAAGAGTGATAATATCTTCAAAAAGAAATAAACTCGTTACCGTCTTCATCATTCAATAATTAATAATATATGATATAAAACATGTAATAAGAACTAAATATTACCACATACCAATCAAGCACAAATCTGCATGTTTGAATTCAAAATTTTGTGAGCAATGGATGAAAGAAAATCCATACAAAGTTTATATTTATTTTGATTTTAAACAATAAAAAAGTTAAATATGACATAAACTTTACTTTCAGATCACTTTTTTTTAAATTGATACACATGAATACTCCTTATATTGGGCATTATATTTTTCCACCATACATCACAGATAAAAACAATCAGAATATGATAACTGATAATAGTATAAAAATCCCCACAATGAGAAAAAGGAATCTTATGACAACTCTAGATAATACATGTGTCATGACCCATCTATAAAGAAGAATAAATATCTTTTCATCCATATCAACTATCTCAATTAAATCAGAAAGTTTGAATTGCTTGAAATTGGGAACTCTCCACAAAAGAATGATCCTCACTTTAATTTTTCAGATTTCATTTCATCAGCAAAATCATACCATGCAACCATTATATAACAAAAATAAAAAATAAATTATTATATTTTTCATTGATAAACCCACATAATAAAAATAGAGAAATTACTCTTTACGCGGTGAAGGAGTGCTTGTTGAAGCAGTCCAACGGTAGAGATATTCTCATGCAGCGAAGAAGATTAATGATAAACTACATATGGATACAAATAATTGGCATAATTTAAAATTATTATTCATTCATAAGAAAAGAATGAGCAATGTACCCACGCGCTAGAAAATTAAAAATAGGGCGGAGAGAATAAAAGGAAAAATATCTCTCTAAGCTTTGGAAAATCCATGACATCCCCATCTTGTATTCTAATTCTAAATATCATTCAATTTAATTCATTAATTAATATTTGCTTATAGACATAGATACCTACATTACAACCATCATGGTTTGCTTATAGACATAGATACCTACATTACAATCATTATAGAGTGGCACAAGTGGTAGATACTTAAGTCTTTTAAGCATGTGATCAGGAGTTCGATTTTTGACCCATATATATGAAAAAATATCTGTTAGGAGATGTCAACCCCTTAAATGGATCTCAGTACTTCGAAGGATTAGTTCCCACAGTCACGCGCAAGGAATACCCTGAGAAACTAAAAAAAAATACTTACATTACATTATTATAATTGTTAAAATGTGCCCCGCGTATCACAAAATAAAAATTCATTTTAAAAATAATTAGATAATTTTAAAATTTAAATTTTAAATGCTTATATTCTCATAATAACTTAGTGCAAAATTCTAGAGTAGAATTCATAATTATAATTAAAAAATTAATACACATGTAATTATATTTGCTTTAATAGGTATTTAATTGAGAAATTAATATACAACTATAAAAAAAATTAAATGAAATCAAATCAATTATATTTAAACTTTGAATTTTGATTTTTTTTTAATTTCTTAAGGTATCCCCCGCACGCAACTGCGGGGACTAATCTCTCGAGGTACTTAGACCCATTTAAGGGGTTAACCTCTCTTAACATATGTTTTTCCATACACATGGGTCAGGAATTGAGCCCCTGATCACATGCTTAAGGAGCTCAATTATCTACCACTTATGGCACACCACACCATTTGAATTTGAAATTCATAAACTTAATTATAACCATTTGATAATAAATATTTGATTAACATACTTATATTTGTATGATTTGCAAAAAAAATTTAAAAAATTCACATATAATTATATTTACTTTAATAGCTATTTGATTGAGAAATCTAATATACTATTATTAAAAATTAAATAGAATCAAATTAACTGTAATTAAAATTTGAATTTGAATTTAAAATGATTTTTCATAATACATAATACATAATAATTTTAGAGTCAATGCTTTTTGAAAAGTAAGAAATCCATCAACCTCCCCAGCTTTTGTTCCAGTTCCAAATATCATTCGATTTAGTTAATTAATTAATTATTATTTATTTAAAGGCACACATTTATTACGTTGCATTATGATAATGTGTGAAGTAGACTTGCCACTTTTAGTGTATATTGTGAAATTTAATTTTTAATAATAATTTTATGAGTTATCAAGAAAGAGTTGATATGTAATAAAGTATAAAGAATTAAATAAATAAGAGTAGACATGTAATTAGATGTTTTAAGAATTGTATCGAAAATTAAATTTGTGAGACCTTTAAGTTATGATTTGATTGGTTTAATCAGTTAAATTAGTGATCAATCTAGATGACATAATAATTATAATAATTATATATAATCATTTATATATATAAATAAATTTAATAATATGAATTATAAAAATTAACTATTATAATATATAATTAAAATAACCTTATTTTAAGAGTAACATAAATTTTAAAAAAAAAGTTGAATTCTATAAAAAATTAACTGGCCAAATCACATTCAATCATTTTTGACAACATTGATATAAAGTAAGGTGTTAGCGTGTTTGAGATAATAATAAAATAATTATTAGTGTGGTATTTTTCCTTTTATTTTAAAAAAATAAAGAAGTTGGTAAATTAATGGTATAAATTATTTTTAAGAAGTTTCTTAAATTATAGTAATATTTAAAAAAAAGTATACTTGTATCTTTATGTTTTATAACATATCTTTTTAAATACATTAATCTATTTAGATAGGTGAAAATTTAAAGTAATCATAAGCCAATAAGTCTGTTCTGTTAGTGGAGGAATGGCTCAAACTAAAATTTTCTCGCAAAATTTGTGGATGCAGAGAGAGAATTAAATGGCGAAAATGTTATATTAATTTATTTATTAATGGAATATATATATATATATATATATATATAATGTATCGAGCTTAGATTCTAAATATATTTTTGATCAAAAGTAATATTTTTTAGAAGAAACAATTAATTTGATCATCTAATGATATATGTGATATTATATTAATTAATTATTTATTAATGACATCAAATTAGTTATTCAATGATAAAAAAATATTATTTGTTTTATCCTTCAAGAATTAATTTTATGTTATTTTAAAAACTAATTTAATATTAAAAAATTTGATATTATTGATGTAACACCCTCCATTGAATGTCACATTTTAAAAAATTAATTTATAAATCAAAAACCTCTTCAAATACGATTTATATAAAAAATACGAGTTTCAAGATTTCTTTTTTTGAGGATAATAAAATTTATATAGAATATAATAACATAACACACAACGATTCAAATAATTTACATCATATTTACTTATCCAAGTTTTATATTTGTCATGACACATAATACATAAGTATTCCAAAGATAAATATACAAACATTATACATCTATACTATATACTTATCTGGCCACAGTCTCATATGCTTACAGAGAAGCGTCCTCCTCTGACTCATCCTCAGGATCCTCAACAGGCAAGAACCCTCGAGATTGCCTAACCCTTCGAATAAGAACCCTAACAGAAGAAACCACTGAATCCTCGTACTGAGCATAACTCCAGTAATGTCAAAAGAACCCGTAGTAGCACCCTGTCGTGTCTTATGCATAGTGAGGGTTATGTCACCTACGTACTCCACGCACTTAGTCTCCAAATGGACGAGCCAAGCGTCAAGACCCCGTGAAACTAGACTCTAATGAATCCCAGTATATCACGTCTTTGAGTCATTTCAGTCTACACACAATAAAATCATATAACAAACAAAATAATACAACAAAGAGGTGAAATCCTTGTCATCATCAGTACCAATAAAACAGTAAAAGAAATAGTATAACAACCATACAGTCATAGTTATGTTATCAAGCAACGGATAAATTAAATTAATGTGCATCATGATAATATAACAGTATGACAACTAACTGACTATGCAAATGCACAATGATTGACTCTTACTTCATGCAGCTAAACACAAACGTCGAAAAGAGTAATTTGGGGGACATGTCCATTTTTCATTAGTCTCAAAGTGCTACCATAATCTCAAAGTGCGCAACATAAATATACAAGACATTCTCAACCAAATCTGGAATAGGGATAGTATCTCGTCGAGATCGTTGGTGTGTTACAATCATATTATCATGACACAGTTGTGCTACCAACTGGCCCCCTATGAAATTTTTGCACTCTGACGTCTCCTAGATCAAATCCATAATCTTCACTACGCAATTCGCACTTGCACTAAGATGTAACTCTATCTCCTATGCTCAAAGCCTTAACAACAAGTCTCAACAGACTCTCACAATGCCATGGTCAACTAACCCATACAAAGTGCAATAACTCATGATCAACACAATAATATATGGTCAACTAACCCTTAATTATTGCTTTTCAAAACATAATCTCCTTAAGACCAAGCCACTACTAAACTTAGCATCTATTGACATGTCTGGGTCTAGTACGTTGGCTCGACAACAATTTTGTTGTTTTTCTCAAATTGTGTAGTGTTTTAAAATATATTCCAAATATCGTAATACTATAGTTACGATTTTCAATTGCGTAACTTTCCGGTTACTATTTTCAATCGCGTAACACTCTGGTTACGATTTTAAAATCACATAATACTTATGTTACGATTTTCAATCGCGTAAACGCATTTTTACATAATTTTAATTGCGTAACTCAAAAATTAATATTTTTTAATTGCATAAGGTTTTAAACATACTTTTTAATCGCGTAAAGCGTTTTTCACTAGTTTTCGATCACGTAAGACATTTTTCACAAATTTTCAAACCCGAAAAAGAGTTTTTCATACAAACTAAGTTATTTTGAACTAAATCAAATATTTCAAAGCTTATTTTCATTGTTTTCACTATAACTAACCTTTAGAAAATTTTCTTTTCAAGTCCCAAACTAATTTTCAAAAATTATTTCCTCTTGAAACCATTTGTTTCAACTTTAAATCATCACTAAAATATTTCCCCTATATTTTCAAAAATATTAATCCTTTAATAAAAATAAATGTTACTTTTAAAATGGTTTCTTTTTCTTATTTTAAAACTTGGTCTATTTCCTTTTCAACTATAAAATCTTTTCTTTCAAATACTTATCACCAAATCATTAAGTTTACTAATTCATAAAATATTTTCCTTTAATGTTAACTTTCTAAGCTATGTGGCCGTAAGCCACCCTTGGTCTTCGGATCAAAATCCTTTGATGCTAACTTTTTTTAGCCAAGTGGTCGAATACCTCACATGGTATTTGGACCAAAATCTTTTCCATTTCCATCATGATTAATTGATTTCCAACCAATCATATGCATCATCTTATCCACATATAATTCATAGCATATTTCAATCATAGTAATTTCATGCAATATCTCAAAACCATATAAGCACATAGGATAAATAAAACATAACCATAAAGCATGAACCATAAAGATAAAGCCCCACAGAATTAAGTGAATAAATCCTAAAGTGAATTTTTCACCAACAAACCACAAATCATATTTCTCACCACCATATTGGTTGATGAGAGAAATCTATCCCTTACCTTAGAGTGGTTTGAAATCCTCCTAGTTCCTCTCGGAATGGATTTTCCTTTCCTCCACCAACAATTTTTAAATGGAACCAAATACACAAATTTTAATTCTAAGGCTTGAAACTAGATGACCATGTATCAAACCTATGGTATAGAACTTGAAAATAGAATTTAAAAAGTGAAGATAAAGAACTTTTACCTTTAGCTCTTCAAACTTGAATTCAAAGAATGTGAGTAGGGATGATTTCTTTTGAGAAAACTTTCAACACAAATGTGTCTTAGAATGATGTTCAAGTTCAAGAAACGAGGTTGGATTAATTTGTTCAAGCTTGGAGTGTGAGAGAATAGGCTTGGCCAAAATCTTCAATGAGAGAAATTGAGAGAGTTTTTGGTTTCCTTGGACAAAGATGAAAGTAACAAGTGAAAAGTGAAAGTAAAAAGTAAAATTAGATATTTTCCTTGTCTTCTAAAAGGCTTAGCCGAAAATTACAAGAAGCTTGGAGAAAAATCTTGTCTTCTTCTACATTGTCTGTCACTAAAGTAACTAGTGACTAAACTAATGACTCACCTTGATGACTAAGTGTGATGGTTCATTAATGAGTAAGTAATGATGTCATAAATTAGTAATATGACTAGGCTAGGTGACATCATCATCACCACACCAATGATATAATCACTAGATATTTATTTCTAGTTATGTTTCAGTAACTATTACTCAATCGACAAAAAACAGTATCTTTTGTCCAATGAACAATAAGGTATACCTAGATTTTATCTTACAATAAAATCTCAAAATAAAAAACTTTGAAATCTGTTTCCAAATTTGGATTTAGTAAGCTTCTCCGACCTCAGTAAACAATGAAAATTTTCTAGTCTCAAAAATAAAAAAATAATTTTTTTCATTTATGATATTGCCTTAACACAACATGTAGGATAAAAAAAATCAAAACTCATTTAAATAAATCATGAAAATTCAAAAAATTATAAAAATTATTTATTTAATTAAAAAAATAAATTTCAGGGTATTATAATTGAACTAATTTATTGTTGTATATATATATTTTTAAAAATTAATTTAATATATTTATAAATAAAAATATGTATTAAAGGAATACCTTAGTCGATTTTTTTTCACTCAAACGAATATAAGTTGGTGATGTTTTTTTTAATAATGTAGATATATGACTTTGAATTCGCTGCCATGCTCAGGTATAGTACTGTCACACTGTGTGTGTGCCCCCCACATGTTAGGCTTTATGAAAAGTTGCAAGTGTAGTCAGGTGGGTAGGTGCTGGAACGGTATAAGGTATTATGACAACATAAATATATACGTCCTCTACAAGTGTAGTCAGTTGATTCTGGTCACTTCAAATATATTATTTTGAGTTTGTCTTTTAGAATCTGATAAATATCTGAGAGATTAGCTTTCTACTTTCTGGCCGTAAAAATATCTAAAACACAAAAAAATTGTATACGTCCTCTGTCCCTGGTTAAGGTCCCCGCCCGGACAGGAAGGTGGGGTGCTCTACTGTTCACAATTCAATTAATACAGAGCTCCAGACCATAGCAATCATGACATACTCAATTATGGTATTTGTTTTTTTATAAAAAAAAATCAATAATCTTACTCTGCTTGCAACAGAAAGCTGACAAGAGCTGAAGCATGCAGGTGTATTATTCTGTCGGCTTCCTTGCAGTGCGGGATGTGAATATTTGAAAGAGATTATTTCCGTACTTAATTTTTTTTATTAATATTAATATTTAAAATAAATTATTAATTATTAGTTATATTTAATACAATTTTAAATATTTATTACAAAAATAATTATAAATAAATACTTAAAAACTCTTCTTAAATAGCATATCATATTCATAAGAATATGGAGGATATGGATAACTGTTATAAAAATAGACAGGATTGATTTCTTCGATTAATGAATTGGTGAACCAATTAAGTAGTTAATTTTGGTGACTAGTTGGATTAGATATATTTTAGATTTGGTCTAATTTGGTCGATTTTGGATAAAAATTGGTGATCCAGTTGGTTGAACCAAAATTAACCGGCTCACGAAATTAAAAAAAATTAACTTTAAAAATCATAATTTTTGACTTGTTTGTTTGATTTAGACTAATTATATGTAAATTTCATATAAATTTTTGAAATCTATGCTATGATAGTCTTAATTTTTCAAAATTTTCTAATTTATGAATATTTTAATGAAAATATTAAAAAAAATTTATAAATTAAGGGTTAAACTTTTTTTTAAAAAAGTCATTTTTTCTTTCAAAATAAAAATATTTTAATTATTTATAATAATAAACATCATCATATGTAATGTATATATATATTTAAATATTTATTTAATTTTATATAATTTAATTAATAAACAGCTAATTAAATTAATAATTTATTAACTCAATATGATGATGAAGTTGACTATAAATCCAAATTTAATAACTATGGACCATCCTACGGTCGGACCACTTCAAAAGTGAATTCACGGTATACCTTGAATATTCTGTCATTCATCATCCCCCATGCGTTTTACAATGATAAATTATTGGAAAAAAACAAAAAAAATGACGGACTTGACTTACATACTTTATTGTTTCTAGATTTGAGAATCTAATATTTCATAATATATTTTTTAAATTGTTGCTACCTTCACAATTTCATAGCCACAATAGATAATACTATACACTTTACGCTTAAACACATTTGTCTATGTAATAGAATAAGAAAATTAAATTTATTACATTTTCTTAATAAATTATGGTTTGTTTTCATGTGGTTTCACTTGATTTCATTCAATTACTTTGTAATTTGAATTTTTTTCATAAGATTTGTTCCGCTAGCATATAATATTTGTAACAAATAAAAAGATTACAACATTATTTTCATCATCATTAAATATAATATAAACAGAAAAAAATCGCATAAGATTATAAATAAATTTTCAATTTTTAAATAATAGACTAACTGATTATCATGAAGTATCAGATGAGTGAGAGAAAAATCATATAGGATTGTTAGAACCAAAGTTTTTTAATGGTTTAGCACTAAAGTCAAAAAGTTGTAATTTTTCCTTTTAAATTTTGAGGATAACAAAAGGGTTATTTTATTGAGATTGAACAAGTAAGTTTTCAACAGTGTGTTTCAATAAACTAAAATCCTTATATCAAATACTGACTTTGTTGCTGTTAGCTTCGAATTCATACTATGTGTTTGAAAAGAACAACTCATTTATTTAAATAAACTAATTCATAGTATGCGTCCATTCTGTTTCTGTTTAATCCGTTGTATGCGTCCATTTTACAAATACTATTACTATTTCATTGGTTCGTCCAAATTATGTCTTTACCAAAGTTCAAATTCAAGCTTTCGTCCAAAGTTTAAATTCAAATATGAAGAATTGTTCTTCATTAAGTGCTAAAAAAGTACTATGACAGATTACGACATTAGAAGAAATCAACTGAGCCGCTTGTACTGACACTATTAACAACTACAAAGACCAACAAATAAGGAACTTTCGGCGGTCTCAGACAAATCAGGACTCAGTTATCATATGATTGGAAATCTCTGATAATCAAAGTCACATTTCAGAAGAGACTCAACACGATATCAATTTATGCATTTAATACTACTCAGAACAGTAATAAATGTTTCCGTTAGACGACGAAGCATTTGAAGACTGCTCAAATTGCTCTCTCTTTTAAATGGAGAAGCAGTGCTTGTAAAAGGTGACGATCGAGAAGTGTAAAAAAATTAAAAAGCGTTATCTCTTCTAAGAATTCATATACTTATAAAAAGTTCAAGTCTTGATATTCATTGTCTATCTTCACTTCTAGTGAGTTTCAAACTCAAGCATCTTCGACATCTTCTTTTATTCAATTCAATTGTGTAAGCCTGAAGAGGCTGAGTATAAAAGAATACTAGTGTGTTTGAACCTGAAGAGGTTGGGAATACTTGTGTACCTGAAGAGGTGAATAATACTTGTAATCTTGTAAAAGGTTAGTGGAAAATCCTTCTGGTTGAAGGGACTGGAAGTTGCTCTTGGTTTGTGAGAGTGAACCAGGATAAATATCTGGTGTAAGCTTCTCTTCCCTACTTGTGTGTTTTATTTATTCACTAATTTCTGGGGATTGCTATTATGGTTTTTAACAAAGGTTTTTAAGTTAAATCTTAAAACTTCTTAACTGCGTCCAAAAGAAAAATCTTACAAGCATTTTAGAGTCCAATAGGACTGAGAAGTTTTTTTTTTATTCGTCCATTGCTTGTTATCTTGTAACCTTCTTCTTGTTCAAACTGTCAGTTGAAGAAAAACTTTCAAAATCTTTTAAAAGGGTTAAGAAACACAATCTTGTATTTCACTTGGTTATTTCAGGTACAACATAGTAAACTGAATCAACATTTTCTTATCAAATGCATCAGAAACAAGCATGATATAAAATGATTGATGGTCTTTGTTATGCCTGGCCAATGGGCCCAAGTCGACCCACATCTTGCGGATCTCTCAACAATGGTTAGAATTTTTTTAGTTTATTGGCCTCAATATATGAACAAAATAGTCTGCATCAATACACAACAGATATAACTGACTTTCATAAACATACATAAACACCCTAAAGCTTACTTAGTCTTATAAAAGGGGGGTAAGTCATCTTGTTCTCATTAGTTACTTTGAGCTATTTATTGGAAAATATCTTATTTGGGCGTTAGATTGCCTTTATAGGTACACCCTCATATGTGCCTTGAGCCTCGAATCACTCAAGTAAAGACTTGAAAGATCTCTAGGTAGAACAAATTGGCGCCGTCTATGAAAAACTGATAAAACTAGTTCTCACTCGACATATGAGGAGTCATGATTCTCAAATTCTCCAAATTCAGCGTCAAAGGAAAACCGCATCATCTCGGATGATCTTGATCGAATAAAGCTCGCCTATGCTAAAGTAACAACCTCACTAAGATTATTCTAAATCACATGGTTTCTTGATGATATTTTTCTTTGCCTTTTTTTTCAAATCTAATAAATTCACTCCATACATGTTTCTCGAAATTGTAATACGTGATCTCGAATTATTGACAATCAACTTCGAGTTTTTAAAGTTCATATTGAATAATATTATCCCGTGACACGATAACTATTTTTCCTAGGCCTGGTCATTTTATAATATATCATCATGTCCTCCACTAGATCTCTTTTACCTCCGATGACAGGGCCCTATGATCGCCACTACAGCCAAACAAAATCCAAACTCTTGTAGGAAATCCCAAACACAACCCCATATTGACGCAACCTAAAAACACAATAACAAATAAGGAAAACACTCAACGTTGCTAAAACTCACATTTGCTGGACGCGTAGGGACACTGCTAGAAGATAAAAAGCTGACCAGACTTCTCAAGGCTTACTTGGCTAAGATATCACACTACTGCTTAGCGATGATCTTGGAGTTTTCCAAGGACTATACACGTTGATACTTTGCAAAACCTCATTGAAAGTTCCCTCGGTTTCAATTTGGTAAATATTAACACCATTAAATAGCACCGTATTCAGGTTCATTAGCCATTAAATCGGACAATCCGGTAATTTTATTCTTTCTTCTACTATGATCGTGGCATGCCTTGATTATTAATTTCCATTCTACTGCCATTTCCGTTCTTTCTATGATAGAAAGCAGATGACATTATTTAATCATTCTTGCATTAATTGTCGTGTGATGGCATTTAAATTTATTTAAGTTTCTACACGTATTAGGAGGTGCTAATTTCCATTTCATGTACCTCACACTAATGACTTTTGGCATTGCCTTTGATTACTATTGCTATGAGACGAATCATCATAAATGGCAAGGCTTTTCATTTCCATTAATTGTTATTACCTTTAATTGCTATGTTTTTTAATTCTTGAATTGTTAAGCACTTAATTTGGCCGTGCATGAAAGATAATACCATCAACTTATAGCATTGTTTGCCATTTACTTACTTGGCTTTAAATGTATTTATCGAAGAAAATGACATTAATTGTCTTTATGTGACATTCTTTCTAATTTATGATTTGGCATTCATTGAGATAGCATCAAGGTGTTCATGACATTTTCAAGTTTGACTAAGAAGTTGAGAAAACTGCTCTAATTGTCACACAAGCTCATTGGGTCATTTTTCTTACTCCCTCTGTCCCAAAACTTTGGTGGTTTTAGCATTTGATTTTTTGTCCCAAAACTTTGGTTGTTTTAGAAATCAAATGAATAATTAAGTATTTTTTCCCACTATACCCTTAGATTAATTAAAAGCATACATTAATTATATTTTATGTTTACTAGGTAGTTATGGTGAAATTTGCATTGAAAAGTGACACTTTTCATTAAAGTGACACAAACCATCAAAAAGACATTAATAGATGCATGACTAAAAGCACATTAGCCCATAAAAGGGGGTGCATATGCAATGTACAAATTGTCCATCAAAAGTGGCACTAAGTCTAAAGCATGAATTCTCATGTGGAGCATAAATTGCATAAGTGTAGAAAATTTTTGCAATTGGAAAAGAAAAAAAAGGAGAGAGTTGAAGACTCGTTTGAAGAGAGAGTTTAAGACTCGTTTGAACAGAGAGCTATAGACTCATTTGAAGAGAGGACTGAAGACTCTTTTGAATCTGATTCTCAAGACTCAGCTATATCCAAAGATTGTCAACATAAAACTAATGCAACATTGCAATAACTGTTGTTTAAATTTTTTAATCAACATGAATATCCTCTTATTTACATGGTCTTTAATATTCATTGATGGACATTCATTTTCTTAAATTCAATGACAATAAATGGCCTAAATTGGTATTCAGACATTCACTTAATTCACAAAACACTAATGATGGCCATGTAAGATCGTTGAAACAGGAAAATTAAAAAAGAACAACATAATGAAAAGAAGGCTCCAAGGCACGCATACACCGACTGATCTAGCACGATCGAGAAGCTCACCTCTAGCCATTGCAAGCTCCAACAAGCTCTGGAAACGTCAGCCAAAGTACAGAACCATATGACACTAATTGCCATTAGTTGGGGCAATAATTATGATTAGTTGGATATCTTTATGCTATAATTGCATAGTTGTCATCTCTCTAATCACAAGACATCAATATGTTTTTACATTACATTAATTTCATTAGCTTCGATTACATGGCAATAACAGCTATGATATGGCATTAAGCATTAATTCTTGTCATCATTTACCCTGCATTCATGACATGGCATTATCATCATTCATTTATATGGTCGATGACATTATTGGCCTGCCATTATTTTTATTGATTGCCATCATTCGTCTTTGTTTAACATTCATTTTCTTTAAGTGACATGCATATTAACGTTCTCATACCAATATAGTATGACATAAGTGATAGATAATTAGGTTCCTTAAGTGTGTAGTTAGGAGTTCGATTCCTGACTCATGTGTATGGAAAAACATCTGTTGAGAGAGGTCAACCCCTTAAATGGATCTTAGTACCTCGAGGGATTAATCCATGCAATCGCGCGATGGGATACCTTGGGAAACAAAAAAAATTAACGTTATCACATATGTGGCTTTAGTCTTATCCACATTCGTTCATTAATATAGTTTTAATGGCCACAAATTTCAAACACTTGCAACAAATCATTTCTACCCAAATCAAGTTGGGCGTGAATTTTCATTCAAAGGCATGATAGTAAATGCTATACGAGTCCTATAATTACTAATATCTCTTTACTACTCTTTTAATTTCCCTTGATTATTATCCTCTTTTATTGCTTTGTAACCATACGTGGAATTCAACAAGAAAAGTGCTAATCAACAATGTAATTATAGGGAATTAATCACCACTTATTTGCAAGATGTTTTAATTACATACCCCATTTTTTCAAGCCTGAGCGAGAAAGATAGCAAGGGCAGACCCTTGGACTACCTGTGGACCAATCCTTCAGGAAAGGGAAAAAATGCTTATGGAACCACATGAACTACCTTTTATGTCGCCAAAAATTGGAACTCGAGTTCTATCTGAACAACTCGCCTTCTTGGCACCTTTATTAAGTAATGTTATTTAGATTAAATTATCTATCAAGCTAAAATTACTCTTTATTTTAGGATCAAAATCAAGGTTACGACCTCGCCATATGTCAACGACCACGCAACCATCAAAGCCAACATACTATCATCTTCAAAGGAAATAATTCAATGTGCTTATCCGAGGTCTTCATCTTGTCGGTATGGTTGTCTAATACCTCGTCGTATTGTCGATGTGTCCATGGTCAATTTCAATCCTGACGTAGGACCTATACCACCACAGTCGATTTTAATCTCGTGCACTATAAAGGCTCTAATGATGGTCAATCCTCATCTTGTCCCAACGTCGAATTGAACGAAGCTCTGATAATAGTTAATTAACATCTCATTCCAAGGTCGAAATGAAACACCATTGCCTAAGTCCGACCACAGTTTGATCTTGACTAAGGCCATTGAACACGACCCGATGTACTAGCAATTGCTGAGCTAATCTTCAACAACTACTCAAACTTAGATTCATCTCTTAACATTTATTTTCAAGTTAGGGGCTTGTGTTATGCCTTGAGCCAATGGGCCAAAGTCAACCCACATCTTGTAGATCCATCGGCAATGGCTAGAAAATCTTTAGTTTATTGGCCTCATCAATACATGAACGAAACAGTCTTCATCAATACACAATGGTTATAACTGATGTTCATAAGCCCAAGTCAGCCCACATCTTGTGGATCCGTCGACAATGGCTAAAAAATCTTTAATTTATTGGCACCATCAATACATGAACGAAACAATCTTCATCAATACACAACAGTTATAACCGACGTCCATAAGCATCTTGAAGCTTATCGAGTCTTATAAAAGTGAGTCTAGCCTTCCAAGTAAATCATCTCGTTCTTACTAGTTACTTTAAACTCTCTACTAAAAAAATCTCACTTGGTCATTAGAGTGCCTGTACAAGTATAGTCTCTACTTCTTGGACCTTAGATCACTTACGAATCACACCAATAAAAAACTCAGAGATCTCTACGCAGAATAATTTTCAGCTACAAAACCAACAAGCAATATATGCAACATAATTTAAAGATAATAAGAAATTATAAAAAAGAAATATCAAATAGAAAAAAATTAAAGTGTACTAGTTATGTGTTCTTCGATTGTAAACGGTGAGCTGCAGAACCAATATTAAGATTTTTGGAAAGCGAGTGAGCAATAAGAGCCTTAAAGAAGGCTTAGAATAAAAAGAAACGATTATTTTTATTTTTATTTTAGGTATCGATATTTAGAATGAGTTATTAATTATTAATTATTTATATTTAATAAACTTTTAAAAATATTTATTATAAAATTAACTGTTAATAAATAATTAATAACACACCTAAATATCAAATTTATTAAAATATTATAACAACTTTCAAAAAAATATATTAAGAAAACCCTGGTGTTACTTTTGGTGCTAGTTAGACAAAATGAGACAATGATTAACGGCGACCATAGGGTGAGAGACAAAAGTGGGACCGCAAAGAGAAAATTGTGAAAAGTTTCTTATTTCAACATCTCATTTTTTTGCCACCTGGGTTGGGGTAGGTTCAATCTTGATGTACCAAAAACAACAGTTTTTTTTTATTCATTCAATGCAAAATTTCAACTCTTTTGGTGAAATTTTTTAAAAATAAAGAAATTTATTTTATTTAAGTGGGCCATAATTTAATAAAAAGGTGGGAATCATATAAACATTGCATACGTGACTCAGTTAGTGCATGTGCATTGCCGTAATGTAAGTAGAGTCAAAATATGTTAAGTTATATTAGGTTTTAATTATTTTAAATAAGTCTGATATATTTTGAAAAATATTATTTTTAACTTGATTTATTCTTTATCGTAAGCTTTTTTTTAAGGTCTGGCCTGATCTATTTGTAATAACATAAAAGCTTAATCTGGCATGAAAGCTTATTAAAAAGTTTATATTACATAAAGGTCTTTAAATAAGTTATGCTTAAATTTTATAAGTTTTAAATATATATAATCTTTATCAAAATTATTGTATTATATATAAAGTAAATAAACTATATTAATATATAACTAATAAATCATATAAGTATTATAATTTTTTAATTATGTTATTATAATAAATTAATAAGTCGGTGTGTTAAGACAAAATAAGTTTTTTTAAAGATCAAAGCTTAAACCTATTTAATTAAATATATTTTCTAAAAAACTTAAACTTAATTTATTTAATAAATAAACTAAGATAAAGTAAGTTAAAAGCAAATTAAGTCATAATCCTTATTAATTTGTTTGAGGTATTTTCACCCTTAAATATAAGTCTATTATCCCGATTGTAATTTTAAACCGGAGTCTGTCGATATAATTAATTTCATAAGAAAATCAGCATTCCTTAATTAATCTTTCACTTATGCATGCATGTGAAAACTTTATATAAGTAGGGGTAAAGAGTTTTCGTGTTTCAGTATTGTGTTTGATTAGTACATGCTATAAACGATGATGACTTCGAACCATGGAAAAGTGTCGCCAGCTTTATGAATGGAGAAATTTTTACACATTCTTAGATGAATATTTTAAGTTAATAAATAAATGACATATATTATTTATTTTAAAAAAATACATATCATTTACTTATTAACTTAAAGTATTACTGTATAAAAATTTCTCTTATAAATTGGAGGAGAGGGATCTGAAATATTGTCATGAACAACTGTTACATATGATTGGACAAATTACTAGCCATTAATCTTCATTGAAATAAACCATTAGCTTGTGTGATAAGAAAACAAGTACTGAATGGAAGAGAGTTAACTTTTTTTACTTTCTGTCTCATTGCGTTCTGATGATTGCGCCTCTTTTTTTTTTCTTGGTTACATTCTGATGATTACACCTGCCTTTACTGACTTGTTCTTTTTACAACACATGGGCAATTTTGTTGCCTTCTGAATCTAGGTTTCTGACGTCTTTTATTCTTACTGTTGTGGGTGCTCTTTAAAAGGGAGTCTACAACTTAAAAAAGAAACAAACCAAAATGTACTTTCGTGACTTTTGTATTTAAATATTTATTTTTTTAATTTATCATTCTATTTTAGTTGTAACATTATTTATTAAAATATGTTTTTTTTAAGAAAACCAACTTTTTAACATAAAAATTTAAAATATTTTTTAGCACGTATTGAGAAGCGAGTTTCATTTACGCTTTCAACTCAATCCCAGCCTCTTGTGTATCATTCTTCTTCTTCCCTTTTAAATTTGGTTTCATTGTCCTTCACCATTAAATTAACGGGCTCCGTACACTGTGACATTTCCCATTTGATAGTACCTGCTACCTCCCTCTCATCAGAAATGAACTCTTGAATCATAGTATGGTTAAAAAACGTGTTGGAGAGGGTGTTCAATATTTGTTTTAGTAAAGATATACATTATTCTTTTATAATATAGATTTTTTTTAATTTACTCTTTTTAAGTATTTTTTTTATCATTAAACTCTCGTACAATATGATTTATATTAAAAATATTACTTTAAGAGTTAAATTAAATAAAAGTTAAAGTTTATTTAGAGATAATTACTTAAAAACTTTGTTTATTATTGAAAAGCAGACAACCTTGATAGTCAACTTGTAGCATTGACTGAGTATGTGAGTATCTCAAAACTGTTAGTAATTATTAAATTAACATCACTTGAGGTTGCTAGACTATTGACTTTGCTTTTAGGATAAGAAAATAGATATTAGAACATATATGATACTAAAAAAATGGATTTCCTGTTTGTTTTAACAAATAAAGTAAAATTTTCTTTGTGAACCAAATTATAATATAGTTTAGTGACAAAAAAATATTATAAAAAATAAATAAATAAAGGCCTATACTACAAGAGAAAATGTATATTTTATCTAAAATTTTTAAATTATTTTCATGTACCACTTCTCAATGTTATTTTTTTAATAAAAAATTAAAAAGTTAATTTGAATCAAATTAACTTTTAATATAAAAAAATAACGCATTTTGATAAATAATATTTCAACTAGGATAGAATAATAAATAATAATACATTGGCTATTTTAATATTAAAAAGCTGACAATAACAAAAGCGAAGAGGGTTTTAAAATTCAAAAAATTACTGAATAGTTTGGTTTGTAGGAAATATTTTTTTTATTCATTTTAAAAATTAATTAAATTTTAACTACATTAATTAATAATTTAAATATATTTAATTATATATTAAATATTAAAATAAAAATAAATTATTAATTAAATGTATATAAATTATTGATTAATATAATTAAATATTTAATTAATTAAAAAAACAAATAAAAATACCTTTCGCAAACCAAACTATTCAGTCTGAAACTGACTTTTTAACTTCTCAACGTTTTACATTTTTTAAAAAATTAATATTGAGAAATGAGTTTAGAAAAAATAATTTTTTAATGTGATATATAGAGTCCGTTTGTATTAGTTTTTTTATAGAGTAGAAGTATTTTTTTAAAATAATAAAAATATTTTTTTAAAAAATTCAAAAGTTTAAATTTTTAGAAAAAAAATACTTTATGTACTTTTTTATTATATATAAAATATTTTTTAAAAAATTTTAAACTTTATAATTTATAAAACAATATTTTTATTATTTTAAAAAAATATTTCTATCCATAAAAAAAAAAAAGCTAATACAAACGGCGATATATTTTTTCACAAGTCGGTTTCGCCTATTATAACAGGTTTTCTTCCTTTCTTTTTTTCATACTGCACCTCTCGAATTTCAGGTGGGTTTTCTTCCTTCTTCAGATCCCTTTGGTTGAATGGAAAATATCAAAGCCATGGACTTGTCATTTGTTGTTACCGCTTTATGTTTTACAAGTTCTCATCTTTCTCTCATGGTTTCCTGTTTTGGGTTTCTCGGATAATGTTCAAAGGAAGGGCCTTCGTTGTTTGATTTAATTTTTCTTTTCTAGTTCCTTAGCATCCAAATAGGGAGAGTTGCTCTGTTTGAACTTCAATTTCTTGGTCAGAAGCATACACCTATGTTAGCCAATTAGCCACCGTGATTTGACGAATGTTTCTCAAATGATATAGTGAGGTTCTTCAAATTCAAAGGGCCTTTCTTGTTTGATTTCCCCTTTCTATTAAGTTTCTCAGCCTTCAAACAGAGGATGTCAAACACCCATCATTTGCTAGCAAATGTTTATTCAGACTTCAGAGTTGGTGATGGGGTTTGTGGTTACTATTTTGGAATTGAAAAAGTTGTCGCGTCGAGACTCTGGCCATTCATTTGGAGCTTGGATTTCACAAATTGCTGAACTTAACCTCTTAGCCGCCATTGACGGACATGATGGCCCCCAACCAAAAAATGTTGAGACGTCGGAGAAATCAACTTCTGAATGTGTGAAAAAAAAATTATCACGATGAGAAGTTAGTTTTCCTCCAGCCGAATTCTCAATGTTAATTCTTTTTATAAAAAACATATGTTGGAAAGTAGATTTGAGATAGAGACTTTCTAACCCAAAAAGAAGTACATTTTGATAAATAATTTTATAAGTGGGATATAATGTTAAATAAAAATAAAATTAAGGGATAAATATTTAATTTGTTCATTTAAAGATATATTAGACATCGGAAATTAGTTTGATTCTCTAATTATTTTTTACATTAAATTTGTCATTTTTTTTGTCTTTTTTGATAAATTAATTTGATGTCAAAAATAATTTTGAATCATTAATTTGATATTAAAAAATAACATTGAAAAATTATTTTGATGTACAAAATTATTAAATGACTAATCTAATATTTCATGTATCTTTGATGGACCAATTTGAATAACAACTCTAAAATTAACTATTTTAATATAAAAAAGTCAGGAGAAAATTAGCTCATTTTGTGGGAAGATTGGAGGGTTTACGATAGAACATTTATCTCATTTTTATTTTTAGATAATCATTTATAATTTTAACCATATATTTTTATTATTAAATAATATTGTTGGCAACAAAAATTAAAAAAATAATATTAAAAGTAAAATTTATAATTTATTATACTTTATTAATGATCATTGTGATTTCTAAACAATGAAATAAAATTTTTTTCAATTTTTTCATTAAAAATTCCAAATAATAGAATAATATATTTTTACATATTTATTTTATTATATTTTAAATTATTTTATTATAAATCACTTTGCTCCATTTCCATCAAAACCTCGAAACATAGCCTTAAAAAAGATAATAACTCATTCCATGTTGAGGAAATTCTTTTGCCTGAACTGAAGCATTCCTCGCGTAATTATTTTGTGAATGTTTGAATTAATAGTTTACTAACCGAAAGCTCTCTCTTGAGCGTTTTGATTAAATTTTTTTCTGAAAAACAAAATAAACTAATCTTAACATACTGAACTCACCACTGGCACAAAGAATGGACAATCTTGGGCCAGGCGAAGTTAAAAATGTGTTGCTAGGAAAGAAAAGTTCGGGCTTCGTTGACTTCAGTTTTACCTGGCCCAAAACTCAAAAGTATTCTGCTTCTTTTTTATCTTTTAACATTTTGGCATAGTAAAATTCTGATTGAAGTAGTAAGTGATTTTAAATTAAGGTGTCAGATTAAAGGTTTAATTTTTAAAGTTATTATTATTACAAGAATTTATAATTATTATACTCTTGAATTCGAAAGAAATTAGTTTCATATTTAAAGATTATGAAAATACTTGTAATTTAAACCAATATATATTATCTACATTTCTCTTCCAAAATTGACACAATATCAAATTTTAGAAAATAAAAGACAAGTTTTTTTTCTCCTATAAGTACCCACCATTCGTTCTACACAAAACTTATATGTGCTTATCTTTCTCCAAAAAATAGCAATTTAAAAAATAAAAAATGAAAGGAGATTTAAATCTGACAAATTTTAGTTATTTTTAGAAGACTGGATGAAGCACACGGCTAACTCTAGAGAAATATTAGGTAAGCAATTTTGTATTAAAAATTACAATTAATATAAATGGTTTCAGGACCTTGTTAATTTGTTATCCTTCAGGGTCTCCTTTTACTTTATACATTTATTCATCAAGTAACTAAATTGATTCTCCTTTTTTAAAATCAATTTATTGATCAGAACACTCGATCTTGGAAGGCTCAAGCTATTCGTAAGTTTGAATGGGAGAGAATAAAATAATTTGGCACTTTGCTCAAATGGGGAATATACAGTAAATAGTAGCTAGGGATGTCAATGAGACAGGGCTGGGGTGCGGAGATACTCCCCTCCCCTGCTCCCGCCCCCTAAATTTTTCTTCATCTCCGTCCTCGATCCTTGTCGCTGAGAGTATTCTTCCCTCATCCCTTTCCTCAGGGATCCTCACGGAAATATCAAAAGTTCATAAAAAAATAAAAAAATTACAAATTAAAATTCAATAAAATTTAAAATATATATATAATTAAATTATTAAATTTAAAATTAAATCATAATAAATTCAAACTGAAATAATACAATTAAAATATTCAAATTAAATAAAAAATATATGAAAAGACTAAAATGTTATTAGTATTTAGGATATATAGTACACATAATAAGGGGTATATATGTAATCTAATCGAGATGAGGAGTATGATCCTCGTCTCCATCCCCGAATCACCTTCGAGAAAATTTTGTCCCCCATCCCCGCGGGAAAAAATTCTCCGCTCGCGGGACCCTGAATGGGACAATCCCCGCAAAGATCCCTATACACGAATAGAAATTGACATCCCTAATGGTAGCTACAAATTGGTTATGAGATTGTTACATCATAACCTCCATTATCCTGTGGATATAGTAACTTGGAGACTGGCAAACCATCTGGTCTTTGAAAGTCCTTAACAAAATGAATATATTTTGGTTGGCGATTGCTTCACGAAGTTTTACATATTCGCCTAAATGACGAGGATGAATTATGAATATGTGGTACATCTTTTTGCTACTTGTCAGATTGCTCAACGAGCTTGGTTTTTATCTCCACTTATGTTGAATTGCTGCAATTGCCATGTTCTACTTTTGCTGAATGGTGGCATAATCTAGTGGATTATCTTCAGAGGCAGGTAAGTAGAACTGATTTAGCTAATTCAATTGCTCTTATATATCGTCTAACGTCTTTGGAAGAAAACGTTATGATGTGGTTTACAAATATAAAAGCTGGAGTCCTGATCAAATTATTGCAATATGCCAACTGCTTAATTGACAGAATTTCAAGATATTACAATGATTGCACCTAAAAAAAATCTTAGTTATGACCCATGAGCCTTTTCATTGGTTATATATATATATATATATATATGCACAAATTTTTGTGGGTTATGTTAATGATTTATGTCATTCTAAAAAAAGTTAGAGTGAGATCAATGTTATATAATGGCTTGCATGAGAGTATATAAGGAGTTGAGTAGGGCATAAATGAGTTGAGATGAGTAAGGGTAAGTAATTGTGTTAGATTAGATTTAGGGTACTTTTTGACTCAACCCACTTATGGAAGCAGTGAGTTGGGTTGAGTTGGATTTGAAGGAGAAATTTTTTGACTTGAACTAGCCTGACCTGCATATGTGTGGGTTGGGTTGGGTTCAATATTCGGTTGAACTTAAACATAAAAAGGAATAGTTAAATTACTCTTTAGGTTCCTGAACTTTTTTGAAGAAATTTAAATAGGTCTTTATGCTTTAAAATTTTATAATTGAGTCCCTGCCATTAAAGTACTGTTAGACATTGATAACAATAACTTAAATTCTGAAACCTAATTAGAAAATTTTAAAATTATAGGGACCTACAAAGTTTATAATTAAGTCCTTATAGTTTCAAAAAATTATGATTGAGCCTTTGAATACAGCTTTCTATTAGAGTATCGTTATAAGTTTTTAACAGTAGGGGCTTAATTACAAATTTTTTAAGCATCGGGGCCTATTTTAATTTACTTAAAAAGTTGAAGGACGTACAAAGTAATTTAACTAAGCAAAATTAACATGAAACAAGGCACTTAATATTATAAAAAAAACTTCAAGCTAAAATGACGCTTAATATTAAACACTAACTGGAACTATTACATTAGGAGTTGAACCATGCTTATTTGGTTAAAAGATTAGCACATGGACCAGTGATCCATTTATCATACTTTAATAAAATTTGCTTCGAATTATACATAATTGCAAATTATATGTTTGAGAAAAATGAATGTGTTGAGTTTGTCATGTGTGAGTTGAGAAATTGGGAACCGGATGAGTCTATGGTTCAGTTTCACCCAAAGAACCGATCAAGGCATTGAACAGATAAAATTGACTAAAATCGAATTGAATTGGTGACCTGGATGAACCGGACTCGAATTTTGAAAATCGGATGGTTTTTCAATTTTATTTCTTTTTTTTTCAAAATTTTTTTATTACTTTTTTAGTTTTTTAAATTATTTCTTAAGATTTTAAATTAGTTTTTGAAGGTTTTTTTTTTCACATCTATCTATCAAAAATAATAACTTTTTACTCGTTCATCTGATTTGAATACATTTTATATCAATTTCACGTAGCTTTTTAAGATCTATGAAATGGAAAATAAACAAATGAAGTTGAACCAACTAATTTCACAAAAAAAATCATTATTTTCATAATTATAAATATTTTTAAAAAGAAATGATAATAGTTATTTTTAAAAATAAAAATTAAATCCTAATTTTTTTCTTAAATCCCCATTACTTTCAAAATAATATTATTTTAATTAAATATATATATAATTATATTTATAATTATAATTATTATATTATTTAATTTAATCACCGATTTAACCTATTTGACCAATCAAGTTATAATCCTGAAGCCTCCTCACTTCAATTTTTAATCTAATTTTTAAAACATTGCTATATATGTCAATGACATGGTAGCACATGTTCACACTTTACACGTGGCTTAGAAACTTTAGACATTGACAGTATGACTGTGAGCCTCTCAAAATGTGCCACGTCAACAATGAGACGTCATAGGTGGGAATATAACTAATGTGCTGGAAGTAGTATAGTACCGCGAGAAATGCAGAGGTACACGATGACTTTATTGATAAGAGAAGGAATGACATGATGCCACGTGACTGTAGTAGCAAATTTCATCGAAGCTGCGTTTCCTCCTTGTAAAACCCCACACGTGCTAAGGTTAATATACGAAGTTCATTTTTGTGTAGCAGCTAGAAGAGAAGCAGTTGTGGTGAACCAAAAGAAAGGTGAGGGAAGATGGAGAAGTATCAGATCTGGAGCAGGAGAATAGCGTTGGGAGCATTCGCTTGCGCTCTGCTGGTCCTATCAGCCTCAGCAGACGACGTCGTTGTGCTCTCCGAAGATAACTTCGAGAAGGAAGTGGGTCAGGACAGAGGAGCTCTCGTTGAGTTCTACGCCCCTTGGTAACTAATTACCAACCTTTTCGATCCCTTCTTCTCTCTATCTATCAACTATTGCTTCCGTGTTTATCTCGAGTTTTTCACAATCTTGAGATCGTTTTTATTAGCTTAGTTGCTTCCAGAGGTTAATCTTTTTTTGTGTCGCTTCGATCGCATGTCTTTTGGTATTAAACGGTTCAGCTTGTCGTTCTTATGTCGTTTTACGATCTGATGATTTTCAATTGTAACTTGTAGATGATACGATACTGTTTTGACTTTTGGTGCAATTTTGTTCCTCAAGATTCAATTAGATTAATGTCCATCTAGTTTGCTAATTAGGGCAATTTAGTGCCACTAGTTTAGTTTGTCCCTCTAAGTATTGTTTTTGATTCATTTAATCAAATAATTAGAGGTTAATATCGCTCTAATTGAAACTAGAGGGACTAAAAAGGTGCAATTAAGCCTACTATAATTTACAAGAATCGAACTGTGATCCTTCCAAGGATTGAGAGAGGAAAAGAAACACATGATAAGGCAATAGAAGCTTTTATAGAAATTGTACTTGTAACGATATTTACAATTTTATGTAATATGTCTCTGTACAAAGTGTACATAAATGGCTGATAGTTAATCAGTGACTTCATAATAAAGATTTATGTGTCTCGATGAGAAGTTTTCTGGGTTTTAAAAAAAGGATATTTCATTGATATTCTTTTGATAGAATGAAGGAATAAAAACAGGGAAGAGGACAAGATATCTACCAAAAAAGGAGGAGGAAAAAAGAAAATAGAGAAAACCTCCAAATACTACCCTGCCAAACAAGCCAAACACAATTGCTCCCAGGCACAGTATCCAATAACCCTTACCTTAACCAAACAAAGGGCCACAAAACAAGTAGCAACCCTGCCCAAAACTCCAAAACAAAAGTTTTAATTAATCATCCCAGTTTTTAAAACTTCATGAGAATAACCTATTCATTGTACTAAGTGGTTTACTTTTGTAATTTACTGTAAGTATTATCTCACATTTGGTGAAGGAATTTTTTTGAAGTCTTGTCTCCTGTTTTATCATTTGT
The DNA here is from genome assembly GCA_023212625.1 of Styphnolobium japonicum. Taxonomy (NCBI): domain Eukaryota; kingdom Viridiplantae; phylum Streptophyta; class Magnoliopsida; order Fabales; family Fabaceae; genus Styphnolobium; species Styphnolobium japonicum. The sequence continues at coordinate 3,909,933 of JALBWW010000005.1, forward strand.
TATCCAACAAAGTAAGATGTACACTTATATCTATACCCCCCCCCCGGGTCTTTTCTTTTGTTGTGATAGGTGTGGACACTGCAAAAAGCTTGCTCCAGAGTATGAAAAGCTCGGTACCAGCTTCAAGAAAGCCAAATCTGTTTTAATCGGAAAGGTCAGCACCCTGGTGTTTCTCTGCATTCACATACCTTTGTATTGCTTGCAGTTTTTACATCTACTAACTTTGGAAATTGTTTTGCAATATTTGTTAAGCTTCAAGCATTTTTTTTGTTTATCATTGTCTATGTATTTTAGTGGTAATCCCTCTCTTATTCGGGAGCATCTTGGTGTTATATACCTGTCTTCATCTAAGCTACAACTTCTAACAGTTAATATGTATGATAGTAATCTTAAACTAAGGGGGATAGGGAGCATCCATAAAAAGTGATAGTACTTTGTGAACATTCCTCATACTGCTAGTGCTTGTATGTTTTTATCATTTTATGGTTTCTTGTTGGCCTTTCTCATTGATAATTCAGTGAGTTCATTTGACAAAGCTTACTTGTAAATGTTTTTATGTTCTGTAGGTGGACTGTGATGAGCACAAGAGTCTGTGCAGCAAGTATGGGGTTTCTGGGTACCCAACAATTCAGTGGTTTCCAAAAGGATCTCTGGAACCCAAAAAGTGAGGAAACGTTGGCTATTTAAAACATAATATTGATAAGATTTTATATCTCAATTTATAGTTACTTATCTTGCTTTTTCTGTTTTTCACATCTATCCCTCCTTTTGCATTTAATACTTGATTTTGGAAAATTTCTATAGGTTTGAAGGGCCACGCACTGCAGAATCGCTTGCTGAGTTTGTAAATACAGAAGGAGGTACTTTTTGAGCTTTTGAAGCCATGCGCTTTAATATCTGTGAAGGAAAAGGAGTTGAGATATCAACATGTTTTTGTAACTTCTAAGGAAATGTAGTATATTGACTGATACATATCACAAATTAGCCTGCTTGCACCAGCATTTTTTTAATATTTTATGTAGGATAGACTTTACCAAGCTACTAAGGTTTATGTTTTGTGTCTTAGAACGTCGCAATCTGCATACTTTCCCTAGATTTTTTAGCTTTTATGGTGGTGTTGAGAATATGTATCAGCATAATTTGGTTTTGCCTTTTCTTCTACTATGCGTTTCTTACTTGCACTTGTGGTGGGATTTCCTGATCAACGGATTGGCTTACAGGAACCAATGTGAAGATTGCTACGGCTCCATCCAATGTAGTGGTGCTAACACTTGACAATTTTGATGAGGTTGTCTTGGATGAAACCAAAGATGTCTTGGTTGAGTTTTATGCACCATGGTACTTACAAATAATTTTCTTATTGTTATTTTTCTCTATTTGTAATCTTTAATTCACATGTTTTTTTGTTTTGATCTAAAATTTGGTAGACTTAGCTGATGTTTTGGTTCCATTATTCTTGAGTGTTGTGAAAACTCTCGGTCAGTGCTAGATCTTAATCTTATAAACTTTTGTGAATTTGCCAGGTGTGGACATTGCAAAAGTCTTGCTCCTGTAAGTGAGGTTTCCTTGTTATCAATTTAAGGCTAGGAACTTCAATTTTTTCTGTAAAAGCAATATTTTGAAACTTGACTATGCTCTTTTCCCCTTCAGACTTATGAGAAAGTTGCCACAGCTTTTAAATTGGAGGAAGATGTTGTGATTGCAAATCTGGATGCTGATAAGTATAGGGATCTGGCTGAAAAGTAAGTTTTAGTTACCTAATATATTTTGCTAAGAAAAGTAGTTTTTTTATCTATATGAATCAATGTTTAGAGGTGAAGCCGTGAAGGCCAATAGAAGTAAATTTGTTTTAGAGGTTACCTAGACTAATGCACATGTTGCACAGGGCTCATTCATACTTGTCTTTCTTTCAAGTCATAATGCAGTGGAATATATAAATCTTTACCTGTTAGCATAATGTCATGGACTATTTTTCTATGTAGTTCAGGTATGCACTTTAATATCATATAACAGGAAGATAAAAATTATAGGAACTGAAACATGGACAAAGTGTTAAAACTGCTCATAAGATGATACATAATAAGTCTGCAGTTGTAATAGCTAACAAGACCAGAACTATAAAGTCAGTGAAGAGTATGGAGGTGGAAGACCACAATATGATAAATAATTGAAGTTTGCTGGAATGATACTTATGCAGGTATGATGTGAGTGGATTTCCAACCTTGAAGTTCTTCCCAAAGAGTAATAAAGCTGGTGAAGAGTATGGAGGTGGAAGAGACTTGGATGACTTTGTGGCTTTTATCAATGAGAAATGTGGAACAAGTCGAGATGGAAAAGGACAGCTTACTTCAAAAGTTAGTAATTCAGATCAGGGGGAAAGCTAGATCTTTTTTTTTTTGTGAGTTGGTGGTGGTTTGGGGGGAGGGCGTGGGAAATAAAAAGATAAAGTTGTTGCATTTGGTATCTTGCTCATACATTTGATATTTCTGTATAGGCTGGTACAGTCGAAAGCTTGGATGCCTTGGTAAAGGAGTTTGTAGCTGCCAGTGAAGAAGAGAAGAAGGCCGTGTTTACCCGAATAGAAGAGGAAGTTGAGAAGCTCAAGGGTTCTGCTTCAAGGTAACTTAACGTCATCCTTCTCGAATATTGCTATAATCAATTGCTTTTTAGTATGTTACTTGATAGTGGCTGTTACTTGATAGTGGCTTAATTTGCATTTCTGTATATATTCTAGTACTTGCCCCTCTTGCTCAAAGTAATTTCATTGTGAAGCTAGGTGCAATAATGCAACTATTGTTTTTACACATTAGGTACGGGAAGATATACTTGAAAGCTGCCAGGAATTATATGGAGAAAGGTTCTGATTATGCTAAGAACGAAGTCCAGCGCCTACAGCGCATACTTGACAAGGTAATATTCTCTCAGTCAAAGCAACCTTGAAAATTTTATTTATTCATATGATATGGCAAATTGGTAATGGTCTAAGCCACTAGCCGGGGGTTTGGGTAATTTGTAGGAGGTCATAGATTCAAATTACCATTGCACCAAAAAAATTGGTAATGGTATTGGGAGATGAGTCAAAACAGCATCGCTCGTGATCATAATGACAATATGTAGCCTAATAAAAAGCTTTCACTTTGGTTTCTCGAAAGAATTATTTTGCAATTTATTATAATTATGTAGCTGTGATAAGTTCTAATTATTTTGTTGTAAAATATGATTAAGAACTGAAGTGGACCAATTATTGGAAACAACTGAACAAGTGTACATGTTTGAGTGATCCTACTTAAACTTGTGAAATAGCCATGTATGTATTTTTAATAGTAGTGTTGTCTGAGTACACTACTATTAGTCCCAAAATATTTTTGACTTAATCATTACTCTATGTTGCATTGAAATTATCAAGAGAAAAATTCAACTAAACAACCCGAGGAAAATCTAATTACTTATTCTCCGTGTTGATTGATGCAGTCTATCAGCCCTGCGAAGGCCGACGAGTTCACTCTTAAGAAAAATATCTTGTCAACATATGCGTGACATAGTGGTGCAATTGTCAACCATCTCTCCTGGAAGCTAGTGTTCTACCCCAGTTCCTTCACATGATTGTTTGACTTATATATTGAAATTGCGGAGATTTTCAACATGGAGACTTGTTGTAGGCCTTATTTGAGTATGTTTTAGTGACCCTATCACCAATGGTGATTTTGAGGAAGAAGACTGGTTATCTTTCTTTCTTCCCCCCTCTTGGCCCGTTGTAGTCAACCTGAGCGATTTTGGAAAAGATGAAGATGTTACGTTTATGTTTCTTTCGTTAGGTGATAGTAGCCTCAAGTTTGTTCCATGACAATGGCCAAATTTATTACATGACGATTATCTATTGGATTCTTGTGGCCTTTTTGCTCATATCTTAGAAGAATTGAACACAAAAATTCTAACTAAAACAGATGAGTACAAAGAAATGAGTTCAAAAGGTAAAATGTTGACAGTATAAAGAGCGTTTAGTCTTATTTAAATTTCTCTTCTCAAAACGAGAAAATAAGAATGGAGTATTGGAATCCACAAGCCAGAGAAATGTACCAAAATATATAACCTGATATAAGAATGGGACAAAGTGGCAGAACAATGCACAATCCCCTTAAGACAGAAACCAACACTTTTTAGTAGAGACAACAATTCCCGAATATAGCAACTAACCTCCGGAATCAGCGGCTTTCACGTTCATATTTAAGACCCTGCATGGCTTATTATCATGGTTAAACTCAGGTTCAGAAATACCCATTGATGAACACTCCTCAATCTGATACTCTCTCTCATCAACCAGAGATTTCATGTATGAGCATGACCGTTCCTCAGTATCTATATTAGGGACAGGCTCTTGGCCAGAACCAAATGGCAACTCCAAAGATGCAGATCCAGGAGGCTGTGTTCTCATCTGCACAGAACGTAGAAGCGCAGCTCTTCTTAAGTCAGCTGAGTGGCATATATCACTTGGAGATGATGGGAAGCGGCCCTCAGAATCTGACCCTCGCTGACGAGGCTGGGAGCAAGTAACAGTCGAGACGGTAGAGCCATGTGAAGGATTTGAACTAGTGGAAGGCGCTGAAGATAATACATTCTGTGGTCTTTGGTACCTGTATGGAGAAACTGGACTACTGGGAAGACTGTCAGGTTGGGATGAGCAACTGTTCACAGGGGTCTCGCAAAACCTTGAGTCATCCGAGTCTTCTGACATGGGTGAATATTGCAAAGACATCTCATCCCTAAAAATAAATTCAACAAAAGGAATTATCTGAATGATTTTTAATTAATTAAGGAGAGTAGAACGAATTTATTTATACAAAAGACTACTTGCAGTTCACTGTTGGTGCTGGCAAATTATCATTTTCTATACAAGATGTCTACTTATCTAGCTCACCAGATAGAATAAAGCACAGTGAGCGAAAATAAACACAATGGAGTCAACACTAGAAAATAGTAAGATAGGATTAGTAGAATCAGGAAAAGCGATTCCTTCTTTGTGTATTGATTCCATTATTTAAATGCCATCCACACAGCCTGAGTCATGTTTATTATAAAATCAGAATAAAACCATAACCTAAAACGCACACACCATATGGAACACAGCTATGAAACTACACACATGGGGATGTAGCAATTTTTCAAACATATAGGATATGAAACAACAAATACATAGAGAATTAACAGCTAAATTTCTTTTTATCATACATATACAATTTTATGTATGTATACATTTAAAGGTATTTATGTATAAATGGATTTTAAATATAAATAAAGACAGGTAAAAACTCTTATGGCATATATAAACACGTCTGCAAGAAAAATCAAGTTTTTACACCAACAAACATGCCTATGGACCAAAGCCACTTGACAGTTAACACACTGCTGGAAATTTTGCCCAAGTTCCCAAAGAATCCTACTCAAGACTTCTGCAAATTAGATCTGCTTGCTTGTTGATCTCTCTCTCTTTCTCCCCCCACCCCCCACCTCCCACAATTTTTTTTTGCATAACTCCCAAATCCCTTTGTAGCTGTTAAAGGACCGCTTGTAGCTGAGAATGGTGAAATACCCATTTGTCAGAATTAAGAGATGAAAAAACAAACACAAACACGTATTCATCTGAATCTAGACTGTATCAGCTTTTGCCTAACCAAGATTGGTACGGCAACTATTTTGCCATATTCATGCTTCCCAGGCAGACTTTTCTCTTGTTAATAGAGTCTGCTCAGAATACAAATTGTTATGCCCTATACAAATCTTTTGGAGTAACCAGTAGCTATGGCTGGAAAGTAACAGGTCTTTAATTCAAGTTCCTACCCATCTATACTTCCTATTTTACATCAAATAGCCCACATAAGGGGAAAAAAGAGGCAAACTAGTAAGAGGGAATGTTCGACCATGTAAATGATGGAATTCTCATGGTCTACAAGGTTATGTTTAAGGAGTATCAAGTGGTTAATATTACCAATTACTATATTTTATGGCAGTCTAATCCCCCAAAACCAAAGGTCAAGTTATTTGGGCTCTAGGGCGTATAAGGCTATATTTCCTAGTGGGAAAAACAGTGAATAAATGTGTCAGTGTGAAATTTTGGAGGATGACCAGTCACAAATAAGGATCTTCCACCTTCTTCAGGCTTGGAGTTTCTTTTGCCAACAAAACCATAAAGAGTAAAATTTCATTAATCCTCTTTTATTCCAGAATAGCAAAGAGATCATCGTTCTCAAAACTTATGCACATCAAAACTGGATGGTTGAAAGATCCCCCCACCCCCTCTCTAAACAATCATAATGCCATGCAGGACTAGGGTGAAAATAGTTTCCTGCTCTCCTGCAGCTGCAATTAGTATTACCCACAGAACTATTTGCCGGCCCAAAGAAAATTGCAAAATATATCTTTGAACAGCTGGAATGATGATTTAAAGATTGTTACCCACACTCTCAAGCATGAAGGAGAAGGATCACATAAGAAATCCTCTTAACATGCTCTATGGGTAATAACTAAAAGGAAGACGAACAGAGTATAATTTACACAATATTTCCATAGCCAGCATACACTGCCAAAATATATAGAGTTACATGTAATAATGCAACTGGCAATAACTCGTTCAATGAACAATTATAAGCTTGCTCAAACATTGCACAAGTTCTATTAATATCCAATAATTGCTGCTGAAATACGGCAAACTAAACTTCACCCACCCAAATAGCTGTACTTAAACTTCCAAACTGGGTAATAACATAGTAGTGCAAATGTGCAATTATATAAGACAAGTGGCCATGATTTTTCTTACCTGAGAGAGAACATGCTTTCAGACCTGGCTGGAGATTCCATGAGATTATCCGGAAGTGAGTCTCCAACTGTCAATCCGTTCAGACTGGAAGCCATTATCTGGGAAGGGAAACAATAGATTAAGTGACTAATTCTAGTTCATTTCATTTGATTGTAACAAAACCATATATAAAGAATCAAAATCACAAAATAGCATCAAAATAAACACAAAAACTGACCCTCCTAAGGTGCAATTTAAACATAGATCTATATGATCAAAGCAACACTATCGTTCTACAACAAAGCACTTGTTCAAATTGTGTTTCAGCGCAGTTATGTAAACAAGTAGTGTAATTTATAAACGGCAACCAAGCCAACTCTCCCAAATTTGAATATATAATACTACTTCAAACAAGTCAATTATTCACAAATCAATATTAAGATTCTTAAATATATATATATATATATATATATATATATATTATTAACCCACACGATAAATGCAACCTTATTATTCAACGTAGAAACTGCAAAGGACCACCTTGATACGTATACTGATACAAGGAATAAATTAACAAAGTAAGAAACGCCAAAACATGGAAATCCCATCAAAGGCCATTTCCTCATAAATAGCTATAAAAGAAAGGATTAAAAATTATAACTTTGTAAATGCAAAAACAATTTATCAGTTATATTATACTTTAAAACATTATACTAAGCAAAATAATAATAATAATAATAATACGACAAAATGATGTAAACGGAACAAATTACAAAATGCAACCTCGCTTAGGTAACGCTTGTGAGAGCGAAGATTGTCGAGGTAAACTTCCTCTTCTGGATCTCGGGTGCGCTTCCCACTGGGCGATGATGCTGAGGATGCCCCTCCCAAATTCGAATCAGAACCCATTGTTGCGTCCAACTCATCTAAAGCAATGCTTCAATTAAGGCTTTGTTTGGGGATAAGAGGTGGGAGGTGGGGGGCTATTCAGTGTTGCAACCTTTACTTTTGTGCAAAGCAAGCAGAGAGAGAAGGATTCTTCTATCTTCTGCCAAGGGCTAAAGACTAAAGTGTAATGCATAACAGTATCAGAGTTTGTTGCCCTCAGAATACGAATAAAGAGAAATGCAGATTATTTCTTCGGTTTAGGTTATGATCCTGCACCTGCTCCTCGTTCTTGACACGTGTTGCCAAACTGCTTTTTTATATTTTATTTTATTTTATTTTATTTTTATAGAAACAACTACTATTGGGTAAACCGGAACTAGAGATGCAAATTGGGTATCGGATAAGTTTGCTTATCTTGGTTCTTGGATAGGGATTTGGGTGATCATGTATGCCGTACAACGTGTACGTATTACGAATGTATTCTTTTTTTAAGTTTAAATTTGAGCTTTATTTTTTAAATAATTATTGCGATATTTAAATTATTTTAATAATTTAATAATAAATAATTTAATGATAATGTTAAAAAAAGTAATAATAAATTAAAATTATTATTTTTTGAAAAACAAATAAGAACATTAATATGGGTGTTCTCGTACATAAAATAATATTCGAATATCTATTCTTTATACAATATCTTTCTTTTTTTTCCTACTAAGTGGCATTCAAAATTTTCATTTACCCTCGTATACAGAGAAACAATTTAAAATGTTATTTTAGAAATTACAATATTAATGGTGTGTTTAGAATAAATAATTTTGAGAAGAATGAATATGAAAGGGAATTCAAAGTATAGAAAATGTACGTATCTATTTTATGATTGGAAAAAAATTATTAACTAAATATAGACATATCTTTTTAATTATTTATCCATTTAACTTATAAGTATTAAAGATTTTGTAAAACAAATTAAGATCTGTTTATAATTGTTTATTTTTATTCTAATCTAGGCCAGTGTACAATTCACTTTTGTATCCGACGGCTTGTTTCAGTTTTCAAAACACTAATTACACCATTTTTATATTATTATTATCATACACAAGTATTGATTATTCTTTCTTATAATCCACATACATGTAACTTTTTTATGAGAAAAATAGATCAATCTTTACACAACAATTAAAATGATGTGAGTATTATATTTAAATTTTGTAATCGGATCATTACTATTAACTATCTACAAGGGCAACGGCATATTGAATACGATTCTCTTTAAAACATATAAGAAAGGTAAATGATGACAATAAAGTGCCTTTTCTTTTCTGATGCGGGAAAAAAGTAGTAATATCAATATGCAAAAGATAAAAAGAATGGTTGTTAATCATGATTCTCATTAAAGGATGATATAAAAATGCGAGAATACGTTTTTCCTCCAATAAGCTGAAAGCATTTAATGTCTGGTTGATTAAAAGATGAAAGAGGTTTTAATTTTGTGTGAATTTAATTAGAGAAAAAGAAGGAGAGATTTTAATAAAAAAAATATAAATTTATGTTTTTTAAATAATTATAATATTTAATATAGTATCTAATTTAAAAATAGTTTAATTTATTTTTAAATATATATATATATATTTTCAAATCTCCTTATTTTTAGAAGAGAGATAAAACGAATGGTTGTTAATCATGATTCTCATTAAAGAATGATATTAAAATGCGAGAATACGTTTTTCCTCCAATAAGCTGAAAGAATTTAATATTGGTTGGTTTAAAGGAGGGAAAATATTTGAATTTTATGTAAATTTGATTAGAAGAAGGAAAAAAATAATTTTTCTTTTCCTACAAATTACAATAACGACATATTATAGTTTAAAGTTATTATATTATGCAAATTACTCAAATATCATCACTACTCTCAATAATTTTATTTTACAATTAAAGGTGCTACATAATGCAGATGCTATGCAGCACGGCTAATAACATATTCGGATAAATTTTTGAAGAAACACAAATTATAGTTTAGATAAAAATTTATCTTTTCTTCTTTTTATCCAAACTACAATTTTAAAATCTACAAAAGTCAATACAAAGACACTGTGTAGAAAAAGGAGAATGGGGTAGATGCCACCTGGATTGGGCCTATATATAAAGTGAAACCTATCCTTTTTATTTTGGTAACAAGACCTATCCTATTTTATTATCTCTTTCAGGCTCAATTGACTGGAGGCTACAACATTTCTCTTTACAGTTTTGACGTTTAAAGTAAAATGTGATACCAATATCGTACATGGGCAAAGCTCAAGCAAAGGCAGGTCAGAATTGGTCCCAATTGGAGCAGAGGTGATACTTTGATCGTAGAGGAATTTTCAGTTAGGTACGGATTATCATAAATGTATATGTGACACATATTATTTGTTAAATAAAATATCTTGTTTCTACTTAAAAATTATACTTGATTGAAAGTTGATAAAAAAAAAAAAAAACTAGAGCACAAAGAAACGGTGAAAATTGACATGGCTTGGTATCACTGGTAAGCAAAAGCAGCGAGGGGGACAGTTGGAGGGAGGTAGAAGTCCAAGACTCAAGGTGGTAAAGACCAAAAGCTTTGTCTAGGTTTTAAAAACTGCATTCGAAAAGTACCTCCGGCTTCAGCTGCCTCCTCCTCGCCTGCCTATATTAAACAAAGTGCTGAGCCTCTCGCCATCAACCTTCCCGCACCGGTATAAACCCAAACATTTTGCCTACAATTTTAATAGCCACAAAACAAAATAGTGACCCATTTCATTTCGCAAATTACAACAGAACAGAAGAATAAGGAGAGAATGAAGTACGTGTTGATCAGCGGAGGAGTGGTGAGTGGACTCGGCAAAGGCGTCACGGCGAGCAGCGTTGGGGTCGTTCTCAAGGCCTGTGGCCTTCGCGTCACTTCCATTAAAATTGGTTCTTTCCCCTTACCTTTTTCTTCTTTCTATGCGGTCGACAACTTTTCTTTCTTTCTTCTTCTTCTTTTGTTTTTTTTTGTCGCAATGCTGTTTCTTCGTTTGGAGTCATTGGCGTCATTGGTTGTATCCATTTCTTTTGTCTTGTTATCAATCTTTCATATGCTTTTGTGGAAGTCACAAATTATTGATTAATTGTTGGTGTTTTTGGTATTGCTTTGATTGGTTTAAAACTTAAATAGCTTTTTTCTTAATCGTGACTGAAAGTTAGTGTATTCGGGATTGTGGTGTCTCTTTGCTTGGGTGCGCTTTTCTTTTAATATTATAATAAAGTAATTGTTTGTGTGACCACACTGTTGTACGAGCAACTCGAATATTTTGCAAACTACCTCATGCAGCTGTTCTCTATACTTTTTCAGATCCGTACTTGAATATAGATGCTGGTACCATGTCTCCCTTTGAGCATGGTGAAGTTTTTGTTCTTGATGATGGTGGAGAGGTTTCGTTCTTTTCGTATTATATCTCTGTACTTGAATTGAATGTATTATGGTTATGGAGGTCGAAAATTGAACTATTCATTTGTTAACTTTGGTTGTTTTTGCTTTGGCTTGGAAGGTTGATTTGGATTTGGGAAATTATGAGCGCTTCCTGGATGTTACGCTTACAAAGGATAACAACATCACTACAGGGAAAATATACCAGGTGCTTTTATATCTGTAATGAACTAATAGTGCACTGAAAAATTAATTCATGTAGTTTTCATGGCCTAACTGTCGTATTTGGTTTCTGATCAGTCTGTTCTTGAGAAGGAACGTAAAGGCGATTATCTTGGGAAAACTGTTCAGGTGATACACTACACATATGCCGTTACCTGTTGCTTCATAGATTTTTGTATGGAAAAAGAGCAGTTTACTGAGTTTATGGCATTTTAATCCAGGTGGTTCCACACATCACAGATGCCATTAAAGATTGGATTGAATCAGTTGCTGTGATTCCCGTGGACGGAAATGAGGGGCCAGCAGATGTTTGTGTGATTGAGCTGGGAGGCACTGTGGGTAAGATTTTTGCAAAGGAAGGATGCCTCTGTTGAAGCTGCATTACCCACTTCAGTCAATAATTTGAGAATATATTTTTCTTTCTACAGGTGACATTGAATCTATGCCATTTATTGAGGCTCTCCGGCAATTGTCCTTTTCAGTGGGTATGGCAGTAGCATATTTTGCTTTTAAACTAACATTACTCAATATAGTTATTTCCGATATGCATACTATTCTCAGCCATGACTTTTTTGTCAAAATTTTGTAGTTGTACTACTATAAAATTTCTGGTTCATTAACCTAGCGTGTGATGAGGAAAGCATTTTATTTTATTTTTAAAGTTCCCCTAGTCGCCCTAATATATAAAAGTTAAGATATTTTCTATCTAACAACAAAAAAGTAATATAGATTTTCTTGGTTGCCTCTAGCACAATACATATAATCCAGGTATACTCAAGTGGGTGTGAGTTGGGCTGTGCTTGATAATCTCAATGCAAACTTTTTTTGAGGTCAATCTACTGCATAATTCATTTATCTATAATGCTGTTGCAGTGCTGCATAATTCATTCACGTATAATGCTGCTGCATGGTTCAATGAAGTCATTAATTGATATGCTCCTTGGTTATGAAATTTTTGTCATGTTTTTCTTTCTATATGGCCAAGAAGTGTTTATCTTGTTACATAATACAATTTTTACATTTTATTCTTCTTATTCCTTCTCAGGGCCTGACAACTTCTGTCTCATCCATGTTAGCCTGATACCAGTGTTGGGTGTAGTGGGAGAGCAAGTAATACTTAATTACTTGTGCATTACTGTTGCAAACTTTTAGTTAACATTGATTATTTGTTCTCATGTTGAGTGCAATATTCTACTTCCAGAAAACTAAGCCTACACAACATAGTGTCAGGGAACTGAGAGCATTGGGCTTGACCCCTCATCTTTTAGCATGTCGCTCTGCTGAGGTATATCATTCCTCCATTTAGTACCTGGATGCATTTAAAAATGTTAATCTGTGTAATAATGTTTGCTTCTGAGCATTTTAGATAGTCCGTCAAAAAAGCTTGCCTGCTCACTTATTCTTAGCTGGCACATCGTACAATTCTCTTTTTTCTTGTATCCAAGTGAATTATTGATGTGAACTTGATAGTAAGAAATCACTTGAGAAGGGGGGTTGAATCAAGTGATACCAAAAATGAAATTTTCTGCAACACACAAAAAACTCAACACAGTAGAGATGAGCTGGCTTATCAGTAACAGTGAGCTAGCTCATCTAAGTCAGAATTTGAAACTGAAGCAAGCATGCGCATACAAATTTGAATATCAATAAATAAACATTCACACACACGAATGCAGTAAAAGGAATGGTTAAGAAAGAGCTTGCACAGCGGAATTTATACTGGTTCGGCCCAATGTGGAACCTACATCCAGTCCTCAGCAAAACTGAGATTTTTCACTATCAACCAAGTGTTCTTTGATCCACCCTAGCCTCTTCAAGCTAGATACAAGTAGTTTTGATCCACCCTAGCCTCTCCAAGCTAGAAATGAGTAGTTTTGATCAACCCTAGCCTCTCCAAGCTATGAAACAACACACCCTCAATGGGCTTTACAAGAAACAGAGTAAAAACTCTCTCACAAAGAGTTGAATATACAATGATAAGCTCCACACAGATTTACAAATGATTCTCAGAGTAAAGCACAACTAATTCTGTTTTTCTTTTCTTTTTCCCTTATCCTCTTCTTGTTGTCTCTGGAAAATTATGGGTATTTGTAAGCAAGAGAATTTTAACGTTGCAGCACAAGGACGTTGCAGTTTTGTCGCACATTGTCCATAACCTCTTTTGGCAGCTAGTGGGTGCATGGTGCCCTTTTTCTCTTTTGTGTCTGCCATTCTCTTTTGTTTGGTATCATTCCAGCCCTTCCAAAGAATATTCTAACGATTTGGCAGCTTGGGAAACCTTCTAGAATCATCTTGCAGCTAGAGAACAAAAACAGAGTTGAACAGAGTATTTCTGAGTTTCCAGTATGAGCCAGCTCATCTTGCATTCATGAGTCAGCTCATCCATGTTTTCCAGCTTTGTTCCTTGAGCAGACCAATCTTGATCATTAGCATGCTCTTCTCTGTCCATCCAGCAGCTAGTTCAAGTTTGCAGGAAGTGAGCTAGTTCAAGTGTGTAGGGAGTGAGCTAGCTCATCTTCAATTCATAAGTCAGCTCATCAGCTTGCTTATCTTTGAGAATTTCAGCTTTAATGCTTTGATAAATCTGCATAATAGTCTTTTAACTAGGATCAAGTATAAGCAATCTTTGTTAATGATAAAGTAATGTTTGTAATCATCATAAAATAAGTGCTAACAAGAAACCTTGGGCTAACAGAACTAACGTCACAAAATTCATGCTATACTTTTTGCAACGAATATAATGATGATCATTACTTTGCATCTGGTAATGGAGTTATTTTTGCTGTATTTTTCATCTGAGTTAATAGAAGTCTATTTGACCTTTAAAATTTATTCTTCCATTATGGAGTTGATATCTGGATACATGTTCTCAACAAAATTGGTTTTTTTCCTAATTCTGTTGTGACAAAGTTTAATAATCCATCTAATTAAAAAGGAAACTATCCCCTAGTACATTTGTTGGGGAAAAAAAAGGAGAATTAATGATGATGGTTACATTGTTGTTGAAAGTGGTTGGCCCTTTTATTCTCTTCATATGTTTTGGGTAGACATACTGGACAGTGCTTATATTAGTTTTTTTTTACCAAACCATTAATCTATTATTCAGTGGATGAAAAACTGTAATGACATTTCCTTTTCAAACCAACCTTTAATGCAGTCTTTACAATGGCCAACACATACAAGCACACGCACATACTAATGTTTTACATTGCTTTTCAAAATTGTTGCTTGTAAACAGTTTAGAAATCGATTGAGCTGCTATGTTAAAAAGTATTATTTCCTCATTAATTCTATGTTTAGGAGACTGCAGTGATTACTTGAATTTCCTTATGTTCACCTTTTATTGTTTCTAAAGTCAGCATGGAATTTTCAGTGTTTTTAAATGTATCCTGTTTTGACTTTGATGTTAGTTTTGAGTTTTGACTATATTAGTAACTGAAATACTTCGTTATTGAATATGGCAGCCTCTTCTGGAGAGTACCAAGGATAAACTCTCACAGTTTTGCCATGTTCCAGTAAGTTGTTGGTGAACCTAGCTTGGTTGTTCTCCAAGAAACCTTTGTTTTATTAGTTATTGATCTATATTTTCTGCATGATCTCTCACAGGTTGATAATATTCTGAATATCCATGATGTACCAAACATTTGGCATGTTCCCCTCTTACTTAGGGTGGGTTTCTAATAAATTTTTGGTTCCATTGAAGCTAGGCTGCTTTGGTTTATATTTTGTTTAATTATTTTCTTTATGTTTGGATGCTAATTTCAGAGCCAAAATGCTCACCATTCAATTCTGCAGCAGCTTAACTTGCTCAGGTGAGTCTTTGCTTTGTCCTTAATTTCTATCACTGTTAAAGGCTATGCAGTATCACTTGTAAAATTTCTCATCAATGCAGCTTGATGTAGGATAAAAGCCCCAGCATAAAATCTTAGCCCTTTTAAAAAAATAACATTCTTGCACTTTGTGTTGCCATAACTGATATGGATCGAACTTGGCTATAAGCAACCAGGGAAAATAGAAGGTAACTTCTTTTATTAAAGAAACTGATTGATAATCTCTTTTTGCAGCCTTCAAACCCCTTTATTAAGTAATGCTGCTACAGTAGTGTGAATAGCAGTTGCACTTCAGTAGCATGAGCAGTACACATGCTACTGTAGTCTTAACAGTAATTCAATATATGATTAAATGACCCCCCCCCTTCTATTGAACTCCACCATAACTGGAGTGAGACAGGACATAGACATCATTCTGAATATAGTTGATGATACTTGGGCACTTCATATACTGGATATGTTGTTACTTGTTAGTCACTATTTTATGACCACATAAAGCTAAGGTTTTCCATTTCTTTGGAAAAATATAGTGATAACAGGAAACATTAATCTACTTCACTTTTAAAATTATTTTTCAGCAATGCTACGCCTCCTGATTTACAGCAATGGACAAAGATGGCTGAGACCTATGATAATCTTACTGATTCTGTTAGTACTATATGTTTAGTTTGCACTGCTCTTTGTAAATTTATCATAATCTATTATGCATGAGAATGAGAGCACTTTGACATTTACAGGTGAGGATTGCGATGGTGGGAAAGTATGTTGGTCTAACAGATTCATATTTATCTGTTGTAAAGGTGTGTTCTACCTTTTATTTAATGTTTAATATGAATACAAGAATTGCAGTGGATATTATAGAAATTATGAGTTAAGATTAGTATACTTAGTTATTTACTATTTTATCAATCAACTTGGTTTTGAAAATTAGGAATCTATGGACTACTTGATAGTAGCATTTATTTATTTTTTTATATTTTTTCTTTTAAGTTTGGTTCTTTCAATAAAGTATGATGTCATTTTCACTAGCAATCAGCTGAATTTCTTATTCTTAACTATATTCATACAACTGTTATTTCCTATTGGTCTATGCATGTTTTGTTGTTTAATATCGCCTAAGCATAAACAACAGTACGGGACATCAACGGATCAACCCACTTGAATCATAGTATGGTAGTTTTTTATTTGACAAATGAGTTTTTGGCTTTTGCTAGCCATGTGCTATAAGTCAATACAAGGGATTGGCTTTCTTGTCTTATGTCATTGAAGTGTGCTGAATAGGTTTTTATTTTTATTTTTTTTAATGCCTGATTTGTTTACAGGCCCTTCTGCATGCTTGTGTTGCACGCTCGTTGAAGCCATCAATTGACTGGATTGCAGCTTCTGACCTTGAAGATGACAGTGCAAAATCGGTAGTGATTTCTTTCAAATTGCATCTGAGGAATTTTGGTTACTTGTGCAGTTAGTCAGGCTTATTTTATTTTGTGGTTCTGCTCATCCAGACACCAGAAGCACATGCTGCTGCGTGGGAGACTCTGAAGGTAAGTGCACCACAAGCACATGCAGATTTTGGAAACGTAGTCAATTATATTTGGGAAATATGGTGGCGGATGCTGAGGCCTGTGATTTTCAGATTATGTGGCCTCACTAGATATTAGAATTTGTTTAGTTGAGTGATAATATAATGACATTATTTATTTATTTATTTATTTATTTATTTTTATTCCTTTATTTGTTTGTTATCTATGATGGAACTGTTGGACTATCTTTGAAATTGGGTTCATATAGAATGAGAGGAAAGATGTTTTGCATTTGAATCTGTAGTCACAGCCATTTTTGGGAAATTGACACCTGCAGAGTGCAGCTTGTGTCCTGGTTCCTGGGGGATTTGGAGATCGTGGTGTGAGAGGTATGATGCTAGCTGCCAAATATGCCAGAGAGAACAATGTTCCTTACCTGGGGATTTGCTTGGGAATGCAAATTTCTGTGATTGAGTTTGCTAGATCAGTAAGTAACATTACTGTTTATGTCATGTTTGGTTCTTTTTTACTACATGCTTTTATTGTTGTAATTTAACATTGGTTCATAGGTTTTGGGTTGGGAAAGAGCAAACAGCATAGAGTTTGATGCCCAGACGCCAAATCCTGTTGTGATTTTCATGCCAGAGGTACACATATCTGACCTCTTTTTCTCCCTTCTCTCTATTCAAATTTTATTTTCTCTGTCTCCTTGTGTAAGTAGTCAATGAATGTTATTATCATTCATTTTCACATACAGGGTTCACGAACGCATATGGGAAGTACCATGAGGCTTGGATCTCGAAGAACACTCTTACAGACACCTGATTGTATCACTTCCAAGCTGTATGTCATGTAGCCATCTCACTATGCTGTATTTTAATGATAAATGAATAAAGAACAGGTCACATGACCCTTTACTGAAATATTTCATCTGTTTCTTCTTCTTCTATAATATAACTTTTTCTGGCGGAATCAGTATATGTTAAAACTCAGGCTATACTTGTTTCTGGGCCTGTCTGGTAGTTCAGAAGGACACGTATCAACAATGAGGTCCAGTTGTTGATCTAGTACTTGATAATCTAGGGATGGTTAGATGCCAATGAATTTTAGGACTGGTTCAGAATTTTGTTGGTGTTATTTTAATTTCTAAGGGCTTGGGATTTAGTTCTACCTTCACTATAGATGAGGGTTTTCGAGGGAAGGGGGAGGGGGTAGCTCGTTTGCATAGCCCATTGGCCAAACAGACAGTGCCACCCCTCTCCCCCTCCCAGCAAAAGGGGAAAAAAGAGAAAAAGAATAACAGGAGTTTGGCAAGTTTCTGAAGGACTATAGCTGGTTTTGAATATCTAGCAGCAGGGTAATTTATAGTTTCCTTTATAGACCTTAAGAATATCTATATGCATCTGAAATAGTGACTTGTGTTGTGGAAAATTTTGATCCACTAGTATGTAATATATGCTTTCTTTCATCCATATCATTTTTAATTAGTCGATCCTTCATATGCTGGATTGTGCTCGTTCGGTTGGAATCAGACTCCACTATGTAGCTGCTGTACAATTTTATGATTAGAGTATGATTTTCTCAGCACCCGCTTTATGCATGCTAACATCTTTGCGTGTTCCTAATTGTTAGATACGGCAATTCAGAGTATGTGGATGAACGGCATCGACATAGATATGAGGTTGGCTGTGAACTTTCTTTTGGGTGACTGAAGATCTTTCAAGAGACACTTTTTGTACATGTGCTGTAATTTAGCATTGAAATTGTGCAGGTAAATCCAGATGTTATTGGAACTTTAGAAGAAGCTGGGCTAAAATTTGTTGGGAAGGATGAAAGTGGAAAACGAATGGAGGTAAGTTTTCTGCTTCGGCAATGTTTTGATGAGAAGCAATATTAACTGAAGTTGAGAATCTGTCAATTTCAATTGGATATGGTTTACTGTTACACTGTATTCACTTCTTTTATCACTTGTTTTTCTGCATGGATAATACAAATATTTTCTGGATTTTAAGAAATTCTTTCTCTTGCGCAGATCTTGGAGCTTCCAAGTCATCCATTTTTTGTAGGTGTTCAATTTCATCCAGAATTCAAATCACGGCCAGCAAGACCCTCTGCTTTGTTTTTAGGTACTTGCCACTTCCAAATTAGCCTTGCATATCGAGAGCCATTTAATAAACCCTCGGAGTTTTAATCTTTATTTATAACTAATGATTTTACACCATATGTGTTGAGTTAATATTAGTTTGTGTGATATGGAGATGGTCTGTTTTGACCTTTACAGCACACAAATTGCTTCTTGTAACTTTTTTTCCAGATGTCACACAATTGCCTTAAACCTAGATACCCATGCAATTCCTATGTGAATTGAGTTCTTGAATTTTATTGAAATATATGATGAGAGTAAGGCAAGTAAAAGAATCCTCACGTCAAAAAACTGTTTATTTCATTGTACCATCTCCAATTCCTGTTTTGATAATTTCTTATCTGATGTCTATACTCTTTATTAAATATTTTATGATGCTGCACCTGTAGGTCTCATATTGGCAGCAACAGGGAAGTTGGAAGCCCATACCAGTAGGCATCAGAATGGAAGTTAACGTACGATTTGTTAGTACTTTGTCACTCTTATAATATTTTTCTAGGGAAACTGGTTTTCTAAAGGAAAAATAATTGGGGAGGGGGGAGGGAATGGGAACTGAAGGAGATAAAGCCCTGAAGTAGAGTATGTTTGCGGCTGCTCCATGCTTCTTTAGGTTGGTTCTCATGCCTATTAATAGCAGAATAATACG
Source organism: Styphnolobium japonicum (assembly GCA_023212625.1). NCBI lineage: Eukaryota > Viridiplantae > Streptophyta > Magnoliopsida > Fabales > Fabaceae > Styphnolobium > Styphnolobium japonicum. Next base: position 3,929,399 of record JALBWW010000005.1, read on the forward strand.
CACCTCTCCCATTTCAATGTTTATCATCATTAGCATTTTTGGTTTTGATTATTTTACACTCAAACAACTTTTTTTTCAAAATCTCTCTCTTGGACATTTTGATTATAAGCTTTTTTGAAGCCAAAAAAAAAACTAATCCAAACATGCTACATATCTCTCTGACACTAATAATTTTTATATTTAACTTAAATTAATGGTAAAAATATGCTTAAAGGAGGTTGCAAATATTAGTATCTGCTGGCATCAACATTAGTAACTTTTTGGGCTCAGTGAGGGTCTTTCCTTTCCTTTGGCGATATCAGCACGCTACGCCTTGTTAAAATAATTTGGGGTACGGTCAAAGCTTTCCCAGTGGGTGTGGCTTGCTGTGGATGTAATGGTCATGTCTTGTAATATAAAATTTCATTCTTGTCATCTTTTTCGACCTTTATTGCAGAACATAAAGCATTGGTGGTTTTGCGATATGCATAGAGGTCTGAAGCAGAGATAATTTTTTGCTACGATATGAGGAAGTTACTTTCCATTCCAAAGCTGACCATTAACATGACATTTACTGGCTTCTCTATTACTCTGATATTCTGTTTACTTGCTGAGTTCACCATACGCCAAATATACGTGGTGATATGCTTTTCCTCTTATGCTCTCGTCAGTTTTTTTTTTAAAAGAAAATTCAATTGTATTTGTAGGTAGAACCAAGAGGGTGATATATTCTCAAGATTATATATATGAATTTGATTTTTTTTGTCTTGGACTTTCGTTATCTACTTTTCCTATTATTTTGAAAGGTTTATTAATGTTAACTTTTTGAAGGGATGAAATCGTTTAAGGATAAAATGATAATTACGGGTTATGATGGTTAAACCCTTCATAATTTTTAACTTCTGTCGCATAGAAATATTGATCAATACTTTATTATCGGTTTATGTATATTTTAGATATTCAGTATGGGTGTAGCCATGATTTGGCTTTTTTACAGTATAGGTGCAAGAGAAAAAGAAGAGAAAGGGGGGGGGGGGGGGAGGGAATCCGCTTTAGTGCAATTTTGAGATTATTTACCTCAAAAGCATAAATTCAGTAGTAATAAATAAGAAGTCGTTTACGACTTGCTACAAGTCGTGACACAGAATCACGACTTTTAGTTATTTTATTTTATTTTATTTGATCACAATGAAAGTTGTGACTTGTATTCATTTCTATATTTTGTGCAAGTCCTATCCATTCAAAAATCGTGAAGTTAATTGGGCACTTTGATATATTCTGTAATAAAACTTAAACATGGAGAGGTCTGGATTTCAAGTGCGGCTACGTTTGTGCCTGTGCATTCGCTAAACTTGGTCATGATCATGGCAGGACCTTTTTTTTTTAAAAAAAAAAAAGCAAATTAAGGAAAACAAAGCATCTAAGCTCACAGGTCGATCAGTATGCCAAAAAAGTGAGGCAATGCCATGCACTTGTACGTGCGGCATGTACTGAATAAATCAATAAACCAAGCAAAAGCCATAGCCTTGGAATAGACTCGGGGGTCAGATATCAATTAAAGACAATGGGTGGCTGTTGCTTGGAGCTGGCAGCATAACAGAAATAAGACTTAAAAGTGGATAATCTTTGCAGATTCAAGACATTATTACTTGAACAAGGCGATCCGTCAATGTCAAAGACACAACAACACTAACTTTCTCAGTAGGCTGTTTGAGGATTTCACAGTTTCCTTCCCAGTAGGTTGACTTAACATGCAATTAGATACGGTTGGCCATAAAGAAAAAAGTTAGAGATGAATAGAAGTCCCTACTTATACAAAAAATAAAGGAAATATATAAATTAATAGAAGTCGTGGCCAAGCCATTTTAATCACACAAAAAAAGAAAAGAAAACAGAAGTCGCGGTTCTATGTCACAACTTGCTATAAATTGCGGTATGCAGCTACGACTTCTTATTTGTCACTATTGAATTTATACCTTAAGGTAAATTATCTCAAAGTTGTACTAAAGTGGAAAAATTTTGTCCACTTAAACCTCAACGGTAAAAAAGCCCACTAATTCTTTGGTTATGTACCTGCTCCATTTATGAAACATTTACTCGTAAGAAATTTACAGAAAAATGAAATTTTAAGGAAAAAATTGATAAGTGAAATTATTGTCTATCTTTCCTATTTTTATCCTACAGAGGGCTGTTAATATGATTTAGGGGTGTCAAATTGATCTATTTATTCACCATCCATCCAATCCATCCATACTTAAATCTAATCAAATTCATCTAATAATAATAATAAATTAAATGGATTGAACGGATTAGTTAGTGAATGGTTAATGAATTGAGTTCAATATCTATTAGATATCTAGTTACTTACTTACTTATGATCCATTTGATATTCAAGTAACCCATAAACCATACTCTAACTCATCCATTTTCTAGAGAGAGAAAGAGAAATATTTTTAGAGAGATAAAATTAATTATTTTAGAGGAAAAATAATTTTTTTTAAAGAAAGAATTACTTTTTCTAGAAAGAAAATTATTTTTATCTAGAGAGAGAAAATTATTTATTTTCTTGAAAAAAATAATTAATTTTTTGGAGAGAAATTTTTTATTTTTTTAAAAAAAATAATTTTAAATGATTGGTTAGTGATAAGATATCCATCAATCATATCCATTAAAATGAGTCATAGATGAGTTAGATAGTTTTAATAATTTTTAATAAATTCCAAATAAATTAGTTATTAATTTTTTATTCATCTACTATCATCTAGCCCAAAAATTTATTCAATCCATCCATTTGCCACTCTAGCATGAGCACTTATGGATGAATACTTTTTATCGTTTTAATTTTCTTTACTAGCATAAATAATTTTTCTTTTATTCAAGAGCGAATAGTAACCCTGTAGTATGTTTATTGAAATTAAAATTATAAAAATGTAAATACTAGAACTCGAGGGTAGCTCCCGGTATTTACAACATCCCGCAATACATTATCTCTCTCTCTGTTTGACTTTTCATGAACCAAAAAGTTCTACCAGTAACCATAGCATCAAAACTCAAAAGAGAAGGAAAATGAAGTTGATTGCAGAAATCAAAAGAAAGTGAATCTGCACAAGCATGTTTAACTTCTGTCTCTGTTGGTCGTTTCATTATATTGTAGATAAGAAATCTGGCGCTGCAGCTTCATTTGCTGATAGAATTTAGCAATGAACTCGTCAGCCCGCTTATCTATCCCTTCTTCTTCTTCTTCTTCTACTTCTTCACTGGAAAAAGTCTCACGGCATGCTTTATAACCACCACAATTTTCGTCATCATATTCTCCTGCATCCATGAGAACACTCTTTCTTCCGTTGTCATAATCAATGTTGTCATCGTCGTTAAAATCGTAGTCAAAATCAACTTGTGGGTTTATACAGGGAATGTGAGGCAAGTGGAAGCGCATGGAGGATGGACGGGACATCTTGACATGGAAGATGGGGGTCTCGTCGAAGGAGAGCTCGCGCTCAAAATAGTGAATCTGGCTGGGCGGCCTTGTGTGGCCGAGACGCTTCAAGTACTTTGGTACCAGACGCAGCTCCATCACCAGCCTGCGCTTGAACACGCCACCTTTACGAGCCCACAGCAATGAGAGCCGCAGGAGGTTCCATGCTCTATGACCAACGTCACGGTTCTTCAAAGGCATAATGTTATCTTCAACTAAATGCTAAGTATGCTTGAATTAATGGGGTGAAGCACAAATGTGAGGAGGAGGAGGAGGAGGAGGAGGAGGAGGAGTGTAGTAGCTAGCAAGTAATGTGAAAAATCTAAAGGGCTTTTTGAATGTGCTGACATGATGATGAAAGATGGTGGTTGCTCTTTATATATATATTATATTGGAAATTTTGGACGCGTAGTATTGTTTTCACATCAAACGTGAACTGTTGGCGGTGAGAACTCCCAACTCGCTAGGGACACGGCTGTACTGTACGCGGTTGGAATCAAGCTGGATAGACAATATAATTTGTTTGTACTTACTATTCTGCCCCTGTTTTGTCTCTGTTATAACTTGATCAATGTTTCACCATCACAACCAAAAACAACCAACCAAGTATGTTTGGTTTGCCTTTTGGCTCGAACGCCGAAATATATTAGGCAAAATCTTTAATGGATCTCCTTCTCTTCCAGGGACGTTGGGCAAATGATGCAGCTAAACCAAGCCTTGAGTCTATTAACTATTGAGGTAATTAAGGAAATTAAAAATTTCATTGAAGAGAAAAATTAGGGGTGTTAAAATTCAAATTAAATTGAACAAAATCAAAAAATTACATTGAAAAAATAAAAAACTAATTAAAACCAAAATTTATTGGTTTAATTTATTTTTATTTTTAAAAAAAATTGATCTGTTTAAATTGATTTTTGATTTCAAGTTTCAAAATCAAATCGATTAGTGATTAGAATATTATATATAAAAATATTTTTAATAACTTGATATGTTTTGTTGAATAACTTGAAAGTTTTATTTTCTTATTTCTTGTTAAAATTATTCATATTAATGATTTTAAAATGACATTTATCATTTAAGGTATATACTCACTTGATGATTGTTTTCTTGAGTAATTATGGTTGGAAGTTCTAGTTTATATAACTAAAAATTAATTTAAAATTTTGGATATTTATTGTATGATTATATTTGATTATTACATTAAAAGTTTAATCATGATTGTATTTGATCATTACACTAAAAGATTATTAGTTTTTGTTTAAATTGGTTGCTATTATTTATTTTAAATGGACATGTATGTTGTTTATTGTATAAACGAGCTAACTTATTTTCTAAGCCATAAAAAATCAAAAGAATAAATTTTTTTTTTGAAATGGTCAAAAATTAAAAATTGATCATAACAAAATTAATTAATATCGATTTGGTTTGATTTAATTTTTAAATCTGAATCAAACCGATCAGTTATATATATAAGAAAATTAATGGATTTAATTCAGATAATTTTATCTTTTAAAATTAATCTAAACCAATCCACAAATACCCTAAAAAATTACAATTAAATTTGATATCTTCGGCTGCGGATGAATATAACTTTAAATTGATTTTGAATATACTATGACTGAGCAGGCCCTTCTCCTTCTTTTGCATGTTGCGACAAAGATGTTCAAATTTAAACCTTTTTTTGTCTTAAATTTTTTTTGACTCATCTGAGAAAAATTAATTTACAATAGTAGCTGAGTGCTTTGGAACTGTACTGATAAGTGGTATGTGATAACCACTACCGCTGCGGAAAGGGTCATTTTGGTCATATGACGATAATAAGCAAAAATGGGGACAGGGGACCCACAGCCACGTGAAATGAAGGCTGCTTTTAGTTGGATTTTGTTGGAAAATACTTGAACGCCGTTTGTGCTTTCTTTCAAATTGAAATCACAGAAAATTAAATATTAATAGTATTACACAAAAAGGTTAGGCACTTTGTGCAAGTAGACGGTTGCTTAATGGGTCTTTATTAAATATATTTTCCCAATCAAAGAAAGCGGATCCGAAGCTCCAACAATTATTTCAGTCTATTTGTTCGCTGAACTTAAAATATGGAGTTGGATTCAAATGTTAAAAAATAGGATTTAATATGATTTATAAATTAAATTTTATATTTGAAATATTAAAAAATATGAATTAATTTAATTTTTAATTTTTTTAATTTAAATTGTGTATATTTAAAAAATTATTTAAATTTAATTAAATTTGAGTTAATTTAATTTGATTTTAAATTTAATTATTTATCCTTATTAATTTTTTTATTTTATTTCACTAATCTAACAATATCATTCATAATTAAAAAGTAAAATAATAAAATCAAATCAAATCAATTATTTTTTAATAAGTTCTAAACATAAAAATTAATTTTTAAATCAAATTCAAATCTTTTTTTATAAGAAACTCTAAACATAAAAATTTAATTTTTAAATTAAATTAGTTCAATTTTAAATAAAATCAATTATATTTTTAATTAATTTCAAAAGGAACTTTCCAAGTTTTTGTTGCGTTGTCTCCGATTGGCTAACCACCAACTACGTTTTCTTTTTTCAACTACACCGTGTCTTGGCCTTTTCAGAGTTGTACTAATTATTTATTATTTCTTTTTTTAAAAACCAATCATCCTCTAATTTTAAATTCTCCATGTGAACAAATTTATAGTTATTATCCATAGATTGCGCATTCCTTAGGGATAAAGAAATAACTAATTGGCTATCATGCATATAGCAGACGTTGACGTTGGGAGGTCAACGAAAATAGAGCATAGAGCCACATAGAACTAGCAAGGGGGATTGAATGGGTACCTTGAGCCATGATCTGACTTGCATACCATTCACTATTAATCTGTCTCCAATTGACAGTTTCTGTGGGTTCTCTGGGATGGGGGAAAAACAGCATATTTATCTGCAGATGGGAAAAAAAGCAGCATATTTATCTGCAGTGGCGTATCTTTGATTAAAATTTTGGGAGCATATATATTACTAATGTTTGGAGGTCATATTTTACGAGGGCATGACATGACTTCTACATATATAGTTGCGGGCAAGACTGAGGAAGGATTTAAGGAATACTCAAATTTTTGTAGTATACGTAAAGTTAAAGAATTCTATTGAATTTAGAGAAACAGGGGGATTTTCTATGGAAAATCAGCAGCACTTCCATAAAACAAGATACTGATACATTTTCTGTTGCTGCGCCATCCACAGAAGATTTTTTTTAACAAAAGAAATAAATCTCTTTCCTTCCTGCTATAGAGACAACTAATAAGAGTCCCACAAAAAAGAGGGACAGGGCAAGAATATTGGTGTGATGTTTTAATAATTGTGAGACCTGGCCCCGCACTCATTACAACTTTGTGAAACCTTAACGTCATACTCATAGTTACAGACATACAATGGTTTTGAAGGAAAAAAGTCCCAAACTTTATCGAAGTTTTCAGCTAGCTTTTGTTCTCATGGGATAGAAATAGTGAAACTGCAAATGGGGTGGGCGAATGATAGCTGGCAGCTACGTGTTTTTGTCAGTCTCAAGGGCATTGCTTACATTTACCACATTTGCCTAGCAATTGCTGCAATGAAAGTACCTTTCGATCCTCTTATTTGATTTCTTTGTTTTATATCTGAGCTTCTAATAATCTTCTTACATTAACCACATCATACGCTCATCTTGTTTTTCTAAGAAGAAATTTTTAAGTAAACTGTATCCATCTAGTTAGATAGATTATATGCAGTAATTTTTATATAAAACAAATTTTGACAGAAAAACCCGCCTATTTGTGCAAGATTTCAAGGATTTTTCCTAGCAAAGGCCCGGAATATGTGCACTACTGTTCATGCTAGTTGCATGTTTCCAGCTATGGTCAAATGCCCGAGTTTCTAGAATTATTTTGCGGTACTACAGTTGTGCTACGATGACAAATAGACTTAGGTACCCTTCACCTAGTTAGATGAGACCTTGATTAGAAGAAGTAGGAGTTCATAACCAAACAAAATTAATTTAAATCGAATAAATTAGATTGAAAATCAAAAATCAAAAATCAAAAATAAAATAAAATAAATTAATTTTGATTTTGTTTGATTTATTTTTTTTATAAAAATTAATTTATTTGGTTTGATTTTTAATTTTTATTTATGAAATTATACTCAACCAAAAAGAAATTCAATTCATATAATTATATATGTTTTTTTTATATTTACATATTTATAAATGATGATTTTAATTTGTTATTATTTTTATGAAAATTTTTAAGTCAATTTGTTGTTTATATTTATTTAATAATGTTTCTATTTAAAAAATTAGGCAAATTTATTGTTAATTGGGCCATGGGCAACAAAAGTGGAAATTGTGTATGATTTTTTTTTATGAAAATAGTTTTTGATCAAAAATTCATTGGACCAAACTGAATCAAACTTATTGTGATTTGTTTAATTTGGTTCTGAAATCAAAATCAAATTGATAAGTTCCTATTATAAAAAAAATTGATTAGTTTGATTTAGATAATTTTTTTTAAAAATCAAACAAATTCAAACCGTGAACACTCTTAAAAAAAAGATGCCCAAGTCGAGAGTTCTATCCTACGGCCTATAAAGGGTTTTCCTACTCCAAGTAATTTTACAATAAAAATATTTTTATTTTTTAAGTATTATTATTTTAATATAAAATTTTTTAGTTGAAGCCTTGAAGGTAGAGAAACCCCTTAAAGGAAGGATAAAACAATCCTATACTACACCACCACAAACTATACTTATATTATATTTATGTATAATATAATATATAAAATTTGACTAACTTCTCATATTATAACAAAAAAATTATGAATTTTTGAATTTTTTTATTTTGTTTGTTTATCTTAATAACTTAAATTGAATTATTAATTCTATATAAATAAAAACTAAATAAATAGGTAAATAAATTTAGATCCGAACATTTGAGTATTAGACATTGATAAATATAGCATTATGTAATAAATATTACCGTTTAGATTATTTACAATTCAATGATCACCTGTCATCAAGAGTGCGCCGAGACCAAAAACATGAAAAACAACTTTAAGTTGTTTTTTCAAAACAATTTTGAGAACAAATTTAAAACTAAGAAACTAATACCTGAACATATTCTTTTATGCTTTTGTTTTTAATAATAGAAAACTGTTTTTTACAAAACAGTAACCTAACAAGGCCAGAGCTGCCTGTAACTGTAAACACCCCTTGCCCTCATTGAATACCTCTCATTTCTCAATTCTCATAGGCATAATTCACAATTCTGTTTTCTTCTAGTTTTTTCTTTTTGGTGAACATATATAGGGGACTGTTTTCTTCTAGTTTCATTTCTTGCAATCCTATCTGTCAAAAAAAAAATTTCTTGCAAACCTATTTGTGTTTGTTGTTAGAGAGAGAGGAACAGTATCTTTTTTTAGTCAACGAGAGAAGACCAGTTCAAATGAGAGCAACAAAAATTAACGGTAGCAGCTATGGTGTCCCGAAACAGAACCTTCATTTTCTCTTCCACCCGAATCCTTTGCCTCAAAAACCGCCGCACACTTCCTCTTCTCTTTCACCCATTGTAATTACCATTCTGTCTGCCCTTCTGCATTCTATTATTGGAATTCTCCAAATAACAATTGCTCCCTTTACTAAGGAGGGGGCTATTTTCGTCATTCGAAAGCAACCTGTGCCATGCCATGGCACTGCCAAAACCCCCTTTATAGGTAGAAGATACAACAACACAGCGACCTCACACCAATAGACTGCTGCGCTGGTCTCTCTCTTTCTGTCTATGTACAATTACAATGACGATCGTGCAATTTCTTACTTGTATTTAAGAAAACTTGTTTGCTTCCTAAATTTTCCTCAACACTGATCTCTAGCTCCCTAGTCTCCCCTGCTTGTAGCAGGACGCAGGGTGAGAATATCACCTTAATTCCTTTCCTCCTCGCTCTCTTTCTCTCTAGCTCCCTAGCTATTCTCCCCCTTCTTGTTCCCACAACCAGAAACACCCATTATCCCATTATCTAATGGAACAAAAGCCACAAAACGCTATGATAAGCATTAATCCAAACGCAACCACCAACCCATGGCCTCCTAGGGATGATGAACCTAAACCCAATCATAGCTCCCATAAGAAGAGGCACGGCAGTACGAACATTCTTAAGGTGGTTCTCTTCATGATGCGAGGCCGTTCCCGGAAATCAAAAGCGGTTCCTGTCGATGTGGGGTCCAAGAGCATCTGGAGGAAGCTCGTTGGGTCCATGAGACCATTGCACCTCCAAAGCAACCAATCTCCACCGCAACATCCTCAACCCAAAGGCCAGCCCCTCCAGATGATCACCCTGACGCCGCCCTCGCCGTCTGAAAATAACACTGATCATGGCGAGGACGGATTTGACTCTGCATCGGAGTTTCCAAATTCGCCCTCTCCCCCCAGTAGCCGGTACGCTTCAGCGGTAGGCCTAAACGAACTCGTCGACGAAGACTGCCAGAAGGAGGAAGAGATTGTGAAAGAGTGCGAAGAACACAATAATGGAAATGGGGATGAGATGATTGATGCCAAGGCTGAGGAGTTCATTGCTGAGTTCTACCTACAAATGAGGTTGCAGCGCTTGGATTCCATGGATCATCGTTACAAAGAGATAAGTCTGAGGTCATTAGGCTTATGATCCGCGTGCACATACATGCTAAAAATGGTTCATTCACGTCTTAATTGCACCGCATGCATGCATGAAAACCCTTCGCAATGCATAAAAAGTATACATATATAAGAGTTGTACTTTTAAAAAAAAAATATTATTGCTGATGGGAAAGGTTGAACGAAGAAAAGGAATTTACAGCTAATATATTTGCGTGATGAAGAACATGTAAATGCAGAAATAGAGATGGGCAAACGCAGAAAGATGAAGAAGGAATTTAAGGTGATATTGATTGCATAGGATTATTATGATGTTAGGGTTATCAATGAAGTTAAATGTAATAACTATTTGTTTCTTTTAGGTGATTTTTGTTTGACATAAATTGAAGAAATTGTCTCGAGTTTGTGCACCTTTCAGTTCTTTTTGCTTTTTGTTAGTTTGGTCTTTAATTTTCGTGGTTCAATTTGATGATCTTATGTTCTTTAATTAGTATATATATTTTAATCATCAATTGCTCATGGATGGCCGGGGTTGAAGGCCTGGTTAGTCTTGTCATCTTTTTCATCTCAAAATGTTTCTCGAATGTAGTTTCATTTTTTGGGATGCATTTAATTTGGAGTTGTACTACAACTTCAATAAATCGCCTTAATTAGTTTTTCATAAATTCTAACTTGCCCTACCATATCAGCTAAGCTTTAATATTGGATTGAATGTATTTTTATTAATTGAGGCTATAATATTTGTCTCTCACTACGATTTCATTCATGAGATTAAATCGGCCTTATTTATGTGACAAACCAACTAGTTTTGATTGGGAGCTAAACCAGCCAAGCTAAAAAATGTTCATATATCATTTAGTTACACTATCAAATACTAAACCTCGTGTTAAAGGGTCAAGCCACACGTCTTGGCACATTTTTAAATTTGGTCATTCACATATCACATACATCCCACACATCACAAGATTTTCAATCCCAGTCTAATCTATAATCGTGTTTTGCTTTTCAAAGACAAAAAAAATTTGGAATTTGATGAGTCCAAATATATAAGCAATAGCATAAATCCCCAAGCTAATGCATCCAAATAGTTTGAAGTCGTTTCCGTAAACGGCAAAGAATGAAAAAAAGAAAAAAATAGAAACCAAGTCAGAAAATTTTAAAAATTACAGCAAGAAAAAGGGGGCTGGGGGGGAAAGATGTGTTCAGTGAGATGTTGCCACATCAGCATTTGGGAAACAAAGATTGATATGGGTGGGTGGGGCTAGTACCCATGGACGATCCGAGAACACTTGTTTTTGATCCACCGGAGCCCTTTCCGGAGCGTAGCCTTAACCTTGCCTTCTACGGTGTAAACCTTATACTTTGCTATCCTCTTCCTCCTCTTCGCCTCCGGGTCGCCGAAGCTCCAAGGCTTCGCCGCCGAAGCCTCGCCGCTGTGACTCGCCCGGGTCACCCGAGCTGGAATCGGCGCCAGATCCGTATAGTTCTGACCAGAACCGTAGCTTTTCCCGCTCACAATCTCGAGCCTCCTGTCGCTACCGTGCGGGCGGTGACCCGACCCGTACCCGTCCATGGATCACCTCTGAAGAAGGAAGGGGTGCGGAGAGATTTGATGTGGTGGTAAGTATGAGGTTAGGGTTTCGAGAACGTGTTGAAGATATATATATAATGGAGCACGGAAACGTGTCTTCGGCGAGGAATGTGCAATGTTTTGATCTTAGTGAAGTGAAAGTGGTCTTTATTTGAGCTGGGGAATCTGGGATATATGGTACTTTCCCTGATTAAAGAAATAAGGAACAGGATTTTTTTTGTTTTGTTTTGTTTTGTTTATTGAAACTTGAAAGAATTCAGACTTTCAGGGATACGATCAATTTTCTAATGCTGCTGTGTAAGAAGAAAACTGTAAAAATTTGTGTAAGGCCTCGTTCCTGCTGATGCTAATAAACCCATGACTTTGTCCATTTTGGTTGTTGTGAATGTGTACCAATATAATTCTTATCTCTTTAAACAGAGAAGTGCATGCTTTTTAATTAGGAGAAGAAGAAAAAAATCACTCGGGTCATGATCATTATATGGGAGGTAGGCAAAGTTTTGAGTAGCTGGAAAGTGGAAAGTAAGTATACGATCATGAGATGCAATGATATGTTCAAATGGAGGATTTGGAAGGAAAAGCTAAAAGCTAGTAATATTTTAATATTCTATGAATGATGAATGAATTTCTCCAACTTAGTATACTGTACTATCAATATTAACAGCAGGTATTCCAATGCGCTGCCTCATTTTTAGTATACATCTATCTCGTCTCTCATCAATTACCAAAAAGTTTTCTTCAATTTGCATATCACTTTGCTTTGCACGGGAAGTCAGGAAATGAAATGCATGGGGCATAAAGAACATCAAAATGGCCCACTCCAATTCTCTTACATTTTACTTTTCTACTAGTTTCAGAAAAGCTTCATTGCGAATCATTGGTTCTCCTCCTCCTCACCCTTGAAAGTAGAAACAAACCCCAATAATTTATGCATTTGAGACTCACTGATCTATTGTGCCATCTATACTGAGGAAATTAATCATCCAAATGGTCGATCATTTTCACCATTAATTAACAGTGCATCAGTATATTCCCAATATCTTACCTGCAGGTACATTTCTCTTCATTTGTCAACTCTCGTACCGTCTCTAAACAAAGATTCATGACTATAGAAGGAACAGGTCCTGGAATCATTGTACCTGGTTAATGGTTGTTAATTAAGCTTGTAAAATCAACAGTCAAAGCTCAGACTCTCGTGTTGCCCACAGAAACGACACTTCCCCTTTTGTATATATCGCTATAAATATTATCTAATGTATTGATGAGGCCTGAGGCCTCTGCTGTCCCATTGATATTTTGCGCTGAACATATCAGGATGTGTTGAAAATATTTAATGAAATTTCTAGATGAATAACAGTACTTTATGCCACAATTAATTATGCACAATTTATATATTTATGTTATATAAATAATATTTTTTAATGTTATTAATACTTCAAAATATAGGTGTACATCATGGTTGTTTCATTTCAAATAATATATTTATACATTTTTATTCATAATTTATGCGTAAATTATTGATTTGACTTAAATTCAAGTAGTTACATTTTAAATTTTTGTAATTAAAAATAATAGTTATATCAATAATTTATGGAAGATTGTGTTAATAACAAGTTTTTTTTTTCAAGATGTGTTCAAAACAGTACCGCTGAGTGCTGAGCCATATTGTTGATATCAAACACAATTGAATAATTTAACGGAGCACATGCATTATCCAAGACTGTTTAATGAAGATTACTATAAATTAAAGGTGAGCTTCAATGGAGTGAAAAATGAAGTAAGTAAGCAAATACACTACTTAAATCTGAAACATGAGAAAAATAGGGCCCTTATCTCTCTGCCTACAACTTTCAGAGTAGTAATAATTTTAGTATCAATTATCAAACATTTCAGTTCAGCAGAGAATAGAAAAAAGAAAAATTCACGTCCTAGTTTCATTCTGAAGGACAAGAAACAATAAATATTAGAAGACAGAAATCGAATAAATCTTGACTCTTAAGTTCGCCGAATCTAACGAAACATTGTTAGATTAGAATTTAGGAAAGCTAATGGGTTGGTTTAGCTGGCGTATCTTCTACTTAAGTTAGTCATGACTTTGAATTTAAATTTAAAAATTTTCCATTGATAAGTAATATGTAAATTTGACTATCAATCATATTGATATTCTAACCTAACTTTAGACTGAAGCGGGCTTCTCCTTCGGCTTAAATTTTGTCAGTACAAAAAAAAGAAGGCCATGACTATTTATATTTAAGCCTATGGCAATCCGTTAATAATAAGGCTAGAGCTGGCCTGATGGACCTAAAGACCATTAAATCCATAGACTTAGTTCATGGAATTCATAGGTCACAGAGAGCCCAAGATAAACTCTATTATTTTTGCCACAACGATTCCTTGATGGTACCTTCCCAAAAACGAGTAATAGAACTTCCTCATACTTGCTGAAAGCTAGCCAGATTGTCCAACCAAACAGAAGAGGATAAGGTGGCTTACTCGTACATTTTTCTCCTATACACCTTACGCACTACTTTTTAAAGTCATAACATAAGATTCTGGGTTCCCCTCTAATTTTTTTAAAAAAAACTTTCCAGATTTTGTGCATAATGTATGTGCAAGAATATTTATCCATATCAAGTGCTGCAGTGATATTCGTTTAACTTATCAAACAAATTTTTTTTTAAAAAAAGTGTGTTACCGTATCGTTGCAATATTATGGGATGTACTGAATTATTCAGTTTCCATTTGACAGCACTCAAATTATCAAACGCTGTCAGCTGTCTTATTACAAATTGGACGGGTAACATATGTGACATGTTCTCATTACCATAATTGACTTGCAAAATGGCTTACCGAACTGATCAGTCGATGCCTAATTTGGTTTACAACATTAAGCTGTGCTCGGAATTTTTAAGTGGTAAATCATTCTGCATAAGTTGTTCGCATTTTCTTGCCAGATTTTTTTTTCTTCAGAGAAAATAATTAATTGATGAATTTACTCTCGCTAAAGCATCTTGGCCTACAACTCCATTATGTTAAGTCTAATCAGTTTGAAGGCTTCCGTTTATTCCGCATTTATTCATAGTCCCCTTTCCCTTTTAATAATCACGCCAACGGGTGTGGTGGTGCTCCAAAGCAAAAGGAGACAAAATGCAGGGCTTGAGTTTAAACTATGACGATAACAATGCCACTATGGGTAGTTTCTTAGACATCATAATGTGAATGATATATTTCTGCTATGCACAACAGGATATTAGAATCACTTACAATGTCATAGTGGACGACAATAGTTGCAGTTTCTGTTCTACTACATATAACTACATGCCTTACTTGTAATTAATGGAACAGATAGTACAGTAAATCATATTATATAGCTATAGAAGGGTACCTAAGAGCATATTTTCAAGCTAGTTAATTATCTGTATTATGGGCAGCCACTGAGACCTTGCTGAGCCTGCTTGGTGATGTTCTGGCATCATTGCCTCTGGCTTTTTTGCTTCCACTGCATTGAGTTCCGCTCGAACCGTAAACTGCCCTGTACGCCAGTGCTTTTCCGAAGTGACAGTTTTCGGGATGTTTGATGCTTGATGATGGTCGAACAGAATCGTCCTGCATGTTGAAACTGGTATCTGAAATCTCAGCATTGCCTTTCTCAGTAGCCATGTTTTTCTTTGCTGAATAATGCAGGAAACGAAATGGAGCTTTGAGGAGGGAAGCAGATAGATAGCATTGCCTTATATAGTTTGGAAAAAAAGAAACTGGAGCCAAATTTATTTGGCACATTAATTCTTTCTTTGATGAGTTTACCTTTGGAAACGACAATGCCAGAGTTAAAGATGCTAAAAGACCCAAAGAAAGAGAGAGAACTGTCATGAACAACTCTCCTAAGATTAAGCTATTAGATGGAGGCTCATAAATGATTTTATATCTTTAACAAAAACTAATACTTCTTAGGGGCTCTTTACTTGCTAGGTTAGTAAGAGTTTTTTTATATCTTGTCTTCGATTAGAAGAAACCAAAGATACCATGGCATGTCCTAGTCAGATCTAAACATGACATTTATATCCGAAAAGTTTCCAAGAATCTTTTGATTTTGTAGCACACAAAGTAGCAGACAGAGCTTGGATTGCTGCTGTTTGTTTCTTTTTTATTTTGCTGTTTTCTCTGGTCCTGTTTTGGACAGCGTTCTCCCTCTCTATCCTGGAGAATGAAAGGACTTGCATTGTGTTTGTGGTAGTCAATTTGTTTTATGAGGGGGGGAAAAGCACGGTCAAATTAAATGTTTCAAGCGGAATTGAAAGTTAAAACCCATTGCCAGACTGTTCTGATGTAGTCAGTATATCGTTCTACTTTCAAATATGCTGTATACTTTATTTCTTTGCATGATGTAAAGCAAGAATATATTCAGTTATCCTCTCATGTGGGTGTTTACTTTGTTATTTAAAAGTAATCACAAGATGGTTAAATTCATCTATTAATTAAAAAGTTCTTAAATAAATTTGTATAAAATGCATTCTTAATGTATTTTTTTTAATGAATAAACGCATTTTAGTTTATTTATCAATCAATGGATTTTAAGGGATCCATAACTAATTTTTTTAATATAAGATAATTTTTATACGATTACAAACAAAATAATAAAGCATATATCTAGTTCATTAAACTGATTGAGTTGTATTGCTAAAAGCAAAACTAAAATCTTGCCACCTTTATTCTTGTCATTTAGAGGATGACTTCCTCCATAGACTTTCTTGCGTTGTCTCTATCTTAAGCGCATCTTGCCCTGAAAGCGAATGATAAGGTTCAAATATTAAAAAAGAGTGGTTAATGTAGAAATAATGTTGTCTCGTGTCACTGTCGTACAACTTGAATTTGAAACCAAATTTGGGTTCATAAATGAAAACCTGAGCAGAACAATTATGGAATTACATTTTATGAATTTGTCACGGCGCACCATAAATAAAACAGTCTGGGTATGATTCCACCAGTCGAGGAACCCCTTGTCACCTGTGCATAACTCCCCTAGTAATGGCTAATGGCTGTAATGATCTTGGTTTTGTGAAAAAGGAAGGGAACGTAACCACATTGTGGCATCTACATCCAAAAGCTTTTATTTGAGCGTTAATTCAGTCCCATGCTAAATTCTGTTCACTTCAAGATTGTCAAGATACAAATAGTGGAAATGCCTTTGAGACATTCCGAAGGTAAAGTTGAGAAAGAAAACTTTGGCAGGCTATAGGAAAAGCAACGAAGGTAACCAACAAGATATGTACTTGCATAAAAAACGTAGATGAAATTAAAAGCAATGATGATTTCTAATGGAAGATATCTACAAGGAACATAGATGTACACGTCATCATCTCTTGCATGATTGCATCCTGTGTTACAATTTTATATATATGCCTTTCTTGTGGAGGAAGCCAGCAAAAAGACCCCAGAATAAAATCTCAACTACTACGAAGGCCAGTGTACCCCACCTTTCGGAATGAAATATGGCCTGTATTAAAGCTTCTGTGCCGTCAACCTGCATAATAAATTCCCAATTAACCAAATTTAACAATCAGTTATGGGAAGGTCTTCCAAGTGACATCAATGTCCCCCTCCCCCCAAAAACAACAACAAAAAAGAAGACAGAAAGAATGTCTCTCCCTATGAAAACAGACTATGGCTGTAAGCCTGCACTTGTTTGAGTAGGTGGAAAATAAAGGAGGGAGTGAAAATGCAGTGGGATAGAAATGTTTTGATTTTACTTACTGTTTGCTTGGCAAAAGGTAAAAAACACTTTCAATTATAGAAGTAGCCAAAATTTGTGAAGTGAAATGTAAATGAGTTGCGCTCCACTTTCAACCTTCTCACATTTTTGTTGTACCAAGCGAGTGTGAAGTGATTTTCATTCCAAATTTTCCCGCTACTCAAACAAGTATATTCTATATGTCTTCCACAAAGGAGAAGACATACAGTTGATTGACTACAAGGACCGAGGCTGTGGGAGGTCCTGAACAACTCTTGCAGTTGAACTCCAAACAGGAGTTTATGAAGTCTAGGAAGGGGAATGTTTACTCCTATTTGGTAATAAAATTAATCTTTGAAACAGGGGAAGGGGGGGCGGGGGGGATCCAGCTTAGATGGTTTATAGTGAAAGAGGAGATATACAGAACTAGCCCACTGGAAAAGAAGCATTACCAAGTTATTTTCAGGAGAACGCCAATAGAAACCCTGGATAACTGCTGAGAAAATGTCACAAGCAGCCAATGCATATACAATAAGAGCATTCATTCCCATCCATTGTAGTAAAACTGTAGGCTTTCTGAGATGTTCTATGTCAACCTGCAAGAAAATATGTTTTGGTGAAGTTGCAGATTTTTAATCATTTGTCAGTGATCACAGTCACTAACTTCACTCAAACAATTATAAATAGCACCAGGCAATACATGACAGGCCAACCTATGTATCTCCATGCCCTTCTCATCACACAGAAAGGCAACAGGGTTATTTACAAACTCGTAGGCACTTTTAATCAACATATACTCCTTAAGAGTAGAAATTTTCCATAAATACCAAAGAAAATAAATCATTCTTGTCTAAAGTATAAACCAAGCAAGAATCCAGCTTCTTCTTTACCAGATTAATTGCCATCAAGAAAAAAAGTAGGGTTTAAGAATTCCTTGTATTTCTCTACTCTTGAAGTTTTCCACCTCCTCACCAGGTATTTAAAGGGATTTAAAGAGTCAGTCAAGGTCTTGACTATCCAAAGTATCACCAATAAATTCAAGGGGAGGGTGTGACAAGAAGAAGGCAGAGGAAGCCTCCAGTGAGTAATCTTCATGGCCCTCCTACGGCTTGCTATCTAGAGGGGGCAGTTGAAGAATTTGGCTTTGACTTGACATTTATAAGAAACCAAAAAAAAAAAAAACACAATATTTGACTTCAACTTACATCACAAAAACCAATAGTAAAGCATATATCTAGGAAAAGAATTAACGATTGATCAAACTTACTGATAACAGATATAGTCTTAAATGTTCTGTTTAGACTGTCAAACTTGAGGCCAAGCTTGAGTAGAGTAGCTCTGGAACTGCCAAGAGAAGTTTAATATGCAGCCCTAACTCTATCAGTACATAACTACCATGAGCCATTTAACTAGTTTTACAATTAGGCTCAAGCTCAGCTACTGAGATAAAAATATGTCACTATTTTTTATTGGCCGTGTGGGGGTGGGTGGTGGGTGGGTTAACAAGTTATGGCTCTCATGAGAACCAAACCGGGAACATCATGAATATTTGTCCCTTAGGACCGGGTGATTAGCCACTTGAGCTACCCCTTGGGGATTTCGCCCATCATGGGAAAGCCTATCTGCCAATTATCTCTTTTTTCCTTTGGACATAAATTATCTCTATTTATGACACAGAAGGATGAACTTACAATGTAATAGATAACAGTCAAGACCAAGCCTGATGCTCCTGCAGTGATGCACATGTAGCTTAATGTGTATAGTGCTTTTGATAAAGGAATTCCTGAAAAACTTACCGTTGTTAGTTGGAGAATAGAACATATCTTAATATTAAGAAATTAAAAATTTGATAGTACCTAAAATCTCCAGAATGTATCCTATTAGCAATAGAGAGAAGGAAAACACAGACCAAAGAAGTACCCTCTGCTTGTGGCCCTGAATGGAGAAGACAAAAGTTGATATCATCAAAAAATCTATCCAAGAGACAAATTTTAAATCTTCCACCTTTATATTATAAGAAAGGAACTAGGATTGGATTCTTAAACATCGTAAATGAATCATAATCCAGACCTGTAAAAGAACAAGTATGTGCCCAAATTGCAATCCCACGAAACATGTAATGGCAGCCATCAATGAACTGGAAGATTTAAGAAAAGAAATTAGCAACCAATACATTCATAAGAATTCAATCAGTAAATCCAAAAGTAACTAAAACTTCTACATCTGTTTTAATTAACTGAAGATAGTTAAGGGAATAATTTTATCATGAATTAGGTTGCCAATAATAAATCCCATGATCCAATATAATCTCAAAGATAAAAATAGCCATATATGAGAAACGGTGAAAAATGAGGAACAGAACTTAAACCAAGTACACTAACCCAAAAAAATAAAAAATAGAACTTAAACCAAGTACCCTACACAACCCAAAAAAATAAAATATCTTGATTATTGGGGATTCAAATTATAAAATGTAACCACAGCCTTTTCATTGCCAACATTATAATGATAAAAGGAGAGAGCAGGGAATGGTTTTTGACCTTAAAATACCCTCTGGGTCAAATGGTGCCAGGCACCATCCAGGTGAATCTGGAGGCAAGGGTCCATAGTCAGGAGAATTAACACTACACTCCTGAAAATGAAAAGGAGGTCAAGATCATTTGATGCACAAAATAAATGAAGTTTGAGTCACTGCCAATTCAATACAGGAGTAATCTGAGAGGGTAAACAACCTTTGTTCTTCTGTACACAGGACGCTGATACATATGATGTTCACCAAGAATTAATCTATCAATAAATCCCACTGCATTGCAGGGAGGTTCAAGACTGCCCCTCACTTCACAATGAACCTGGCAAACAAATATTGTGTGTTGAGTTTGTTCTCCATGAAAATGGATATACGAACACTAAAAAAAATCAAGAAAAACCGAGCAATCATAATACATGAAGCATGAAAAGAAATACCAATCATCATAACTTGTTACTGCATACATCTGTGTCCTCTAATATTTGTCTATGAATAGTCACTCTCCTTACATTATTATTTTCTCAGTCCAGTAAGTACATTTCGTCATTCTTACAGAGCATGATGCTAGTCTATGAGGCTTCATCAATTTCTGAAATACAAACCTAAAGTTCCATTTTAAAAAGTGAAAAGTCATGGATTAGTCAAAGAGAAGCTATGTGATTTTTGGAAGTACAAAGCTGAAGCTAGTAGGCCATCCAACATCACATAACTAATTAGATTTGTGTTGAGATAAGGGTTTGTCTTGCATCTAGTTTAGTTCTCTGTACATATAGGTGGTGTATGTGCGCATCAATGTTCCTATTGATTAACCTAGTAACTTATTTAACAAACAGTAGTGCAGACATAAATATTTAATTTTAAACAAAATACTTTAGTTGTAAGCAGAAAACATCTAAGGAAGATTTACAAGTCTATTGTACATTGAGCAGTCTGATCTATGAGAATACAAACAAGGTTTAAAATAGAGCCCAATCAATACCTCTACCATAATATTTTATTCCAATTTTCATAAAATGTTGGGGGGGGGGGGGGGGAGAGCCCAGATAACTAATGATGCGGTGATTGTATAAGAGAGTTTCTCCTTCTTCGACGAAACGAGGGAGGAGGATTTATTATAAATTATATAATTGACACAGCTGCCACTAAGGAAGGATTGAATATCAGCAATAACAAACCAAATCACATGTTAACTTCATCTACAGTAGAGAATGAGTCATAAGTAAGGTTATGTGCACAAGATAGCATAAATCAATACTTCAGGCAAAAAAAAATCATGTATAAGTCTTTGAGCATTCAATGGCACAGAGTGACAGAACCATGCCAACTCACATTTTGAATAATTGATACACGACCAGACCAAAGCAAGTTAGAATGTTCGAACTTCCAATTTGGAACATAGAGGCTGTACAGCAAGCAAAGATACACTGAGCAAAGTAAGATAGAAAACATCCTGCACAAAGAAACATGCAGTTAGCACCAAAGAATATCATAAGGCAAGCAAAGAATTGCCCACAGAAGGTTTTTATCCAAGAACCCTTCTCTTTTTTAATTTTAACAAGTAGATGCGGGGAGCTAGTATCTTGGATCTATTAAAGTAACCTGAAAAGTTAAAAAAGATAAATTCAGGCTTTTGTTTATTATAAAGGTTATGCAGTTGGCTTGAAAATATGAAGGAGAATTGCTCTTCAATCTCAACTAGCCGCATCAGCCTTTGATAACTAAGTTCAGTTGCAATGTGAGTTTATATAGATTTATAAGGTCCTAGTGATGGCAAGATGGAAATTTTGTCACATTTTCATCTCTAGAGATTATAATCCAATCAATAAAATTTGAAACCTATTCAGAATACATAAAAAATACATATCTTAAGCAAGTTTCATCTTAAAATCCAGCATAGTGAACCACGTATCAAAAAGCTCCATGACAGGAGTGTTCATTTCACATAAGAATGTCAAAATAAATTTAAGGGCATTATAGAACCCAAAATAATATGCTTCATTTCATGATTCAGGACCAAGAAGTTATCTGCATCAATATGTGATGAGAATTGATACAAAATAACTCTTGTCCAAAACAATGCAAACCATGATATAAGAAAATGACAAAGAAAAATGATATTGGTAAGTATTTTATAGTGACAGTCAACATAGAAATTGAAATTTTTAATTGCCATGCTCAACCACTTGGAAGCCTCAAAAACCAGAAAAGTGAACTAACCACTGAATGGAGTATTTCCTCACAAAAGCTGCTGGTGAGTCAACCAAAATATTGTTATTCACAAGCCATATTTCAGATATTGAGGCCAAGAAATATCCAAAAGATATCCTCTGCATATCATACAAGGAAATTGTGTATGAAAAATTGAAAACAGGTTTATAAAACTAAAGCAACAGGTAATTGATTATTTTCTTAATTGCCACATTTTTCTCAGTTGTAATTCCTATTCATAACAGAACAACGAATTTCAATGACTAAATGGCTCTTCTAATTACCACAAATCTGCAACCATACTTGAATTAGAACTTCAACTTATCAGGGCAGCACATATTAGGTGCTTATGAGAAAACTTTGTATTTAAATACTTCCTCAATACAATACACCAAGCATCAAAATTAACAGTTATGAAGTGGCATTATAAAGATACTCAGTGCATGTCGTATGCGTCATTGAAACTGTTAATTATCAGTGGCACAAAAGTAAATCAGAGAAAATAATATGCACAACAATAATATCGAACTCGAACCTACTGAAGTAGAAATAACCTAAAAAAGTTAGACGGCAAGGATAATAACTTTACTAGTTGTAGCTACCTGAAGTACACCAAGCCAGCGTATCTTGCCCACATCAACTCCATATGTTAAATGGCCCCGCCCATGGAAATACCCACCTATGAACAAGTTTCAGAAAGAAACATTAAAGCAACAGCCCACTAATGTTTCTTTCTATATATATATATAGTAAAGCTACGTGAACAGCCCACTAACAAAGCATAAGTGAATTATGCATAGTGCAATTACATAGAAAACAAAACCTGGATTTCATTAACTATGAATAACAAGAAGCCCAAAAGAATACAGGTGAATTTTGTCAGTCAAGTTTCAGCCGGTAGCGAAGGCAAAGAAATGCTAATAAAGCAGGAGAACATACCTTGTAGTAACAACCCCAAAAGGAAAAGCTTACTTGTCCTCCATATCACTTTTTTGGTAGCACTTGATTTGCTAGAAACTTTCTGAAAGGTTATACAAAAAGGTGAAAAGAATTGTAACATTGTTCAAAATTCCGGTTCTTATATTATTTGTATTTATATAAATAAAAAAAGCCACTATACAATCTCCAAACCATTACTTATCAAGTGTTCTAAATTAAGCCTTCAAGTTTCTCAGACCTCGACAATTGCAGCATAGGACTTTATCCTAAAGTGACAGTTAAAAAAAGGGGGGAGCCGGGTTTGTAGAAGCAAGAAGGATTTCATACCTTGAATACTAAACCGATCGAGACGCCGACCCCAAAGAGGAAAAACGGCATTACAAAATCCGCAAGTGTCACCCCAAACCATGGAGAATGATTCAAGGATGGGAAAGTACTTCCCACATCATCAACTAAAATCATTAACTGCATGATAAATGCAAGTATATTAATTATTAAAGGACAACACATAATTGAGACCAACTAACGAACTCAGTAAAATCACAAGTTGGGTATGTTACTCATTGACAGTCAAATTAAAATATATAAAAAATTGGTCTTTTGGCTTCCCCTTCGTTCACTGAACGCTCTACATGGTAGATAATTATTGCCAAGCCAATACAGATTCGTTGACTAATTTTTTAAAAAAATCTTCAATTACTTGAAGCAATAAACACCAATTAATTGATTAAGGAAATGAGAAAAATAATTGAAAATTGAGGACGAACCGCAACAGTTATACCGCGGAAGACATCGAGAGAAGCGAGGCGTTGATTAGGAAGAGTAAGAGTGGGTCTGGGTTTATCTGTATGGTTGGATGGCAAAGGAAAGATGGTATCTTCTTCATTTTGATGGGCATGGAGAAGCGAAGAGTCATGTAGAAGAGGTGTTCTTTCTTCTTCTGTAACATCTATCTGAGTCTGGGTTGACATTTCCTCACTCGCGCTAAGGTTAGTGCCATCTATCATGATATTTTTACACCCTTGGAAGTCTTTTTATTCGGAGTTCATCTTTCAGTTGGGCGAGGCTTATACTCCTATATAATTGGCCCATGTTTGTTGTATCTATTACACTTCAACAAATGTCTCATTGGTTAAGTTGGTGAAGAGGGAGAAGGTGTAAAAGTTAAAATAATTATTATTTTACACTTGTTTGATATAATAAAAAAAAATGAGAATGTAAAAAGTAAATTATATCCCATTTTGACTTTGTTCTTTATTGGTATTTTCTCCTTCCCACTTCAACCTACTTCAACCTACTACATCCTATGTTTGAAAACTTTGATGGAAATAGGTTGAGGTGGTTAATAATGAACTGATTTAAGATGAAACGAAGTGAAAAGGTAAAAGTGTATAATTTTATTATTTAAAAGTTTTAATGAGAAAATTAAAAAAAATTATTTAAAAGTCATAATAATTATTAATAATAAAGTGAATTATAAATTTTACTTTTAATACTATTCTTTTAATTTTTATTACCCATAACATTATTTAAAAATAAAAAAAGTGTTAAATTGTAAATGATTATCTTTAAAAAAAAAATGTTTTATTGCAAACTCCCAAATTGAAAGATATGAAATTTGAAGATTTGAGTGGTATAAAATAATTTAAATTCTCCTATTTAACCACTACATTCTATTACTTAAAAACTCTCAAATAATAAGTTGAAATCTTTTTACCATTCCACTTCATTACTAACCACTTTACTCTCCCATTCCAACATAGCATAAAAGTAAATCTTGTTACAAACTAGTCCTGGATTAGCAGAGAAAGTTGATTCTGCAAGTGGCATGGACCGGGGCGTGCTTATTCCAAGCAACAAAAAGTTATGACCGTAATGGATGGAAGTGGAGGGACAGGAAATAACCAAATCCAATATAATTGTTGGAGCCATGGTTGCTTGCCCTGATAGGTGTGATGGTTTCAGTCTTTTGATCAAATTATTCTTTAATACAAGCTTGATTAATTCAAACAAAATTTCAGTAACATTTTTGTCTCCTCAATCTTTAGTTGTTCCTGTCATCGAGTATTTTTTCTGCCAATTTAATGTAGCGCAAGATGCCCTGCAGCATCCAAAAGCTTACCCAGTCTTTCTGAAACCGCAGCCAAAGTTGCATCGCTCTTGCAGAATGCAAACCTGATATATCTCTTCTGGTAGTCATAACTTACATTAGAAACTTCATTCGATGATAAGTTTGCATGAAAAAATCCTTGTCCTGGTACAGCCACCACACCAGCTTCTAGTATTAGTTTCTTAACAAATTCTACCTGTGAACAGAAAACACTTACTGCTAGGAAGCAACAGTATAATAATGGACTAAAGTGTTGCAGAAAAATACGGACTTAAATAGACTATCACAATTAAAATATTTCCTAAACTAACATCAGTAAGAAGAGAATAAAGAGTGCACATACATCAGAAAGGGGGCAATTGACAGGAAGCTCAGCAAATAAGAAGAAGGAACCCTGAGGTATAAACTGTATCTTAAATCCTACTCCAGCTAGCAACTTTATAATATAGTCTCTTTTTGACTGATAATCCTGAGTATAGATAGAAACATCAGAAAAAAGATGAATAAGAAGCATAGGATTGTTTGATCTCTTACACTCTTCAGTGACTCAAAGTATTCTGGGGGGCTTCTCAAAGCAGTCAAAGCAGCTTCCTGAAAAGGTGCTGGAGCACAATCTGTAACCCTGATATGAATATTTCTGATAGCAGATGCAAGAAAAGGTGGTGCAATTGCCCATCCAACCCTCCAGCCTGATAAATGACAGACCAACAGTGAGTCAATGCCATTCTTATTAGCAAGGATTGAGAACTGAAAAAACTACAAATGCAGTTTGGTTTCATGCAGCTTTGACCTGTTACCTGTGACACTAAATGTTTTAGACAAAGAAGAAGTTATAATAGTCCGCTCTTGCATTCCTGGAAATGAGGCAAGAGATATATGTTTTCCATTATCAAATGTTATATGCTCGTATACCTGCATAAAGAACCCAAAAGAAGGCAAAACATCACATTATTTACATACTAGACAAATATTCCACAATTACAAAGTTAAAATTCCCAGTAATTTTTCTTGTGTATATGCAAATTCATGCAGAGAAGTATTATATCTGAATCAAAAGCAAATAAGAAACAGTGAATTCTGTGTCTACGAAAATCAATTAATAGGAAAGAAAAATCACTGTCATGAAACAGTTAACATTTGTAAGTTGATCATGGGATAAACTCACATCACCATAACTGATTTATGCAAAAATTGTGGCACCCTAGAACCACATATATGTGCTCTAGGGCATATTTCCTCTCATTACACTTAATAGCAGTAGCAGTAGCAGCTGCAGATTCATATGGAACATGAGTATCTGTTTTAATTCATCTAATGAATATCTTGTTTAAATCCAAAAATTGAAGTTCCATCAGTGAAAAGTAAGGGAGTATCATACTTCATCTGTTATAGCCAGGCAATTTTGGCGGCAGCATGCTCCAGCAATAGTCTCAAGTTCATCTTTTGTGAAAACTTTGCCAGTTGGATTGTGAGGACTGTTTAAACTTTATGTTAGCATTTTTGTAATTCATAATATGAGACTAAGCATCTGTTTCAAACATTTAGATTCATAAGAAAATGCTTCTAGTAAGTGCTTGTTATTATTACAACATAGTCACTTCCATGCATACAACACAATGTAAGAAAATAAAAGCATGTATTTAATGCTTTACAGTTTTCGACGACAGAATCCCTGAGAAAGAGTAAAACTTTGAAGCAGGGAAAAATAAACATAAACAGCACACCAAACTTCTTCAAGGATTGCAATTACCCTCATGGGATTTGAGCATATCAGAAGCCTAAACCTTGATTACAAACTTTATATGGAATAATTGACAGCAGAATACACAGAATGGATAATCTGAAACACTTGTAGCATTCATATGGTTAAGAGCCTAAACCATAAGTTGATAACACTGGTATTTCTTGTTCACTTCATTCAAAAAATAAAAAAATTGATTCACTCAATCGCTATTCTATTGGTTGTAGGATATCAAGAGGACCAATCTGAGGCTTTCCAAGATGAGGATGAAGTCTATGTTTATCTAAAGCTCGATGGAATTATGAATTTGTGTAACTTCTAACCTGTTCAGTACTATGGCTTTAGTTCTCTCAGTAAATGATCTCAGCAATTTGCTTGGATCCAGGGTCCATTGAGGCGGGTCAAGTGCCACATATATCTGTCATGTTCATTAATTAATTTCACAAAAACAGGTGGACATTAGATAAAATGATAATGTTATATCAATAACACTTAGAAGAGACAACAAATGTGCAAGACCATTGGATCGTATATAGATTATGAGCAGAAAAGTTTTGATATAACACAGCATAGATCCAGGGAAAATTAATGGTATAGAAATATGTGTGAGTTTTTTAATATGTAAAGTGTTGTTTATACAGCATTATCTTATATAGAAAATAGTTGAAAAACCAGAGAGCTAAAAGACTGAAAGCTGTAGTGTTAATCTTTGTTCATAAATAATACAGACTTAAGTTAACTAAGGCCTATGATAGTTAGTGATAGTAAGCTTACAGGAACTCCCCCGGCCATGGTAACACATCCTTCATATGTTTCATAGGAAGGGTCAAACAATATTACCTCGTCACCCTGGTCAATTGCTGTTTGAAACAGAACATAGGATGATTATGATACGGTCAAAGAAAACACCATGTATAATATCTAATTAACTCATGATATCTTGAAGCTCATGAACTGACAGAGCATACTTGCAAAAACTGCAGCTGCAAATGCCTCAGTTTGACCACAGCATATAGCTACGTCCGTAAGAGGGTTGATGTCTAAACCGTGCATTTCCTTCACCATCTTGGTCAGGTGATCACACATACCTTGCACATGCCTCAAATTACAAACGGTATATTCTATCAATTGTTGAAAATAAAATAAAACAAAGAGCATTTAACCTAAACAATGATCTTATGGCACTAGTTCTAGTTGTCGGAATACAACGTAAATAGTCAAAAGTCAAATGTAAGGAAGAAATTTGTTTGTCCTAAGTTGGAACAAATAACAATGTCGTATTAATAAGTATCTCACGTGGGAGTTGGAAGCAGGCGCAGAGGGTTTAAGAAAATTCACCTGTACTGGTTGAAGTCGGAATTAATGGCGGAAACGGCGGCGTTTTTTATGTGGGGTGGTGCAGGGAAGTCGGGGAAGCCCTCGGCGAGGTTGATGGCGTTGCATGATCTCTGAGCAAGGTGGGAGAGTTCTTGAATAGGAGACGATGTAAGCTTCTTTGCTGCACGCGATAACTTTCCTTCCATTTCCTCTCTCTCTTTTCTTTCTTTCTTCATTTGATTTTTATTTTGATTCATGCCTTATCTTGTCTCTGCCTCCCTAAGAGCTGCAAAGAGCACTGCTATTGCGTACGAAAACATAGTTGGAGAGAGAAATAAATATAATTAAAATGTAAAACTGCACATTTTCAAATGTAACAATTTTTCCTTTTACTTTTCATTCATACGTCCATTTACGAAAAAAGAATTCGTACGATTTAGCTTTTTTTCTACCGCAATGCTATTGCATACGAGGATTGTTTTACGAAAAATTTCATGAAAGGTTAACGACCAACCATAATTAGAGAGAAAAATAAATATAATTAAAATGTAAAATTGCATATTTTCAAACGCAATAATTTCCCCTTTTACTTTTCATAATTAAAAATTTTCAAACGCAGTAAACATAATTTCTGTTTTGTTCTGAATCCCATGAAGCTGCCTCTATTAAATTTTTTAATTAAAACGCTAGTTGTGTCTTAATTGTTAATAATTCAAATAGAAAAAAAGCAATATTATTTATGCCTTCCTATCACGATTTTCTTTTCTTTCTTTCTTTTTTTGTGAAATGATTTATTTATTTTTTAGAGTAAAAGAATGCTTTGGTTCCTCCACCTATTCACATTTATTTGGTTCTTTGACATATCTTAATCACTCACAAATATACTTACTTTCATTTTAATATTTTAATTTTTTTTCTATTTAACTATAAATTTTATATTTAGTATACATTTCAAAATTAGAATTCTAATTTATAATAAATATTTTACATTATATTTAGAAACATTAAAATATAAAATTGATTTAATTTGAATTAAACTAATTTAATCTAAAAATCAATTCTCATATTTAAAAGTTATTGAAAAAAGTAGGATTTAAATTAATTTACAAAAAAAAATTCTTAATTGGATTATCTTAAAGAAGGATGAAATTTATTTTGTTTTAATTATTTTATTTTATTACCTTTAATTATAATATGTAAAATAGGTATACAAATAAGGACAAAATTATCCATTCAAACAATTAAAATTAAAATCAAATTAAATCAACTCAAAATTTAAAATAAGAGAGGAAAAAAAAGAACAAAATTATCAATTAAAGCTAAAATCAAATAAAATCTACTCAAATTTTAAGATAAGAGAGGGACAAAAGTGACTTATTAGAAGATCGAACCTCCAACATTAATATCTCACTTAAATCTTAAAATTTAACTACAAACTTCTTACCAACAAATTACCACTTTTAATTTTAAGAAATGAAGATTAATAATATGCACTTTGGCCCCATTTAGATATCCTTAAATCTAACTTATTTTAGCTTATTTATTACAATAAGCGCTTATAAAGTATTTTTATTTTATTTAAATGAGTTTATTAAAACAGTTTATAAAATTCATATAAGCTGTTTTAAGCTTATTTTCATAAGCTAAAATTTTAAGCTTATTAAATAAGCTTTTGTGAAAGCTAAAAAAATCTTAAGTACTAGTTATTTTTATAATAATTTTTTACAAAATTAACCTTAAGAGATTGACACAATTTATAAAATATCTTCAAATGCTCAATATTTATTCCAAAAGATTTATGAAAAGTATTTCTCAAAGTATTTATCTAAACGATATTTAACTTATTTTAAACAATGCTTATGACTTAATAAGCTTTACTCTAATAAGTATTTATATAAGCTATTTATCCAAACAAAACCTTTAGATGTGCAATAATTTTAGTCACCTCAATTGATATTGAGTTTAATTTTGATCCACTGTCAGTGTAAAGTTTCTTTACACTATCATCCAATTATGTATTGTCAATTCATTAAAAGAGTTTGACTATCATAACAACTATTTTAACAGTCTAACACTTTTAATGATGTGTCAGTACATGATTAGATAATAGTGTAAAATTTCTTTACATTGACAATAGATTAAAATTAAATCCATTGATATTTTAGCAACCTATTTCTAGGACCACTTTTGTCACCTTCCACTACTGCTAATAATTAGCATTGTTACTTTCACAACTTACCACTCATTTCCATTAAATAGACAAAAAATTGCATCGTACTTTAATATAAAAAATTTAAAAATATTATTTCATAATTTTTTTAACAATTCATAAAATTATAATTATAATTCAATTTTAATTCAAATTATATTATTCAAACATGCCTTATAATAAATTCAGTTCAGCATTGAGTTACTAATTCAAGCCCATATATAACTTTTCATTGGGTGTCAAAACCAGCTTACTTCGGGTCGTTAGCTAAAAATAGAGATCCAGTATGTGCCAAAGTGCCCTGGTTTTGTTAAGCCCAATGGGCTGATCTGCTCTAAAAATGATTTACACCTCGGTTCACGATCGTATTTAATCCAAAGTTTGTATATATCCTCGAACTTTGCTTTTGTTGGGATAAGCTAAGGATGTGGCTTGATAAACTTTAACTAGTACCATAGCCCAAAAGTTTAAATTCGTGAGTCAAAAGCCAATCTAATATATATATATAATCTACAAATTTTCTTACTCGCTTTTGATAATCCTAATAATTTCCTCACATGTGATTGTGAGAATCTTTGTGAATATGGCATGATACAAGTATTATAGTCGCAAAATTATATGTCAAAACCCAATTTCTTTTTTACCAAATACGATAATCTTACACCCACTTACTCGTATCATATATGAACAATTCTAAATTCTTTTACAACCTCAAAATACAAACAACATTCGTGCTTCTGCTGCCAAACTCTTATATGTCACCACGTGGAAGCACGATAAAATGTATAATAAATAAACAAACAACAAACATAAATGTAATTCTTATCATCTGAGTTGATGGCCAATTGGCCATATTCAGTATAGGTTGAAGTGTGTGCCCAACGTCTCGTAGAAAAAATTATGCAAAAGTTACCATGTTTTCTTTGCGCTTAGGGTATTTTTATATAAACAGCATTTTACATATATAAAGATTTATCTCTTTGTGCATGTACTATTATTTTTATTTTTAAATTTATGTAATAATGTCATGTTAAAGATTTGTTAAACAATTCAATAATTTATTACATTATCTCTTTAATAATTATTTATATAACTTTTTTCCTTCTTACCTTTTTTTTGGTTACACATGCTCCCTTCTTCTAAGCTAAGCTATGTATATGATAGGATCCATCCAAATAGTATTATACTCAATGACATTTATGAGTTTCGCACACCTAGCTAGAATCGTTGCATACATTATTTATTTATTATTATTATTATTATTACTATTATAACTACTATTATTAATACTATTACTACTATTACTATTATCATCATTAGATTCTCTAGTTTTTTGATGTGGTAAAGTATACGTTATCGCAAATCAAGTAATATAGTTGTAAGAAAGTGTCGAACCCACAGGGATTAATTCTAAATTTGACTATCTACTAAAAGTTTGCAAAACTCAATCTTATTTAAACAACTTAATAAGATATAATTTATGAAAGACTAAAGATTAAAGTAAACAAGAAGATAAAGTTAATGATCAAATTAACCAAGCCTAAGATTGCAATTATCCCTCACACTTTACTTGATTCTCTTACTTCCATCCAAGATCAATTAATTATCTGAATTGTTAACTAGAAATCCTTAATTTATCTATAAGCCTCTTTCGATGGTCAAATAAAAATATCCTTAATTAATGATAAACTATATGTCTATGTCTATCAAATAATCAAGAATTCATTAAGTTCCGATTTCATTAATGGTTACATATGTTATATAGGTATATGTCTATTCTATATAAACTCAAGGCTTTCGCACAACGATCATATGTTATCTTACTTAGATCTAAAACAAAAATCCCTTTGTCAAGTTGCTTAAGGTTTATCCATTCAATTTAATTAATGGTCAATTAATTAAAAGCATTAAGAACAAGTAAGATAAACAATTCAAGATAATCAACCTACTCTTAGATATGATAAACGAATCAAATTACGTGTGAGTTCAAATTGCAATCCTAGTATAGAAATTTAGCTACTCATTATATTAAAGGAAACAAAAGAACGAGTGAAAAGCATGATAGAAATGAAAGTGATTGTTGGTATTAACAAGAACACAACGGGCTAGAGTTTGGGGATTTACTTTAAACAAATTGGAAGATCTAACCTTGAAATCAAAGTATAAATCTCACAATTTATGAAAGCTTCACCCCTAACTCTAGGAAGAACCTTAACTAGACATTAAGATGAAGAAACTTGAATAAGATGAAGATTATATTATACAAACTACAAGAGCTTTGGGATTGCCTTTAAACAAATTGGAAGATCTAACCTTGAAATCAAAGTATAAATCTGACAATTTATCAAAGTATCACCCCTAACTCAAACTACAATGAGAGAATTCAGAAATGGGATGCCCTTAAGTGTGGCAAATGCCTTCCTTTTATAGGCAAATGCTAGAACTATTCAATTACAATTTTGTCAAATCTCTTTGCACATGGGTTGAAATTTTAGCTCCGAAGATTATCAAATTCGTCATTGTTCCCGTCATAATTTGGAAATCTTCTCTTCATGAAAGTTGTAGCACATGCAGTCGTGAAGAACATGTCAAAATTTCAGCCAAATCTAACGGTTGAATCTTGAGATCTGACCATTTTTCCGAAACTACTCAGATTATATCAATAATGACAGCCACCAACTTGTTGCCTAATTTTGACCCACTTCCGGTGCTAATCTGGAAATCTTCATTTCTATGAAAGTCATAGAGAATTATGTCATGCATGACATATCAAAATTTCAGCTACATCCAACGGTTAGATCTTGAGAAATCACCAAATAACCGAGTATAGGTTTGAGCAGGAATTTTCTGATTTGTCCTGAATTTGATGTAACCCAAAATTGAGTTTAGGTCTTCATTTCTTCTTGTTTGAGCTATACTGATATCAACATCCAAGTTTATGATATTTTGGTTCAACAAGCTGCTTTGAATAGTCCTTGAGTGTTTCGCTTCGATTTGTAACAACATAACCAATATATGAAGAATTATGCAATTTTCACTTCATATATGCAATAATTTCATAAGAATAGACCAATGAGAGGTGCTAAATTATGCATATAAAATATGTTTATCATTTTTGCACGTGATCGGGAATGCAATGTATGTGCATGCAGCCAATATATCTATAGTTCTATACGCATATCTTACGAAGCCTAGATAAGTTTCATATGCCGATTGAGGTTCGCCCATCTCTTATCATATATTACCGACCAGAAAATGGACATTCGTCACGAAATAAAAGTATACATATGTATCAATTAATATTTAAATTAATTCTTCCAAAAATTTAAACTGTTGCATGAATTTAAATGTGGAAGACTAATCCTTTTTTTTTTGGTAGACGAAGACTAATCCTTTATAGATGTAGATTAAAAAAAATTAACTCATGACGGTATTGTACTTAAGACGGCCACTCTCTTGTCTCAGCTGTGTTAAGATATATCAGTGAAACATACGAAATTGTGTGTTTCATATGCTTTCGTTGCTAGATGTGATGATCATCAAACCATATCGTAGAAGATAAAACACCGACAAATGGTGCGGTCACCAATACACATGCATATCGCTCTCCCTAACCAAAAGCCCCCATTTTCTTGTATATTTCTTTCGCTTAGCTCCTCCTTTCCATCTCTCTGGAGACTGGAGCAAACAATTCCCAACTGAAAAACATGACTAATTCATTGTCTTTGCTGCTCACCTTGTCCATTCTCTTGCTTGTATCAAAACTACCCACTACTGTTTCAGCCATCAACCAAGCTAATTCAACATTGGCAAAAGACCAAGTTCCATGCACAATGTGCGCTGAGTGCGAGAATCCATGCCAACCCCTGTCACCTCCACCACCGCCTGTGATAGAGTGCCCTCCACCGCCTGTGATAGAGTGCCCTCCACCGCCTCCTCCACTATCACCTCCACCACCACCACCAGCGGTTAAATGCCCACCGCCACCAAAACCACCATGTGGTCCTGGCGAGACGCTTCCACCGCCAAAACCACCATGTGAAGAGGGTACCTGCTTACCATCACCCATACCACCTATGCCGTGGATGCCACCAGGACCACCCCGACCTCCATATCCACCAGGAACGCCATTTCCTCCAGACCATGAACCAGATGATGATGACTATAACGACGGTGGAAAGATGATGCCAGCACTGCGCTTTTCGAACCCGAATTCTTACTCTGTCTACTTCACAATGCAGTCATTGACTTCTGTGGTTATTCTTTGCCTTCCATATTACTTGTTCATTTAGGTGCATTATTTCAGTAATTCTTTGTCCGCTGTGTTATTATTACTTGAGTAACTGGAGTGGACTCAGAGATTTGCATGAAAAAAAATGTACGCAAACAAAAAAGTACTGATCATGGTAGGTAGGAAGGCACAACATTCGGTAAAAGAGAAGAAGTAAGAAAAAATAAAGCGTATCTGATGCATAATGATGTGTCCCTTCAACTATGTGTAGTACTCTATTAAGTGTTTAAGGCTTTGTGTCATTGATTAGAGTTGAATGTTCAAATAATTGTGTAAGTTGTTCATTAACATTCATGTTTAACCATATGGATGGCCTCATGGCCCCTTTTAATGTGTTTCTTAAATTAATCTTTGTGCATAAGTATAGCTTCATTTACTTAATTATATGTTACTTAATGAGATGAAGCGACATAGAGCATTTATTTTAGTATAGAGTATGAGAATGAGCGTTTATAAAGTACGTATCATTCATCTAGAAAAGAAAATTGGCGTTGTGGGGTGGGTAATGTAAAGGGCAGGAGGATTCCACGATGAACTAGTAGTTACTGGCAAGTGATTGGAGGAGTTTTGCTACAGAGCCACTGTCAGAATAAGTAAAAAAAAATTGATGAATTTCAATTTACATCATGGTGGGACCCACCCCTCACTGCACCCTATTTCACACATCCGGTCAGTCACGGTGAATTTATTCGGGCTGTTCAATGTTTTCCGTGGTTGGAGAGATGTGATGAAGCTAGCCTGGCTAGGTGTGTACCAAAGGGAAAGTTGTGAATCCACTAAGAATGGGGTTTGAACTGTGAAAAAAGGGAAATTAACTTGTTGGAGGATTCTGCAGCATATGCACCTAAAGGAGCAAGGTCTATGACTCTACATGATACTATTAATTTTGTTTTGTTTTGTTTTTGTTTTTTTAAGCATTATGTTTTGTTGGATATGGAAGACATTGGAAGTGATAAAAGGGTGGCAAATGAATGGTGATCGGAATATGACAAGGACAGAGGAATACAGGGTTTATGGTGTGGACTGTGGAGTGACAAAATGGCCTTATTCAGATTCAGGTCCACCGCAAGCCTCTCAGTTTGTCAAAATGGACGGGTTTCCACTCTCCATTTGTCCTATCCTTCTGTTCTGGCGATAAGACCTTACTTATCCATGTTGTGTGAATTTTTTTAGTATTAAAATTTAAATTAACATATGTACTTTTATGAGTATATTCAATCTTTTGTTGGAGGAAAAAATGTAATACGGTAGATATAAAAATTTAAGAATTCAAAAGCAACCTCACTGACGAGAGATTCAATTAATTTCATTCATCTAAGACAATTCTATTGCTCGTTTTCATCTTAATTAAACAAGTAATAACTATATAAATTAACCATAATGAGCTAGGAAGAAAATTTCAAATTCGAGCTCATCTTTAGAGAAGATATCAGACACGTGTATATTTATTTGCTTATCATTTTGAGCTCAATAAAAAAGTGCAGGATCTCAGGCTCGAATTCTACATGCAGGAACATAAACTGCCATGCATTTATATATAGGGAAACTCACTCCTCCTAATTAATGCAGCTAGAAATAGTATCTTTTGAAAATAAAATAGACTTGGAAGTGAATGAGACAGAATTGTCCATGAGAGAAAATTTTAAAATATTGCTGCATTCCATTATTGAAAGCCTCTGGTAAAGGAAGCGCAACAAGACAGCAAGTGTAAATGGTGAATCATGACTCATGAGTGATCACACATTCACACTAGTAACAAGTACCAGCCGAAGAAATGACAATAACAACTAACAACTAACAAGGAAAATAAAGGGTAATTTTGTTTTCGGTTGAAAATAAAGGGCAATTTATCCCACGAAGGCCACGATTGGGTGAAAAGGTTGTAAGTTCCAGAAAAATCGGAAAGACTGAGAACATGGTCAAAGTTCAAAGAGCCCATTTCTACCTTGTTTTTTCTTTCTTTCTTTTTCGGTGGCCCAACACCTACATTGGTAAACCGTAAACCGCCAAAATCTAATTGAAAATTGAAATTCAAACTCACTTTTGGTGCCTAAATTGATCTTCTAAGTCTAATTTTGTAGCACTATCGCTGGCAGTTTCTCTTCCTTCCTAGTTCTTTCCCTTCCTTCCCTTCCCCATGGTCAAGGTCAATACAAAAGCAACAGTATATTTTACCTAATTACCTTACCACTTTACTTATCTCTACCCACTAGATATTTTGCTCTCTTCTCCAAAACCAAAAAATCTGATTTCTCGCTGAGAACCAGAAATGGCAAAAGCAAATGCTAAGGACAAATCCCCTTCCACCGCCCTCCACCCTCCTTACTTTGAGGTTCTCCTCTCACTCACTCTCACGTCTCATCATCGCTTCCATGCTCAAATCTCACTGATTTGCAATTTTTAACGATGGTTTATTGGTATTGCAGATGATCGCGGATGCAATATCCACGTTGAAAGAGCGCACGGGTTCGAGTCAGCAAGCAATAGCCAAGTTCATCGAGGACAAACACAAGAAAGTGCTGCCCCCAAACTTCAGGAAACTACTCTCCCTCCAGTTGAAGAAGTTCGTTAAATCGGAGAGGCTCTACAAGGTCAAGAACTCCTACAAGATCTCTTCCACAGAGAAGCTGCATCACCAGCATTCGGAAGTAAGTCAAACCCAGAAAAACAAAACCGCGAAAGCCACCAACAAGACTACTCCGCCGCCAAAGCAGAAGGGTGCCAAAAAGGTCACAGAGAAGAAGACCAAGAGGCTGAGTCAGGTGAAGACGCCGGAGGCTCTCAAGAAGAAGGCCACCACCAACAACAAGAAGAACAAGAAGAAGAAATCAGCGGCGGTGGCATCCTCAGGAGGGAAAGTGAAGCGCCTGAGTCAGGTGAAGACCCCTGAAGCCATGAAGAAGAAGCCCAACTTGACTCCTATGAAGCGCAAGAGTACTCCCAAACCCATCAATTCTTCGAGGCCTACCAAGAAGGCTAGGAAATGAACCACTTGCGGTGTTCGTTCATAGTACTTGTTTCATGTGTGTTAGATTTTGTTTCTTTCTTGTGTTTCCCTGCTGTGGATTATTGTTAATATAGTGTTATGATCAACTTATGGATGTTGATGATGGCAGTAAGTGAATGTGCTAGCTTTCTATGCTTATTCTGGTGTCTCATGCTAGGCTATTTTCCCCCTTGTCTTCTATGTTTACGTTTGTTTATAGCATATAGACAGATAAATGTCGGTATTATTAATGAGAATTTTGAGAATTGCCGATTGCTGCATAGAATTAGACTCTAGATAGACCGTTAATATTAAGATATGAGATATAAAAACACAGTGAATAGTTCCTGAAATTGGCTACAACTATATCAGGTTGTGTGCTAATCAATCCTGAATTGCCGCCGCGTTTTGGTACAAGGAGATCAGTGATCAGGAAATATGTCATAAAATAACAAATCATTTTCAAGTTTACTTTGTACCATTTACCAGTTTATTCTATAATTAATGTTAAATAGTATTATACAGTTTTATGAAGGAATGAGATTTCAAGAGAATTAGGTTCAAAGTCATTGAATACCTTTTTTTTGTTTTGGCTAAATAAGATAGGAATCTCTCAATTCATGGAATCTGGGTGAAGTTCTTCGATTTAAAAGAAAAATCTGGAGCAAAGTTAACCATGCCTAATGGTAGTGGAAGTTTTTGTAATATGACAAATAATAATAAAAAATAGTTATAATATTCAAAACTATAAATAAGATTTTTATATTTAGCGAGAGGTTACTAATTACCAGTATTTTAAAAACTAGTCCAACCGGATCAGTTGGACCGTGGACCGAAAGTTCCACCGATTTTGGTTCAACCAAAGAACCGCCCGAGTGATTAAACCACAAAAATTATAAAAAAAAATCTGGTGAACCGGTTAAACCAGTAAAAATCAAAAACAAAAAATTGGTTGGACCGGTCATTAACTTTTAAATTGAATTTTTATTAAAAAAGAAAGAAGAAAATGGTTCTTTTTTTAAAAAAAATATATTAGGATTTAGCTCTTTTAGGAGTTGGGTTAGGGGTTTCCATAGTTCTAGTCCTTCTTTTTCTCAAAATAGGTGGCGAAACTACAAAGCGGTTTATGATTTTTGTGATTAGTTATATATATATAGTATATAGTATACCGGTTCAACCACCGATTCAACTGATCAAACCTTGAACCACTCTCCTCTCCGGTTATTCGGTTCAACCGATTTTTAAAACATTGCTAATTACCGAAATATATTGTTAGAAGATCCGGATCCCCGTTAACAAATACTTTATTTTATTCATTACCTTTTGTAACTTTTTTTTGGTAGACTTTGGTAAGGGGGTGTTCATTAATTCGGGTTAATCGAATCAATCTAATAAATTAACTTAAATTAATTAAAAAAATTGATTTTGGTTGGGTTATCAGGTCTAATCGAATTTAACCATCAAAATCAACCAAGAATGATTCAATTCATGAGTCTTTGTATTTTATAACTTCAATATTCGATGATATGATAAAATGACTTGAAAAGTAATGGAATTTTAGATTTTATCTTTTTATCATTTGATTTTTCATTCATTTAAAAAGATAAATTATAATGATATATCTTTAATTTTTATTTTTAAGCCACAATCATTCAATTACTTTTATTTTGTTTTAGTTGCATATTAGGATAGCAACATTTCAATTATTAACTTACTCATATGTATCAAACAATTCTACAACTTAAAGCCTTCTATATGAAATAATATATATATATATATAACCTTCTATGTGAAGTAAGATAACTTTAATGTCATACATTCATATTACAAATAAGGTATATCATGATTTTAAAACGTTAAAATATTTCATCTTAAACTTGATTTTACTTTTAACTTAACAATTGTACTGTATTAGAAAGCTTGAATGCTTCAAATTCATATGTAATTATCTAATTAAGTTTAAAGTTTTAACAATAATAAGTTTGCTATTTTACTATTTTATCTTAACACTTGTACTGTATTAGAAGGTTTAAATGCTTTAAATTCATATGTAATTATCTAATTAAGTTTAAAGTTTTAACAATAATAAGTTTATTATTTTGCTATGAGAAAAACAAATTTATCAGACAATCTGATGACTCGAACAAAATCAAACCAACTTTAATCATATTATTTTGATTCGAATTACTCAAATATTTTTTCAAAAATCAAACAAACTAACTTGACCAATATTAATTAACTTAAATATTTTTTTTTTCAAAATTCAAAATAACTTAACCCATTAACATTCCTAGACTCCGGGCCAACATTTCCTTTTGTACCCTATCGATTAATGAACTAGACCAAGCACCCACTTCCTAGGGGTTTAGCCAGTTTAGGCCCAAGAACACGAACATGGATTACCTTCACAAGGATTCAGAAACAAATAAACGTACTCTCATCTGTAATTGGTCCTCCTTTGAAATTTCTCTTCTACCTCTATCAGATATTTAACAATAATTTCTTAGAAATCTGTCGGTTACTTGGTTCATTCAACGTCCTTCTCGTCCTATTATATAAGTTATTGCCGTGACATCACTATTTACTGATAGTACTGCATATGAGTCCTCTTTTATGAATTTATTTTTCAACTTTTTAAGATGTAAAATTATTTAAAAAATAATAATAAAACTACATTGCTTCAATACTTTTTAGTAAAAAATGGAATAAATTTTTTTATTCAAATAGAAAATATATATATAACATAGATTTAAGTGTTATTAAACATAAGAGTAAAAAAAATCAAAACAAACAATAAATGAGATAAAAGAATATGACTATAATATTTAAGTACCTGATTTTAGAAAGTAAAAAAATTTACATTATAAATTCTTTTAAATATTTTGGTTTGTCAAATAAGAAATTTTTTATTATTTAATTAAAGATTAGTCTTTATTATTAACAACAATCAATAAAATAAAAGTGAAAAAGATTTTAAAAAAACTCAAATTTATGAGAGAAAAAATTAGATATTATTGTGTTGAAAAGATGATAAATAAACAGAAGTGTCTAGTAAACTGTTTAAAGGGAAATTTAGAATAAATAAAATAAAATAAAATAAAATAATTGTGAAAATTGATAAGATTATAATTAACTAATTAATATGAATGAGAGAGAACAAAATTTATTAAGTATTAAGTTAAAAAATAAAAGGCCTTAGTTTATTATATATAAATATAATAATTATATAAATTATAAATAATATTATTAAATTATAAGGCCTAAAATTTTAAGAGTCTCAAATAAGGGTTTGAATCGCCATAGGGTTGAGTTGGCTTGACATATTTTTATAGGAAAAATGACTCAAATGGTCAGCTTGATGAAAATAATAACCATTTGGTTCGTCATAAAAATCAACCAAGTATTCAATTACATTAACCAATAATTTACGAATTTAATTTGAATTCACTGTTAGTGCAAAATTTATTTACACTGTCATCTAATCATGTGCTAACACATCATTAAAAGAGTTAGACTTTCTAGGTGGTTGTTGTG
This sequence comes from Styphnolobium japonicum, assembly GCA_023212625.1. Classification (NCBI taxonomy): domain Eukaryota; kingdom Viridiplantae; phylum Streptophyta; class Magnoliopsida; order Fabales; family Fabaceae; genus Styphnolobium; species Styphnolobium japonicum. The sequence goes on from JALBWW010000005.1 coordinate 3,970,697, forward strand.
ATAGTCAAACTCTTTTAATGATTTGACAATACAAGATTAGATGATAGTGTAAAAAAACTTTACATTAACGATGGATCAAAATTAAACTCATAATTTACATACAACCACGTATCAAGTATCAAAATGAAGATAAGTTATTTGTTAATAATATGTAAATTATTAGTTAATGTAATCAAATACTTAATTAATTTTCAAAACGAACCAAATGGTCATGACTGTTCATCAAGCGAAACATTTGGATAATTTTTTTTCATTTTTACGTCTAAATTTCAATGCTTTGAAATATTTAAATTATACACAATATTCTCACGTATATCATTGTGCAATTGATATTTATCTTTCGTGAAGATAGGTGATTGAAATGAGAGCAACATCAAGTCAGAGTGCTCGTGGACAAGGGTGGGTTGGGTTAAACGTGAGTTTAGTCTCAGCTTAAAAAGTTTTGTTCGTATTAATTTTTATAATTTGGATTCGATCATATTAGGATCTGGGTTAAAATTGGACAATCCAATTATAATATATAAAATAAATTTTTATATAATTTTTTGATTATTTTATCTATATTTGTATAAATTTACTTATATTTATTACCTTTTATTTATGCTAAGATCTAATATAGTTATAATTACATAATAAGTTAATGATATAATAGTTAAACTTAATTAAAATTATGAAGAGTCATAATATTTGATCAAAGTTTAACATTTAGAAAAATGTCACCATAATATATAAGGTAAAATATTAAAAAATAATAACTTATTTAATACCGAAGCAAGTTGAAATGACTTGAAAGGTGACCCAAACTCAACATAAAAAATATATCAAGTCTAAAAAAATTAACCTAGACTTGACCTAAATATTTCAAATTATGATCAAGTTTTCTGACCGACATAAAGAGTTACAATATTTTATCAAAATCTAACATTTAAAAAAATATCATAATATTATATAAGATAAAATATTAAAAAATAATAATTTATTTAATACCAAATCAGATTAAAATGTCTTATTTAAACTTAGCCTAAAAAATATACTAAATTAAAAAAAGTAACTTAAATTCAACCTAAATACTCCAAGTTAAGATAAGTTTTCAGACCGAAACGAGTGATTATCACCGCAAGCACGATGGAGCAACTAAAAAGAGTAACATTAATGAGGATCAACGAATGAAATGCCCTCACACCCAAATGAACGCGTAGTAGCATCGCTCTTTTATTGATTGCTACGGCACCCACTTCTCGTGAGCAAGAAGCCTTTGAACTTTAAAGTCAATACTGTTGGTGTGAAATGAAGTCTTGGAAGTTAGAAGTTGTTGGAACACTGGCTTTTGTAGCTTTATCGAAGTATAACTCCGCTGCCCCATCTGTTACTATTGATTAGTCAATTGTCACTCTTAATAAATTAAAGATTAATTTTAATTTACAGTTGGTATAAATTTTTTTACTTTTTTGATTCAATTATATATTATTAAAATTATTTAAAGAGTTCAATAATCATAATAATTATATAAAAAATTAAACTATTTTATTAATATACTAACATATTATTAAATAATTATAAAGTGTGGTTCAATTAAAAATATTTTATAATTAGAGTTAAGTTGATGTTTAAACAAAAATTAGTTTCAAACTTAAAGAGTGTGAAAATATCATATAATCTTACTTAAAAACACATTATTGAATGATATTAACTAAAAATATATATACTAATAGATCAAATTTAAAATCTAATAAGTTGTGATTTTTAATAAAATACTTGATTTTAAGTTTAATTTATAATGTTTTATTATTCATAGTTAATTTTAAAATAATGTTATACAATTAAAAAAACTGAAAGAATTCAGCCAAAATTTATCAATATTTAAGGGTTGTTAAGTCAAAATGATAAAGATTATTCATCTCTTTAAGAATTAATAATAATGTCAACTTATTTTGAGAAAAAAAAATTAACTTTGGTTAATTTCATACATATGTATATATATAAGTCATTCATATACCCAGAAATAAAACTAAGAATTTCAGAAGCAATTATTTATAAAAACTTTGTTTTTCGTCATACTCGCACGCGTGGCACAGGAGTAATTTGAACTTGAAAAGGACTAGTATCGTACTTGTAGAAGGACCAGCTTTAAAAATATTTTGGAAAGATATATCGAAAAAGAATAAACATTTATTGTGTTTCATATATGTAATATTATATTTTTCTTTTATTTATTAATGATATAAAATTAGATTTTAATTAATAATTAATAATTAATAATTTTTTAAAAAAATAATTTTATATCATTGAAAAAAATAATTTAATGATAAAAATATACATTTAAAAAATAATTTTATATCACATATAATTAAAAATAATAATTTAATATATTTATAAATAAAAAATTAATATAACATCACATATATATTTAAAAAACTAAAATAAATATATAAAAATTTAGAATTAAAATTCACATGCATCACAACATCAACGATGACTTAAAGTGTCTTTGCAATAAACAACTTGCTCATTGCGTTAATAAGTAATCTAATTAATATTAAAGAGTTAATAAGGTACCTTGATAAGTTTGGTATCCAGAGTAAGTTGTTAATCATTTATTGACTATTAGTTTCATAATAAATGTTAGGAAGTCTATTAAATATAAATAACAATTAATGAATGTTAAATAATTCACCTTGAGTAACAGTATTCTAAAAAAAATAGGTATTAGAGTAATCTCCTTAATATTATTGTTAATATACTACAATAAAATAAATAAAATATTTTATTAATAAAATATTATTTTTCTTTAATTTCTCAAATTATTAAATACTTTGATTTTATATTTTATATTTTAATTTTTAAATTAATACACTAAAAAAATTAATACACTAAGAACATTTGTTTGTAAATATCAATAAAAATTTTTGATTGATTTAAACTGACAATAGTAAAAGTGAAATAAAATCTAACTAAAATATATAAGATCAAATTTCTTTAAATAAAAGTAGTATAAATTAGTCAATTGGTTTATTTTTTGCTCTCCTAATATTCGGTAGTATAAATAAATTTGCATGGTATCTTGCTCTAATTAAGTGTAAGTGATTTATATAAGGCATTTGCTAACCAATGCCCTAAGAGCATTGATTAAAGAATTAAAATATAAAATATAAAAATACAACATTTAATATATATTTAATTTTAATTTATTGTTAATATAAAATTTATTTACATTTTCATTTAATTATATATTAACGCATTATTAAAAGTATTAGATTTTTGAGATAGTTGTTGTGATAGTTAATTTTTTTTAATGATTTGATAATATATGATCAAATCATAGTGTAAAATTTGTTTACACTAAAAATAGATCAAAATTAAACTCATTTAATATCTTAAAAACAAAAGTTATTTAATAATTTTGTTTATTAAGTAATTAGAATCATTTATAAATAAATAATAATTAAATACTTCTTAAAAAATGTCCTTAAAACATTACTTAACAAGACTCGTTATATAATCAACAAATTACTAATGCGCATTCATTTAATTTCGGGTTTCCTTTCAGTTTAAAGAATATATAATATATAGAATAGCATATATTGTGAAATATAATTTATTTTTTAAAAACAGAGCCTCACACATTAGAAAGTAAAAGTTACCTACTGAAAAAAAAAAAAAACTCACACACAGCAGCATTTTACAGTTATTCGGGATTCAAATTCCATGCGGTTTTATAAAGGGAAAAATATCAAAAGTAAAAAATCAATATAATTGAAAGTTTCACATAAGTTGACCCAGTAATTTTTTTGTGGTACTGTAATGTTCAGAACTTTATTTAATGAATTTAATTTTAATTTATTGTAAACATAAATAAAATTTATATTATCATTTAATTATATGTGATTAAATTATTAAAAGAGTTTAATTTTTATAATAATTATTTAAAAATTTAAATATTTTAATAATATATTAATACATCATTAAGTGTTAGTATAAATTTTTTTACATTAATAATAAAATAAATTAAAACTCTTATTTAATTTCTTATGTAGTCTCGTATTTTCATAAGATAAATGTTTTATAATATTTATCATTTGATTAAATTTTTACATCATTATATTTAAATTAATGAGGTTTCTTCTGTATTTTTTCTAAATACTATTATCTTTTTATAATTAATAGATATTATTTTATCACGTGTTATATTTAGTTAAAATATAATTAATTTATTTAATTTTAATATTTATATTTTTACTAAATGAAATATATAATTAATTATTAATTATTAATTTTTTTTACCTTTATAAAAATAATGAATAACTAAAAAATATCTTTAAAATTAATATATAATATATGTGAAAAGCTCGTAATATTATAGAATTAATGTTGGAACTTAAAAAGAGTTGTCACGAACAAATATATAATCAAAAGAGCACTTACAACTTCACAACATTCACGTAACGAGTCAATGCCACGTATAAGTTGTAGAAACCCTCCTATATACGTGTGTGTACGTTCACAAATTTTAAAGAGTATAATTTTGATTTATTATTAATATAATTATATAGTTATTTAATTATATATTATTTAAAAAGTTAATTATTTTAATAGTTTAGTTTTTTTTAATAATATATTAATATATAATTAAATAAAAATATAATTTTTTATTTAACAATAAATTAAAATTTAATTTAATTTTAAAATAATGTAACCATTTAGTATCTCGTAAGTATAAATTAGTGTTTTAAAAATTGGTCAAATCGGACCGGTTCAACTGGTTGGACCGTGGACCGGAAGCTCCATCGGTTCTGGTTCAACCAAAGAACTGTCCGAGCGATTAAATTACAAAAATCATAAAAAAAATTGGTTGAACCGATTAAACAGGTAAAAACTGAAAATAAAAAATCGATTGGACTGGTCATCAACTTTTAAATTGAATTTTTATTAAATAAGAAAGAAGAGAATGATTCTTTTTTTTAAAAAAAATTAGGATTTACTTCTTTTAAGAGTTGAGTTGGGGGTTTTCACAGTTTTAATTCTTTTTTTTTCTCACAAAATAGGTAACAAAACTACAAAGCGATTTATAATTTTTATGATCAGTTATATATATATATATAGTATACCGGTTTAACCACCGATTCAACCAATGAAACCGATTAAATTTTCAATCACTCATCTGTCTAATCATCTGATTCAAATTATTTTTAAAACATTAGTATAAATAGGTAATAAAAAAGCATCTTATTGGTATCGTTATCTTACAATCAGAGTCTAATCTTACTCGTTATCGTGAATGACAAGGTGCTCGTGTTTAGCAAAACGAAATCCTTAATGAAAGAGAAGTTTGTTGTCATATGCTCTCACGACACAAATCGAATAAGGCTTCATAACTAAAGCATGAGTCATGCAAGCAACACAAAATTATTATATTTTTTTCCTCTGAGAAATTATTAGCTAGTTATTATTATTCTAAATAGGAGGCTTGGCCAATCCCAAACCAGAGTAATGACCGTGAGTGCTGGAAGTGTGTCTAATAAATATTGTAAATTGTAACAAACTAGAAGTGCGTCTAGTTGCCCCCCCGCTAGACCCAACCTCGCTAATTCATTAATCTCTTCGGATACACACGTACCTAATCTATACCTAACATGGTGAACAGAACGTACTGGTATTGATTGATTGAATTGATGTTAAGCCAACTGAAAAGAACCAAGGCCTACGCTTCAACACAATCGATGGGAAAAGACGCAACAACAATGCCATCAAATAGTTACGACAAGATAAGATAAAGATCCAAATCATCGAGTTTGTGTTGTTTCCTTTATCTCATTTCACTCACCTCCTGGACTACCAACCGAAAATGATAGAGGGTGCAACATTTCCTCGCTGATCCAATATTGCTTGTGACAATAATCACCTAATTATTACCCTTTTAAAAGTCAATTTAAAGCTGCCCCACCTCGTGCTGGTGGTCCATTCCAGAATCAAAGTGTTCTTTGTTTTTTTTTCTTCGTAACAAGAAAACCATGTTTTTTAGTTATTGGCCCTTAAAGAGCGTGAAATGAAGCTCGATCGAGGCGTTTGTGACTTAATGTTTCCCCTTCTGGTTTGCCGACCAATTAATTAAAATTTAGCTCCAAATTATACCCTCTTCAGTCTTCTCATCAGTTCTATGCGCGAGTAAGGAAACTTACCTATGGGTCCAAGCCACACCTCTTCTTTTTTATGTATTTGTCAGTAAGCAAATTAACTACGACTTATTTACTTGTCATTTAAGCTTTGGAATATTTTAATGAGGATGCAAAAATATATATATAAAAAATAAATTAAATGACAGATCATATCGGCATTTTATTTTGAATCATAGTACTTGGACATTGTTTTTCTCAGTTGTATTTTTAATCAATTTTTTATTCTATTCACACTTTTATTCTTTTGAAAGAGTTAGGCCGATCTTTATATGCATATATATTTTTTCTCTTTATAAATATATTTTATTAAGAATTTTAGTTGACAATGACACTTGTTTTTTTGTGAGATTGATGAGAAGATTTAAAACAAAATACAATAGTTAATATATCAAATCTTCATAAATTGTGTGATCTTTTTATTCTTTTTTATTAAAATTTTTAACGAAAATAGTTTTTTTAAAATGATTTTTAATGAAAATATTTAAGTTAGATGTGTGAATAAATAACTAAAAAATTAAATAAAACAAAGTTGGATTTAGAAAGAAGATAATTATATGTATCTTAGGTAATTATAATATATAATTGTAAAGAATTAAATAAAAATGTGAATAGATAATTGAGAATGTTAATATTTTTATTTTTATTTTAAAATCGTTAAATGTGTCTTTAAATTTATGTATATATTAATATGTTTACAAAAATTTATATGCAATTTAATAGTTCTGCTTATAAATAAAAATAAATCTTTATATATTTAACATTATTCATCTAGTAGATAATATATTTCTAGTGACTTGTGCGTAAGAGTATTTAATTATTAGTTACAGATAAGCAAATTCCCAATACAAAACTGATAAGGACGGATCCTAGCGTAGTCATTAAGAAGATTATGGATTTGTGACCCCAAAAGAAAAAAGACTACAATCCAACGGCGGAAGTAGCATAATCCTTGAGAACCTCGGCACGTGCGACGTCTACCCTCACTATCTCATTGATTGGGGGAAAAAGACGTCCATTATAAATGCAGCTACCAACGTGCCTCTCGCATTTATAAATACCACCTCTGCCTCACCTTCTATACATATATATTTTTTATGATAATATATGATTTTATTAAATTAAAGAAGCATATTTACAAATATGAAATATATAGAGATAGAGATAGAGGATGCCATGTCCATGCCCATGTGTTCCTCTGCATGTACCTAACTTTAATTATCTCACATCTTCACTTTCTCACCCACCCCCACCTCCATTTCATTTTCTTTCTTTCAGAGAAAGATAGAGAGAGAGGACAAGAAGAAGAATAATAAGAAGAATTAAAGCGATGGAAGGTATCACAGTTAGCGTGTACAAGGGTTTGAAGGAGTACTGGAGGAGAAGGGGCTACCAAAGATTAAATGGATCGGGTAGGAGAAGGAGGAGCAGGGTGGAGTTGGGAAGAACCACCAGGACCCGAAGGGGTCGGTTCTGGAGGTGGAGGATCAAGATGGCACCCAAGATCCGAAACCACAGAATCCCTTCGCCAAAAAAATTGGTGGTGTGGCTGAGGGACGCGTACGTGCGAATGATGCTGGGTTTGGCCAACTCGCGGGTCATGACCATGACTGCCTCTGCGTCTGGCTTAGGTGGAGATGCCACCTCCATCGCCATGGGTGGGTTCGGGGGGCCCCCACCCAAGGAGTACGACGAGAAGATGATAATCGATATCTACAAGTCCCTGATGATGGCGCATGGACAGTTGGTGCCACACGACGCCGCCATAATCGCCTCAGAAATCGCTTGCCGACGGTGACTCTGACGGTGAGATTAGATTAGATGATAAGGGGAATTAACAACAAGGCCTTCTGCTTTTGGGCGTGGCACTGTTGTAGTGCTGTGCCGTGCTCAGTAGTCAGTAATGCAGGGGGGCTCATCTCATCAATCCTAGTTCTGACAAGTGCCATGCAAAAACAGGAACAGCTGTTCTCCATCTAATTGCCTAAGCTCGATCTCCTCTACATTTACTACCTTCTTTTTAATTAATTCTCTAATGTTTATTTCTTTCCATCCATTTTTCTTTTTAGTTATTATGTAATTACATCAACTAGCTAGATTCTTCAAATATGACGTTTCGCTCAACTGAGTTTTGTGTGGATAAATTTTAGGAATTTGAATTTTATTGAAAACACTTCAATGACTGAAGGCAAGTGAATACTGAAGCAAAAATCAGTTTGATATCTAAAAAGTATAAAGGCAACTCGTATCCCTACTAAAAAAAACTAGCTAAATTCTTCACTTCCCAAGTACGCCTAAGCATTCATGGACAAATGCTAACTTTTTTCTCAACGCCCTTCGGCGTTGAAAAAAATTCAAACCATATACAGGTTGTTAAAATGTCAACATAATTATAAAGATTTAATTTTAATTTATTATTAATGTAAATTTTTTTTATATTATCATCTAATTATTTATTGATACACCATTAAAAGAATTAAATTTTTTAAGTAATTATTATAATAGTTAAATTTTTTTAATAATTTACTAGTATACAATTAGATGATAATATAAAAATTTTTTACACTCCATCCAAATTAAACTTTAACCACAATGTCTAAGCAAAACTGTATTATGCTATATAGCTTGGCTATCAACTCCGGACTATACGCACATGTATAATTTTGTTTAATTTGTACATAAGATAATTTTTTCTCCAAAAATTCTTTTTATAACAGTTTAATTATACGTTTTTCCTGTATATAAAATAAGTTAAAGCTCAACCACAAGGAGATTGGTAATTTTCCTTATACTTTTCACTGTTCATATATATATTTTTGGAAAAAATGATTATTAATGTTAATACATTCACTGTATAACCCAAAAAAAATATCAAAATCATAATAAAATATAATTATTATGAATAACGAGTACTCTATTTTTAAGCTAAGTAATTATATTTTACAATATTATTATATTGTGGAGAATAATTATTTAAAGTACAATTTAAAAAATAAAATACGATATCAAATTCTTATATAATAATACAATACATAAATAATTTTTACTTAATTTTTTCTCTTCCATAACAAAATAGTTAAAGATAATAATGTATGCTGTAATTAACAACTTGTTTCTCTTCGATAACAAAATACTTAAAGAAACAACTTACGTATGCTATAACAAGCTAAGGAAGCCAAAGTTGTAATATCTTAATTTTTACGCATGGACTTAGACCATAACTCTTGATTTTGTCATTCCTGCTGAAGATTTTCGAAACTAACAAGTTGCCACTCGTCATCCTATTGTAATTTGTCAAGTTTGGGTAATGCTTATATATTTTACTAATTAAATTTATGTAAAATTGTATTAATTTTTTTACAAAAAAATATATAAATATATTAAATTTAATCTTTAATTAATTAATTTAAATATTATCATATTAATGTTTATGTAAATTTATTTAATTTGTTAATCATCACTATGCAGTCTTTTCATATATTAGTTTTCTTTTTCTTTTTTCCTTGCGAATACATATCATGTAATAAATTAGATAATAAATTTATAAAATCTTGCAAAAAATTGAGATTTTTCTTTTAAAAATTAAATAGTAATACATTTAACGGTTTATTTTTTAAAAAAAGAATTTAATAATACAAATTTAATTTATGTATCACACAATACACTAAGACTATACACCGTTAAAACTTAAAAGAGTTTATCCGGCTCAATACAATCATTCTTTTAGATAAAAAACGTATGGAGTTTTGATTTGTTTTCCTATCATTTTGAGTTATTTGACTTATTTCCCAGTTTTAGACGATATTATACGATGTCGATCGGATTCATGGAATACACGATGCCATTCGATGACAGATATGATCTGATTTTGTGATATTAAAGAATTTTATTAACTCGACTAATTAGGCAATCATGTGCCTTTTAAATAATACCTTTTATCTTTATTCGTGTTTTAATTTGAAAGATCCAATCACTACAATGTGCTCATAATCTGACCTTTCATAATAAAAAAATGGCATCTCATATATTATATATCAAAATTAAGATTTCAATAAAAATTTAAAAATTCAATAGTTTAAGTTCAAAACGTCGTAAAGATGGACAGACTTGGGGGAAGGTCAGAGGAGGAGCTGGCCTCCCTATGTTTGATTTTATATTTTCTATTATTTTTCATGTGTATGGCCATACATCTAATTTAATTTGGCATCCTTACTGCTGTATTTTGACCTCCACAATTTATTGACAAAAGGAAAGAGAACTTTATAGCCCTAGGGTAGTGTTGAAAATATAGATACTTTTTTCTATTCATTTTTTAATAAATATGTAACTGCTTTTTTTTTTTCATTTTAACATCCAACTCACTTATGTTTTTGAAAGTTTACCTTTTTAAAAAATAAATAGAAGGACAATATGAATAAAAAATTTCAAAAAGAGAATATATATATATATATTAAAAAAGAGAACAGGGCCTAAGTCTTAACCCACTGAATCCCAGCCATAAAAGAGTCATTTTCCTGAATATGGGAGCAAGAAGCAGTTCATTATTTATACGACTCTTTCAAATAAAGCATGTGGAGGATACACCTTGAGCTGTCAACCAGTGCCTTCTATTCCTTCTCCACCTTCATCTCTTCTTTCCTTGTCTCTTTTCCAGTTACTTACAAATTACAATGACAAGGAAACCTGTCACTGTCCTCTTCCATAAAAAAATTTAGGTAAGTATTGCCTATCATATGGAATTTATTCAACAGTTGATATACATACGATTATGACATGCGGTCATATTATAAATGTATTTATTTTTAAAATATATTTTTACACATATTAACTATTAAATAAAATATTTATAATAAGCAATCCTACTTAAGAATTTCTCCATCTTCCATTCCATGTGTTGAATAAAGCATATCTCTTATCGCATGAGACACCACAAAGCCACACGCCAACTTTTTATTGTCCCGTCCCATGGAACTTTGTGCAAAACAAGGTGGCCTGTGAGCAGCCCAACTAGAGGGAACCTCGTTGAGAATTTTTTTTTAAAGTGCTTTAATACATCACAAATTGGGCTACCACAACCTTACTTTGTTTTGGGCAAACTCTGGGATATCACATGATATGTGGAGTTGGGCCTTCATCACAAGGTTTTCTTTCTACTTGGGGTCCACAGTTTTGCAATTGTGAAGGATTCCTTGTAGAACATTTCCTCCATTTAAGTATCAATTGGATCAATATTTACAACTAAATAACTATATTTATTCCCAATAAAAAAATCAAAACCGAATCTAATCATTTTATGCTTTTATGTGAAACACAAGTCTTAAAATAGTTTTTGTCACACTAAGAAATATAAGCACACATACATAAGCATGACAATGTGACAACAAAATTTAAAATATTTAAATATTTTTGAAGTGTGGTGTTATATATAATAAGAATGTCGTTCTTGGGATGATGCATGTGTTTTGTATCATTGTTCCTTCAATTGGGTTGGGGAGTTTGCTGTTAACTGATATAGCATGAGATTACTTTTGTTAGGAGTTTATGTCATTGTTTCTGTAGCACACCTGCACCAAAAAAAATCTAATAAGAATGTCCTACACTGGTACACAAATGCAACTCCATTCCTATAGTGTGTGTTTACGTAGCTATTATACATTTAAACTCTACGGCTTCCTTTGGTGCTCTTCATACTGGAAAGTATAAAAGAGTTGATAAGCTTTTATACTATTAATTGGCTATTATTGTATAAATAAATTGATTGGATATATAAGTGTGTGTTTGACTTAAGTATAAAAAGAAGATTATGTTAAAAATTAATTATATATATAATTAGTTTTTAAAAAAATTAATTATAAAAAAATTAATTTATGTTTGGATATATTAGTTCATAATTAATTTCGAGATAAAAGTTTTTGTTTGAATTATATAAAATGAATCGCTTTTATGTATTAAATTATTAAAAAAGATATGAAATGATTAAAAAATTTATTTAATTAAAGACAAAAGAATATTTATGTATCAAAACTTTTGAATTAATCTATAATCACATAATTAAAAACTCTAAATACAAACATTTTTAAAAAATATTTTTAATTATAAAAAAATAATCTTAACTTATAATCAGTTTTACATACCTTAAATAAATAATATAAATTTTAGATAAAATAAATTTTTATTAAAAAACCTATTTTAAAAAAAATCTTTTCTAAACATGTTCTATTTATTAGGATAAAAATATCATTTTATATAAAAAAATAATACAAAATAAAAATAAAAATTTTTCATTCAAAGACGAGGAATTCCTCCAGCATCCTTCTAAAGCATTGTTGGTTTTAACTTTTTGCGCTCTGCAAATAGGAAAACAAATTCCAAAAAATAAGAAGAGTAGTTGTTATAAACTGAAAAGAAAAGAAGAATAATGAAGCTTATGATATGAAGATAGAGAGAAACCTAAAATGGCATGAATCATATCCTGTCTTCAATGGAGGTAGTTTTTTTTTCTTTAAAAAAAATCCAAAGTCCATAACTTTTTGACAACTCCATCTGTAAAATCCATTGAACACTTTCGGGCCCAGAATTTTGTTTTCTTCTTCGCCTACAGATTTTGCGGTAAAAGCAAATAGGAGTTTCCAAGGTGATATTTAAGCAGATGAACACAGATCCTAATCAAACAATTTTTGGGCTGTTGAAGAAGTTGATTTTGGGCAGCAACAACTGTATTTAGGCACATGAGTGCAGCAACGCAGCGTTCCAGCAGATGAACGCAGCAGTGATGAGTGACAATGGCAGAAGGAGAAGCTTTCAAAACGAGAAAGAAGAAAGTTGAGGGGTAAGGTTGAAATAAAATCATTATCGTGTCTGATGATGTTGTGGTCCATGTCACAGTGCGTGATTTGGATTAGCTTTTGAAATCACAAAATTGAAGGTTGAGTAAAAATATTAAGAGATAAAATTTTATTTAAATTATAATTTAGGAATTTTTAAAAATTAAATCAAATATACTAATAGTAGAATACAAAGGTTGAACCTCATTTAATTATACTATCAAATAGCTGTACCAAGTATATATTAAAATCTGATAATATTTTTTTTATACTATTAAATCCTCCTTATGCCGTAAACCAAACACAACCTACATCTTTTCTGGTTATTCTAGTTCTACCCAATTATTTGAACCGTACTATTTGTGCGTTGTTAATAATGAAACAACTAATAAATGTATGTAAGAAAGTTCCTCCCTCGCTGATAATATTCTTATCAGTTATCAACTCAGTCACTTAACTTTTTAGTGCGTTTTGATAAGATTAAAAAAAAAACTTTTATAAATTTTTAAGTATGTTTAAATGTAGTTTTTTAAAAGTAGAAGTAAAAAAAAAGAAAGAAGTTGTTTCTATAATTTTATTAAAAATTATATTTCATATTCTCTCTTGTTTACCTGTGTAAACCTTATTTGTCTCATTTTGAATATCATACATTTTAATAATTTTATTATAAAAAACTAATTTTTATATTTTTTATTCAAATAAACTTAAAAGTTATTTTATTTAATGTTTTAAAAACTAGATCGAAGATCAAACAAGCAAGACTTTCGGGTTATGATTCGATTCAATTAACCTATCAAACCGGATGACATAATAATTATAATTATAATTATATACATAATTATTTATATATATATAAATAAATCTAATAACATGAATTATAAAAATTGACTATATATGATAATATTTATTATTGTATTTAATTAAAATAATCTTATTTTGAGAGTAACAGAGATTTTAAGAAAAAAAAAGTTATGATTTAATCCTTATTTTTAAAAATAATTATGATTATTTCTTTTAAAAATACTTATAACTATAAAAATAATAATTTTTTTAAAAAAATTGGTTCATCTAACTGCATTTAGTCATTTTCTATTGTGTAGATATTAAAAAATCATGTGAAATTGATATAAAATGAGTTCAAATCAAATAAACAAGTAAAAAGTTATGACTTTTGATAAATAAAAATGAAAAAAATCATAAAAAAAACTAATTGAAAATCTAAAAAAGTAATAAAAAAATGAAAAAAAAGTTTAAAAAATAAAGAATCGATCGATTTTTAAGAATTCTGATTCAAACAATTTAATGACAATCTAGTTTGCCAGTTAATACCCTAATCGATTCTTTAAATAAAATCGAACCATAATCACGTCCCATCAAACTTATAAAGATTTACGGTTATAAAACCGGAATTGGTCCTTTTTTATTGATACTAATTTTTTTTGTTTTCAATTTTGGGCCTTTGTTACTGTTGATTTTGTGGATTTTAGACTTTAGACTTGATTCATTTAATAGTTTCACAAGTATAGCCCAAAATTGATCACCTTAAATTGAATCAAACCTATTTACATTTGATTTAATTAGTTTGGTTCGCTACTTCATCCGATCAATCGCTTTTCGTTTTTGTGAAAGTGAAACCAATTTAATCGGCTTGGTTATTGAAAGGAGTAATGCTATATTTTCTAACACATTCTTCGAATATTCTTGCTTGCCTATCACGTTGTTTCCTTATTCTATTACATTTGTTTTTTTGGGAGATGACTCTTAAATTATCTTAGGAATCATGCTATCGTGACATTAATTTTAATTTTATAAAATTAGTGTAAAGTGGATAGTAATTTTAATTAATTTGGAGAAGTGTGGTTTTATAATGAGGAATTAATGAACTATGATTAAGATGACAAAAACTTTCATCCAAATTCAATTACAGTTAAATTCTAGTCACAAAATTATATTTCTCTAAATTGGCTATAATTAAACTCACAAGTGTGGCTGGGTTGATAAATTGATCTCCAAAGAGTATGATGACACCTTGTAGGCTTATAACAAAAAATTGGTTATAATTATTATTTATTCACACAGATTAAAAATTTGTGATTAACGTCTGATAATATAATTCTATAATTCTGTTCTTATCATGACATTTTTCTTTTGTTGTTTAGTTTCAAATAATGTGGCGTTTTACATTAGGTGGAGATGAAGAACTCAAGAAAGACATACACAAAAAGGGAACAGTAAGCATATCGAAACCAAAATAAAAGCGCACGCACCCATTGAATAATTCAAGCAAAACGATAACAAATATACGGTTCAACGTACAGCCAGACAATTATATTATTATATTATTAAATAAAAAGACAAATAATATGCGACGTCGTCGTATATGGTCGAACATGTAAATTTTATATAATATAATAGGAAAAAGATAACTAAAGCTTCATTTGATGTGAAACCATTGCTTAAGGAGTAAGGCATAACAAAGTAACAAATAAACTACTCAAAGGTTTGGTGGAAGACCGCTACAAATCATATATATACATCTCTTCCAACTTTATGTATCATTGAAATCTCACATTAGACATCAAAATTCAATATAGAAAACGTGTGAATAATTATTAATAACTATTTGTAAAAACTAAAAAGACAACCAATCTTACTAATTCAGTTTGATAATTAAAACTTTTTTTTTTTCCTTTCGTATCATCATCACTCACGCTTCCAGCCCAGACAAATATATCTTAAACCACTTTCCAAGTCATATTATTGTTATTAATTGTCTCGTATACATATACAAAATAAAAGGTTGGTGGTGGCTTGGCCACATAATTAAGGAAAAATGACCCAAATGGTAAGCTTGAATTAATCAAGTATTGAACTATATTAACTAATAATTTACATATGATTAATCACGTATAAAATATCAAAATGAAGATAAATTATTAGTTAACCGCATATAAATTATTAATTAGTTAATATAATTGAATACTTGATTAATTTTCAAAACGAACTAAATGATCATTACTATTCATCAAATTAAACATTTAGGTCATTTTCCCCATAATTAATGGAAGGGAGATGTTTAGGTTCAGGGCCTCGATTCCTCTGGGTTTTATTCTCAACAAAGTTACAAAGGGTTAATGCTTCAAAAGTAAGAAGCACCCATGGTCCATGGAAATTTGCTGATTACCCGTAACTTTATTTTCATTAAAATAAAAAACGATGTAGATAAGGATTCGATACCTCTTTGATGTCAAACATATTAAACCTAAAGTTTAATGAGTTATATAAAGCGTGCCCAACTGATTTATAGACTTTTCTCTGAGAGATGAGTCCAGGATTAGACGAATATGTCTCATGATTAACTGGGTCAGAATTATTTTTAGGCAACAATATTAATTTATCTTGACGTATCACTACAAGAAATATGAGTTTTAAATTCGGCAACTTTAATTCGGTGATTTGGCTAACGGATTGAAATCATGTTTTCCAATTCGGTTCTAATACTGACCGAATTCATTAATCTTTTCCAATTCGGGTCTATAATCGACCGAATTCATTCATGTTTTCCAATTCGTATCTTATCACGACCGAATTCATATAAGAGACATTAATTCGCTTCACTATAACCCGATTTATAAGTTATTTTCAAAACTATGTCAAGAAACCGGATTCATACATAAGACATTTTAATTTATTTTAATGTTCCTGATTCTAAAGTGCTTTTGGAAACATGGATATACCATAACAGTAACTTTTTCAATTCTAAACAAGTAACTGCATTACAAACTCCCGATGTTTAAATTATGTACTAGAATAGCTGATTTATAAATCATTTATTTATATAAAAATTATTGTCCAAATGTAATTTTTCACACTATACCGATTCGCTTATTATAAACCGAATTTGTTGTGGGTAGTTACTAATTCGGTTTATTCAATAACCGGATTGGAAAGGTTCTATCTAGTGGTTTCATTATTTGTGCATCCGGGCTTCCATTTCATCAAGGTTTCATTATTTGTGCATCCAAAGGCTTCCATTTCATCAATTAATTTTGTTAGGTAAGGAAGTTATTAAATATTTCCACTTTTAGCTATCGTTACTGCTTTTGTTCATTTGGATGGTATTTGATAATATTATCGCTTTTCTAGATTAAACATCTTATGTCATGAATCGCTCGTGGGATACACATGGATCGCTTGTTCCGGTGCATATGGAATGGGTGTTGAGCGCTTTCTTGATTTCTGCACAAAACAATCCCGAATTCAATGGATTGATGATAAGATGTCCATGTCGGCTGCAGTAAACCTAACTCGCCAAGATCCAACAGTCGTGATCACTTGTACTTCAACGGTTCGACTTGACTTATACCAACTGTGGATTTGGCATGGTGAAGCTACTTCATCGGGGACATCCAATGTATGTCCAAATTCAACCTGATTTGGAGTACATGAAGATTTTGACATGATTGACAAATTAAGGACAAATTGAAATTGATGTCATTGACAATTCTCAAAAATTTGAAGACACAATGGATGAGGCCTAATTACCATTATATGAAGGTTGTAAACAATTCACAAAAATTACAGCACTTATTAGATTATTCAATTTGAAGGCTTCCAACTGATGGTCTAACAAAAGTTTCAAAGGACCTTCTTACTTTAATTCATGATATGCCCCTCAAGATAACCTCCTTCCGACAACAATGAACAATGCAAAGAAGACAATGTCATCACTTGGTTTGAAATATGAGAAATTTCATGCCTGTCAAATGATTGCATCATCTACTATGATCAAGATAAGAAGTCACTATTGTCCGAAATGTGGAAAATCAAGATGGAAATCACAAAGGTTTAGGAAAGTTTAGGAAGAAAAATTCCCGCAAAGGTATTTTGGTACTTGCCAATCATTCCAAGGTTTAAGAGACTTTTTCTAAATAAGGAGCATGCAAAGATGTTAACATGGCATAAGGATGGAGACTAGGAAGTGTGATTTCAAGTTACAGATCCCTACGATGCACCTCATTGGAGGAGTTTCGACGTTACATATCCGCATTTCTACGATCCTAGAAATCTCCGATTGGGTTTAGGTAATCGATGGAATTAACCCATTTAGTAATCGTGAGCACTCAACACAGCTTCTTCGCCCGTTATTATAGTTATTTATAACCTTCCACCGTGGCTAACAATGAAACGAAGATTCATGCATCCTGCCTATGTTGATATCTCAAGTCCAAAACAACCAGGAAATAAGATAGACACTTACTTACGCCCTTAATTGATGATTTGAAGACTTTATGGAGTAATGGCGTTGAAGCTTATGATGGTTATCTCCAAGGAGTCCTTCACATTGAGATCGGCTGATGCTGACTGCGGTCGATTACCCCGCATATGGTAATATTTATAGGGCCGTGACAAAGGGGTACTATGGATGTGCAATTTGTGGAGATAATACCAATGCTTTTAGACTTAGACATGGGAAGAAAATGTCATACATGGGACATCGAAAGTGGCTACCATCAAACCATCCATATAGAAAGCGTAGAAAGGCATTTAATGGCCAACGTGACTTTGATTCGCACCAAAAGCCTCAAAGTTTCCGTCAAATCCTACAAATTATTGATTCTTTGAATTCTAATAACCCAATGACGAAGTGTTGGAAGAGAAAGTGTATCTTTATGAAGCTTCCTTATCGGGGATCTCTCGATGGTCCGACATAATTTGGATGTCATGCACATAGTAGCTAAGAATGTATGTGAATCTTTGACAAGACATTGTTAAATGTGAAAGGCAAGTCAAAAGATTCTCTCTCATCTAGGCTCGACATGGTGGAGTTAGGGATTAGGACTACACACTTGCTCCAATTGAAAAGGATAGCCGAATGTACCTTCCTCCGTCATGTTATACAATGTCAAGGAAAGAAAAACAAAACTTCCAATTCATAAAGGATTTAAAGGTGCCTCAAGGATACTATTCAATTTAAGGTCCAAGGTTAATATGCAAGAGTTGAAATTGCAAAACATGAAGTCTCATGATTGCCATGTGCTAATGCAACAAATTCTTCCAAAGGGCATTAAGTAGGAAATTTACAAAAGAAGTTGGGATTGCCATAACCAAACTTTGTTACTTCTTCAATAAGTTATGTTCTAAAGTTGTGGATCCTTCCATCCTTGATGACTTGCAAATGCATATTGTTGAAACACTTTGTAGTTTGGAAATGTATTTTCCTCCATCATTTTTTGATGTCATGGTGCACTTGGTAGTCCACTTAGTACGTGAAGTAAAGATATGTGGTCCAAGATTCTTCCGGTGACGGATCTACCCATTTGAACTGCCATGAGAACATTGAAGAGCATGGTTAGGGAGCAAAAAGTAGGCCAGAGGCTTGCAGATTATAGAGTGTTACGTTGCAGAAGAGCAGTTGTTGTTTTGAAGACGTTGCTAAGGCAAACGTCATTCGACTCTCCCAAAAATATTTCTGTGAAACCGGAAGAGGATTATTTGGACCCAAGATGTTGTTTGTTCCATCTGACGATCTTAATATTGCTCACCTATATGTTTTGAGGAACATGGCTATTATCCAGCCATATGTGGAAAAACACTTTGCATTTATTAAAGAATCATTCCCTTCTAAGTTTAGAACCGAGGTAAGTTTACAAAACTATCATACTAAATCATTTGCATCATGGTTGCGTAACCATATAGATGAAGAGATTCAATGTGGTTCATCTATTGATGATACTTTGAGATGGCTTAGTCATATGCCACAACACGAAATTGAGCTATGAAGAATTACCATTAATGGTTTTAGGTTCCATACTATGCAGAGACAACATGCAGATTAGTCGAACTCGAGTCACATTAGTGGTCAATCATACCATGTGTCATCAATGAAGGATGCAAACCCAATACTATCCAGCACTTCATACTTTGGGATGATTCAAGAGATATGGGAACTTGATTACATAAAATTCAATTCACTGCTTTCAAGTGTGTAGATGGTTTGATCCAACAGATTGAAAATTGATGATTTAGGGTTAACATTCATTGATTCCAACAAGATTGGGTTTAAGAATGATCCGTTTATCTTGGCTACACAAGCTGTACCAAATTTTCTATGTCAATGATGGTAGCAATACACTAAAAATAGTCCTTGCAAGGAATTCAAGATTCATGCCGTGGAACTCCATCTGGGAAGATGATATGGAATCGGGAACATTTACCAAATTACTAATCCCATGTTCATTGGGATCGATGCATACGATGAACCAAATTGGTTGGGCAAAACGGGAGATGCAGCTCATAGAAGAATCAAGGAAAACTTAATCTTGTTTAACACTATTCTAAATTAGTTAATGTTTCTCATTGTAATAAATAAACCAACTCGTTTATTTGTTGTGATCACCTGCTAATGTTTTTCATTGTATAATATCCAAATGTGATGTGCATTTAATGTAAATATTAATTAAGATAATTAAATTATAGTAAATTTTAATTATTAGAAGATTAGAGTCCTAACTCGACATCGCTATCCTGTTATGGGATTTCATTAATTGTTTTTGAAATTGTTATTTTTAATTTATGAAAAATTATTAAATAAATATAAAGATATAATTATTAAATAATAATTATGAATACAATTTAACATGCAGTGGTTATAATTAGAGACAAATTCAGGATTATGTCACGTCACTCTTTTTATTAGTAATATTTTTTGACATACTTTAGAATTCTATTGAATAAGTAGCTCTGATTAATAAAAGTTTCGATAATTTCAAATCCGCTAACTTAAGAACCGAATTGGAAAGTCATTAAATGATAACTTACTTTTATAAATGTTTTAAAAATTATTTTTTTGACATACTTAAGAATTCAATGAATAAGAAAATTGGATTAATAAGTTGATAATTTCAAATCCGCTTAATTTAAGAACCGAATCGAAAGTCATTAAATGAAAACTTACTTTTATAAATGTTTTAAAAATTATTTTTTACATACTTTAGAATTCGGTTGAGTTGTAAATGATTAATAAGTTTATAATTTCAAACCGCTTAACTTAAGTAACCGAATTGGAAAGTCATTAAATGAAAACTTACTTTTATAAATGTTTTAAAATTATTTTTTTACATACTTTAGAATTCGCTGAGTTGTAGCCGGATTAATAAGTTGATAATTTCAAACTGGCTAACTTAGTAACCGAATTGGAAAGTCATTAAATGAAAACTTAATTTTATAAATGTTTTAAAACTTATTTTTTTTACATACTTTAGAATTCGGTTGAGTTGTAGCCGGATTAATAAGTTTATAATTTCAAATCCGCTAACTTAGTAACCGAATTGGAAAGTCATTAAATGAAAACTTACTTTTATAAATGTTTTAAAACTTATTTTTTTCATACTTTAGAATTCGGTATTGAGTTGTAACCTGATTAATAAGTTTCTTTAGAATCCGGTTAATTATTTGCCGATTAATAAGTTGATGTTTTCCAATCCGCGGTCATATTAACCGGATTGGAAAGTAGATAAACAAATTCGGTTATCGGGTTGCCGAATTTATATGTCTTAGGGACCATTCATATTCAAGTGTTGGAATTCTGGATTTTACTATAACCGAATTGAAAAGGTATTCGTAATTCAAAACTAGAACCCAAGGTAGGAAACCTTTACTTTTCTTTCCTCGCGCTTCTCGTGTTTTTTGGCGTATCCGCCAAGAGTTGCCGCTCCTACCCCAAAAATCCAAACATTGTCGTTTCTCGTAACCTCCAAGTGACTCCATCTTCATCATCGTCCGAACTTCACATATGGGTAACTATTTCTCACCCATTTAACATTTCTCGTTAAATTTTGTGACTTAACGCTCACGAAAACATGGATTTACGCTTCGTGTCTCGACAAAGTTATACGAAAGTGCTTTTGAACCATAGTTTACCTCAAATACTTCAAAGGACAAACAACGCTCATCAAACGGTAACAACCTTGAATATTGATTTTGTAATGTGCATTGTCCCGATTAGGGTGAGGTTCTAATGTTTATGTGGACCATTGTTACTTTTGCTTTCAAGAGGCTAGAATACAATAGTGCATGCGTCTTCTTGATTGTGTCAAGTATGCTTGTTATGTGTTGGTAATGTGTATGCTTGTTACGTGTTTAATGTGTCTCGCTTGTTATGTGTTGGTAATGTGTATTGCTTATTACGATGTCTTCCATCCTGATTATCAACATACATCCGACACAGAGATTCTTCAAGTAAGCAAAACTTCTTCAAAGAAGAGAACTGTGGGTCCAACGCTTGGACCGCATCTCTAAGGTTCGTGCAACCTGGTCAAAAATTCATGAAACTAATTACAATGGTGTTCCTATCAAGACAATGGGAAAGACCTTATGACTTATTTAGGAATAGTGACAAGAGACATTGTTCCTATCAATATGGCCTCACGGGGTGAGGTTCCCAAATATTCGCTGATAGAATTTGGGATACTTTAACGGTAAGTTTTAAACATTCTTTGAATTAAAAAATTTATCTTAATATTGATTGTATTACAGATTGAACTTATCATTTGTTTGTTTTATGCAATAGAACTCATTTATACTACCCGAGACGTAGAAATTCCGAAAAATGATGATGAAGAGTCATTATGATAAGTTAAAACAATTCAAGACCGCATTAGGGAGGGATTACATACGGCCTTTTTACGAGGTGGATGATCATGAGCGGATGTTTAACCCCCAAAGAAAATACAAATTCATCACACAGACATATGGAATGAGTTTGTCAAATCACGCTTGTCCGATCAATTCAAAGTAGGTACATTTAATTAAATTGGGCTACTCGACTTGATGATGTTAATTAAGTATGTGATTTATTGACATCCGCCTAATGTAACAGAAACTAGGGAGAAGTGCATAGCATGTTCAGAAAACCAAATTCAGATCGCACTTCAAGGAAGTGGATACGCCCAATCGGAGAGAGATTTGGTAAGCCATTTTCCATTTTATTATAATTAAATTCATTGTCCATATATGTTCAATATGAATCATATTTTATTTAATGCATTACAAGAAAAGAAGTTACAAACAACAGAGAAAATCCAACTGCATTTATGGAAACAAGCAAGAGTGGACAAGAAAGGGATTTTAAGAAGTTCGAAGAAGCGTAAATAGCAAGATTTAATAGTAAGCAACTTATATGGTTTAAAGTAGCTATAAAAAATTTCAAGTTAAATCCATTGTTTAAACTATCTAATAAATATATGGTTGCAGGATGACCTTGCAACAAAGCAAAGTTTAGGTTTGATCAAGCCAATTGGAAATAACGATATACCTATTGACGAGGCATCGGGCACTCCCCCGAACATAGTGGACGACACGTGCCAACAAATGGTTGTCCAATCCAACGTCAGACGGGGAAAAAGGAACACGGTCAGCATGGAAGAACACAAGGCGCTTTGTAACAAGGTCTCACAAATGGAGACAATTTTAATGGGTATAATTAAAGGGCAGAAATGCCTGGTCCAAACAAACCCCAATATCCCAAAAATTAGATTTGAAGGCTTTGATGGGAGACAAAGGGGTGAATCTCGAGTTCCTCCACCAATCAACTCAATGTCACCCCTACAACATCCTGGAAGAATGTCGCAGGACCCACTATCGTTGGGGGCACGTTAGAAAACCAAAAAACATCATCATCTCCAACAAGTCCACCCGCAACCCACTGATGATACAACCCATTCTTTAGGATGGTGCGAGGGCTTTTCGTTGGTAAATAGAAGTTTATTGTTTTACATACTTTCATTTTGCATTTAAAGTAATTAAAATTATATTATTATGTATCTAACTAAGGAAAATTATGTAGCCAAACATGCGTTGTTCTACTACCGCCAACCTGGACAATTATGTTGCGGAAGGTACGGTACATGTCAAGTTGGTGGCAAAGGGATGACCCTCCACAACAGGCCCCTCCCATTGGAATTTGTCAAGGTCAGCGTGGGACAGGTCATTAAACCCGATGCACCAGCCCATGCCCAAACGACGATGTGGAACTCGGTAAAAGATGCATCGGGACTTTTGTTGCCTGGCCTCGAAAATTTGTCACTCACGCATACGGATGTAAGTAATTTAAAGATTCTCAGTATACGTGGATTAGTGGTTTTTAGACTCATTAGTTGCCTATTATTTTGACTACAGTAACTCAAAGACCTGGACACGTAAGTCATAACTCGACTTGGACCTAGCTAACCCAACCTGGCCGAATGAAATGGCTAAAGATGACGCACTCTCACGTAATATACAAGCTCCCTGGTTGGATGTAGACTTCCATATGTCTCACCGTAAGATATGCATGACTTTATAAATTTGGAATGCATATCTCGCTAGTTCTATAACGTGGTTCTTCTAGTAGGAAAATTATCTTTAATTATTGCCTTGTATTTGATGTAAATATTGCTTTAGTTATTATGTCAATTTCATACTAAATTTTGTTCATTTTCATTTCAAGTAACTTGCTGACTTGATTGACCGCATTCCCTGGATGTCCAAGTTACGGGTTTGTCGACCCAATGAGGGTGTCACTTCTTGAAGGCCAAGAGGATCCCAAGTCAAGGAGCCAATACCTATCCGAGGTTTTATTATGGTTCCAAATGCACTCCATGGTCTTTGTACCTTATAATGGAGTGGTAAGATTCATAAAATTTAAAAATTTAATACAAATATTGCATATATGTATCGAATATGTTACATGTTGTATTTCCTAGGTCTCATTGGATGCTTTGTTGATTAAGATATCCAAGAGCACCGCTTATTGATGGACCCTATAGGAAAACCAATACGAGATGACATTAAGAAGGTACTTGGAATGTAAGTTATTCTAACCCCCATCATGTGTAACTTGGTTTTTTAACGTTAAACATAACTCTTGATGTATTCATTTGGTTTTTTAAAAGAGTCGTGAGGTCTTACAAAAAGAAAAAGGACTATCACAAGGCAAAAGGACGCTCACAACATCATCACTCTCGCGTATTGTGTATAATGTGTTTTATAACAGAGATATCATTATTTGGACCACTGCTTGTTTCAATAATTTAGTTTTGATATTATGTATAGGCACCAAGGCAACCCGATAGTAAAACATGTGGTTTCTATGTGTTGAAATATATGAAAGACATCATAAGTCAATGATGAAAACAATGAGTCGAAAGTAAGTTTTAAGGTTTATACTTATATCGATGTAGTTCTCGTATTTGACTTGTACAAATATCTCAACTTTAAATATTTTTTTGCTTGCCTCTGCTTTTCGAAGAAGAACTTATACAAGAAGAGATAAAGGAGATACAAATTTGAATGGGCGACATCCTAGCTCTAGTCGCACGATTTAGAATAAGCATTTATGAGTCAGTCGGATGATCGATGTTTTTTCTACTTTTTGTCCATAAACACCTGTCATTTAGGAAATGTTGTTAGGTTCACATTATTATGTACAGATTAATACTTTCATGTTGTACGTACATTCTTTATAAATGTTAATATTATGTACATGATTTACTTTATAAACTAAGTATACTGCTTTTTGGTTATTCGTATGATTCTCAAAAATGTAAATGGATTACTGACATTCTTTGTTAATAGGATATGTATGGGTACTTTTCAATTCGGTTGTTACCCGAATTTATATTAAAAACACAATTTTCCAATTCCTAAGTATATAAAAAGCCGAATTCAATTGTAAATTTTCCAATTCTATTATACAAAAATCCAATTCAATTGTCAATTTTCCAATTCGGTTATATAAAACAACGAATTCAATTGATGTTTTCCAATTCGGTTATTTTCGTCCATTTGATTTGGGCATCCACTCCAGTTGTTTCCAATTCGGTTATATAAAAGCCGAATTCAATTGTAAATTTTCCAATTCGCTATACAAAAATCCGACCAATTCAATTGTCAATTTTTCAATTCGCTATATAAAACAACGAATTCAATTGGACAATGTTTTCCAACCTGGTTATTTTCGTCCTGATTTGATTTGGGCATCCACCTGCAAGTATTTCCAATCGCTAGCTTATATAAAAAGTTCGGAATTCAATTGTAAATTTTCCAATTCTAAGTATATAAAACAACGAATTCAATTGGATATTTTCCAATCAAGGCGTTTTGACCGAATTGGAAAAGTATTTTCCAATTCGGTTTCTTTTATGCGTTGTTAAAAGTCAGAAGAAAAGACAACCCCCGGACATAATTCGTTGTTAGAACCGAATTGGAAACTGCTTTCACAGCCGAATTAAAAACCCTATTCTGTCGTAGTGTATGATTCTTTTTATTTCTCTTCTTTTATCTCTGTTAAGATTCCACCTTCGCTTGGTACATGCAAATGTTTATTTATAAGTTACAACCTAACCTAGTACAACTAATTATTTTTGTGCTTTGTTATTTGGTCTAATACTTGCTTCTTAATTTCTATGGAGAAAATCGTAGTCGCGCAGCGTGGGTGGTTAGTGGAAGTCGGTATATGGATGGACTATACACGCCATCAAAACTTGTTTCATTTCATAATTTTTAAAAGAGCGTGGATATATAGTAACCCAAAACACATTTGGACTCACACTAGCCTAATAATTATCTAGAAGCAACGCATAATGTGATTGAGGTCATAGTTGAAAATCAAACGGAGATATAATCAAAATAGTGAAGAGGGTGTGAGTGACACATAAAATGCCAGTCACCGAGAGCCATCCCTAGCTGTGTCAACATTAATTAATATTTGCAAATCCTTATAAAGAAACACCCAACAAGCATAGCTTTATCTCATACATATTGTGAGAAACAATAACAAACTTTGTTGTTGATATAATATAGTGCTCTTCATGGTGCAGAGAATTTGATTATTTTATGAAGGATACCTCTACGCCTTAAGAATCTTTATGCAACTCAGGTGCTTAATTACAAACCCCAAGTCACATGTTGTGCCAGTTAACTGTGAACAAACATGAGCTGGTTTGTATGTATATCGAAGGATAATGTTTCCATTGTCCGCTGAACCCAACGGCTATTGAAAGTGGAAAATGGAAATGTCAGTTGCTTATAGGCGAAGGTCGATTAGGTTTCGAAAAAGGGAGGATTATTTGGGTGGCGAAGTCAATGTAGAAACTAGTGCCTACGGCAACCTTTATTAACGTCTCTATATATCTTCTTTTTCGCCCTATACATTATTATATCGAGTATTAGAGTATTAGAGTGATGTCACCAATGCTTGAATTGACTCAGTCAACTTTATTTATTTTATCATATTTTAAATACGTAACTAGCTCGATCGCACATCCATGCTGGTCGCAGTTTTTTGTTCTATTTTATTTATTTCCTTTTCAGGTAAGCTTCATACAGTTGACTACATGTCTACTAGGTTTAAATTTTAATGAATTCATTATAAACATAATTAATTTAATTTATTAGTGTTCTTTAAAAGTTCTAGTCGTAAAAAATATTTTTCAAAAATCATCAAATTTCATTATATATATTGGATCTCACACACTTGTAGAATTGAATTAATGTAGCATGCCATTTGATTTTTTATTTTAGCCTCAAATGTATTAACTAATTAAGTTTTGGGCTACTTCCAAGTTCTGGTCTGTTATATGAAGTATGGATGGTTTTAAAGATGAGCAGTGTATTTTGTCAAATCATATTAAACACACGTATTAGTGGAAAGAAGTAATTATCTTAAAAATTTAAGTTGTTAAGTGAAGGTATATAAATAATTTTATATCTTTAATATATTTTTTTATGTAAGAATTCTTTGAGTTTGAAGTATAAATAATGTACATATTTATTTTTACTTTGTGCTAAAACTTAATTTTTATTTAAAAGAACAAAGACACCAAAAATTAAACTTTTAATTATTTGATCATAGAGGTTTTGATACTATACTAATAATTAACTTTCTTAAAAATTAAAATTGTTAAATGAATGTATATAAATAATTTTATATCTCTAATAATTCGAAAGAACATAACATAACGTAATACTTTAACTTTCAATAAATTTTTTTATATTTTTGCGAAAATAAGTAATTACTGCAAATATTGGCATCACTGTCTTCGTATTCATTGATTATCTTTGGGCTTGCCTGACTTCACATGATACTCTGTTTTAACTTTTAATTAATTGAAGACGTGCCACCGTTCTCTAGCAAAACTGCTTTTGTGGATGAAAAGAAGAAGACGTACCAACAAAGGTGGTATATTGACTCTTATATACTATACATTTAATAATTAAAAAATTATATTTGATGCTTATTGTGAAACCCCTGAAATTTTATAATTGGAAAGCTAAGGTATATATATTTAAGTACAGTTAATGTTTTCAGGAGATATTTGACAGTATTAATAGAAAATAAATAGTTGGGACTAATATGAATAAAGTTAAAATTGTGTTAAGAATAATTTAATCGAAATTTAAATTTAGGTTAGTTACTAATTGGAGAGGAAAATACTATATAAATGGATTGGAGGCTTGAAGGGAGGTCTTAAGCTATCTCACGTGTTTCACTTTTAAAGAGAACAAGTTGCCCTTTTCTTTCCCCTCAATGCTTTACATGATTCTAGCATGTTCTATTAAATAAGATTTTGTGATAAGGTTGGCCATGGAAATCCTTAAGGAGAAGCAAAAACTTGCCAACTCATTCATTATGTGGCACGATTAAACAAGCAGCACATGGATAATATATTTTTTAACTGTTGGTCCGATAACTTAGCATAAATAACTTTAGGCAACTGAATTCCTTCAAACCTTCTCCATTTTCACCATCTTCTCTTTCTTTTGTTCTTTGTCCCGTAATTTTCATGTCAGCCTCAATTTCTCATGCCATATATGAAGAAATCTTAACCATGTCCAAGCCACAATTTTGAAAGTTTAAGCTTTCTTTGCTTCAACTGTGGAAACCAGTAAAGCAAGTGGGTGTTCAGCTAGAGATTTAAGGAATTCGGAAATAATGAGTCTTTCTTGAAATCTCAAGAAAGAGCTGGTGTGAAAATACTTGGTTTATGCTGTGTAAATTTAGGGCCTAGCAGAGTTAAATTGAGAGCTTATATGAAGGCTTTCCTTCAAGGTGAGTACCAAGTATATCTTTTAAGCTTTAAAGTTGACATTTAGATTAGTATTTAAGCATGAGTTTGATGCATGAAAATGAGTATAAATGGGTAGTGAAAAAGGGAATTTGAATTGAAATTGAAAATAGATGAAAATAAGTTGAAATGGAAGATTTTGAAATCTGTTTTTTGGCTACGAAAATGATTCTTTTGAAATAAGTTGAAGGGCTCAAAGGAAAAATGGATAGTATGAGGCATTTATATTAAACCTATGGTTGGTGTGGGTTAATTTGTATGAAGGGAGATGGACCAAATGGTGTAAGTTATTCTTAGGTTCTGACGGTAAGAAACATAATTTTCTAAATTAACTAGGTTCCTACTGTTCTTATGGTAAATGAAAGGCTAAAGAAACAAATTTTGATATGAAAATTTGGTATAATAGACTTAATTGATTAATTAGTAAATCTAAAAAATGTATTGAGGATACAAGATTTTTGTAAGTGCGACAAAGTTTTACTTGAAGTGATTGTTTGAGAATATAGAAAACATAACTCATATTTTAGGTACGGAACAATTTGATTGGGTTTTGAATGAACAGAAAATATTTTGAATACCTGAAATTTGGGTATTATATGATTTCTAAGTTTCATGGATATTAAAGGCCTTTAGCTAGGTCAAATTATAATATCAGTGACCCGAGGAACTATTTGAGGTATATGTCCCTATTTTAACAAAGTTAGTCAATTTGAATTATTCTAGTAAATAAGGGACTATATGGAATGATTTTGAGTTGAAAGTTCTATTAGCTTGTAGTTTGGATAGTTTGAAGATTTTAACAAAGATGGAACTAAGTCTTTTAGAGTTGCGAAGTGAGTATAATAAATGACTGAATTTTTCAGATACCATAATTTAGTTGTTGTTTGGGGTTAATTTGGAATATCAAATCATGGCATTTTCCCATGAAATTTGACTATGTTTATTGTGAAGGAGTTTTAGGATGATATTTGTAAAATTTCTAATTTTATGATCATACTATGTGATCTAGTACTAAATATAATGGCTGTTATAGTGTTATCAATTTAAATGTATCAAAATGTAAATTGGAAAATAGAACAATATTTGAAGTTGTGCTTCGGAATAAGGCTAAGGCTAAGGCTGCCATTTTATTTTATTTCAAAATTTATGCATGAAATAGTTTGATCAGTTTTATGTACTTGAAACTCTCAATTTCTTATTTAAACGTTTTATGATTTGATATGTATGAAAAATAGGCAGAGGTTCCTTTTTAGCATGTTTATTCATTGATGATAATATGTGAAATCATGTAATTGTAAGGATAGAATCAGATGACTATTTTTTAAAAAGAAAATAATATACTTAGTGCACCAAGGGAGTAGAAATATAACAACTCATGTTTAAATCCGTGGGCACAACTCCTAATCCACGTACATGTATGATAAATCCGTGAAGCTAGTTCTGGATCATGTTCATGTATACCAGAAAGTAATTTCCAGGGTCGAAGTAGTAAGGGGAGAGATTGCGATGTGGTAGATGGATGGAGATGAAGGGTATGAAACTATTTGAACTAAGGTTGTTTGATACCCAACTTTTCTTTCATATGATATATGAAAAGTTATGATTCTATCCGTAATATTTATAATCTTTGCACGTGAATGAGATACGTTAAAACTACTGTTACATGAACCTGTTTTAGTCTATAATTATTATTTATTACATTTAAAGTATTTAATTATTTCATGAAAAGTAATTGATTTTATTTACAAAAATTTGAGAATATATTCATTTATAATATATTTTATCAATATTGTTTTTAAATGGCAGGAATTTAGCCTCTTGATCTTGTTAGTATATAAATTTTCTGAGATGGAATCTTTTGGAGTGTAGTAATAGAGAATACATGTCATTTAATTTTTAAGGATTTTAGTATAGCTTATTAGATAGCTTGGCTATTCACTGAATCTATATGATTCATCTCAAATTTTATGTTATTTTTCAGATTTACAGGAAGCAAATATCAGAGTAGCATAGCGGAAAAGCTTTCTAGAAGGAAATATTTATTTTTTAATAAGCTTGTAATTTAAGAAAAATTAGTGTCCTTACAGTCTTATAGAAAGTTGTAAAAAATTTAGTTTTGATTTTTAAAATTTTGTTTCTTGGTAGTATGGAAATGTACAAAAATATAAGAATCATTCATGGTTGTTATGAGAAAAAAATTTAACTTAATCAAGTTTACAAAAGACTTCAAAGTTAGAGAGTTACTCCTTGATTCTGGCCGGTTATAGTCCCCTAATTTGGGATGTGACATTTATATAAAGTTTGGATTACAAAAACTGTTTCTACTCGTGTCACGTGTTTTAAAAACTTTTTCTTCCATGTTTTTTCGAATCAAGTTATAAATTGGGCACATTACATGAATTAAACAATTTTACTTGTATAAATTCACATATTTATAAAAAAAATTGATAGATTATTTACAATATATATTATATAAATTTTAATTGTAGTATTTTACGTATATTTTTTTTATAAAAATATGAAAATTTTACACTTATAAATAATAATCAGAGTTACATATTTTTAATATAATTATAAGAAAATTTACTAAAATATCAAAAATATATTTTTAACTAAACATTATAAGTGATATACTGATATATATTTTTATAATATATTATATTAAATTTATAAATAAATTATGTTGGATTAATCCTGTATAACTATTACAAAGTATTTGGCTTTATTTTCTTTTGGGTCATATTAGCCAAAACTGAAAGGAAAAAAAAAAAACAAAAAAACAAAAGCAACAGTGCCGTACGTTACCCACCAAATCAGGAAAAGCTGGTTTAATGATTCTATCGGACTAACCGTGGCTCATGGTTTTGACACGAACCAAATTAGTGGTAGGGAGCGGATGCCAGGCTGGAGGGTGTCGCATAGGACTATAGGAGTGACAAGTTAACCGCAAAGAGCAGTACAACAATTTCAGATTTTCAGTAAAAGCATTACTAAAACTCTTTTAATCATGCGGCGATTTCAGATTTTCAGTAGTGAATTATTATGATATTTTTATAAATTTGATGTTTAAAGTGAATTATAAAGTATTTATTAATTATTAATTATATAATAAATATTAAAAAATATTTTAAATATTATTAATAAAAAATTATTTAATAACTCATTCACTCTTAATTTTGATACCTAAAATAAAAAATACCAGAGTGATATTTTTTTCAATAAAAGTATGATTATGATAATCTTTGAAGTATATAAATTTTTTTTTTCATGAGAATTGTAATATGTTTGTATTTGAGTTTGAAAATTTAAAATTATAGTTTGGATAAAAACAATAAAAAATAAGTTTTTGTTCAAATTATGATTTTGGAAATTTTAAATTCTAATTTAAACATGTTATTGACATTGACATAGTTTTTTTATAGTTATTTTTATATATTTTTAAATACAAGATTAATTTCTTTTAGGCTAAAAAATATTATGATAAAAAATTTATAATAATAAGAACTTTCAAATTTTAACTTCTTCTTAGAAGTTAAATATGTTTATCATTTCATCCAACTAATTCTTGATATAAATGGCACAGCTTTGATCTCCAATCCCCTCAAATAATTCTAGCTGTTTTTTTGTCTATTAGAAAGAAGAAAAAAAGAAAGAGAGCATCAGAATTCACAAGGTATGTATTATAATGCACCCCCACAGCTGTTATTTGCTGGAGCATCGTACATCTGTACTGCACCCTCAATTTGGAGTTGACATCACTGGCTATGTAGATGTCCACAAATATCTATTGGTTTGTCTGTACCATCTCGTCTACGACACAGACATAGCAAGTTAGCAACAGTAACACCACCTCTGATAGACCTTAAGGACGAGTGAGCGTGGAGAAGAAATATATTAGGTTAGATTTTATTTTAAATAGGTGTGATTTATTTTTAAAAAAATTTGATCTGAGTTTAATTTACTATTTATTATAAACTTTTTTTTATCTTAATTTTAGCTTGGTTTGATAACATAAAATTTTAGTTTGATTTAAAAATTTACATTATATAAATTTTTTTTAATAAGTCAATATGCTTAAATTTTATAAGTTTTAAATATACATAATATTATATAAAATTATTATATTATGTATAAAATAAATAAATTATATTAATATATAATTAATAAATTATATAAGTAATATAAAATTTTAATTATATCTTATTATAAAAATTAAATAAGTCAAATTGTTAGATTGAATAGACTTTTTTAAATGTCTAAGCTTGAGCCTATTTAATTAAATAAGTTTTTTGGAAAATCTAAGTTTGGCTTGTTTGATAAATAAGCTAAGCTAAAAATAAGCTAGGTCGTAAGTCCTTATTAAGTAATCTAACCTA
This sequence comes from Styphnolobium japonicum, assembly GCA_023212625.1. Lineage (NCBI taxonomy): Eukaryota > Viridiplantae > Streptophyta > Magnoliopsida > Fabales > Fabaceae > Styphnolobium > Styphnolobium japonicum. The sequence goes on from JALBWW010000005.1 coordinate 4,004,173, forward strand.
TTTCTACCCCTAATTATGACTATCATATTAGACCATGATGTTTTCTCCTGAAATTTTCATCTTTGGTGACTCACATTCACAGTCACATATGCTGATATTATGGGAAATTAATATAATATTTTAATGAGTATGATACGTAAAGTAAGTTATTAGTTATTTATTAATGATTACTTTAATAGCAAATATTTTAAATTTTATAAAATAAAAATAATTATTAATGAGTGTTTCACAATTTATTTTAAATATTAATATTCTACACAAAAAAAGAGATAAATATAATTTTTAATATTATGATATCCAGGATTTTTATTCTCTCTTTTACGAACTCGACCTTGGGTTCGGTGAATTATATTTAAGAAAATGATTATGTGGATTAGTTTGATGAACAATAGTTTTTAATTTGTTCATTTTAAAAATCAATTAATTATTTAATTTATCTTTACTTTTATACTAGATACATAATTAATTATATATAAATTATTAATTAAATTAATTAAATAATTAATTAACTTTTAAAACTAACTAAATAAAGACCACTTTTGACATTGACTTTATGGGTCATTTTTCCATTTCGTTTTAAATGTGCTTTATCATCATAGCTAAACGACGCTACATACAACTAGGCTCCTTAGATTCAGAGGGCCAGCTCGACGACGCTACATACAACTAGGCTCACTGTCAATTTTGTCAATTCAGAAAACAAAAACCAATTTTATAATCGCGCAGCTAAATTCTGATAAGAATTTGTTTTCAATCACACATTTTACAAAATAATTCTTTTGTTTTAAAAAATATAAAATAAAAATTATTTAACTTAAAATTTTTCTGAATTAAAGTTATGTGTATATAAAAATTTACTCAAATTCATGTAAATTTAATTTGATTTTAATTTTAATTATTTGAATTGATGATTTTTTCTTATTATTCTATCCATCTTATTTATTTAAATAAGGGTAATAAAATTACATTTTTAAAATAGAAATGAATACCATTAATATTTTTAATATAAAATTAATTTACAAATCATTTTAAATCTTTTTTTTATCATAAATTATACACATAATAATTAATTTTTAAATTAAATTAATTCAATTCAAATCAAATCAAATTAATTTTACATTTGAATGATTCTAATCAAGTTTTCCTTTGATTTTCTATCTCAACGTGTTTATTATTTAGAATCCTTAAAATATAAAATTAATTTAATTTATTTAAACTGATTTAATTTGATATGATTTAAAAGTTAAATATCATACTTAAAATTTATTATTAAAATTATTTTAATTAATTCCTAAATTAATTTATATATATAATGCATTAAAAAACATGTTTGGAATAAATTTTTTAGAAATTGATTAAATTTATAAATAAAATTATGAAATAAAGATTTGATTTTGACATCCATTATCATTATTTATATAAGATCATGAGTGATAAATAGTTGCATATATGGCATTATGCATTGGCATAACCACGTACTCTGCGTTTCGTGTTTTTTCTTTTTCTTTCAATGAGAAAGTACCTTGTACATAAGCACCATTTTTCGAACATATATAACGTAGCGGCATTTAAATGTAAAACATATCCTTTATGTACGTTAAATTAAATGGAGGTGTTAGTTGCATATTGTTTTGTTGTAACATCATTTTGATATTATTTTTTATACATAAATTAATAATTACGGAGGAGTTATTTATTTGCTGAATAATTCTGCATAAGTAATTTTTAGAGTAAATATTCAAATTAATTATCTAAATATACACAGGATATCAGCTTGATCCTTTAATTATTTTTTAATTAAAATATTCATTTAATATTAATTTTTATTTATTAAATTAGTCCTCTAAAATTACTTTTTATATTAAATTGGTCTCTTAAAAAGGACTAAATTGATTAAAAAAATACTTAAAGGACCAAATTGATGTTTCGTATATTTTTGGAGGACTAAATTGAATATTTATTATACTTTTTATATAATAACAACTTAAAAGTTTAGATTTAGTATTTTTTGTAAATTATTTCAATTTTTATTGATAATTTTTTTCCTATTCTAATGAAGTTCTATTATACGTAAGGGATAATATAAAATGAGGATGTAAATAATCAAACCTTTATTATATAACCACAACCTCTTAGTTAAAATTATAGATATATTGGTTGAATTATGCTCCACCGATGTTAATAACCTACAAATATTCCTACTTTAAGCTTAGTTTCATTTTTGGCTCGAACAAAGCTGATGCTAGATAGAAGTGTTTATGACGTGACGCAGCACAAAAATTCGATATTGGCATGAGGTGATTGGGTTGAGAATGGATTTTTTAAATTAGGATTGAGTTACTCTTTAGGCTATCCTGATTGGGTCTAATATTACGTAAATTATTATTTTTCAATTATTTTTTTTATATATTGTTGTGGTGTTTTTTTAAATATTAGTATTTGATTAAGTATTGTAACTTTATAATTTTAATTATTATATTATTAACTTATAATGTAATTGTCAATTATATTAAGTATTGACATGAGTAAAAAATAATAGATATTAATAAATTTATATAAATAAAAAAAAATAATCAAAATATTATATAAAAATATATTTTATGTATCTAAATCAAGTTGATGAAATCTCAATCCCAATTTTGACCCTACCCAAACTCTAATATAATTGAGTTCAAGCCACAAAAGTTTACCCAATTAAAATTTCAAATCAAAATCTAGATTAAGTTCAATCTTAGCATCCTTAATTTTAGAGAGTTGTTATAGTATCTTGATGAGTTAGTACTCATGATAAGTTGTTAATTATTTATTAACTATTAGTTTCATAATAAATACTTAAAAGTCTATTAAATATAAATAATAACTAATAAATATTTAATAATTTATTTTAAATATCAATATTTAAAAAAATAATATAAACATCAGAATAACCCTCTAATTTTAAGTTTTTTTTTTAAGTAGTTGGAGTTGGTAGTTTACCTTTATTATTCTGATAAAGCAGTCTAACGTTTCTGCCTACAGTATTGGGGCCCATTTTGCTTAAAAAGGAGCCGTGATCAGTTCGATATATTTTGCGCCACAATCACATCTGCCTACAGTACTTTTTTGTTTTTGTTTTCGGAAGAAGGTACATTTCTATTTTTATGACCAATGTTTTAACGTTTTTTCCGGTCACCGAAACAAGTTCTTAGTGTAAATTTTGTACACAAACAAATAGATAGATATTATTCCATTTTCAAACTAAAAGGAAAATATAGAATACCATAATCGGTATTTCATCTTGTCATGCTTTTTACTGTTCTCATTTAACGTTATTTGTTAAAGACTTTCTTTTCCTTTTTGCAATTCATATTACTCTATTTGCTGTTATTTTAACCCAAAAAAAAAAGCTCTTATTTTAACAAGAAAGAAAAAGCCTGTAGTTTGAATACTTTTTTTTAAATTAAGATATTCTCTTGTCAGTATGAATGTAAGAGATTAATTTTATAAAATAAGATGAAACTTGTAAAATGAAGATATTTTTTAATTATATTTTTTATATATATATTATTTTAAAAATTAAATTTAAGACAAAATATTTAAGATGATTAAACTCCTTTCACTTATACAATACAAATTTAATGTGGCTATGGCCTGACTACTATAATGGCAATTAATAGATTATTGGGTAAAATATATATTACCTTTTTATAGTATAAGTTTTTTTAATTTACTCTCTTAAAATATTTTTTTGTCACTAAACTTTCTTATAATATGTTTCACATTAAAAATGTTATTAGTAGTTAAGTTAAATATAAGTTAAAGTCTATTTGAAAATAATTACTTAAAAAATTTGTTTACTATTGAAAAATAGACAATTTTGATGGTCACGTTTTAACTTGACTAAGTGAGTGAGTATGTCGAGACTGTTGACATTGATTATGTTAAAATTACTTAGGATTGTTAGACTATTGACTCTTCTTCTGGACTAAGAAAATAGAGATTAAAACACATATGATGCTAAGAGTTCTCTAATTATTTTAAGAGATAAAATAAAATTTTTAATATGAACCAAATTATATGAGAGTTTAATAACCAAAAAAAAATTATAAGAGAGTAAGTTAAAAAAGACTTATTCTATAAAATAAAATGTATATTTTACCCTAAATTATTTTATGTTAATCGTATTTGGCTCCTTAAGTAACATTACTTTCCAAAAGTTTTATTTGAAGGGTATCTTTATTGGTTTTCACACAGAAATGGCAGTTATGGCGTAACCGTCGTCTTTTTTTGGTTTTGTTGTTGGGTGCTAAAATAAGTTAATTGTTATTTTTAAAAAAAAAATTGTTACGTTTTAATGGTAATAACTGTATGCAAAGTCCTATTAAAATATTATTTAATTTATAAAAAAAGCATGTTATCCAACTCATTTTTTTAAAAGATTACAAAGTATTCTTATATTTTTTAAATATGAAATTAATTTCTGTTTAGAAATCAATTTTACATTAACCATAATGTACTATCCAAACCAATTTTATGAGTTAACAACTTTACGCATAAGAGATAATAAATATGTCTTTTGATTCTAAAATTACAATTACTTACAATTTCTAAGAACATAATATCTATTTTAAAGGCAGTTAAAACTTGAAAAGAATTTCTTTATAAATTTATTTATTTTAAAGTTTATTCATTACTCAAAAAAGTGACACAAACCACGAGATATTTCTCTCATACATTTCCCTTTAAATAAATTTATGGCTCAGCCTATCAAAGGACAATCCTGAACTTGAAATAATAAGCTAACCAACTTGTGAATGTGATTCCACCTAATTTTAATGTCTTTTTAAAGAGAATAAATAAATGAAGCCAGGAATTAAAATCCGAACCACTTCAACAACAATGGGTTCTTATTGGGTTTTCGCGTGATAATACGGGCATTTTGAACCAAACAAATGTAGATACGTGTTAAAATTTAATGCAAACTTATAGGACCAAATCTCATTTAATAGGCAATTTCAACCCACAGATAAAGGTACATGGTAATATGTAATGCAGACTTAAACGACCAAATTAAAAATGACCAATAAAAATAATCTAGAATAGTGTCAAGAGTAGAGTAGTGTAGAGCATAGAGATTTGAGTTGAACCAACATGTATTCCTTTAAGTGCAAGGGATTCTGACATTATTTTCTCTTGGATTCAATTTTTAAAATTTTTAAAATAATGTATATGAAGAAAACACAATTAAAAAGAGTCTCATTTTTAACACTTAACAGTATTTCATAAAATTAGTTCTGATCAGAAAAATACTTAAGTAATAGATTAAAAAAAGAGAGATTTGAATAGAAGATATAGCAAAGCTAGAAACCCATGGTGACTTGGTGAGTGGGTGTGCCCCTTTTGTGAGGTGAAATTCTCTTCGAATTTTCAACTTCTTAGATTAACAGAGCTAGTGGCGTAGTAAGAACGTGGTAGTAAAGTATGAACGGAAGAGTTTTTTTTAAATAATTTAAGTTGTGTTTACTTGTATTAGAACATTCCAAACATCCTTCCTTTTAAAAGATCTAAATATTTAGAAGGCCTACAACATATTTTCGGGAAAATATTTAGGATATTTTACGCGGAGTAAATAGGGATATTATAGGGGCGAGAACACGGTGCTCTTCACCCCTGCTCGACCCCATCATGGGTCCCTGTCCCAATTCTCATCAAAGAAATGAGTATATATTTATTATATAGAATATTTAATTCTTTTTAAGTGGGCTGAAAATGAATTAACTTGACTAAAATTAGGTTTGATTCATGCTCAGCTTAATAAGAAATTGATTGAGTTCATTTTCTTAATTTAAACTCAATTTACTTTAAATTTATAAACTACTATAACTCAAAGAGTTAATATTAAACCTTGTATTAATTGAGACTCTTAAATTTAATGATTTAGATTCGAATTTATAATTTAATAAAATATATTTTTATATATATTTAGTTTTAAAAAAATTTAATTAGACCAAAAATTAAATTAAATGTTAATATATATTAAATTAAAGTATTATAATAATTATTTTAAAAATAATTATATATATATAGATGACTCACGAACTTATTAAGTTGTTAATATACTGAATGATAAACTAATTCGATTTATTACCAGTCACACTTTTAAGGAAGCTTCTTAGCAAATTGATTTCACGTGATGAATATCGACTCTAATATCACAATTTTCATAAAATGCGATGGATAAATGAAGGAAAGTAATTTGGTGTCTTGAGTTTTGGTGACTAATTGAAGTTTTGCCGTTTTGTCTTTAGTTGAAGATAGAAGTTGCCCTGATATCAAACCAATCCTTCTTGGCAAAGGAATCTGCAATCAAAGGCAGAACCTAGGGGGTGAGTAGGTGCCACAGCCCCCGAAGGCTAAAAATTTTCTTAAAGATCTTTTGAAATTTTGATTTTTTTTTAAACTTTTAACTGCCTCAAATTAATAAAATTATTATTTAGCCTCTCTAATAATGAATTTCTGACTTCACTCGTGTCTGCATTACATTATTATTATTATTATAAGATCAAAACAATAGTGCAAAATTAGGATAAAGCAAATATTTGATATAGAAGAAGGAGAGGTATTATGGGTGAGAAGCATGATAAAGAAGATAAAGAAAATAAAGATGGAGGCAGAAGAAAAAAAAATAGAGCTTGAGGGAAGACTGAGGAAGATGATTATGGTAAGGACTATAGACTTAAGGTAGAAATGGGTTAAGCGGCCTAACAGAGGTTTACGACCAAATTTATTTTTAGTCTACTTTGATTTAACTTATTTATCAAATAAATCAGATTTAAATTTTTGAAAATATTTATTTAATTAAATAGGTCAAGATTTAAACCTTTAAAAATGTTTATTTAGCCTAGCAGATCGACTATTTTATTTATTATAATAACATATAATTAAAATTTTATAATACTTATATAATTTGTTAGTTATATGTTAATACAATTTATTTATTTTATACACAATGCAATAATTTTGTTAAAGATTAAATATATTAGAAACCTATAAAGTTTAAGCTTATTAGTTTATTTGAAGACATTTATGCAATGTAAGCCTTTAAACAGACTTTTAGGTTAGACCAAAATTTTATGTTCTCACCAAAAAAGTCAAGCAAAACCTAGAAAAAGACTTATGATAATTAATAGACTAGGCTAAGGTTAAGATTTTGCAAAATAGGTCAAGCCTATCTATGTATCATATATAAATTTAGGCTCGTTGACTGTTGCACCACTACATCAACCATGTTGGTTTCTCTCAAATTGCTACATTAACTCTTTCTTAACGATTGCTACATTAGCTCTTTCTTAACAATTTCCTTTCGCCAACTTAGTGTATTTTTTTATGTTATTAGCTTCTAATTAAATCCCTTCATTTTCCTCCGGCCACATTACCAAATGCTAAGTGTGTTTCAGCTACATTAGGAAATTTAGAGTTTATTGCCTCATTGCCTTCTAATCTTCTCCAATTCACTCTGCCATAATTATTATTTTAGAAACCCACATTATTTTGTAAGAAATAAATAAGTAGAAACAAGAAAGCCATAAGTGACAAAATCCAGCTTCTACTATTCATACATATGACTTTCCTTTTTCTTCCTTACGCTTTGACATTCATTCTCACTGTCTTCTCTATTGTCATCACTGGTTGGCTTTCAGTTCCAATTCCACATATATGACCACCTACTCCTACAAGGCCTCTCCATGATGAAATTGAGCCGTTGTTGGAGCATCCCTATTTATGTGCTTAATCATTGGTTTTCGCTATGAAAGAGGTAATTCATTGGTTTGACAACAAAAATGTGGTAGAGGAATAAAACCACCACCACATCAGTGGCAGTGTAAACACACCTTAACAATTGTGAAATGGTCCATAGAGAAGAAAATGGTGTTTCGTTATAATGAATAACATTATTTTCAGGTTTGACATTCTTAAACCCTCCAACTTCTTAATTTATGCAAATAGCCATATATGCACATTTATGTAGGGAAAAAATGTAGCAATTAAGTATAAAGAGTGCTTTAAAATACTTTGGAACTTGATTGTGCTTAAATTACGCTGAATAAGACATATAAAAAAGAAATCTTTAAAATATACTAGTTAACTATGTAATTTTTTATTAGGAATGTTATTCCTCATCATAAATTCTAATATTTCAAGCATATATTTTATTTTATTTTACATGAATTTATAATAAAAATGTCTATACACCTTTTACTGTCTTCTTTGAAGGGAGCCGACGCAATGCGCAAGTATATATCTAATTAAACTTAACCTAATATTTCTATCCCAACTTGAGACCTTTATTCGGGGTATTTTAATAAATTACTATTTTCAGTTTTCCGCACGAATAGTGTATGATGTCCGCACCCATTCCGAAATGCCCATCTCCCGCCCATAGGCCATAGGTCCCGTTGTCATTGAGACGTTTGCCATATTTTGTTTGAGAGACTAACTATTCTCTACAAGGGTGGAGCATTCTAGTATGCACCTAAAGCACATGGGTGCATGTATACTTCATAAATTTTACCTTTAATAACCGGTTTTTAACATATTTTAAAAAGGTCCTTATGCTTTTTTTTTTATCTTTCATTCTAGTCCTTTTTTTATGAATGAACATGAAATTTTCGTTTTTTTTTTTCTTAATCCTGTCATGATTTTCTTTTAATTTATTTTTTATGAAAATTAAATTTATTTTTAAATTTTTCATTAAATATTTTTTCTTAAGTGAATGAAATTTTATTTTTGATTTCTTAATGAATGTCTTTTTTTATTTTTATTTTTAATACAATTATATTTCAATGAAAATTAAATTTATTTTTTTCTCCAGGTTTTTTATGTTTATATTTTTCCTTTGAGTTATTATTTTTTTAATTTCATGACAATTAATAGTTACTTGTTTACATTTTTAAATGTAAATGAAAATTTATTTTTATTTGTACTTTTTTATTAAATTACTCAGTTAATCCCCGTACTTTTTTGAAAAATTCAAATTAGTTCTTATAATTTAAATTTTATATATGGATCCCTACAGTTTCAATTTTTTTAACCAAGTCCCTAAATTTACCTATTATTGGAGTGTTATAGAGACTTAGTTAATTTTTTTTCTAAAACTATAAAGATTTATTTATAAAATTTAAACTATAAATACTAATTTAAATTTTTCAAAAAAGGATAGGACCAACTAAATAATTTAACTTACTTTTTTTGTCATGGTGGGATTAGGAATCCTGGCAATAATTTATTTTTATTTTTTTTATTTTTTAAATAATTTTTAGGGGAGTCCAACCACCTAATTGTCTGATTCTGAGGGAGGGTACTTGATCAATCAATTTGAGACACTTATGTTAGCTTTGTATTAGGCTTTATTAGATGTTTATTGTGCCCAATATTAGTGTTTTAGATGTGTTTAATGTTGTTGGGCTTCATTGGGCTTTAATGCAAATATTGAATAATTTTCGGATTTTGATGCATTTTGACATTTCTTCCTTGGTTACGCCATAACTTGGGACTCGGTGATCTATTTGAGGTGATCTTGGTGTCTTTGGAAAGCTAAGACAATGCTCTACAAGTTTCACGAAGAACTCAAGAGCTGGATCGGACTTATATGGGTCCAAAATATCCCAGAAATGCAGAGTGGGTTTGCTGTCAGGAAAATCTGGATAGTGTGCACATATTGGACTACATGTGAGCTATAGGCTTCCTCTTGGGCTGAAACTTGGCCATTGGAAAGACAAGATCCGTATCTCCAACTTCACTGAAAACCATTTAGTTAATAGATGTCGTTTTAGGCATGATAATAAAGCTACAAGTTGGTTTGAATTTGGACACACGTTCTACCAACCTAACATGAGGTAGGTTCAGTGTTTTTGGCATATCTGGAGTTCTAGATGTCCAAATGGCATGATTCAAATTGAAAAATTTCAAGGAGACAACTGGCTACAACTTTCATGAAGACCTCCAAGCCAAAATGCACCGTCTAGGTGATGAAAATGAAGCCAGAAGTTGGATAAGAGTCATTGACTAAAAGCCACCAACCATACACCAACCCACCTACCATGCACCAACCCACCAACCATGCATCAAGCTTCCATATTTGACAATTTTCATATTTTTATAGGTTGTATTCAGATTATGTACATGTACAAATAGGCTTCTAGGATTAGTATAAATAGAGACAATCTCTTTGTATTATGAGAATTCAATTTGAAGTAAGTTAGAATTCAATTTGAAGTAAGTTAGAATTCAATTTTGTAGTAAGTTTGAGTATTTGTTAGTTTTCTTTCTCTTCTTCTCCCTTCTCTTTAGAATTTCATTTTTGTTCTTTATTTTCTGAGTTCTTCCTTCCCATCCATGGAAGGCTAGGCTCTTATAATCAATCCAAGGGATTAACCGTCTTGATGTTTAATTTGGAGATCTTGTTTTGCTTGTTCATATTGCTTAATTGTTATTCAAGTTTCTCTTCTTCCTCTTTTGATTTCTATCTAGATTGAATTGCTTAATTTGATTTAGATGTTAATGTGATGATAGCTTTATTGTCATGTATTCAAGAGGATCACAAAGAATAAACAATTTATTAAATTTTTTTGATGAATTGTTTAGCTTGGTTAAATTCTTGATCTTAAGTTAATCTATGTTTGGATGGTGCTTACTTTATCTAACCTTGGTTAATTAAATCCTAGATGCTTATCTAGTAGAGGATTCTTGGATCATGTTGAGGCGTCTTGATGTGATCTAAGGCCAAGAACATGGTTAGCGATTAAGTGAATTCCTTGTGATCAATGATGGATTAAACTCAAGATCGGTAAATTTCCTTGGATTGGTTGTTTCTTTAGATTTGTTTTCAACTTTAAGTCTTGTATTTTTTGTTAATCAACAACAAAACCCCCCATTTTAATTATCTTGATCTGATTAAATCTTTGTTCTTTTTGGATTCTTGAGAGACGATTCGGTTCATGCTCTATACTACAAATTAGTTTGCGAACCGGTAATTTTTATTATTTGACGGGGTCTCGACAACCTCTTGTCAGTACTCACTCACTTTGGTAGTGAATTGAACGTGTAAACTTCAATCATGGGGTCTGATTGCTCAACCTTGGAAATCAGATATTCATTTTCGTTAAGGAACACCATGCGACCATGTTGATTAATTGCCAACCAGAGCAAGGTCTCGTGGGTGAAGCTAAAGATTAGGAAATTGGGATGAGAAACAGAATGATTGCAATGACGTTAATCTCAGCTGCAAACATGGATTTGGTGGTAGCGTTAGATGAGGAGGCATAATGTACAAGAGTTTTGGCGGGAGAGGAGAGGTGAAGGTGGCAACAAGGGAGTTAGTGGCAATTAAGGGGATAGTGGGGTTGATGAGTGATAGAAGCTCCAACTAGAAGTGATTCAATGTGCTACTTGTAGGAAATTTCTTGTCTTATGATCTTTATTCAATAAAGTAATAAATAACAGTGATAGCTTTTGAACTCTATCATTTTCTTGTTTCGCATTTGAACTCCATCGCATTTGATAGCTTCCATAGATAGAAGTTCTCTTCTCTGTATAACATCTGATGGATTTCAATTTATAAAAGTAAGTTTCATTGGCAAACACAACTCTCTTCTTCCATCAAGAAAGCTATAAAAAAAAGGCTAAAATGCAAATAACTTCCTTTAACTATGGGTCAAGTTTAAAAAACTCTCCCGTACTTTCAAACTTACTAACTCGATTCCCTAAACTAACAAAACAATGTATAATAATCATTTTGTTAACCTACCATTTAAATAATTAATGAAAAAGTAGTCATGTGTTAATTTTTTCCCACTAATCTCACCTTAAATCATTAATATTTATTCCTCAAATCATTTCTAGGTATCTTTTTTTGGCACTCATTAACCTCACACAACCGTTTGAGTGGTTAATGAAAATTTCAAACAGTTGTGTGAGGTTAATGAGTGCCTAAAAAAGAGGCTTAAAGATAATTTGAGAAATAAATATTAATGATTTAAGGTGATATTAGTGAAAAAAAATTAATATATGATTACTTTTTCATCAATTATTTAAATGGTAGATTAACATAAAAGTTATCATACACTGTTTTGTGAGTCGAGTTAGTGAATTTGAAAGCACGTAGAGGTTTTCTAAACTTGACCTATAGTTGGAGGAGGTTTCTTACATTTTAGCCAAGTTAATATATTAAAAATTTTAGAAAAAAAAATGGCATTAAAATATATAAAAATTTTCCAAAACTAATTTTGGCTCATCATTTTATTAAAATTTTAAAATAAAATTCCAATATTTAAGTATTTTAAAAAAATTCCAAAAGTTTTATTTAAAAAACATTTTTAGGGATTGACAATCCCGTTAAATAGTTTTTTAAAAATTTCAACAAATCCCCCTATGGTATTAAAATATTTTTAAAAAATGCATATGGTATTAAAATATTTTGCAAAAAAACATTCATACTTCACTTTGGCTGTTTTGCAATGGTGGCTGAAGAAAGGGGAGAAAATCTAGTGAGTACTTCATCATGTAGTGGAAATATAATAAAAGTAGAAGTAAAACAAGGAAAGAAATAAATTTAATAAGAGGGCATTTTTGCAAAACAATTTAAGCCTTTACTGTAAAGGAAATAAAATAAGGGCAACCAGTTTCCTGTATAGTTTTGAACTATTGGATGAATTGATAACTTTTATTATTCTTAATCAATGATTAATATTGAATGATGCATTGATGTGCCTATTCTCTTCATGTGCATATTAGACATTACTCTACAAGGATTGGAATTACTTTTTGAATCATTAGAATGTTACCTTTTTTTCTTTTTTGGCTATACTAAAAAGTTATCTTTTTAGTGAGTTCTAGATGGTTCTAAGAGTTTAAAAAAATTATAGAGCCCTAAATTCTTTTTGTGTTTTAAAATTTTTCAGGTAGTAAATTTTTAGCAAAAGAATTAACCCCTACAAGCATGTACTCACAATTAGAGTATTGTGATAAAAAAAATCATGTAAAAAATTAATTTTGTGTATGATTAATTTTTAAGAAAATTTATTATAAAAATAATAATTTATGTTTAGATATATTAATTCACAATCGATTTTATGATAATAAGTTTTGTTTTAATTGTATAAAAAAATCACTTTTATATATTAAATTAACAAAAGATGTATGAAATGATTGAAAAAGTTATTTGATTGAGGGTAAATATGTATTTATCTCTTAAAACTTTTGAAAAAACTGAAATCAAATAATTAAAAACTTAAAATAACAACTTTTTTTTAAAAAGATGTTTTTAGTTATAGAAAAATAATCTTAACTTATAATCAATTTTACACACTTTAAACAAATAAGATAGATTTTAAATAAAACAAATTTTTTATTGAAAAAAACTGTTTTGGGAAAGAATTAATATTTTTCAAATATGTTTTTAGTGCGTATTTGGATTAGCTGTGAAAAAAAATTATGTAAAAAATGGATTAGCTGTGTGTGTATAATTGATTTTCAATAAAATCATGAGAAATTTTTTTTTGCTTTGATATATTAATTCATAATCGATTTTATAACAAAGAGTTTTGTTTGGATTGTATAAAAAAATAGCTTTTATGTATTAAATTACAAAAATATATATGAAATGATTAAAAAAGTTATTTGATTGAGGGAAAATAGGTATTTATCTCTTAAAACTTTTGAAATAATTTGAAATCAAATAATTAAAATTTTAAAATAACAAATTTTTTTAAAAAATTGTTGTTAGTTATAAAAAAATAATATTAACTTATAATTAATTTTACACACTTTAAACAAACAAGATTGATTTTAGATAAAATATTTTTTAATTATGTTGATTGTGTTTGTTTAAACTTATTAAAAAATCATTTGTTTTAAAAAATCATTTTTATAGTTAAAATGAAAAGTTATTCTCATTAGTTTTGGAAAAAAATCGCTCGTGATAGAAGAAAGAGCAGCTATTATCATTTAAAAAAATGATTTTTATGATTGTAAACAAACACAAAATAGATTCTGCTTTTCTTAAAAATCTCTAAAAAATAATTTCTAAATTATTGAAGATCAAAATTAATTTTTTTTTTAATTTGTAACAAATAGACCCTTAAATCACCATAGAATTGTAAAGGGTAAACAAGAAAAAAAAAGAAAGAGAAAAGTGGAGAGAGGCAAATTAGAAAGATGAGACGGACAACTGCTCATTCCATAATTTTTTTTTAAAGTAGATATTACTAATTATGACATTTTTAACGTTACATAAATCATATTATAACTATACATATTTTTTAAAAATATTTTTACATATATTAATGTTGAAGAAAATACTTACCTAAGAAATTCTGTGATCTATAAGACTCGTCTTTGAAAGTTATTCATTTTTCTCATTTAATTGCCCACCAATTAAATAATCATTATTAAAAATTATAAATTTACCCCCCTAAAACTTATAATTGTGTTTGGGTCCTTGCAACATTTCTTTCTAATTCTATGGTAGAAAACGCAATCGCAAACGCTAAGCTAAGCTTGAAAAAAAAAAAGGGAGGCCTCTCTCTAATCTCTATCTCTGTCTCTGCTCCCGTCCGTGCTGCTTGAGCTTCTTTCACTATTACTCTATTAATTATTATTATTATTATTATTATTATTCCAGAGAAACATTGTTTAGAGTCACACAGAGAGAGGCAGTGGAGGTTAAGAGGGAAACAGAGGCAGAGGAAGAGTAGAAAGCGCGACGGTGCGCACCTTAGCAGTTAGCACCAGCCCTTTCCATGGATTCCTCTCCGTCGTCTTCTCTCTCCTCCGCTTTCTCTCTCCGCCAAATCGCTTCGCCCCCACGGCATCCTTTCTCTGATTGACACACATACCTACGCACGCAGGAGCGGGTAGAGAAAACTACCGATTGATTCCATATTCGTCTTACCCCTCCCTTCTCTTTCTCCACAACACCACTGGCTGACATAAAGGGAACCCTAGCGTTACTCTCTTCGATTCTCGCTAATCGTTTCGATTTCAAGTCCAAGAAGAAGAAGAAGAGGAGGAGGGGTTTTCGGGGCGTCAAAATGCTCTGGATTATGAGATTCTCGTGGTTTTTCTCTGCCGCAATGGTCATCATTGTTCTCTCCCCTTCCCTGCAATCCTTCCATCCGGCTGAAGCCATTCGTTCCAACCACCTCGACGCCTACCTCCGCCTACCGGTCCAGATTCCCTCCGCAGATAGTGACAACCGATTTTCGTTCCGAAAAGCCTCTGCATTCCGCAATGCGGACGAATGCGGTTCGAATCGAAGGGAAGTTTCGGTTTCGGTCTGCGACCCTTCCTTGGTACACGTAGCGATAACCCTCGACGTCGAATACCTGCGCGGTTCAATCGCCGCCGTCCACTCCATCTTGCAGCATTCCCAGTGCCCCGAAAGCATCTTCTTTCATTTCCTTGTGTCGGACACGAATCTGGAGTCACTAGTTCAATCCACGTTCCCTCAGTTGAAGTTCAAGGTGTATTACTTCGATCCAGAGATTGTGAGGAACCTGATCTCAACCTCCGTGAGGCAAGAGCTGGAACAGCCCTTAAACTACGCCAGGAATTACCTTGCGGATCTTCTCGAGAGCTGTGTTCGCAGAGTGATATACTTGGATTCTGATCTTGTTGTGGTCGATGACATTTCCAAACTGTGGAGTACGAACCTGCGTTCTCGGACCATCGGGGCTCCGGAATACTGCCACGCGAACTTCACAAAGTATTTCACGGCGGGGTTTTGGTCGGACAACCGGTTCTCCGCCACGTTTGCGCGGCGGAAGCCGTGCTACTTCAACACCGGAGTGATGGTGATAGATCTAGTGAGATGGAGGAAAGACGGGTACACGAAGCGGATAGAGAGGTGGATGGAAATCCAGAAGAGCGATCGGATCTACGAGCTGGGTTCGCTGCCACCGTTCTTGCTGGTTTTCGCGGGACACGTGGCGCCCATCGAGCACCGATGGAACCAGCACGGCTTGGGTGGCGATAACGTCCGTGGGAGCTGCCGGGACCTGCACGCCGGACCCGTTAGCCTCTTGCATTGGTCCGGCAGCGGCAAGCCGTGGCTCCGGCTCGACTCCAAACGGCCCTGCCCGCTCGACGCGCTGTGGGCGCCATACGACTTGTACGGACACACCCACTGAACTGAGTCATGGATGTACCGTGTTCTTCATAAACAGCCTGCAATGGTATTCGCCGGTAAATTCCCTCCAAGACTGTTTTTGTCACTTCCCTCTGTTCATTTAATTTTATTCTCATTTTGGTTATTTTTTTTTCTTGATTATTTTGTTCTCTCTTCTCTTCTATTCTCCTTACTGTGAACAGATCAGATATCTACTCATTTCTCATTAGTTTTTCATTAGTTTTTCCTCTGTATTCTATTCTATTATATCCTGTGGTTTCTGCTCTGAAAATAAAAGGGGAAAAAAAAAAGAACAGGTGGATCTTGTAATTTCTTCTTGTTTATATAAGTAAGGCATTTTATTAGTTTCCGGTGGCATTTAGGTTGAACATTGAAGATTGGACTAAGCTTAAGTCTCCTTTCTAAACAACATTTAAGAAAAAGCTGCACTCTTGAATTCAGTGGAAAGAGAAAAAATTTTTGTGCTTTTTAATAATAAACCACCCATTAAATTAAATTACTGCAAGTGTGATAACATAACATTATTTAATTTGATTTATTTGTTTTTTGGCTGGTGTCTGCCTGGGTTCTTGTTTGATTCTTGGGAGTTTCCTCTCACCATCCAAGCGGTAGAGACCGACCTACTGACTTAGTTAGTACCTTGGTGTGATTTTGAGGTTGGTGGTAGCCCATGTGCAAAATATGCATTTTATCATGCTCAAATTTATGTTGGGAAGAGGGAGGGGTTGTTGTTACTGCTACTTGCTAATATAAACAGAGAAGAGAAGCTGAACTGTTGTGCTTTGTATTTATTTATAGTTAATAACGTAATAAGCAGAAGGAGGAAGACACGTATATTGCTGGATAGCTTAGTTGTCCACGTCTACAATTGCTTTGCTTATGTTAAGTTTAAGATAGGGGGGGCTTCTTGCCGGCAGCAGTAGCCAAATCAGGCATGGAAACAATCCAATGAGTTTGTGGATTGCGTTGGCAGCTAAACTAAGTTCGCGGGCACTCTGAGGGAAGCAAGTGCTTCGGTGGCAGCAGCGGAACATTTGTGAGCTATCTTCCCCACTTTCCATTCCTTGAGTCTCACTCATTTTGTCCTTTGCACCGCACACATAGTTGGCGGTTGATTCTTTCCGTATTCCGTTCTCTCTTCCACCATCGGATTCATGCTTCATCAGTTTCTCCCACAATAAATTGAAGTCGTTTCGTATTCCCGAATCCTGACATTGTTGGATAATTTTATTTTACTTGAAAAATAAACACACAAAAAAAATGTGATGAAAGCATAGCTAGGAGGCTGAACAAATCAAGTTCAATTGTTAATATCGGTTGACAGGTCCTGATGTCATTGTTGCTTAATGAGGGGCTGCGGGGACCGATTCCTTTTGCCCTTGGTATTACACGTCGTCGGTTACTTGGAGTCTTCTACACAGAAAAGAAGAAGCCATTTGTGCAAAAAAAAAAATATGTCATTGGTTAGAATGAGTCTATCATTTGATTGCTTTTATCTTAAATTATAAAATCTAAAATATGTTTGTGAATAATGTATCAAAATTATGCATATGTGAACAACATCATTGGCTCTTGGCATTGCTAGCTGGTGATATATTATACTTGGATAAATAGATTAAATTACGGAAGAAAGGTCTCATGTCGGGTTTAAAATAATATATACTACTAACAAAGGATTAGGACGTGGCAATGGATGCTTGGGTCTACGCACATTGAATAGGCAAGTGGTGAAAGAACAATTTTTTGACACTGACATGTTTGTTACCACAATTATTATAATCACAAGTTAATGTAATTTTTTGATTTGATAATATATGTTTGGACGGTTCTAGAATATGGAGGTAGACACGGGAGGCCGACATGAGATGAGGCGAAAGACAGGGCAGCTAGCCGCATAGGCCAATCTGATCGTAGTAGTTTTTTTCCCTTGATTGATTATCTAGCTAATATCGGCTTGTTATTAGCTTACTCAATTTCATGGTTTTATTATTATTTTTTAATTTTATTTTCACTTCTTCTTGTCTCTTAGCACTTGCGATGGCTTGATCTGCATGAAACAAAAAAAATGAATCCTTAAAAAAATATTTGTTTGTCACCAAAATTTCAGAGGGTAAAGGTAGTTAATTCATGTGGATGGAATTGGAACCTGATTCTTTTTTTTTTCAATTTCAATATGCATATCTTTTCATGGATTTATTGTAAAACCAGTTAAAGGTAAATAAAGCAAGCCCATTGCGTGCAAATTGCCAAGATTTTTCACGGCTCTTTCTGGGTGCAGGGAGGTGCACGAGATTGAGCCCCATTACCAATCTTAATCAATTGGTCCCCAACTCCTTGTGGTGTATATGATATTGGTTCTCTTTCCCCATTGTTAAGAAGTCATATTATGGGATGATATTTAAATGGCAAATTTCGGTCCTTAAAGAGAAGGTTTTATTTTACGTAGTTGGCCAATTTCAAGTAGGTCCTTGTCTCAAGTTGGTGCCAAAGAAGGCTCAATCATCAATCATTACATGCTAAGCATAAAATTAACAAATAATGCTTTTTCAATTATCTTGGTAACCTGTCGGTGGAATCTTGTTCTTATGCGAGAAGGCTTACTTCAGAAATCCTATTTTGTAATCAGAATTTCTTACATTAACCATATAATTTCAGGCAAATTTATATGGAGCACCAAAATTACTTGTTATCAATTATAGGTAATGTATATGAATTTGGCAAATTTATGTTCATCTAAAAAAGGTTGAAAGAAATTCAATTCAATAATCATAATAATGATTGTTTAAACCATTTTCTTCACATTTTTTTTGGTAGATGCTGTAACCAATTTCTTGATGAAAATGTTTAAAATAACAAACCACTTAACTGCTAGCGTATGAGAATTTAAATCTTATTAAGGGAGTCGGTAAAATATTGGTGAATAAGGTGATCTTTTTCGTTTGTGAATAGTAATTAGCTTGTTAAAATTTGTTTGGCTACAGCCAGCATTCAGCAGTTGGGGAAGACTTTTGTTATAGTCAGCCAAGAATGGGCTATATTTATAGTTGCAGTAGTGACCTAGCGGTTGGTAACAAGCCGGAGCCTTCTTCTCTGAAAGAAGTTAGATTAGGGATGTTTGGTTCAAGGTTTGAAAAAATATTTTCAAGAATAGCATGTTTAGGAATGATATTTTCAAAAATGGTATTCTCAGGAATGATAATTAATACGTTTAGTTAACTAAAAACTTTTCCGGGAATGACTCAAACCGCTAGTGACAGTAGCTGATGTCGTCTGCAATTGTCAACCTTTGACTGTGGCAAGGGTGGCTGGATTCTGGTAACCAGGGCGATGAATTTTAGTGATCGGTGTGGTGGCTAAAGTCGTCGGTCATTGTCAGCCGCCGACGGCTTGTGATGGCTAGATTCCTATGACTATCACGGTGGCAGCAAGAGTGGTCGGATTTTGGTGATTGGAGCAATGGCATAAGTTGTCGGCAACCATCAATTGGAGGTGGTAACGGGAGTAGCCGGATTCCGGTGATTAGCCGTCGTGGACGGTGGCAGATGGTGGCCGATGACGGTCACTGACAATGCGTGGTGGTTGTTGGTTAATGCATGTCGATAGAAAGGTAAATATTTTGGACATTTCGTATGGCAAAAATATTCTTACCATGGGAATATTGCAAACCTATCTCCCCATGAGAATGAAAGTATGAAAATGTTGGTTAAAAATTATTCTCGAAAATTATTTTATAACAGGAATATTTTTTTAAAACTTGTATCATACATGAAAAGGATTCTAAAAAATGAAAAAACAATCTGAAACCAAATGTTACATATATATATATTATATATATATATTTATATATATAGTTTATATTACTTCCTTGTTGGAACCTAACATAATGGTTAAGATCCTCGAGGCAGTTCCAGATCTGGTTTCAGAGTTTGGGATGTTCACCGGTCATTATAACACGACACGAAGGAAAGGAACAAAATAGAGAAAAAGAGCAAGCACGCAAGTATCCAAAAAAGAGAAGAGGCCCTTGGAATCTTTACAGCTAGAAACCAGTGGGTGAGTTAATTTGGGGTGCAGGGGACCATAAACATTCCGTGGTCCGCGAACGCTGCTCCCTCTCTTTTCTCGCACGTTAAGACGACCTACATTTACAATGGTACAAGGCTCCCTCCCTAGACTAACCTCAATATCACAAGGCAGCTCATACCTCCCTCATTCACGTGGGACATACCTGTTTGTGTTGAAAATGCTTATGTCAACTCAAATGGATTTGGGGTGCCAAAGGACAGGACACCCAGACCCCCTCCATTGAAAACTGGAAAGTGGAAACACTGTTTGAATTTCCGGGGACATTAACTTCGATCGGTTTTATACTTTTATGACAAACATGAATACTTCTTTCAATGGTTGGCCAGAAGCAGTTAATGCAGGAAGTAAATGCAGCAGGCCTTTGCTCACCACTTTACTGCAATACTTGACTCCAACTCTTCCTAGTTGATCTCCATCTTAAAAATACTTGCGTGGAGGTTAACTAACTAGGCACAGTGCACACGCGCGGTTATGGCTTTGGTTAAAAATTTGATGAAATATAGTTCTTCCAAACACCTTATCAAAGTGGTGGATTTTTTTTTTCTTCTTGAATTTCCTCTGTCTTGTATGTTATATACGACACACAATTTGGGTTCACCAGTTCTTGTTTGCTATCTATTGATGTAACAGAGATACGATAGAAACATGGAGGTCAAAAGCAACAACAAATGAAGTTAAGGAACTTCCAGGCTGCTAGGCTAGCTGGATCGAGAGGGACAAACAACACATGCTTGTCTTTTGCCAGTCCCATCTCCATAACAAGAAGGTTGTCTCCTTCACGACCATGATAGGGGGGGGACCATCTCGGTAAAATCCATAGAGCTCCTAAAGGGGACTAATCACACTCGTGTGACCCTAATTAATTTCTCCTTAGACAATGATGAATGGATACAATCGTTAAGGGAAATGCTGGTTCCAGGACTACACAAATAAGAAAGGGAAATGCTATATATAAAGATATAATTCTTATATACCCAAAAAAAAAAGATATAATTCTTAATTTGTACTCTTAGATTTACGTAGTGTGTGAATTAATGTACTACGTAGATAGAGTAACCAGTAATCTAATAACGAAGACATGGTATACTCTTTTCGTGAGAAAATTGGTTGCTTGTACAAGTATAACATTACTTAATAACCTCACACATTGTCCTTGAGTGTGCCACTAGCTCATGGTGACACAATGTAGAATGTCTGCGGTACATAAGCTAAGTGAGACCTTATTGAAAGAGTCTAGCTGTATTGTGAATCGACACATATTAGACTCCCAGTTATTTATCCCTACAGGTTCAGGTATTTGAACCCTCTGAAGCGAATATGTTTGCAAACACCCGGAAACCGGGTATGCAAATAAATCTGAACCAAACATCATATACGTCATTCACTTGAGAACAATGCGAGACAAGAATTTGCTGCTCACATACAACTGTTCCCAGTAATTCCTGCATAACCCGAACAAATGCGAGACAAGCTTCGGTTGTTCCGTTCCCTCCTATTGTGCAATCACTGCTTATGATAACGGTGTTGACTTATGACAGTCAGAATGTGACCGTAGTACAACATGGAATTGGCTTTCCTTTATGATTTTCTCTCTGAATTCTGAAAAAGATGTTAAATATGCGAGTAGTAATGGCGATATCTGAGTACAACCTAACACACACTAACTGAGTAGAAGGCTCCATATTCTTCATTTGGTAGTTCATTGATGATTGGGTGGATTATTCCTTATGGCATGGAGTAGTTATCCGTGTTGGTCCTAGATAAAATTGTTAACCCAAGGTTTCTAAAGTGGTTAATTTCTCATGATGATCCCAAACATAATGTGGTTAATTGCACTTGATCAAAGCTAAAATGGAGTGTTGCAGATTTATCAAAGAAAACATGAACACTAAAGTTACAAAGAAAATATTACAAGATGTCTCAAGCCTACATGAGTTAGCTATCATGTCTGTATGAGTCAACTACTGTCAAATTGTGAAAAGACTCACATTGCTATCTGATGAGTCTTATTTAGTACTTATATTTCATATCTTTATCATATGATTTTGTGGGATTTTATCTCCTAATTGATGTTTATTTGTTATTTATTTTAGGAAAGTTGATCTTTGAACAAATCTACTGTAATTATGGTAATTTGTGCAAAGAATCTTCAAGGGATGAAAATAGGAGATTTAGTCAAAGGCTAATCAAGGAGACTCAATCAAAGACTATTCAAGGAAACAAGGAAACTTAATTAAAGACAAATCAGGGAAACTTTTGTCACAAATCTTTTGTAATAATTTGGGCATAACTTTCACTCCAGGTTCAAATGACATGATCTCTAGGATATGAGAGTTAAGAAAAAGATCTACGAATATTATGTTGACCACTATCACCGATTCTATCGTATTTGATGAGATATATCCAGAATTTCAAGTTAATGCCTTTTATGAAGAAAAGTGACAGCAACATTCAGTTGCTTTATGATTTTCTAAATCTTATAAAAGGACTTATTCTGCCATAGAAGAAAAGGGGCCTGAGGAGGCTTTGGGGGAGAGGGCTTCCAGCCCTAGGAGAGCCAAGGAGATCATCAAGGAGCTAGGATTCAAGATCTTCATATTCTTATTGTCTTGGATTCAATGGAGTTTACAATTTCCTATCTTTTGTTTTCCTATTTCTTGATGTTTTTCTAAACTCTTCCTAACTAGAGTGATGATGTAACTTGAATGGATGATTTATTTGGATTGATAATTCTTAATTTAAGTTTTCTTTCATGATTGAGTGTTCATCTCTATTCTTAATGCTTTTATGACTTGATCAACCATAAATTGAACTTATGGTCATGCATAGAATTGGGAAATTCATGTGTGATGTTGCTTCTTGAGATAAACACCATGATTAAGCAATAATCTAGGAATAGATATTGTTGATTGTGTGGTATTACTTGGGATTCTGTTCATTTATGCCTTGTTCTATTTGGAATTAGACTAAGGAATTAGTTAATTCTATATAATTGAAGAGAATTAATCTACCAAGGAATTGAGTTTTAATTAAATTAGATATCCCACCATCAATTCTTGAATTTGAATTTAAATTAAGAAAGAATCCAAATAATCGGAAAATCAAGTGAAATCGGATCTCTAGCATCTCACTCTTTGTTTGCTCAACCCCATTTAACATAGTTAAAATTTTAGTTTTTTTTTTTAATCATCTTCATTAATTTGCATCGTTTAAATAGTATCTAAATTAGTAATTTGGTACTTGACAACACAATTCCCTGTGGAGACGATAATTTACTCATCACTTTATTACTTGTGCGATTTGGTACACTTGCCAAATAGCTATCAAGTTTTTGATGCTGCTTCGGGGAATTGTGATTTTGTCAATATCATTTAGCTAATAGGATACTACTTTAAACATTGATTTTAGTTTTTGTTTTTAACCTTTTTGTTCTTGTTTTGTATTTTTAGGTGCCTTTGGTCATTGGTTGCAACAAGCTTGAAGTTGAGACAAAACTCTTGGTAAAATTGTTTCAGTTTCGAATTGTCGTAACATGAATTACAATAGATATGAGGCATGTTCTTTGTGTGGCAATCCTATGCATGTTTCCTATATGTGTCCATATAATACCTGACAGTTGTTTTTTTACGATTCATATCATGAGACATATAATCCTAATTGGCATAATCACTCTAATTTCTCATGGCATTCTCCTAGTAACATTGGTAGTGAATATTCTAAATATCAAAATCAATTCTACCAATCTACTTATGGCTACTATCAACCGCCTTATTTTCCTAATGAGGTTGCGGATCAAGATACCTAGAGGAGAATTTAAAAAAAGAAACAATGGATAAGGTAATGGCTAATTTAGATAAAATGGATATTCTATTAGATGAGATGAAAAATATGAATAGTCAACCTATCCTTGATTTTGATAAACAATATACAGTTACCACTAGATCTAATAGGAAACAAGAACAATATCAATCCATCTCCTTTAAGTCTAGTGAGGAAATTGATAATACTGTTATGCCATTGAAGAATAATGGACACTCAAATACGACTTCTGTTTTTAAAGAAGATTTTAGGGATAAATATCATTTAGATGAGGGTAATTCATTCCCACAGCATAATGTGTTCATCCCTGAAATTGAAATTGTAGAGCCTGAGATTAAAGATGATATGTCTAGGATCCCAATTCTTCATAGTTTAGTAAATTCAAATGACTTTGCACAATTTTGTTTTATTTTAGAGGAGTTTGTACATAAACTAACTTTTTTTTATTTTCTTTGTGCTAGTAGTTATTTAACTGTTTTTGTTAAATTTTTTTTAGAACTTGACTTTGTACAGGTTAGACTAATCCATGATACGTATGATTAAGTTGTGATTTTATTTTTTATTTTTTTATGTTTGTTGAGTCGGCTTTAGTGCCTTCCTGAGTTCGGAGCCTTTGTAGGGGGATGTAAATAGTGTCGGCCAAAAAAAAATTGTGTTTTATATTTTTAAATTGCCTATTTATTTTAATCATTGCTAGCAATTTCCCAAGCTTTAGTATTCCTTTGTGCTTCTACCGTTTTAATTGCTAAGAATTTCAGGTATGTGACTCTACCCCATTGCTCTTTATTTTTCCTATCTAGATATTTATTTTCATTCATTTGAATTAAGAATTATTTTTAAACATTTGGGACAATGATTAGTTTAAGTTTGGGGGTGATGGTCCTTTGTTTAAATTTCTAGAGTTTGTTATGCATATGCTTAAGATATAATGTTCTTGCTTTATTGATTTCTTAATCCAATGATGAAATCTAGTTATCAAGTTATCTTGACTCTTGGGAAAATATGGTAATTGTTTAAGTTTTGTTAAATTCTTTTGCTAAGTATTATTGTTAAGATGTGATTCCCATTAAAAAAAAAAGTAGACACTTGATCTCTTGCTTAGAGTTGCATGTGCATTTAGAAACAATTTATGTGATGTGAACTTTGCTTAAGTCTAGGATCCTAGAATTTGTTTGATTCTCTCTTGAGGCGAAATCCTAGGCTTGAACTTAGAACTTGGAGATGATTTAGGCATTGTTTGGATCGTTTGAGCCTTTCAAGCCTACCCTTTAAGACAAACATTCTTAGTCACCCTTTTTGAGCTTGTTTAATACATGAGCCTATTTTTCTTTCTTATGTGCTATGCAATTACCTACCTATAAATAGCCTAGACACACATATCATACCTTGATTTGTTTTGGACAATCCATTGAGGTGCATTAATTCTTTCATAGTGCATGAAGTTATTTAAATTGGATGTGAATTGATGGTGTCTTTAATGTTTTCAAGTGTTGAAATTTTGGTGTTCCATGATCCTAGTGCATGAAAATATTAAAGTTTAGGGATATTGGAAGCACTAAAAAAAAAAGACAAAAAAAGAAGCAAAAAAAAAAAAGAAGAAAAAAAGAGAAAAAAAAGAAAAATAAAAGAAGACAAAAAAGAATAGAAAAGCTTAAAAAAAAAAAAACTAGATGCTTCTTGATTGTGAGAAATAGGCACCTAGATAAGCATCCTTATTCATCATTATCGTGATTGCTCTTGTTTATTTAGTGCTTTAATGGATCTCTAAAACCTTTGTGTTTATCCATTCCTTTCTTTCATAGCCAATCACCCGAGCCTAACATTACAAGCTTTAAAAGACCTTTTGATCTAAGTTCTTTGGGATAGCCTACATTAGTGGAGAGAGAGATGAAAAGCAAACTTATGGGGTTTGAACATGGAGGCAGATTTGCATTCGCATAAATCAATCCAAATGGCATGTAACGATTTGTGATGGGATCTCGCACATACACACAATGGGAATTACTTGTTGCTTGTGATTGAATTGAAGCATGTTTTTTATGATATCCATGAATACCTTGAGTTGAGCTAATAAGATAGCTTTTGAGGAAACTTGTGGAAGTCTTGAAGCATGTTACATACTGTCTTAAGCATGTCTTTAATTTGATTATGTGTCCCTTGTTTTCCTTTTGCTTGAGGGCAAGCAAAGTTTAAGTTTGGGGGTATTTGATGAGTCTTATTTAGTACTTATATTTCATATCTTTATCATATGATTTTGTGGGATTTTATCTCCTAATTGATGTTTATTTGTTATTTATTTTAGGAAAGTTGATCTTTGAACAAATCTACTGTAATTATGGTAATTTGTGCAAAGAATCTTCAAGGGATGAAAATAGGAGATTTAGTCAAAGGCTAATCAAGGAGACTCAATCAAAGACTATTCAAGGAAACAAGGAAACTTAATTAAAGACAAATCAGGGAAACTTTTGCTGTCAAATCTTTTGTAATAATTTGGGCATAACTTTCACTCCAGAAGTTCAAATGACATGATCTCGGTGGATATGGAGAGTTAAGAAAAAGATCTACGAATATTATGTTGACCACTATCACTGATTCTATCGTATTTGATGAGATATATCCAAATTTCAAGTTAATGCCTTTTATGAAGAAAAAGTGGCGTAAGAACATTCATTGCTTTATGATTTTCTAAATCTTATAAAAGGACTTATTCGCCATGGCTAGTGGGCACGAGGCTTTGGGGGAGAGGGCTTCCAGCCCTAGGAGAGCCAAGGAGATCATCAAGGAGCAAGGATTCAAGATCTTCATAT
This sequence comes from Styphnolobium japonicum, assembly GCA_023212625.1. Classification (NCBI taxonomy): domain Eukaryota; kingdom Viridiplantae; phylum Streptophyta; class Magnoliopsida; order Fabales; family Fabaceae; genus Styphnolobium; species Styphnolobium japonicum. The sequence goes on from JALBWW010000005.1 coordinate 4,031,050, forward strand.
TCTTATTGTCTTGGATTCAATGGAGTTTACAATTTCCTATCTTTTGTTTTCCTATTTCTTGATGTTTTTCTAAACTCTTCCTAACTAGAGTGATGATGTAACTTGAATGGATGATTTATTTGGATTGATAATTCTTAATTTAAGTTTTCTTTCATGATTGAGTGTTCATCTCTATTCTTAATGCTTTTATGACTTGATCAACCATAAATTGAACTTATGGTCATGCATAGAATTGGGAAATTCATGTGTGATGTTGCTTCTTGAGATAAACACCATGATTAAGCAATAATCTAGGAATAGATATTGTTGATTGTGTGGTATTACTTGGGATTCTGTTCATTTATGCCTTGTTCTATTTGGAATTAGACTAAGGAATTAGTTAATTCTATATAATTGAAGAGAATTAATCTACCAAGGAATTGAGTTTTAATTAAATTAGATATCCCACCATCAATTCTTGAATTTGAATTTAAATTAAGAAAGAATCCAAATAATCGGAAAATCAAGTGAAATCGGATCTCTAGCATCTCACTCTTTGTTTGCTCAACCCCATTTAACATAGTTAAAATTTTAGTTTTTTTTTTTTAATCATCTTCATTAATTTGCATCGTTTAAATAGTATCTAAATTAGTAATTTGGTACTTGACAACACAATTCCCTGTGGAGACGATAATTTACTCATCACATGTGGAAGACCAAAAGATGAGCATGCTTATGATAGAGATAAGTTTGCTCATATTATATATCAACTTATGAAAAAAACACTAATGAGCCGACTCATGAACGAAGATGAGCCAACTCATTTCATGATTTTAGAATCCTCTGTTTCGTGATTCAAGCTTCCAAATGGGCTGTGAATGACTCCAAAATGATGATAGCCGTTAGAATATACCATGCTTTGGTCAATATAGTACAAGACATGCTTGGAAGAGTAATGAGTCATTTTACAAAAGTGAATGGAGGACATTACACGTCCAAGATAATGTCAAAATGTATTTATGCTAAAAGCAAAGCAGTACAACAACGTTTAAATTCCTTTGCCTATTTATACTCATCATTCTAGAGGATTATATATACAAGAAGAAGTGGAGAAGGGAAAAAGAGAAGAAAAACGAAATATCAAGAATCATTTGTAAATCTGTATTAAACTTATCTTTGTATATCCAATTCTCTAAGAGAGAGTTTTTAATTTGTTTTCTTGTAAAACCCATTGAGGGTGTGCTGTTTCATAACTTGAAGAGGCTATGATTGATCAAAACTACTCAATGCTCTTAAAGGATCAACCAAGTTCCTCCATCACTAAGAACGATCATTTGGGACAGCAGAAATCTCCCTCCGGGTGCAGACATTTCAACCGCAATACGACTATAGGGAAGCTAATTTGGTGGCAGATATTTTTCCATAGGAGCTGCAAGAATTAATCAGACATAAAACTTTGGATTGGCCTAATCTTTTGCAGAATAACTCACCAATGCGAGCATCCCGACTATTAAGCCAAATCACTTTCCAGTTTTGAAAATTAAATAACTAGTGTGCGTCCGTTTCATTGATAAAAAAAAAGGGGGGCATATATAAACACAGAAAACAGACATCCAAGTAAAAAAAAAAAAACAAGAGTTTGGTTACAAGGAGGTGAATTTGCTGAAAATGGGCCCTCTTTCTATAATTTGATAAAACATATATCATATACAAATTTTCTTGCGCTCAGTCTTAACACCTATAAAGGAAAACATTGTGACATCCATCAACATTTCGAGGGGGCGAACTCTTAAAGGATAAAATTGAATGAGATACGAATCTTCACAAATCCCAAACACTTCCAACAAACTATTTATAGGCATATATTTTTACGAAGCAATTGTCTACAGTGTTATTCCCCGCTGCCTCTCAATAAGGAGGCAAGGCCCTTCAGTAAAACAAATACCCAGATCTGAAGCGCATTATCATAGTACTGATGTTACTGTCAAAAAGAAAAAGAATGCCATTTGGTTCTCCACGGCCCTAGGAAAGTGAATTAGCATGACAACTAGCAGGTAAAGCGGACATTGACATCGAGAAATATGACTAAAAGAGTATCTCCTTGAGTATCAAGAGAACTAGCATGATAAAGCACATTATAACAAGCACTGTTGCACACATAACCATTCCTCCTTTTTTCTGCGTTCTCTCTGCCTGCAATTACATGTTTTAAGATGATGATTGTAACAGCTAACAAATTCCAAAAGAACGAGCAAAGTCTCTATGCAAGAAAGAGGAAAAAGAAAACAGAACCTTTTGTAACTGCTTAAAACCCTCCTCAACAGATGTAGCAACATTTTGAATGTTGTAGTCAATTCTATCCACAATTGTTCCCTGCAGGAATATCAGCTTCCTCAATCAACTTTCATTCTATAAATCCATCTTATACAAGGTCAGAGCATTAACCTGGTCTATCACAAGGACAGAGAGATCCTTCATGATCTGAGCAAGTTCGTTGACTGATTTAACGACCTACAGCACATTTCACATTGTCAGACAAGGTACAGAAAGAGATTTGTCTTCAAGCAATACACCGAGTGCCTTCAAATTGCCTGTTCAATCTCTCTTTCCCTTTCCTCTGAGAACTGCTCACTTTTCTTTAGCTTTGTTATTTGCTCTTCGCTGAAACCCTGGATCAATCACATCACAGGCAAAATGATCTTAATTAATCACTACCTCCCTCTGAAAGAACCTTCATGTCAGATACAGAGAAGTGATAAGCAAATCCTCATATTTTCATAAATTAATAAAGAAAAAATAAAGTGCTGAAAAAAATAATACAAGGGATTTAAGTGCCACAGAATACAGAGAGACATGTAACTTTAGGTGGCTGTTACTCAAAATTCTAGCAATAAGTCGTATAACAAAATCTGTATTTTAATCATAATTTCGTAACCAGACCTAAGTTAGTCATATATCAAGGATAAAAGTCAATTGCTACCAATATTTATATGAAAATGCTGTATTTTGGGGGTGCAACTGGAGGATTATAATGGGTCAAAAAAGGTCACTGCCTGGTTTGAAGTTTGAACAAAGTCTTGCGGTTTGAAGATTATAATTTTGTATTGAAGATCACTAGGAAACAAAAGAAATCATCAATAGTCACTTGATAAGGACAGAGGAATGCATAAACCTCTAGTTTCACCCTTTTAAGATTCCATAAAAAATAAGGCCCTGATAGAGCAATTAGTTACTGAAAGCAGCATACCACATCACTGAATCCATCATCCTGCAATCCATATTTGTTCCCATTCAAGTTCATCTCCAAGTCAATCCCATCATAACCCTGCACAATCACACCCAAATATACATTAGTGAAGCAATAATATGGTGTAGTTCAAAGCATAACAGATTTTTGGGCTGGGATAGTGGACATAAGTTTAATCATTTAAATACAAAAACCAAAAGAATTACAAATAGAATAAAACTCAAGCAGTGAGTTCTCAAAAATAAATTGATGAGTTAGTTAGCAAATAAGGAAACAGGATAAAAAAAGGGGAAAAAGAATATGCAATAATTTAGAATGAAAAGTTGGCTAAGCATATGAAGTTGAAACCTCTTTCTGCTGCTGCAAACGTTTCAAATATGTTGACTGCTTTCGCCGGAGATCCATTGACAGGTTCTGAAGGTCTGTAGCAAGGGAACGCTGTAAAATGTAGATAAAATGCGAGTCATACCAATTGCAAAAAGTTGCCAAGTATATAAGAAAAAAATTGCATCCTGTAAATTGCCTAAATCTTGAAGCAATTAGACAAGATAAAAGTACATTCTCGTCTATTTACAAGGCACCTTTTACCAAGGAACTATGTTCAAAAGATATACTGAAAACCAGTTCTGAATGAAAATAAAAAAGAACAACTGAAGCCATATGAAGAGAGGAAATAAATTCATGTAGAATAATATGTCAAAAAACAAGGAGAAACAAGAGAGGTCTGATAGGGCTTTTCAAGGATGGGAAAGGCCAAAGCTAAATTTCAACAGAAGACCAGCTAATAAGAGTTGAATTGAAATAGTGAATAAACTTTCTACAATAGTATATATAACATCTTTTGGAACAATCTCCAGACTAAGTGTAATCAGAACTTAAATTATCCCGTAACCTATATCTTTCTTTTTTGCCCCAAAACAAATAATTGTGCAAGAACCTATATCTACCGTAAGAACAATAAGAGTAAACCTCAACAGAAAAAAGGTCAAGTTTGAAAAAACAGTGTGGTGATATAGAATATTCTATAACGAAGTTACCTGCACATTTTTTCTGACATTAGAATCCTCGGAAGACCCACTAGCAGCGGAAAGTCTTTTTAGCCTCACTTCAGACTTTCTTAGGAGAGCTGTAATATCCCGGGTGAGAGTTTCAATCTGACGTTGATCTTCTTTGCCATCACCAAAGGAGGGCATTAAAGCCTTTGCATGAGCTTTGACCAGCTCAGACATTTTAATCCGAGCATTTTGTATATTTGTAGCTATTTCTTCAGAATCATCAACCCAAGATGGTGGCAAACCTACGGTAAATGCATCTCTAACCCACAAAGGCACAATATAGGATGATTAGACAGAGTATGAAGTTCGCATTTTGAAGGCATAACATTTGACAGTGTTTCAAACTTGGGCTAAAGTAACGACTTAAGACATAAGTCAGGCAGAACGACAAATGACCCCCATATACTCCATATCTGAAAGCATATCCGGTGATTGATGGGTTGATGAGGAATTCTTAAATCTACCCACAAGTCAAAAACTAAACTTGCACAACCACAAAAGGCCAGATTAAAGGGTACATTCTCCTCACTTCTCCAGCAGCCCCATTATTCTTTGTCACACTAATAACTTTCTCACTTTTCAAACTCCAAACCAAATCCATCAACTCAATAAAATAATTTCCTGTAAGAGATAGTATTACCCATCTGACATATCTTCTTTGTTAGATGAAGCAAATATCATGAAAACATCTTTATGGTTTCACTGGCACAAGGGCATGAGTTTAAATTCTTTCTCAGACTCCAGTCCACAATAGGAGGTCAAATCTCATAACTCATAACTAGCAAGAAATTTTCAGAAGTGATAACGGGTATTAAGTAACTATGGTTAAAAAAAAAGAAAGAAAGAAAGAAAAATCAAACCAAAGAAACTCTCCTAGTCTCCTTAGTCCTGATTATAAAATAATATAGAGATCAATTCCCAGATGTCGATTTCAAAAATCTGTCAAGATATTGAAAAATCTCATCTAGAAAAGAAAAAAGGTTTAGGCTTCAAGTTTGGTCTTCAGAAATGATAAACTAATTAATTGTACTCGAGGAAATATAATATAAAGGGGGAAATAATAGAAGAAAGAAAAAAGAGAGAAGAAAAACCTGGAGGGACCTGGTTCGTCGGTGCTTAGAGGGGCATAGGAAGAACGATTGGAATTGAGAAGGGAAGTGCTAGCCATTTCAATCACAGGACCTCCCGAAGCAGATGCTGAAGAATACAAAGGACCGCGTACGCTCTTCACGGCGTCTCTGTACTTCCTGTAATGTACAGTTCGATTCCTCGTCGCCATTGAATTGAAGCTTCGAAAAAGCAACAATTCTCTGGTTTGATTTGCTTAGGTTTCCAAACAATGGAACCACCAACGAAAACGAATAATCACTTATTACGACCCTCTGTACCCTTATTTATTTTTTAGTACTGTTCATAAGTTAAATTATTTAGTATTTATTATTTATTATTTATATTTAATAGATTTTAAATATTTATTATAAAATTAATAATTAATAAATAATTAAAATATCATACTCACTGTGATACAGAGTTATTCATCCGTGCAGTTGTTTACTTTGGACGAGTTTTAAAGATTTTTTATTTTTAAAGATGTTTATATAAAAGTAAAATTTATATATTTGAATTTTGAAGGTAATATTTGATAAAAGAAAATTAATGTTTGAACAAATTTTTTATATTTAATTTTAAAAAAAATTAAATAAAATTTAGTTACTGGATAGAAGAGCATAAAATATAATTTTCTTAAGAGTTACAACAAATTTTAAAAGGTTCATTCAAATAAATTAAAATATAACAAAAGTACATTTTTTTTTAAAATTATTTGTTTGTAAAACAAAAAAAATAAACTCCAAACGAGTACACAGTTGGAGGTTTTGGGTTTGGCAACCTTTTTCCTTTTCCCTTTTTTAAACGAAGTTTATTTTTTTGTGTATTTCCTTTCTATTTAAATTATTTCATTCTTCATTTAGTTATTTTCAAAATCTAATTGCTATTAAAAATAAAGTTTGTTGCTAAAGAAGAAAAAAGTTTGTTCTTTAGATTTTTTTCTACAATTAACGTGTTGCACATGCAAGAATCTCCAGTCATTGACTCATGTTGATATAAAAAGGAAAGTTTTAAAAGTTTGTTTAAATTAGTGCTCCCAACAAAATTGTTTACATGAAGTTTTCTAATAAATTTATATTTCTTAGGTTAAATTTAAGGAAGTATGAACATTTCAAAATAATTGTTTATACTAGTGTCGGACACGTGTTGTGTCAAATATCTCATGAACACTCGTAGGATACTCTTATTTTCTAACTACAATGTTTTATTTTTATTTTTCAAATTTTTATATTAAAACATGTAAAATATATTGTGTTGATAATGACTAATGCTAACTTGACACAAGTGGTGTCAAATACCCGTCAGACTCTCAAGACACTCTTAGTTTGTATACTACATTATTTTACTTTTATTTTTGAAATTTTACACTGAAACAAATGTGATATACAATATTTATAATAACTAATGGTAATTTTTGAAATATTGAGACCGTTTGGTTTACTTTTTATTTTTATTTTTAATTATATATGTTTTTATTATAATTATATAAATTTTACATTGTTTTAATTTTGTTTATCATTTTAAAAATTGTGTGAAGAAAATTGTAAAAATAATAAAATATTATTTCATCATTTTTTTTATAAAATTTTAAAAGTAAAAAACAAAATAAAAATAATATGACAGTTTTGTAATTATAATACAAATATATCTAACTGAAAATAAAAAAAAAAAAATCAAACATGCTTAATTTCTTTGTTTTAATTTTGTCTTTAAAATTTGTGTTAATGATGACTAAATAATAATGTTTATATTTTAATTACCAAAAAAATAATGTTTATTTTTTAAACATAAGTGCTTGTGTTAAGATTTTTTGTTTATATCTTAAATATATCTTGAAGATTTGTGTTCTTATGTTTATTTTATGTATTTTATTCTTACCTTGTCGTATTTAATAATTTTTAGAATTTGTGGTGTCTGATATTTTTAAAATTTTGTCGTGCCATGGTGTTATGTTGTATTTATGTCTCGTGTGATCTTGGTACTTCCTAAGTTAAATCACGTTAAATTTTGTGTATATATCTCTTTTTAACAGTTATATCTCTTTTGTGTAGAGATTGTCTTCCAACAAGGACCAGACTTCAGAGTAGAGGTATTTCTTGTCCTGCATCATGTGTGTTTTGTCCCAATGCTCTAGAAAACTGTTGGCATATTTTTGTCACATGTCCCAAAAGCATGGATGAATGGAAGCAGTGTGGTTTATGGCAAAAAATAGATCCTGTCATGCAGGTTTGTGAGTCCTTCAAGGAACTGTTTTTCAAGCTACATGATGTGTTGTCTTCGGACCAATTTCATTTATGGGTGATGGTGTTGTGGAGTAGCCGAAAGCGGTGCAACGAGATGCTATGGAATTCGAAGGTGGAGGACACTCAAGTTCTGCTTCACAGAGCAACTGCTGCTTTGGCTTATTGGAAGGTGGCTCGTGAGGTGCATGGCCATGTGATGCAACAACAACTGGCGGGTAGAGTTCAGGCCTGGATTCTGCCCCCAAGTGGTGCTGTCAAATGCAATGATGCTGTATTTTTTATTCAACAAGCTAAGACTGGATTTGGTGCTGTGGTAAAGGATGCAGATGGCGTTTTTCTGCAGGCAAAAGTTGCATATGTGCAAGCAAACCTGACTGTTAAAGAGGGTGAAGCAATGGCCATTTTGAAGGCTCTTACATGGATAGTCAATGAAGGTTTTCATGCGGCTATCTTAGAATCAGATAGTAAGTTGGCCGTGGATCAAATTAATAATTATGAGGAAGACATTACTGAGTGTGGGTTGATTATTAATCAAATTAGAGAAATGCTGATTATATATCCAGATATTTACATTCATTATGGAAGTAGAGAGTCCAATTTGGTTGCACATTCTTTAGCTAGAAGTTCTATCTCGTTTGATATTGAGCATATTCATAATGTAGCTCCTCATTGTATTCACCATCTTTTATTAATAGATCGTATCTGATTCTGTTGTGGTAAAAAAAACAGTTAATCATCTCTAATAAGAGATATTTTTAAGTAAACATTATATTATAAACATGTATAAGATTGTGTAGGTGATATCGTAAATACATATATTTTTAAAATTTATTATTACGTATATTAATTATTAAATAAAATGCCAATGTGATATGGATTTAATTTTGGTTCACTAATCATTATTAATATAAAATATTTTTATATTATTATTTAATTATATATTTTAAAATTATTAAAAAAATTTAATTACCATAATAATTACTTAAAAAATTTAATTTAATTTTATAATATATTAATATATAATTAAATAATAATATAATTTTTAATTATAATTACAATAAATTAAAATTAAATCCCATATCTACCGACATCGGACAAACGATGGGCTTTTAGTTTTGGGGGCCAAACTCCGGTTTTATTTTTTATTTTATTCTTTTAAAAAAAAATCGGTGAGCTCTCTATTGTGTGGTGCATGGTGGTTGAGTGCATGGCGTTTATGAAAATAAGGCGGGTGTTGGAGGGGTATGTGGTAAATGGCGTAATAACTAGAATTCGTGTTGGCTAAGGAATAAGGATCCACAGCCAGCCACGCATACGATCCGAAAGTCCTTGGCTCTTTCCTCCTCCCACTTTCTCTCTCTTGCTCAGTCGCTTCCTTGCCCTGCCCCTACCCTGTTTTCTAACTCTGATTTGAGTGATAGATACTAAATACTATATACACGACACCACCACAAAGATAACACTATACTAAAGCACTAGAGCAAAGGAGGAAACGAGTTTGTTCTTCAAATACCATCTTTCATTCTTCCCACTGCTGGCCTCCAAATCCTCTGACTTTTCTTCTTTGTGCGTCTCCAAGCTGTAAACCACTTAGTAGAATAACTCAATGGAAGACGATGCTTTCAGCTTTGGCCTCTCCACTGCTTCAAGAAGCTACCAATCGAGGCTCAAGTCCCACTTCGGTGATTCCTTAGTTTCATACATCATTTCAGTCTTCTTGTGGAATCATTTTCTGGGTTTTTTTATTTTTTTATTTTTGTGTGATTTGTTGAAGAAAAATGGGTTTTTTTTAATATATATTTATTTTATGTCTTGTCTTAGCTAAATGGTTTCACGTTTTTGTTTGGTTGTTGAAGCAGAGCTCTGTATCGATTTTGAGGATGTGGATGGGGATGAGGACTTAAAGACGGCTTATCCATGCCCTTTTTGCGCAGAGGATTTTGATCAGCTCGAGCTGTGCTGCCATATTGACTTGGAGCATCCAATAGAAGCCAAGTCTGGGGTATTTTTCTCCCACTTGAATTGGGGTCTAGTTGATATTAGCTTTGAGCTTTCATTGTGTGGCTATATTGTTAGCATTTGAATACTTTCTGTACCCTTAATTTGTTTTTATTACCAGTCCCTCTTTTTCTTTTGATGCTCTAGCTGTATTCTACCAATTGCAAGAAGATTCTATGAATGGTAGGAAATGAGTGTATATGATGGAAAAGGATGAGAGACAAGAAACAAAAATGAAAACCCAATCAGAGCAAATAACATTTTGTGTCTTAGTTTCCTTGCTACTATGGGGCTTGATTCGACGAATCATTCTCTACTGTTAAGAAATAATTTGTTGAATTGTACGATATCATAACTTTTATAACCCACCTTTGCCTTTGCTTTTTTTTTTTTTTTGCTGCCTGGCTATAATTTATCCAACTTGGGATATTTCAGAGATATCCGTATTTCAGTTCCATCAACGTGTGCCTTACATTTGTGCGAATATTAATACCTCATTGAGATTACCCGGAGGATCATTTTGCTGCTTGGCGACGAAAGTTCTTTTACAGTTATTAAATTCATAATTGATTTGTTGGCTTTTCTGTTCCCCTTAAAACAAGATGCCGTAAGGACCAAAACGTTTGTTTATCTTTGATCAGCAAATTTGCAAAGAAGCACGTGTTAATGATTGTGTTTGGGATTTAATGCATCTAACACATACTGTTTATGTTGAAGATAACAGATACCTTGTGAATAATCATGACCATAGCTATGATGCTTGTAACTTGAGTCAATTTCTTCCTTGTTATCAGTGCAGACACAAATTTCCTTGGACTCCACTAAACTAATTGAGACAATTTCTTTTCAAATTGTCCTCTGTACAATTGTGTGTCCTACAACTTCTGAAATATTCATAATTATTTTTATTTCTTGATTAATATTTTGTTTGTCCTAACTTATGATTGAACACTCATGTAGTTTTGTGCAGTGAAATGTTGTCATGATTTTCTTATTGGATTTTTCTATATTTTACTTGCATCTATGCCCAAGTCCTTTAAAAGGACACCGTTTCGAAATGATGTGGTTCCTGAGAAGATCTTAGCTTGTAGAGCCTGAAGTGGTTACTCTAATATGAATCTAATTTGCCATCTACCTGAGGCAGGTATAGAATGAGCTTCCATGTACAAGTTGATATACTAGAATGTTGACTGATTGTAAATACTATTAATGCATTTGTTAATTGTCTTCTCATTTGGAGTACTATCTATACTTGTTCAATTACACTCACTTTTGTCTATCTTTATATGTATTTGCAGATTTGTCCTGTTTGTGCCATGTGGGTGGGGATGAATATGGTTGAGCACATTACAGCAAAACATGGAAACATATTTAAGATATCCTTTTTGAGCTGGCTGTTAGAAATGCTTTTATATATTCAAAATAAATACTTATAATTCGTTGCCCTTTTGTCTCCTTTTTTCGAAATTCATTTGCTGTTTTTGCTTTTGATATCTTCCTTAGTCTTGCTCTTCTTTTTCCTTCGTTGAAGTGTGCTACTGATTCCTTTACTAAAGATTACAGTCAGCACAAATCAAGACGTCACAAACTTGAGTCCTACCCAACTCTTTCCCTTTGCAGAAAGGATCTACAGGGTGGACACTGGCAATCTTTTTCTGCTGGGTCGTCTCCTGTAATTTCTGCCTCCAAGACAGCACGTGATCCATTTCTATCATTTTTATACAGTGCAGCTGCTGCTGATGAACGTAAAAATGTACAGCCTGATTCTTCAAGTGAAGTAAGCATAGAAGAAATACACTCAGATCAGGCAGATGATAGTGTGTTAGAAAGGTATGATGCATTATCACTCTGTCAACTGTGTCATACCACATTCCTCATGTATTGTTAAACGTCAACTAAGAAACAATTTTTTTATCTCCATGCAAGTTGCTCGATCCATCATTGTTGCTTTTCTGGAAGGAAAAGTGGTTTTGTTAAGTGATTATTAGATGATTGATAATGGCAAAAAATTGACATTCTTGAGACCACCTATCACTTTGTGTAAGCAGTAATCTAGAAAAATTGGAAACAGGCACTTCATCTGAAATCACTAAAAGGTCCCTCTAATACAGTTAGATGTAATTGTTTCTAAAGATGTTTTAGAATTAATTAATGCAGTTAACTGTGTAGCTTTCACAGTAGTGATGATAATATTACTAATGAGGAAGGAATTTAAGCGTATTCTTTTTTTCTGGATCCTGAGCTCCATCTAGTATAGATCAGGCAATGAAGATTTGAGCCGAAGCAAACTTGGCTGTATATGCAAGTCCAAGTAAGAGAATTGGGGTTCCTGGGTTCTTTTTCCTTTCTTTCTTTCTTTAAATAAAGGGGGAAAAAGAAGAAACAAAAAGAGGGGATCTCAGCGTGACCTTCATTATCTTCCTGTTGATCTGTTCGTGTTTAATGTTAACATATTCTTTGTTAAGATATTTAATTTACACATCTACATTTGTCTTTCTATGATTGCAGAGATGTCCAGCCATCTTTATCTGACAAAGATCAAATAGAGAACGCCAGGCGTAGTGAATTTGTACAGGGACTTTTGATGTCTACTATCCTTGATCCTGACTTCTGATTGAGACAATTAAGGACATTGGTCGTTAGTTTCAAATTCACTGAAAGGAAAAAAATAGGAGAGAAATAGAAGTTAGTTTCAATCTTGAAAATGATTCATATGATCAATAGTTCTGTTGTATACTGTGTGATGCCTCTCGTATTGAGTCAGAGACCTAAGTGAAATGTATGTCTCAAGGCAAATGCAATTATTAGTTCAGAACAACTGCATACCCTCTTCTATACCCTCTGTCAAGATATCGTGCATGGTAAAATAGAATGTAGTTACTGTTTTACTTGTAATATGGGGCTACAAACTGAGAGTAGATGAGAAAAAGTAGTTTTGTTTAAGAATGGGATGTTCTGGTACTGGTAGCAGTAGCACCTATGACCCGCGAGATGCTGAGGTATTTTATTCATAATTTTAATTATCCTTACTTAATGAGAGAAAGGAATTTATCGCTAGAGAAATGGTATACTCGGTGAGGGGAAAAACCCGTTATAATTCGCAGTAAAATAGTGTTTCACTTGGCTAATGGACGTGAGGTTGCAGGTCTGAGTACAATGTAAATACGTATACATTCTGTCAGACCGTTGTTAAAACATAAACACTTTAACCGCGTTACCTTCAATTTTGGGCTATCTACAAAGCTTCGCTGTGGGTTTAGTTCGAAAGCTTGGAGGATTGCAGATATTGCTGCCCCTCCTAAAAAGGAATGGTACTTGAAAGTTAAAACACAGTTGATAGCATTGCAAACAATATCATCTTCCATGGAAAGATAGAAGAAAAAAGGTACATACTAAAATGAATGTTAGCATTGAGTAGCATTACAAGGGCCAATGTAATAAGCATATGAAACCAGAAAGTAAGATCTCAATAAGTTATTATTATGTTGGGAGTTTGGATATAGCCAAACATCTTGATGAACATTAGATGATGTTTCCTATCAAATGTGTAGATATTCGAGATACCAAAATGTTGTAGATGTGATGCAAAAATAATGACTTAACCATGCACAATCACCTTCCCAAAAAAAAAAAAAAACTCCCGCCATATAGTCAATCTTAAGCTGCCTGACCTATCATCATTAAGGCTTCTGGCATCCTTAATAAGAGCGAAAACGAACTGGAAAAAAGTAAAAGTAGATAATAGTAATAATTTTTTGTGCATAATTTAACTCAGAATGCATTGCCATTTTTCACACTCGTTTTCACTTCTACCAAGCATATTTATTAATATGTTGTACCGCTACCTTTCTTCATTGCATGGCAGCAATTCTGAAGGAGAAATTAGAATAGTAATGCAGTCTTTCGAAGCACCTTTTAGATAATAAAGTGTACTAGACTAATACAAAACGAAAATATCAACTAATTATCATATAAGAACTTAGATGATTCGCATATAACTCATTCTTATATTAATATCAATTCAATTTAGATATGCACACATGAAGATACATTTTACACGTGTTTTATGATTTAATAATAAATTAAGCCCTTAGGATTAGCATTAGGCTAGTGGTAAGAAATGATAGGTTCAAACATTCACACATCATATTCTCAAAAAAAAAAAAAAACATTCACACATCATTGTAAATAATAATAATAATAATAAATCCACAAGGGCACTTTTGTTCACTTTTCAGTGCAACAGGTTCCCTTACTCGCATGTAAATTGACAGCCCCACAGCTAAACACCATGCAAATACATATAGTATAGATATAGCTGGTACAACAGTCCCTCACTGCCAACTTCGTATTTCCATTATCCATTAAAAAGGAAAAGAAACTGTCGCAACAATCGCCTCAGAGGCGGCGCCAGCCAAAATTTGGCAACGGGCGAGGCATCGGAATTTTAAAATAAACCACACTTGCTCAAAGAGAAACTATATTGAAAATGAACCACTGTTTCCATAATTAAAAAAGCCATTGATAAATTAGAGCATTAGAGTTTCTAAGAAAAACCGTGTCCCAGATACGAAGTATGGGTGTATATTGGAAAATGACGAGAATACAGTCACTGGTTTATCCTTATACCCGAACTATAAAAGTTTGAGCTGCCCCAAACAAGGTAAAAACTGGGGCCTTATAATTTCAATGTACTCCTATAGCAGTTATTTCATGCCTTGCTCATAAAGCATACATATTCCTATTGCCTTCCAGCCGTTTCATGGACTTTGTAGACTTCAATATAGTCGGATCATCGACTAACTTTCTCTCAGTAAATCCCAACCAAAGCCAAGAGGTAACTCTTTCCATCCCCTGTAGTATACTGCAACTTCTACGGAGAAACCTAAAATAATTATAAGGAGAGGCTCAATTAAGGTGGTTAGTAAGAGGGTCTCATGCATGGCAGTTTTCATCACCTGCCATTCTAACACTAACAGGAACTTCTCTGAGGATATGGAAGAATATTTTGAATCATGTTCCCCATCATCTCCATTGAGAGCTATGGCTAACAAAGTACTGGTAATCAGGATGTTTAACCTGCAAACCCTGTAGCCAATCATCAGCAGCCTGCAATAGAGAGTTCGCTTGCTGCCATTCAGAGGCCCCATTAGGAGTAAAAATCGAACCTCTCAACTTATAAGAAGCAAGGGCAAAAACGGGGAGAGAAATATTTAAAGATCCATCAACACCATGGACCTTCCTGCCACTAGAAGCATGAAACTGTTGTTGATTTTTGCCTGTGACAATTAGAAAGACACAACATCAGGAACAATAAAGGGGAACTTCATTACTTGTGTATTTGTCATTGTCAGAATGAAAGAGATAGATATACTTCTAGAGTGAGTTGACAAGGAATGGAAGGTTAGGAAAGATGCATCCAAACTTCTTAGTGTCGAGCCAACGGGTATTCTATAAATTGGATACCTGGACCCAAGTTCAATTCATTATGAGGACAAAGAACAATTTAGGGATTAACTTAAATGACAACAACATAAGAACTTTTTGACACCTACCAAGCCACAGAAAACCAGCTAGAAGGCGATAGATCACAGCTCCTATACTTCTTTAGATCCGGAAACTCAGAAGCAAGAGCAGAAACCTGAGAGGAAAAAGAAGTCACTAGTGTCCAAATCAGAACCAAATACAGGAAAAATAAAAAAAAAGATCCAATAGGCAGATCTCAGAAGAGAGGACTTGCCTTATCATGAAAAGGAGGGCGAAAATGTGGCTGTTGTACTTCAAAGTATTCATATGCAAGCAGCCCAGTTGACTTGCAGACCTCAGTTTCATCAATAGAAGAACTCAATGTAGGTCGCTCTCTCAAAGTTAGTCTGCTCAATCTCTGAGAATTAATATTCATCAAGCTGCGTTGCATCCATGCTCCATCAGCACCACCTCTGGCTCGCTTTTCTGCTTCATAATCACTGCTGCCAGGACTACTTGTCTCCTTTGAAGACTCAGCATCGCTGTCCTCACTAAGCCTCCTGGTACAGTTTCATAACAACAATTTACATGTGAAATAATCGCACATCTTAAACATTGCAATGGCAGCATAATGATGTCTTGGTGTCAAAGAAAACAAAGGGAAATGAGGCCATGAACAAAAAATGTTGATGCAGAAGCAAAGTCAACGAGATAAATGAGCCAAAGATCAACTTATAAGGGAGGAAGGAATTTAAGCATTGATTAACCAATATTAAGAGAGAAAGAGGAAGGGCATGCAAAGCGAACTGACCTCTGCCTCTGTGGCTCAACATATAACTGAATTGCTGACAGGGATGGAACATAGTACTGTTTAATGGAGTCGCTTTCATTTACAATCAGCGGCACTTCTACTCCGTAAGCACTCCATTCTCTAAAAGATTCCCAGAGGTCCTCCAGGAAAAAGTAAGGATTCCCATTGAATTCGGGAGTCCTCCATCCCTTCATTCTAGGCTGTGCAATTCAAAGCCCACCAGTTAACAACATAAACAAGGAAATGATGAAAGCACCAAATATGCAAATAAGCCACAAAACAACCGTCGACATGACTCCTCTACAATATCCATAATTTTTAATTAAATAATCGTCACTCCACAAAACAATGTTAGCTTAAGTCCAAACAATAATTCTGGAGGGGGAAAACACTTTATTTCATTTTCTTCTATGGCATTTGCCATAGCAGCAAGGGTACGTAGGCCAACTAAAGCCCGGCAACAAAAACACCCCACATCATTTTCCTTTTACTTACTTTAAGAAGCTGAAAATGACTATTCAAGAAGTCTTATATCCTTCTGTTTCACTGCATTAAGGGTCCATACCATTCAATGGTATTCAACACTAAAGACTTGGCTGAATGCTTTGACTTTGACTATTAGAAGCTTATAGCCATATACTACATAAGAACTAGGATTCAAAAGGGTTTAATGATCGGGTTAATCATTATTGATGGAACCAACACATAGGAAGTAAGCCAAAGTATCTGGCTCCGTCCCTGAAAACTTCTGGCATTATGTTATATCACCAACAGAAGCCTGCAGCCAGTAGTTTGTTTCTCTACTTAAACCTTGCATTTAGAAGCAGGCAAAAGTCAATGTACTTTTTTTTTCTTTCAAAACAAGTACTACATATTATCAACAAAGTAACCTGAGGAACAAGGCAAAGAAGATGAACTCAAGCCAATTATTTCAAAATCTCAAGAACAACAAACAGAAGTGGAGGGAGTGAGTGACCCGTGAGTGGGTTAGAGTCTCTTCGCCAGAAAATAAAGAAAAATCCAAAATTTCCTACGTTTTTCATGATTTCAACACGAAAAAAACAGACCAAAAATTAAATTTACTACCTCAGATAATAACTGAGCAGGAACGAAAGGGGTGAGTGAGGCCAAGAGCCGATTCAGATTAGTAGTCAAATTAGCAGTCCTCGGTGGTGAAGACGAGCCAACCGAGTTGGGCCTCCACAATGCTGACTCGTCAGAGTCAGCAAGCGTATCCGGTTCGACCGAGTCGACTCGGATATCGGACTCCAACAGTCTCTGCTGCTGGTTTATCCGAACAGCCGGAGGGTTATAGAACCGGTCCGAACCGGGAGTCCTGGACAATGCAAAGCCACCTGAGTTCGACATTATCGTAATCAAAAGGAATTGCAGGATGAGAGACGGTATTGAGATCAAAGCAAAAATGAATTTTCAATTTGGTATTGAAAAATGAGGGGGCAGAGAGAGAGGGTTTAAGAGGGGTCTTGGGATCAATTCTGAAAGGGAAGAGAATGAAAAGCAATGGAAGCTGTGAGTGTGTTGTTGGTGTTGGGAAGTTTGGATTTGGGGATAGGAAGCAGAGTGTGTGTGTCTTATATAGTGAGTGAGTCGTGACTGGACTGGACTGGACTGGGGACGCGGGGAAGATGAGGAAAAGGACCAGTGCGGCAGTGCCAGTGAAGTGAGTGTTTTTTATGTTTTGGGGAAGAATTTTTTATACCCGTAACACCCGTGGGGACTTCTGAACTAAATTTTTAATCCCCCAAATGGCCTTACGCCTCAATTGACGCATGTGGCCTTGTTTGTACCTTCATCACTATAGGGTTTTGCTTCAATTCCATGCCAAAGGGCAAAATTAATACAACCTTCTAACTCTTTAAAAAACATATTAACAATCATTACTAAATTCATCAATCAAACATGGCATTGTTAATTAAGTTTAAATAAATTAATGTACATCTAATAGCTAATTTAATTATTACAATATCAAGTGATCTTAAAGTTCTAACAAAAATAATAATAACATGGAATCAATTTAATTTATTTGCTCATAATTTCTTCTTTGTCATCATCACTAGCAATCTAAACTCCATTTCCAACGGCTTTGTTTTTGACAGATTTATTATATCATTCTAATTTTAAATCACCTTATTATGTACATTAAAAGGCTATTATTACACTCATAAGGGTAGTTCAAATGATAAATAAATTTGAATTTAGTGGTTTAGGGGCTTTTATACTGTTAGGAATTCGAGTTCACGAGAAAGCACTTAAGGAGAGGGATAAACTTACATTTATAGACTTATAAGTCTTATATTCAATTTTTACTGCTAGCAATCTTTCTTGGTAAGTAATTTGTAAGTACTACTGTAAACCCTCGTTGATATCTGTGACATGGCGTAACTTTGAAATGAGATAGCATCCCTTCTCCCCAAACTTTTCTGTACAAAAGAAAAAAAAAAACTTACATTCAAAGTTAAACAAAAATGATAAAAGAAAAAAGTAATAACAATAGTTCAAGACTAAATTAATCCCCGTGACGAAATCAAGCAATGCTCAAAGTTTCCTCTATAACTCACTAGCATGCCCAATTTAAAATTTAAAATATAATTATTAATAAATAGACTTCAATAATTGTATGCTCTAACCATATAAAAGCAGGTAATGCCTTCAAGCTTCAAATTTACAATTGT
Source organism: Styphnolobium japonicum (assembly GCA_023212625.1). NCBI lineage: Eukaryota > Viridiplantae > Streptophyta > Magnoliopsida > Fabales > Fabaceae > Styphnolobium > Styphnolobium japonicum. Next base: position 4,049,649 of record JALBWW010000005.1, read on the forward strand.
ATACCCTCCACCTCCAACCTATTATTTCAAATCCATTTTGGTAATGTTTAATATTTAATTAAAGAAAAAATATTAATTTTGGTCTTCCAAATATACACATAATATTACATTGGTATTTCATTTATCAGAAACATCAAATTTCTCCTTCAATAATAATTAAATGACATCAATTTTTTCCTTTTAGAGACAAATTTGATGTTGTTATAAGGATCAATTTGATAGCGTGAAATTGACATTGAAAGATCAATTTGATATATTTATAAATAGATGACTAATCTGATGATACATATATCTTTAGAGGACCAAACTGAACATTTACTTTTTAATTAAATGTGTTAGAATGAAGAATAGGAATCAATAAAAAGAGAAGAAACAGAGAAAATTTGGCACAAATAAAACATTCTACCGAGATGATCATGGAATATGTGCATAATATAAGGAAGGCTAGGCTAAGGGATGTTATGAAGACTGGAAACTGAGTGGTCATTACAACGGACATCCACCAGATCTTACCACCAAATAGGTGAGTCAAGATAAACACGGATAGGACATCGGAAGGCAGTTTGACTGAGGTAAGATGTGATGGCATCCTCAGGAGGATAATGGAGTTTGGAACAAAGGCTTCATCCATCATATAGAGTTATTAATTCTCTTAATGTGGAGTTATGAGGTGTTTTACTTGGGTTGGAGCTTGCTTAGAAGGATAGTTTCATAAATGTGATTATAGAGATTGACTTTGTTACACTTATTCTACTCCTCAATACAAATACCCATAACGTCTAGGGTATGATACTCACCAATAAGGTAGTATGTTGTATCTTGCAATGGAAATATCAAATGAAATATGACGCAAAAAAAAAAAAAATTATTGTTCCTCCCCAACCCAATAGGCCAAAATCGGTCCATATCTTGCATAACTGTTCCCAGCGGCTAAGGGATCAACCTCATCAATATACTAACAAATCGGCCCTCATTAAATACATAATGCTCGTGAATGACTATGAGCCCCCCAACTCTTATATAAAGAAGGTGAACCCCATGGGTAAGGTATTTTATTTCTTCTTGTTACTCTAAGCATACTTTTGTCATATATCTTACTTAGGCGTCAAAGTACCTTTTGCAAGTACTCCCCTCTACATACCTTGGACATATCATCCCAGTAGAGGTACTTCTCATAATGATTAAGGCAGAACACCCACCATCCCATATTCCACTGCAATACTAGTTTCAATCATAACTAATCAGATACTTATTTATCGACAAAAACACATGATCAATGATTAAACATCTGAGTAAGATAAACATTTAACCTATTTCATAATGAACCTGACAACTTACAACAACAAGTCAAATCAAGATTTACTCCATTAATCGAAAAATTAATCATCCACATCATTCAACTTATTAGCAAGTAGTAATATGAGAGTTTTAGAGGTAACCTGTATTCAATTTGTTGGCCTTCCCATGATGGATCATTTGAAGCTTGTGATTTGGTCTTCCAACCATTCAAATTGAGCATTTATTGGTAGAGGCAAAGTTAGACCATTTTATATAAGTTTGAGAGAGCTAAGTTAAATAATTTTTATTTAAAAAATTTAAAATAAACTTTTAAAAAAATAGAATCACTCCTCAAACTATATAAGACGTCGTCCGATTATTGGCCTTTGATCAAAGGCATAAAGCCCATTGGAGCATGGTGTTTTTCATTGATCCTTCCCTAATCTTAAATGTTGACATGGAATAAGGACCTTGATTGAGGGTTAATAGCAATTAGGGGCGATGGTTGTTTGCGACGCTGAATTGAGATCATGGTCTGGCAAAGAAGGTGAAGCCATCAAATTGGAGCAAGTCGGAAGGATATGTTGAGGGAAATCGCCGAAAAATTGATTATGTTATGTCATGACTGTGTATGGTGAGATCCATTGAGGCAGGTGATATAAGAGATAAGCGAGTAGGGTTTTATATAGAAATTTATATAATTTCATAATTTTCATTTTAGGTAAAAAAATATATTGATTTATGCAAGGCATGGATATTCACAATGGGATCCACTGAGATTGAGATTACAAAATAAAAAAGAACCGAGTTAAGGATTTTAGTAATTTATGTTATGTCAAAAAATTTATTTTTGGTAAAAAAAATAATTTATGTTATAACATGACCGTGCACATTGAGATCCTTTGAGGTAAAAATAAATAAATAAATAAGAAAGTTGATGGTAACTTTTTTTAATGTAATTTCAAAAAAAAATTGGTAAAAAGAATTACTTGATGAAAAGAACTCAAATTTTTTGTGTCAAATATTCAGAACAAATTATTTTACAATAAAATATTTTAAAATAATCTCAAAAATACATTTTTTTTAAAATTTATTCAACGTACCTATGAAAGTTGAGAGGGATGCCTCCCTTTCCCTAAATATGGTGCTACTTATTACATTGATTACAATTTTTTTTACGCTATATAAGTATTCTTTGTAGTTAGTTTTCTTAGTTCATGGTATGAGTAAGATATTGTTGTCCTTGTATCATGGTTATTTCAAGCTCATTTTAAAATATAGTGAACTACTTTTTAATGGGATGCACAAACTAAATAAGAAGGCAAAAAAGGGAAAACATAAACTATTGTTGGAAAGGATTAAGTTGTCATTGAAAAAGATAAATGACCCCATTGTTGGAATTACCTGGATAAACTAAGAGGGACTCAAAATCATAGTTGAGGATGTGAGGGTGTTATGGTAAATTGAAGCAGATGGAAAAAAGTCTAAAATATGCAACCTCTTAAGCACTATAATGGCAAGGGGAATTGCTTCCCTTATTTGGGTTAAAGAAGCCAAATTCACATAATATCTAATGGGATGAACACCTATGCGTTATTAAATGAATGAATGGATTCTTGCTTCTTTTCCTTTGATAAGCATCACATCTTTCAATACAGAACAGGCATTACTCCATGCATGTTTTCTGAGAAACTTGTAACGGATGCTGCTGAGACATTCACAACTTGTCAAATATTGTTACGTATTAGGCCAAAAAAACGGAGTTACTTTTGAAAAGTTTGCTTATTTTCTTGCTCAGAATGTGTGAAAGTTTGAAAATTGAAATAAATGAAAACAACAGGCCAAAAAATGATATAATTAAATATTTTCATTTACTATATTAATTAATTATGAATGAGTTTTAATATTCTCACATAAGGTAGAAGAGTAAATTATACTATTTTATAACTTACAAGAATTACTACTTTTTCAAGTCTATGAAAGTTTGAAATTGGAATAAATGAAAATAAAATGTCAAAAGTAATAAAATTAAATATTTTCCTTTTTGAGTTTATAATAAGGTATTAGAGTAAATTACACATTTTTTAAGTTTTTTTTCTATATACAAAATTACTACTTTTTCAGTTTCAATTAAAGTTTGAAAATTGGAATACATGAAAACAAACGGCAAAAAATAATAATAAAATTAAATATTTTCCTTTTTCGAATATATATTTGTAATTTTGGATTTTTTGTCTTCAGACTTGGTTTGGAAACGGAAGCTGATTTTCAGTAAGTAAAAAGACAAAAAAAACAGTAGCTTCTAAAAATCAAGACACCAGAAAATCTGTGAAAACGCTCATATGTTCAAGTGGGGTTGTAAGCAAAACCATAGGTTCATCAACCAAGCACCCTTCTTACTCAAGTTATCTAGACACTGGTTAGGTTCACGCGAAACATGCAACAAATGTACATCCCAATTACAATTGAGTCTAATACATGGGATGAGAACAGTAAATAATAAAAGAGTTATCGGCATAAAAAAAAATATAAACAGCATCCATAGAATCAGATTCACAAACAAATTCCTTATGCTAACATCCCCTGCTGGTTGGAGATTGGTTAATAATTAATATATCATTGACCGAACAATGAAATGGCAAAATATTTGTTTTTCAATCAATAACATTATAAAAATAATTCGTATGTAATATCATAAAATTTATGAAAACATTTATAAAATGTTAAATAATAAGTTTGTCTCTTTTTAAAAATAATGACCGGTGGATTTAATTAGTTTTAACTAATCCAAATTGATTTGATCACAAATTTAATTATGAAACTCAACCATAATTAATTGGATAACCGATTCATGGTCAGACCAATTACTATTGATATTGATATATATATATATATATATATATATATATATAATGAGAGGAATAGTTTATTGTGAGAGTGAGAAGAGCAAATTTTGACCATTTGATTATCCATATATAGTCAAGATTAAAAACGTAAATTCATGTGACTTTTTTAAATGGTCATGTGACATTTAAGTAATCTCTAATATTGACCATACATAGATGATCCAATGATCAAGATTTACTCCTCTTACTATCACAATAAATCATTCCTCTTATTAGATATGCCATATATATATATATATATATATATATATATATATATATATATATATATGGTCAATATCAATTGATACCATTATAAGAGTTTTATTCTTATATCAATCTCTAATCATTGATGTTACTTTAATCTAATGGTTCAAAACTATCAAATTTAATGATGGGAGAAAATAGTTAAAGTTGAATTTAATAAAGACAGAAAATAATAGAATTGATTTAATGAAGAAAGATTATTTACATCTTAAGTTACTCATTAATTTATAATATTTATTAAATTATTTTAATATGCATACATTTTTAATTTTTAAAAATTGGTATTATTAAGTGTGAGATATGCCTTGGTGTGAGTAGACATATCTCATCTTTATTATTTTAATATCAATATTTCATTTGAATAAAGATTATCAAGCTTTTATTTTTAAATTTTCTACTGTTTTTATTTTTTCCATTCGATCTTTTAATTAAAAAACAAATTGAAATATTATGTCATTGTATTTCCGACCACTTGCATCTAGTGAATCATCATAAATCCTTAATTTTAATAATTAAATCCTTAAGTTATGAAAAAACTTACAATATATAATAATAATTATGAAATTACTAAATGAGATTTACGTTTAGAATACATATTCGACGCTAGATAAAATACAATATTTTACTAATTTTTTAAATTTTTAAAATCTAAAATACATATTTCATGTAAAAAAAATATAAAAAAATTCCTAATTAAGTTTGTTAAATTTTAAAATTTGAGTCAAGTGGACACATGACAGCTTTTAGTGGCGATTTTTACTGAAACCGTAGTTAAACGCTACTTATTTATTATTTTTGTTTTTATCAGATATCACGCCACGTGCTTCACTCTCTTTCTTCTTTTCCTCCTTTCCCATTCACCTATTTCTCTCTCTTCCCCCACCCTCACTCTCACATTATTTTCCAGAAATCAGAATACATCAAATCAAAGTGATAGACAACATCAGATTATGCTTAAAACACATATCATAGATCCAGCACTTAGAAACAACATCCATGTTCAGCACCAAGATCCCACATCCACATATACAAAAACATAACCCACATTTCTCATCTCTAATTCCTCTTAAACAAGTGCCAAGCTGGCAAGGAGCAATAAAACGAAACCCATGTGGAATATGAGAAACAAAACTAAAAAACGAGAAAAATGGTTACTTGGGATTTTGAGAAGGGCATAGAGGGGAACCGGATCACCTTCCTTGTAACGGTGATCTAATGCATAAGTTGGGAGGAACAGAGAGAAATGAGTGAAGGGGGAGGAGGAAAGGAAGAAAGATAGTGGAACACGTGGGTTGATATATGACAAAAGTAAAAATTATAAATAAATGACGTTTAACTGCCATATTAGTAAAAATCACGACTAAACGCCGTTACGTGAGCTGGTTATATAAGAAAAAATAAATTTATTACGTAATAAAAATTATTATATTTTAAAAAATATTTAGTTAATTATCTTGCTTTGTAAATTGTGAGATAAATTCTACTACAAGAAAAATGTTTATTTGCGGAAAATTATTTGTGGAAAATAACATTGCGACGGACACAGTAGCCACAAAAATATTTTGCCTCAAATTCCACTGCAAATTTTTTTTTTCAAAAAAATTACGGCAGATCAAATTTAAAATTTCGTCGCAACGCAAAACTATCAACGATAAAAAAAAAAGTCAATTTACAACGAATATTTGCGACAAACAGTAGCCACAAAAATATTCCACCGCAAATGATTTTTTTTTTTTGTGGCTATTCAGATTGAAAATTCCATCGCAAAAAGCCGCGACAATCATCAATCAGATAGGGGGAAAGCAATTTGTGGTGGAAAATTTCCCTGTAAGACTGTTTGTCCACTTTGCCATAAAAGTATTTGCGACGAGGGTTTTAGCAACGAGATTGAATCATTTGCGGTGAAGAATTCAGTTTTGCGATGAATTTTTTTTGCCACAAATAGACAATTTTCTTATAGTGTTCATGGTTACTAATTTTGTAAAATATGTTGGTCTAGCGAAATATAATTCCCTGTATTTAACATTGTTAATTTTTTTTTGGGTAAAACATTGTTAATTTTTTAATAAGCTTTCATTCAAACTATATTAAAAATGAACAAATATATGCTGAATATATTAGCATATAAAAAAAATATACCATTTAACAAAGTTTAAGATTATGCATACTAGAAAATATTGAAGGATTTATGAATAAAGAAATTAGAAATAGTAAAGAACACGAGATTATTACAATTCTCTTTTCCTTTTAGTAATTTAATGCAAAATCATAAAATATTTTTGATGGGTCATCCACAACCAAAATGGATGAGAATAAACATATCTCTTTGTATCATGATTCATGAGCAGTTTAACTCTAATTTATCATGGGCAACCTAAACATAAGATCCAAAATAACAATACACTAAAAGATTTGAGTATTATACGTCGATGTACTATAAATCACATAACAGCTCAATCATTAATGCTCCATAATAATATATATTTAATATCATTGATTAATCTTAATACATTTTAAATGATAATGATTTAAGTTAATCCACAAATAATTTTATAAGGGAGTTGTTAGGGCGCCTTTGTTTTAATAAGTACTAATACCAAAGTGAATTTTGAAGCATTTATTCATTGTTAATTTTACAATAGATGTTTGAAAGTTTATTAAGTATAATTAAAAATTAATAAATGTTTCACAACTCCTTTAAGTACTTAAGAAAAAAAATATAAATACTAGAGTAATCTCAATCTAACTATATATATAGGTTTCTTTGGTACTTTTTTTTTGTGAGCGTACGAATACTCATTCATAATTAATGATTAATATTTGACCATATGTTCTACTTAGTTAAAATATAATTATTTTATTTATATTTTAATATTTATATTTCACTAAATAAGATACATGACTAAATATTAACCACTAATTAATAGGAGTATTAGTACCCTTATAAAAATAAAAAATACCTAAGGAATTTATATATATGAGTATACATCCACTTACTTTAAGCGTAAATCTTGATACATTTATACTATTTAATAATTTATTATAAACAGTGAATTTTATCGATCAAGTCGTTAAATTAAAAATTCTCATATGATAGATCAAATTTATAAAATTTTATATAATTTTAAATTTATTTAATACTTTATCACATTATATTATTTTAATATATAATATAATTTTAAAATATAAATAAAATATCTATTTATATATTAAATACTTATAAACATCTAAATTATTAAAAAATTAATATATATAATATTACATAATTTAATGATTAAATTAACTAAATTTTCATTTTACAAAAGTTAAATAAAAATAAAAGTATATAAGTATCCCCACCCATATTTTAATGATATCATCTAATCATTTATATTATCATAAAAATTTATCTTTTAAATAGTTTATCATAGTCAAACCTTCACGTAACATCACAAAATTAGAGAGTATAAAAAAAATTAAAAATTAGGATGGATCACGATCAATATTAAATCTACAATTAAAACGGCGGGACCCATCCCAATGCGGCGAATAGTGGGGGTGGAGAGCTGATGATGATAGGTCATTACCATTGGCCTCTTTTATGGTTTGAAGTTTTGAACAAACCACAAACCAAACCCGATTAAGCAAAGCCTCTCTCTCAAGTGGTCGCGCTTTGACTCGTCTCGCAGCAACGCCACAAGAAGATGACCCTCCCCTCCCCTCCCATCCCCTCCCACCCACATCGCTTCCATCTCATGGAACCCTAATCTGATCTCCTTCCCTGAAAGCAGCAAAACCACAATTTGAAAGACATTAGTTTTAGTTTCGTCTCGATCGCTCTCCCACTCTGCCTCAGGCCATGCGACCCTGGTTCTCCGCCATCGCCCTCTCCCTCTCCAGAGAGGACTCCTTTGCTTTCGCTACAGAACCCGTTTCTTTTCAGGATACTGCTCTAGAATTCAACAACCATGTCCGGCGAAACCCGTGCCCCTAATCCCTACCCCAAGGGTCTCCTTTGCAATGCTGGGGCTGGTGCTGCCGCCGGTATAATCTCTCTCTCCTTTTTTTTTGGTCTAGTTTTTGATTTTCTACAACCTTTGTTTCCGCTTTCCATAGGATTGATTGTAAGAAATATATATTCGATGTTTGATTCTTATTTTTATTTTATTTTTAAAATTGATGCAGGAGTTATTGCTGCTACATTTGTGTGTCCTTTAGATGTCATCAAAACTAGGCTTCAGGTTCATGGTGCACCGCAGCTCGCTAATGGAAGTATTAAAGGTATACGCTGACCTGTGCTTCTTATATTTTTATATAATTAGTGAAGTTTTTTTTTTTTAATTTATTGAATAAACAAGACAACGAATACGTGCCCTGTAGGTCATACAATATACTTTTTGTTTACTCTTTTACTTTTAGAGTTTGAGTCATCGTTCTCGGATTTGTTAATATAATAAGGACACCAAACATTATAAAAACTTGTTAGTAGGACAACTACAACTGAATACTGCATTTTTTAAGGACTTTATGGAACCAGCTTGGGTGTTTTTGTCATCAGGCAGTCTAATAGTTGGTAGTTTGGAACAAATATTTCTCAAGGAGGGATTACGTGGCATGTACCGTGGGCTGGCCCCGACTGTGCTGGCTTTACTTCCAAACTGGGCGGTGAGTCTAGTTCTTCCTTATTTTCTTGATGAACTATTCTTCTAACTCTTGACAAATTTATTAACTTCCTGTCCAATATATATATATCCTTCTCGTTTCTAGCCTCAAATTGGCAATGAAATATATCTATAATACCTCAGTTGGGTTGAAGGTGATATATGCAAAACTATCTTCTTAACGATATTTGTGAAAACCATGTGTTGATGCTGTCTCTGAAATGTCTAGGTATTAGTTCGTTTATGAGCAACTTTAATACTTCCCTGGAAATACACTGACTGGAGGAGAAGAGTGCCGCATCCTTAATGATGGCATTATATTTAGGGTTATCCCTTTTATATGAAGTTATGTATGAGCATCAATCCAACCAACCTCCATTTTATGGCTGCTTCATTGTGATTAAGCTACTTCACTGGACTAAACTAAGAGGATGAGAAATAGAACTCTTCCCTCTTTCTCCGTGTATGTTTATGTGTCAAAAGTAGAATTTTATTAGAGAAGGAAGAGAAGGCACAATAATAAAAAACAATAAATTCTCCAATTAAGTCTTAAAATAAGGAAAAACCAAATTAAAAAACTTATATAAAGTTCCATAGGTTCTTGCAGTGTTGTTCTCCTATTAAAATATAACATGTGTATTATTTTTTTACACATTAGTACTAAAAGAGAGGATGATGTGGCATTAAAGCGTAAAAAATAATATACTTGTTATATTTTAATGGGGGAACAACACCATAAGCACTTATAGAACTTTATCTAAGTTTTGTCCAAAACAAAAATGAAGACAAGTGGAGTGCATCAAAACAATAAAGCCCTTGAATATCTTCCTCTATCATTCAAAGAATTTCCTCAGCAAGCTTCATTATTTGAACACTTTATGGATGCCAATAATCACATTGTAGAGGTGATACAATGGAATATAATGTTGCGTAAAAAATATTGCATTTCTATCCAGCAAAACATGTCGTATCATTACAAGTGTGGCTCACTCCACAACAACGTACCCTCCATCACTCCTAAACCTCTGAAGTGATGGACAAAGCTTCTTGATTTGGATTATTAGGGTCTAAAAGGTGACAATATTTCCAAACTGGGTCAGAACATCCAGCCCTACTCTTAACTTTTAGTAGCAGTAGCGCTAGAAGTACTCATTTAGGAACCTAAATTATAAGCACAGGTGTCAAGTGGGCTATTCTCCACAATTTTCAGGAGAAAAACAGAGCAACTCAGTCTCAAACAAGATGAAACAAAGCAAGCCACAGAGAAGAAACTAAGATTTTAATAATCTGCCACCAGCTGCAGCAGTTGCAAGCAAGAGCTGCCACTGGTCTGTTGAAAAATGCCATAGAAACAAGAAAAGAGAGAGAGGCAGCGTTGAAAATGTGGCTGAACCTGACAGAGAAGTTACAGCCTGCCAGTAAACTCACCTTGCAGAAAATGTCATAAACCCGCCGGAAATGTCAGACTGTCGAAAAACTCAGACATTTTGCTGGAAAATGTGACAAACCCGCTGCAAATGACAAGAACTCACTGGAAAACTCATAGATCTTGCTGCCCTTCTGTTTTTTTTTTTCCTTCTATGGGTTTGCACTAAATTTTGATTGGCTCCTTAAAAGAAGGCCGTGCCTTCATCTTGCGCACATTGTATGTGCAAGCAATAGATGTCCAAGATGAAGGGGGCAACACAAGAGGGCTTCATTGCCCTGCACAATGAGCAATTGTGTGCAATTAATAACTATAATTAATACAAGGTTTGTGAGTTTTGATAGAGAAGAGGATGTAAGTTTTTGTGTGATTGGAGAATATTTTGCCGCCCTTCTGTTTTTTTTTTCTTTTTCTTTTTCTTCTATGGGTTTGCACTAAATTTTGATTGGCTCCTTAAAAGAAGGCTGTGCCTTCATCTTGCGCACATTGTATGTGCAAGCAATAGATGTCCAAGATGAAGGGGGCAACACGAGGGCTTCATTGCCCTGCACAATGAGCAATTGTGTGCAATTAATAACTATAATTGATACAAGGTTTGTGAGTTTTGATAGAGAAGAGGATGTAAGTTTTTGTGTGATTGGAGAATATTTTGGAGGCTCAAGGCTAACTTTTATATGTATCTCAAGATTCCAATCACGGTTATTTTAGAATGCTAGTGGTAAGATAATATTTGACACAGGAGCATGAGTCCTGTGGCTGAGATTGAGACATGAAACTCCCATTTAAAGTAGAGGCTCCCTCCTCTTAACAGCTTGCCAAATCAATTTAGCAGAATATTGGATAATTTATTTTATTGGCCTCTACAAATCTCTATGTCACTGGCGTTCAGTCTGTCTACACTCTTTTTAAAGAAGAATACTGTTCTATTCTATTAGTATTTGTTAGGAACCTAGTTTTACTGATAGGAAAATGGAGACTAGCTCCTTTCTTGGTGCTCCCTCCTTCAGTCACTGGTGGCTCTGTTAGAGGCCCAACAGCTAAGGGATGTGTTTGAAGGACTTGTGTAGCCTCTGTTCCCTACCCTGGCCGTGCGTGAGAGTTCCCCAATTTCTGAAAATCACCCGGCCCAACTATCTTGGTTGTCAAATTGGGCTGGTTTGGGTCGAAGAGGTGTGTGCTCGTTCACCTGGCCCAAATCCATGCCCCTTTTCTCTGAGTCGTTCTCCATCCCCTTCTCTGAATCTTCCATCTTCTCTGCCAATAGTCCCTTCTTTCTCTCTCTCTCTCTCTCTCTCTCTCTCTATTCCTCTCTGTTCTCCTTCCTCAGCTGAAATTGCTGCAAAAACACCTCACGAAAGGTGTCTCATAAGAACTTCGTGGTTCTGAATCCCCACCCATAGAGCCAATCTAGAGCCCTTCCTTCCAAGCCAAAGGTTGCTATAGACAGCTTCTCAAATTCTGGAATTTGGTTGATCAACATTATCTCTCAACCTTGTAAATCCAGTCATACGGATACTCCGGTGAAGTAAGGGATCTCCATCTCATCTTTTTTTTTTCCCTTCTGTGTGGAACAACCAGGGCTCCCTAGATCAGGAGCTCTGATAGCAATTTGTTAGAACCTAGTTTTACTGATCGAAAAATGGAGACTAGCTCCTTACAACAGAGAATGACTCTCTGGAATTTAACATACAGAAACAGAAAAATAAGAAAAGAAAGAGATCAGAGACTGCTAAGCCTCTAGAACCCCAGCCACTTCGAGGAAGCCACCCTCCCAGTTCCACACCTTTCACTCAATTCCTCCTTGCTCCTTCTAGCCCTCCCCCTTCCCCTTTATCTCACGTTTCCCTTCCATTGTGGAGATACTAGAATCTTCCTCTTCTCCAATCATAGTGTGCCAGCTGTCCTGGTTGTTATTCACATCCACCTCTCCTCTAACTGACTTCTCTTTTGGCCTTTTCTCTTCTGTTAATACAGTTCCTCCTTTTCTCCCTTTGTTTCTTCTTTCATAAACATGCAGCCCACTCAGCACATTCCTACCCTGCCCATTATTCCTTCTAGTACATACTTGGGCTAAGGGTCTATCAGTATTCTAATTGTATCAATTTGCTAACTTGCAGGTTTATTTTACTATGTACGAGCAGCTCAAGAGCCTTCTTTGTTCTGATGGTTAGTTCATTCCTAATTTTTTTTTTTGTTGAACTAAATAATGGCTTATTGGAGCCATTATTCTGTTCATGATGAAATCCATACTCTTATTGACTTTTGTTTTTAAGCTTGCCAACTTGCTGTATATGTATTTTTTTTCAGTTATGTTGATGTACAAATTGTAATAGCCATGGTATGTATGCAGATGAAAGCCATCATCTTTCAATTGGAGCTAATATGGTAGCTGCTTCTGGTGCTGGAGCTGCAACTACCATTGCTACAAATCCACTTTGGGTTGTCAAGACTAGACTACAGGTGTGTTTCTTCAGTTCATGCTGAATCATATATTATCATTGATTTGCTTATGCTGTCAACATATCATATATAATTGGCATAATTCATGAGTGCATTAAATGCTTGGGATATATGCAATTAGTAGTTTATTAGGGTAAAAAACGCTTTTGATGTCTCTTTTATATAGTGTCTTGGAAGTAGATACTTAGAATTTTCTTTTCTTTCTGGCATACCGTTACTAGAACTATGTGGTCATCAAAATGAGAAGGCAATGAAGGCATCATAAATTTGACATTATTTGTTGGCTTTCAGTATAACATCCATGCAAGATGACAAAACCTTTCTATAGTGAATGGGAAAAAGCATGAACACATAAAACAGCTAGTTTAGATGTTTTTGCCTTGGGAAGATCATGTTATCCCTTTAGAAGCAAGGATGTATGGATGTTGAAGACATTGCAGTGATTAGTGATAAGTATACAAGTTTTCCTATAATAGTATTGGTGAATTTCTTTCGTTAGGACGTTGAAGACATTGTAGTAATAAGTATACAAGTTTTCCTATAAGCATACAAGGATGTATGGACGTTAAAACTACAGGACTTTCTTTACCCTGCTTATCATCAGTACATGTGTGTGTACATTCTGCACAATAAGTTTGGTTCCTTTTTTACTGCAGACCCAGGGAATGAGACCTGGGGTTTTGCCATATAGGAGCACGCTATCTGCTTTGAGGAGAATTGCTCATGAGGAGGGCATTCGGGGGCTGTACAGGTTGGTGTTGCTTATCATGAATGCAACATCATGGTCAATGTATATGGTTTTATAATTTATTATTAATAATTTATTGACATCTGAAATATTCTTTACCATAAACAGTGGCCTTGTACCTGCTCTGGCTGGTATTAGTCATGTCGCCATCCAGTTTTCAATATATGAGAAAATAAAATTTTATTTGGCAAATCAAGGTAATTTAATGCCTGTTCTAGTTCATTGCGAACTCTTGAAAGTTTTGGCAGTTGATTAATGTGATCATTATTTTGTGTCAGATAACACAGCAATGTATAAGCTTGGTGCACGTGATGTTGCAATTGCCTCATCAGTCTCCAAAATTTTTGCGTCCACATTGACATATCCTCACGAGGTATGTTACTGGATGATTGACCTAGTTTTTAGTTGAATATATATGTGCATAAACATATATACTCCTAGATTTGTGCATAAATATAGATACTCATACTTCTAGTTGCCTAGCCTTGTGAATGAAATGACCTCGTTAATTATTTGACAGAAAAGTGTTCTAGAATCCATTTTCAATGTTTAAAGCATTTTAGAACAATATTGACTTCACTGCATATTTTTAGCTACTACATGAAATATTTTACCTGAACATGCTTAATTTTTGTTTTCCCTTTCATTCATTGTCAACTTAGAAAGCCGTATACCTAATGGTTTGGGTAGGATTCATGAGTTCCTTATTCCATCTTTCTATTCTGAGGAGACAAGTATCAGAGAGTAACAATTGTTTTTGTATTTTGTTTGCAGGTTGTTCGTTCCAGACTACAAGAACAAGGGCACCACTCAGAGAAGCGGTATTCTGGTATGACTGACTGCATTAGAAAGGTATTTCAACAAGAGGGCCTATCTGGTTTTTACCGTGGGTGTGCCACCAACCTACTGAGGACAACGCCAGCGGCCGTAATCACATTCACCAGCTTTGAAATGATACAACGTTTTCTTGTTTCACTTTTCCCTTCTGACCCACCGCCTCATATTTTGCGATGATGGAGCATGGTGGTCATCTATCATCTGTAGCAGTAGAATGATTCCAAAACCTAAGCTATTCCAGCCGACTAATTGATGCAGATCCCATTCTTTGTGATTCTTAATTGTTTATGTATGGTAGATTCCCACATCATTTGAACCAAAATTGAGCCGCGTTTCCCTCATCAAACTTGTGCAAAGTAATTTTGTAGGTAGACCGAGGTAGGGTTATATATTGAGTGATAATGACGATACAAATGTTAGTGGTCGTTGTCCACATGTCATGCATATTTTATTTTGAAACTGCTGAATAATCAGATACTGTTAAACATTCTCTACCAGCATACCATAGTCTCTGTTCACATCTCATCCATCTAGGATACTGGGATCTATATTCATAGGTCAAGTACGTACTATATCAATCGTCAAACTCGTATCGTTCCTACGCGAGTGAATGTTGTACGGATAGGGAGAATGTCAAAGAAGTGGTACAATGGGTTGCACATTTTATTTGGTTGTCAGAAACTTTTCAACATTCTTGTATTGTACATATCCAGTGATGATTTTGCCGCTGCCCCTCTGGAATTAGAATTCACTAGCTAGTCTACCCCTCTACTTCCTTCTCAACAAGAAATGGAAATTCAATATAGTTAACTGTCATAGAATTTCCCACTTTCCAGGATATTCTGGGTTATTAATATTTCCCTAGGTTGGGATATAACTACAAGGAAATAAATTAAAAAATTAAAACAGGGCTTTGAGGTCTCTGGACGCACTGCGGCACCTATGCTACTACTCTGTATAAGTCATCTAGCGTTAATTATTGCATCATGTATGAATGCCGTGTTTTGGATTCTCAATCAACCACGAATTAGAAAATTTTTTTTTTTTGGGGGGGGGCGTCCCTGTAGACCGGTGTTGCTGAAATGCTCAGAGGTGGGATGTTATGTGTGCCTTTGGGAAGGTACTGAATGTGACCCCTTATCATCATGCCCAAGAAAGGCGTAGGAGCAAGGGGCAATCACAATACCTTGAGGAGTAGTAGGCCCTGGTTAAACTTCGGTTGAAAGCAACTTCAAAATAACTACATAATACAACCATATGCAGTGTCACCTGTTGCTATAATTGTAGAGGGTACGCTGGAGATCCCTTTGGAAAGGGAGTCTGAAGGAAGAGGAAAATAAAATATCTCAGGAAAGGAAAAAGATGGGAATGAAATTGTCAATGATTGCTTTTCTTTTTGGATGTTTAAAAAGTAATAAAGAAAATGGAACAAAGGCCCGTAGGGAATCAAAATGAGGTTTGAGGCTTTTTGGAGGGTTGCTTGCTTTCCTCTTCTAAAATTCTATTAAACAAAGAAGAAAACTCAATCTAAACATAGGATTAGAGTACATAGTGTGTCAATTTATCAGGACTGAAGCTTAAGTCGAGTTGAGTCTTCATAATCAGAGGGACTTTGAATGCCTAACTAAACGTCCAACAGTTGGGAGGTTTTTCTCCATCAAGAGAACCCGTCTCAATCAGCTTCCTTGCGAAGCATGCTATCTTTCAGACTGTGATGAGTTCTGTTTCCCCATTAGTAGAACACTTGGCTCAATTATATTCTGTTTAAAGTAGAACATGTACTATCAAATAAAGCTTTTTAGTTGTTCTTCTACGACATTAAAAAAAAAAGCTTCTAATTTAACCCTGGATCTCGATTAGAAAATTCATCTCCTCCTCTTTCCATGAGAATGCCAGTTAATTTATGCAAATTAAGGTAATGATGGTCCATAATTGGACAACTCATTAGTGAATATAAAGTGGGGTTACTAACTAACTATGAAGATCAAAGACTAAGGATTAGCTTCCACTCCTTGGCATCCAAAGTTTGAGACATCCATGGACAAGACACATGGGATTGGATTCGTTTGTCATGTTCTATCAAATCCAAAGGAACAAAAGAAAAATTACTGCTGCTTTACTTTTAGCTTTTTTGGACGTATATCAACATGATTTATTATTTTTATTGTTATTTTTCTTCAGATAAGGAGAGGAGATCGCATAAAATCAGAAAGGGTAGTAATTGAGATTGGGGACTAGATGTTTTGTGAGTGGCGTTATTGCTGTTGTGATATAAGAAACAAGATGTCAGCACAAGTACATACTACAGAGGATAACAAGAAGAAAACATGGCTGGGCCTAGGAGTGGGAGTGGGAGTGGGATGTCAGGAGCAGAGCAGGGCACTATTCTTTCAGTTTCACCTTCATTTTCACCTTCATAATAGTTTGGTCGGTCCAAAATGCCTAAACCTATCAAAGGAACCGGGAGTGCTATACTTTCATGATTCTTTTTGTAATGCTGGCTACCCACCTCTATAGAAAGTGTGGTGCTTTTTGGGGAGAAAGAGTGTGAGATATAGAGAGCAACTTTTTTTTTTCTTCCTGGACCATTTTCCATTTGACTACTAGTATTCCATGAATTAATTATGCAGTTAGCCTTCTTTTCCCTTCAAACAAAGAGTTTAAACCCACCTACTGGCACATTTTGGTAGCGCAACAAACTCTTCTTTTTCCCCTTATAAGTAATTAAAGTAAAGGTTAGGCTTCCCATATTTTCAAATTTTGTACATTATTTTTTGGATAAAAAAGTTATGTATGCAATTTATAGCTGTTGTAATCTTCCAGAGGGAGACCAATGGAAATATAATAAGTATATGATAATAATAACGACGATGATGAATGCTTTAACTATGACAGCAAAAATGGGCTCTTGATTCTTTTACCTTGTGGGGATCCCTTCTACGAAAGCCTAAAGTTACCCTCCAGAAAGTCACTGCTATGATGAATAGAGTAGGTGACAATTTTCTTATATTTTGGGGGTCATGTTATGGATCATGGCCAAAAGGTACACCTACATTTCATAAAGACTAAAAGGAATACAACCAGATTGTAATAATGCTCACACTTTTGTCCTCTTTCAACAATGTCAAACAACTGGTCATAGTAATTAATTAGTAATCTATTCTTAACAGATTAATACATGGATTTGTTTTCAAATATCTATGCTTGTTTTTAAGGTAAAAATATCTAAACTAGAAATCTCTCAATCTTTTTTAAGAAATTCACGTTTGTATTAATACAATTTGATTGCATTTTTTGTTTTTGGGTCATCCGGATTGAGTATTACTTTCCACAAAATGAGGGTGCATGTGCTTCCATTGTATGATGTGGCTGGCCATCTTCAGAGTTGACAGCATGAATCTGCACATTTCTGCAGCAGAAAGTGATGTGAACCTCACAGAGAGAATTCATGAATATAATCATATATTACGGGCAGCAGCTGGGCTCACTTAACATGTGAAAGTCATAAAGAAAAAGCAATAACACATAACTTTAACCTTTCCATAATAACCGTAGCTATGAAGCTTTCTTAGATTAATTATCACGTCAAATTATAATCCAACAATTAATTACCTTTCTAGCCGTACCTTTCAGAATGATTAGCAATTCTGCAGGTCCCATGCGTATAATATTCCGTATTTCGACTTCGAATTTCATAGCTTAGACCTGTTAGTCAGTGTTAGATAAAAAAAAGCTAAGGTGGTGACCTGATTAACATCATCTAAAGCATATCTTTTAGCCTTTTACTGTTAATAATTAACCCCTTAATTCTTTACTTAAACTGCACTTATGCCTTGTCAATTATCAATGTTAAGTTTATCTGGATTCTGGCCGCACCAAAACTTCATATATGTCTATCTATATTAAGTTTGGGGTAAAATTCAGATTACGCCATGAAGTTTTGCCTATTTTCACGTTTGCTGTATAAAAGTTGTTTTGTAGCACATACCCCTTTAAATTTTAATAAATTGTGAAACTGTTAAACGAGGCGTTAGATTTAACAGAGAGCTACCCGCATGCGTGTCACATGGAGTGAGTAATAAGTTAGAAATGAGATTTTATGTACTGAATGTAAAGATTAACTAAACTTCAAGGGGGTTATCTGTAAGGGTTCAGAGTTTTTTTTGTTACATCTAACACCTCATTTAATAGTTTTACAATTTAAGTTCATGGGTTATGTGTTACAAAACAAACTTTATACATTAAACTTGAAAATGCGCCAAATTTCATGGGTGGAGTGTGTATTTTACGTTTTAAGTTTTCCACTCTGGCTAGCAATTCGCTGAATCTATGCAAAGTAGGAAACGGTAGCAGCTAAGTGTTAGGTACTAGAGTGACGGAAATAGTGCCTCATACTATCTAAAATAAGAGATGAGAAAAGAGGAACTGAATACACAATATTTAACGTGGAAACCCTCAATGAATAAAGGGAAAAATCACGGGGCAAGACTAGAAGAATTTCACTATAGGAAGAAATTACAACACCTCTCTCTAAATTATACTTCTGTTAGATACTAGAGTGACGGGAATAGTGCCTCATACTATCTAAAATAAGAGATGAGAAAAGAGGAACTGAACACACAATATTTAACGTGGAAACCCTCAATGAATAAAGGGAAAAACCACGGGGTAAGATTAGAAGAATTTCATTATAGGAAGAAATTACAACACCTCTCTCTAAATGTTAAGAGAGAACAACCTCACAAAGAATACAAGAAAATATACAAGAGAGGAAGAGAAGATTTTGGAATGGGTTTAAATGAATTCCTTAAGCCTCCTTTTATAGGCTCCATAAAGAGCACCAGGAAGAGAACCCACCAATGTGAGACTTCCTATGTCTAACACTAAGTGTGGTAAACATACTGATAATCATGTAATTAATGATATTTTTTATTTTTATTTCTTTTGAAAAATAACATTTTTTTCAAGTTACATAACAAATTAACAATTACGTTGTCACCTGTTCTGTTTCGAGGTAAGTTAGCAGGTTGGTTGCTAAGTAGGATATTGATAATGAGTGGGCTGGACTCCGAGTTTCTGACAAGAAATGAGACCATGACTCGCAAGAGAGGAGAAGACATGGTACACAACGAAGAAACTAACTTAAAGTAGCAAGAGAGTAAAAGTTGCATATACGTGAAACGAGAATAGGCGTGGATGGGGTCACTGACTATGATCGATTGTGCTGACTTGTTATAGCCAATGATATTTTCTAGTAAAGTTGAAGCGGAGCTAAGAACCAACTAGACTAGACTCTTTAGGTTAGACCTTGGCCTGTACAATATAACCATCAAATAAGGGATAGAGAAGGAGAAATAAGGATAATGGCAGTCTCTTATGTTGTTACTATTAACATTACGGAAAATATTAAATAATCAGACTTTTTTCGTCGGAATGAATTGATATGGTTATTGAATCTCAGTTGAATAAATAGTTACTGTCATATTGAATTATTCAACAATCACTCTTAACAAAATTTTGACTAAATTTAATTAGAGTTTGTTTAGATAATAGAATTAGAATTATAGTTTAAAATTTTAATTTCAATTCTATTTATGTTAGAATTAAAATTGACAAGAATCTTAATTTTTATGTTTGGGACAATTAAAGAATTGAGACTTTAGAATTATAATTCTAAACTGAACTGAAATTTTGTTATTTGAATAATTTATCAAAATTTTATAAAAATATAATAAATAAATTTAAATTAATAAATAATAAATAAATTTAAATTAATAAATAATAATTTAAAATTATAAAAAAAATTCAATAGAGCTTGCGTTGTTGCAGTCGTCATAGATGTCAAACTAAAAGACGTCATTTGATGATGATGAAGGTGATTGTAGGATGCTAGTATCAGTAATCGGAGGAAGTGTAGCGATTTGATCATTGCATGCGCAACGATGACAGTGATCGAATGTCGTTTGCGGATACCACGTCGGAGACGCGGTGGACAATGTGGTTGGAGCACACCGATGGCGACGTTGCCAGATTATGTCGGTGTTGCGAGCGGTAATGGTTGTTGGATAGTTTTTAATTTTTACATTTTAATATTCAAAAAATAAAAAATCTTAGTGCTTAGAATTGAAATTTTTAAGGTTTAAGATAAGAATTAAGAGTAAGATAAAGTAGTTATTTTTCAATTCTATGGAATTGAAATCAAAATTAGAATTCTAATTCTAATATACACAACAAACAAGATAATTTGAATTAAGATATCCAATTCCAATTCTAATTCTAAAGCTCAATTTCAAACTCAATTTTATTTGCCAAACATGGACTTAAATTTTTCTAATTGTATAGAATTACTCTAAATTAAAATCTTATTTCAAATCATAAAAAAAAAATATTTGTAATTACCCTGTGAGCCTAGCTCACTTGATAAGCGACATATGATGTTGAGTGTCAGGTCAAGTGTGCAACTCTATTTCCTTTCTCTCATGAGACTTCATTCAAGAGTTGTCATAGGTCTCACCCTAGTAGTGAAATGACCCCAATAAAAAAGAAAAAGTCTTATTTGTCATTCATTTAAGAGTCATAACTCAAATGAAATCAAGCTAGGCTTAGCCTACTTTAAATACTTTCACCGTTTTGCATGTAATTTAACCCAGTATCCTCTTTCGCATTAGATTTTAAACTCTTTTGTAGGAAAAAAATAAAGAAAAAAAATCTTAATTCTAATCCCATTTTGTAAGGGCGCGGTTGAGGTGGAAGTGGTTGTATAAAGGAGTGGATTGAAGGGGTGAGTAGCGCGTTGCCGGTTGCCGGCGGTTATAATGATACAAGAGAAATGCGCCACGTAGACGTAGGAAACGATGACCCCACTCCGTCTGATCTTTTTCTGAATGCCCTTTGAGTTGTGTTTGTGTCCCAGAGTCCCATTGCCATTGCCCATTACATATATAATGCTTCCCCATTGCCCGTTACGTGGGCCTTACCTTAACCATCCTCCCGAACCTCATCGCTCTGGTTCCGAACCACCATTTTGAATATTTTGAACGTTACGGTGATGCTCTATTCGAATTCACAATTATGCCCCTGCTTTTGCTTCTCTTTCAATATCCATTTTTTTTATCGGATGTCCCCCAAAAGGGACTCTTGGTCTCAACTCTCAACTCGCCAAAATTTTGGATATCTCTGGAAACCTGAAAAACTGCTAAAATTTTGGATAGTGTTAAGGAAAATTACAATCTTGTTTAAGGTACAAAATATCAAGAATCGAATTTTTTTTCATTCATTTTTATGTTACATAATTATGAAATAGCGTTGATTTTACTTTAGTTTTATAATCTCAATGTATGCTTAAATAATAGGGGTATTTTCTTTTTTATAAAAATACTTGGATATAAATAGTTAAGTACATTCAAAATTATTTTTTATTTTTTTATTATAAAATTATCCATCAAGTTTTACAATTTTTTAAAACATAAATGATGTGATACCTTCGCTTATTTAGCTCTAAATTTGATTAAAAAATATACAAGTGCAACAATTATACGTCAAAATGGATGGAAAAACTTAAATGCTGATAGAATTTATCTATATCTGAACAAAAGTTAACAACATCTATATAATGATATAGGAGGCTTCTGTGATGTCACATTAAACAGTATAAGAACATCAATCGTAATATTTGAAATTAGAAAGAGGATCTTGTCATTTAACTATATCTTAGAAGAGGATTGTACCCGAAAAAAAAAAATCATAGAAGAGATCAATGTGTTTATCCCATAATTTTATATGAGAATATTTAAAATAGATAAAAAAGAGATCACTCCACTCAAAAGAAGCACTTGTAGCAAGCTCTGGCATATCCATTCATCCCGTTGGACTCTTAGGCTATGTTTGGAAGCTTTATAATAAATAAAATAAAATAGAATGAGATGGAATGAAATGGAATGAGATGGGATGGAGTAGAACAAAGTTCCCATATTTTTGTTTAGATGTTTAGTGATGGAATGGAAGAAAGCTTACATTCCATTGTTTGAAAGTTTTAATGGAATAGGATGGAATTGTAAGAATTATAAATTTGTAGTTACCATATTACACTTACTTTATACATATTAATCTTAATTATTTATTTTATAAAATTTAATTTTTTGAATAACATTTTATTTTCATATACCTTTCCATAAACTCTTATAGAAATGTAGAAATGTGAAAAAAAAATTTAAATTTATTTTAAGTTAGGATAAATTTGTAATTTTAATATTATATTTTATAAACATTAATTGATTCTATCCCATTCCTCTCAATTGGGGGGAAGAAAAATAAAAAAATATGGTGATATGGAATAGAATGAAAACCCCCTCATGTCATTCCTTTTCATCATTTTTTAAAACATTTAAATAATAATATCTCTTATCATCTCATTTCATTCCATCGTTTATCACCAATCTAAATATAATCTCAGGGTTAGGTCCAACTTTAGTGGGCAAAGCCTACGATACGAACTTAATTGACTTGGATGAGAAGGTCACACAGTTGATCAGTTGTTTGTTGCATTGTACTGCACTATGTTGGTTTTAATTTTATCATTAAAACTTGAAGCCTTAACAATTATCAGCTGGGCTGCGCAGGTAACTGTTTTCCAACAACCACTTCACTAACCGAGAGAGACGTTCTGTCTACCAAATGGTGTGATGGCATGCCCCATTCATTTTCAAGTTACTATTAGATGGATTATATTTTAACAGACGATGTGAAATTGTGAATGCTTGCTTTCAACCTTTTTTACTTGCTCAAGCCAATGTTGGTATCTGGCACATTCTCTGAAGTCTATCCACTTTCGTGACTTGGAAACTTAGCCACATTTAATCCATCCATGAATGATCAAAATGTTGAACTCTATATATATTCTGATATGCGTTCTGGTTCAATAATTTCTTAAGAAAAAAACGCAGATGCTTTACATCTGACACATGATGTGACACTCTCTGAACTGAACACATTGTCACAAAATTCTAATTCATGAACATAGATGGCTTAGTTAATTTGTTCTTCAGATTAATCAGCCTAAACAAGGATTGGCCATTTTGTTATTTGAGTCTGTCATAAAGCCAAATAGGAGCATCTTAGCGTTACAAGCTCATCATCACCTTATTCTTAGAATTATAAAACCATGATTAATTTGAACATCCAGCGGTAGGAAGGGGACCTACTAAATTCTTATATTTTGAAATACAAAGTAGATTGACCAAACGTGGTGTTTTGTGGATGAGCACTAACGAAGTAGACAAACCCAACCACCTCCAACTTCTCAAAAGAGAATTTTTCAAGTGTTTGGATATTTTTTTGAAGCCCAAAAGAGGGGTTTTATTCTATGTTAAGTTAGGCAGGATATAGTACTTCACTTTTCATTTACTCGATTATTCATTTTCTTTTCTTTCTAATAAGGCAGCAGATTATATAGAATAAGGAGGGTCGTCTTAGTGGTTGTGGCATTAAGTGATTGCCATCATTTCAGGACTCTTAAACTAAACATTTGTTTAAGAAAAAAAGTTTATGGCAAGAACCAATATAACCCAAGAGTATTAGGGACTGGGTCATGCCCTCATGCTCATATCCTAAGCGCATTGTTTATGTGTGCAACAATCATATATTTGATTTTTAATGAAATCCTTAAACTATAAAATCAGAATAAAAGAGATAATTTGTGGGGGAACAATGGCAAGCCTTCATGTGCACAAGTTGGTTTTTAATAAAGTTGGTGGGTGGATGAGGACAGGTTCTTGAGTGTCAATGGAACAGTAATAACGGAGCACCTAGCAATGACCAAAAATTAAAGCAGGGTCATTCACCGTTGGCCACTTAACACTTAACAGTCACCAAAACGGAAGTATCATATAAATGCATTCGTTCTATACATGATATGCTGTGCCAAGTAAGTGATTTCGTGATATTTTATTTTGTTTTTTTTTTTACTAAAATGTGAATTACTATAATTGGTCAAACAACTTCATTGTGACAAGATTTTTTCAAATAAATCATTGAGTTTCCTTGTGAGAAATTATTGGTTGGTATTTTTTTCCTTGATTTTTCTTCAGAGCTGCAGCACAAGCCACAAGTAAATAGTTTGGACAAACTAATCTGCAAAATAACTTGGTAGTCATTCATTGCAAGTTAAAAGGTTCATTTAGGACCAAAGATAGCAGAGGAGCTGAGAGGATTTCCAAAAAAATCCAATCAAATTTTCCTTTTAGATAGAAAAATATCAACAAAAAAAAAAAGCAATCAAGAAAATAATTGTCATAAGTTTTTCCAGTTTCCCTTAACTTTACCCGCCGTTACGGCCATAACTTTTCTACATCTAGAACTGTATAATACCCTTCTCTAATTCTCTTCCATTATTGTTATCTTGAGCTCCAAGTGCTTCGCTTGAGAATTGTTTGTGAGGAGAAAACAGAGCTTGAACTGCACGCGCCGTGAAACGAAGTAAAATAAACATTCTTTATTGAAGCTACGAAGTCAGGAAACAAAACAAAATAAAACAAAAACAAAAATCAATAAAAAAACAAAAACAAAAACAAAAATATTATTTTTAATTAAAGTTTAAAACTTTTGAAACAGAGAGAACAGGTTTGGAGAAGAGGTTCGGAGTTGAGGTATGGGAAAGAGAGAACCAACACAGTGGGAGTATAAAGCGGATACAGAAAGAAAGAGAAAGAGAAAGAGAGAAAGGGAGAGGTATTTGTGTTGTGTGAGTGCCACTTTGTATTTGTAGAGAGAAAGAGAAAAAGCAAAAGCCAAAAGGCAATGGAGAATGTGAGAGTGTGTTTGAATTGGTAACAAAGATAGAAACCTCAACAACACTCAACACCATCTATATCATCAAAGATAATATCAGAGAGAGAGAGAGAGAGAAAAGAGAGCCCACTCTTCATCAACTTTATATTCTCTCTCTTGCTTTCTTTTCTGTTCCTCATCAAGATTCTTTTTTCTCTCTCTGAAATCCAGCTCTGTGGTGAGTGGTGAGGACAATGTTGATGAGTTGAATTGTTGAACTTTGTCTCTGGTGAGGGATTGAGAGGTCAGTTTCTGGTTTGGTCAGTGTCTGGTGTTGTTAGTTATGGCGGCATTGTCGTTTTCGGTGGCATCGGTGGTGGAGGATGTGCTTCAACAGCATGGTACTCGATTCAAAGCTCTTGATTTGGAATCTAGAAAAGCAGAAGAAGCTGGTATTTTTCCGATTATATTTCTGGCTTTTTATGAAAATTCAGTTTTGGAATTGCGGGTCGTATGCATTTTCTTGTGTCTAGTCTCTCACTGTCTCACTTGTATCGTATCTATAATCTAACTTCTGAAATGCTATTTTTGATTGCTGAAAAATGTTGGGAGAAAATAGAAAGCCTTAGGAAGGTAACTGTTCCGGGTCTGTTCACCATTAACTCAATCTCAGTAGTCCTTTGATATACTTTCAAGTTTCATCTTTTCTATGAATGTGTCTAATTATCATCTTTTCTAGGAATGTGTCTAATTGCCTTGATGCATATCAATTTCTTGTAAAAAAGCTATCTGGATTTTGTATCAGTTATTCTGAAACAGAAAATCTTTAAAATGCAGCATTCAGAAGGTATGAAGCAGCAGGGTGGCTGAGAAAAATGGTTGGAGTTGTTGCAGCTAAAGATTTACCAGCAGAGCCCTCTGAGGAAGAATTTAGGCTTGGTTTGAGAAGTGGGATTTTCCTCTGTAATGTTCTTAATAAGGTTCAACCCGGTGCTGTACCCAAGGTGAGCTTGATCCTAATTTGATTTGCTCTGGTTTTCGGTTATTGTTTATTTAATAATGTTTACTCTGTATTCTTCTTTAAGGTTGTGGAGAGTCCTGTTGATTCTGCACTGATCCCTGATGGGGCACCATTATCGGCATTTCAGTATTTTGAAAACGTGAGGAACTTTCTGGTGGCTGTCCAGGAAATTGGAATTCCTACCTTTGAGGCATCTGATCTGGAACAAGTATGTAAAGGACCAGATACTTATTACTATTTCACGTTTTTGTGTAACAATTTTTTTCATGGTGAATTGAATTATAAATTGTAAATAACATAACTCCAGATAATCCCTTAGCACTTAGCAACTTTGCATACTATTAAAGTTTAATAATGTATTGTTTTGGTTTTCTGTTGAATCATTGGTTTATGTTTTAGGGAGGAAAATCAGCCAGGATTGTGAACAGCGTCTTGGCGCTTAAATCCTACAGTGAATGGAAACAGACTGGGGCTAATGGTGTGTGGAAATTTGGTGGAACTGTCAAACCCGCAATCTCTGCAAAATCTTTTGTGAGAAAAAACTCAGAGCCATTTACTAATTCCTTGTCAAGGAACTCGTCCATCAATGAAAAATCTCTGACTGCTTTTAGCTCTGACATTGAGTCTAATAAAATGGTTGGTAAGCTTTATTTTTTACATTTATATCTGCTCTGGATTTGTCTAGTTGAACAGAAAGAATAACAATGGAATTTTTTCATTTTTATAATTGCAGTCTGGTTCTCATTCTTTGAGTATGCTTGTTCGTGCAATTCTATTAGATAAGAAGCCAGAAGAAGTTCCAATGGTAAGGGGATATGTTGTTCTGTGTTTCAGAACAGAATTTTATGAGAAATTTACTTCGTTATACTTTATGGAG
Source organism: Styphnolobium japonicum (assembly GCA_023212625.1). Taxonomy (NCBI): domain Eukaryota; kingdom Viridiplantae; phylum Streptophyta; class Magnoliopsida; order Fabales; family Fabaceae; genus Styphnolobium; species Styphnolobium japonicum. The sequence goes on from JALBWW010000005.1 coordinate 4,076,852, forward strand.
TATAAGTCTGTTACGTTGTACATGTTGAGCAGCTACTAGCCTACTAAGTTTTAAATTATAATGCATTTGAAAATTGTATGGGTGTCTAACATCATTAAGGGCATCTACCTTTTGGTTTGCCCGGCCATTCCTGTTACTTGAAATAATATCAAAAGTGCATCCTAAATGCAGAGTTGACAGTCCCATCTAGCACTACTGCACTAGTCTCCCTCTGCTGCAGTTCAATCTTGTCACTCATAATACTGAGTGCCTTTAAGATTACTTGTTTAAAGTTATATTGTTCTTCTTCTGCATGGAACAGTTGGTTGAATCCGTTTTGAATAAGGTCGTAGAGGAGTTTGAGCATCGCATTGCAAGCCAAGGTGAACAGGTTCGGTACTTTTCACCTTTTAGTAATGTCATTAGTTTTTAGGTGATTGGCCGGTCATATTATGTGCTTTTTACTACAGTCTTAGAAAAAACTTGTTCTTGCTTATGTTGATTTTATGACAATCTGTTCTTGGTTATTTAGTCGTCATGTAATTTACAGACAAAAATATCTTCAAGAGGTGCTGTTTCACAAAGCAATGGATCTGTATCGAAGTTTGTTATGGCAGATAAAAAGGTAATACTAACATCACCTTTAGCATATTCCAGGAGCCTCATGAAACTTAAAAATACTTGAATTCTTATACTCATCATTGATTAGGTGGAGAACAAGATTCCTATGGTAACAAAGAAAGAGGAATTCATTAATAAAAACCATGTTGCTGACGAGGAATCACAAAGACAACTTCTGAAGCAGCAAATGCTCTTTGATCAACAGGGAAGAGATATTCAAGTAGGGAGCAGCTGAGATAATATTAATCATTTTAACTTTGCAATTTGTCAATCTGATAGTAAAATATTACCGTACTTACGTTTTTGTAGGAACTAAAGCGTACTCTTTACACCACAAAAGCTGGTATGCAGTTCATGCAAATGAAATTTCATGAGGAGTTCTCTAATCTCGGTAATATTTTACTAAACAATTTGTGATTAATTTATTTTAAGTTCTTTGCTCCCATTGTTTCCTTCCATTCTTTATTGCCTTGCCATTGGTGGTGGATGAGATGCTACGTTTTATTTGATTTTCTATTTTTCTTTATAGGCATGCACATTCATGGCTTAGCTCATGCTGCTTCTGGATATCATAGAGTTCTTGAAGAAAATCGCAAACTATACAATCAAGTCCAAGATCTTAAGGGTAATAATAAGATTAATGGTTGGCTGGTTGCTTTAAGCCTAATTCCCATTCATGCCTTTGTAACGTGTTTTATTCCAAAATTAGAATTAAGGTGGGTAATTTTGTTTGAACACAGGAAGTATTAGGGTGTATTGTCGAGTAAGACCCTTCTTATCTGGACAACCAAATTATTTGAGCACAGTGGATAATATAGAAGATGGAACTATCACAATTAATACTTCTTCAAAGAATGGGAAAGGACGCAGATCCTTCGACTTCAACAAAGTCTTTGGACCATCTGCAACACAAGGTTGGTTGGGCTTTCAGTTTTAGTTGTCTCCTGGATTTCTATATCTTAGTATGTGATTGAAATTTTTTCTTGTCTTGTGTTGCAGCGGAGGTCTTCTCTGATATGCAGCCACTCATTAGGTCTGTTCTTGATGGTTATAATGTTTGCATATTTGCATATGGCCAAACAGGATCAGGAAAAACTTACACTATGGTAAGATACACTTGAAGTTGTCCCCGAAAAAAAGGAGAAATTTTTAATGACGTTTTTCTGATTTAAGTTGTTTACATGTAGACTGGACCGAAAGAGATCACAGAGAAAAGCCAAGGTGTAAATTACAGGGCTCTAAGCGATTTGTTTCTTACAGCAGATCGAAGAAAGGACACTTTTTGCTATGATGTGTTTGTTCAAATGATTGAGATTTATAATGAGCAAGTCAGGGATCTATTGGTTACTGATGGAACAAACAGAAGATATCCTTTTACCAGTTATTTGATTCTAATCTCCTATTCATATAAGATTAAAACCTTTAAATTCTAGAATATATATATATATAGCATTGACTGCTGCTTTGATTTTTTTTTTTTTTTTAAATATTGTTTAAGCTTAAGATGAAAACAGCCTTTACTGATGATGCTTGCCCTTAACCATATATACATTAGAAATTCGTAGTAACTCTCATAGAGGGCTCAGCGTACCAGATGCAAGCCTTGTCCCAGTATCGTCAACAATTGATGTTATTGAACTAATGAACCTGGGGCAAAGGAACCGTGCAGTCGGAGCAACAGCCCTTAATGACCGTAGTAGCCGATCTCATAGGTATATCCTGTTCATTGTCTTCCACTCTTGTTTTTATGGTGATTTTTTTTTTACACAGTTAACCATTGACTTCTTAAATTATCAATTTGGCAGTTGCTTGACTGTTCATGTTCAAGGAAGAGACTTGACATCTGGAACTATCCTACGTGGTTGCATGCATCTGGTAGACTTGGCAGGAAGTGAGAGGGTTGACAAATCTGAGGCCACAGGAGATAGACTCAAAGAGGCACAGCATATTAACAAATCTCTTTCTGCTTTGGGTGATGTCATCGCTTCCCTTGCTCAGAAAAACCAACATGTTCCTTACAGAAACAGCAAACTCACACAATTACTCCAAGATTCACTTGGTAAGATTGAAAGAAGTTGGTTTGCTAATAGGTTGCTGTAACTTGTAACTATATTGCAGGCAGCTATATTTTTTTTCTGTTCCTGAGTCATACTATTCTCTCGAATTTGAACTTCTCTTTATGTTGGTTGGGTTTATTTCAGGAGGACAGGCCAAGACACTAATGTTTGTTCACATAAGTCCAGAGACTGATGCTGTTGGAGAAACAATTAGTACCTTAAAATTTGCAGAAAGAGTTGCTACAGTTGAACTTGGTGCTGCTCGAGTAAACAAGGATGGTGCAGATGTTAAAGAGCTCAAAGAACAGGTTGATATTCAAAATTTAACCTCTGTAGTTTTTCATAATAATCTTCGGAAATTTTACCACTTCAATTATATCAAGTTTTAACTTTTGAATTGTGTTTCAGATCGCCAGCCTTAAGGTGGCATTGGCAAGAAAGGAAGGGGAATCAGAACATTCCTTATCTGGCAGCTCTGGAAAATATAGGACAAAGGCTAGTGAGCTATCACCTTATCATATAAGCCAGCGGGGTGCAGATACTGTGGGTGATGACCTTGGATGCCGGCAACCAATGGTTGATGTAGGCAACATAGAGGTATGTATACTTCATTTTCTAGTGGTTTTCTGATGTTGATAAAGAACTCTAATTTCTCCAATTGTGCAGATGGTTTGATGTACAGGAAAACAGTAATCCCCTTAAATTTTCAGTGTGATAGAATGTATATATTCAGAAAATTCAAAACTGAAGTCCTGATATGATTTTGGAACAAACACGTGTTTATTAATAGTACAATGGGATCCTCAAAATAGTGTTATGCGCTCAACTCCTTATATGGTTTAGGAGCAAATTCATGTTTACTAATAAAAAACAGCTGGATCCTCAAAATAGAGGTTTATCACTTCTATGTATTAATACAGAATGTTTTCAACTTTTGCCACCAACTGGCGCAGTGGGCTAATTCATGCATGAAATGTTCTGGGACACCATTTATTGTTTTAAGGACTAGCAGAAGCAAATTATTGCAGGCATTTTTACTTGAGATTGGATGGAGACAATGTGAGTGCATAGCATTCACCGTTAGGATATTTGAAAGAGTGGTCACTCCTCAAGAAAATTAGATCATGCAAAATTTGTTTGGTTATTGCTATTCCTTGTTGAACTCAGATGGAATTTGACCCATTGATCCTGCAGCTTCACAGTAATACCACATTGAGGCAAAAAACTCAGAGCTTTGATTTTGATGAGATATCAGCAAATTCACCACCCTGGCCCCCGGTGAATAGTCCTGGACAAAACTATGGGGAAGATGATAAGGAAACTGGTTATGGAGAGTGGGTTGATAAGGTCATGGTAAACAAGCAAGATGTAAGCAAAACTGAGAACATCCTAGGGTGTTGGGAAGCGGACAATGGGCACTTATCCGAGGTCTTTTATCAGAAATATCTCCAAGATTCTTCCAAAATATACTCAGAACGATCCTACAATATGTTCATGGGAGGCAACCAGTTTAACATTGCTGGTTCAGATGACATGGATGATCTTGATGCTGCAACCAGTGATTCCTCGGAACCTGACTTACTTTGGCAATTTAATCATTCCAAACTTACCAGCGTAGCCAATGGAAATGGATCAAATGCTAGGAGATCTGTCTCAAAGTCAGAAAAAGGCCCAGAATTGAGGTAATGCAAAAATATCTTATATTAAAATGCTTCTTCATATAAGCTTTGCACGTAGCTTCACTTATTTTGAGTGACTTCAGCTGAAAAGGCTTAATAATCTTTTTGCAATTTTCCAGCAAAAATACTATCCATTCTTCTCTTGGTCCTTCACCTTCCCGGAAACAATCAAATGGAGTCTCACATCGAACGGGAAGGCATCCAGCTCCAGTTGACATGAAACGTAAAACTGGGAGTAGAAAGTAAACTTGTTATTAGACAAGTCAAAAGGGTGATTTTTTTTTGTCTTTTTTTCTTCAATTTTTTAGATCGAGGAGAGAGAGCTTTTGCAATAATATTTCATTTTTTTGTTTGTTTGTAAGTTTTGTAATTTACAGAGATAATGGAGCAATAATGCCCGTTGCTTGTACCATGACATTCTTTTTAAGTGGATGTAAAAATTTAAAACACCAAACTGCCACTGCAATGGTTTGATTTGCAACTTCTGGTCAAATCAGTTTTCTTATCTCCTTTATCGTTTTCCCCTTCCCTCGTAAAGCTGCACCGTCTTTTAACCCCCCCCCCCCCCCAACACATACACACCACACTTTTCTTTCTTGTTCTTGTTTGATTTCTTAGCACACATGATGAGTGTGCGTGGCAACAATAAATAGAACATACACCTATGAATAAGCAGATCCTTCTTTGCAGTCTCTTATTATATCAACTGCTGATGAAGATATTCCTGGATTATCTTTCGACAAACCATACAATATTTAGTTTCAAATAACTAGACGGACGAGGAATCCATTTTCTCTCGTGAGGTGCAATATTGTGGAGCGTGATTCGATGATATTAATTTTAAATGATTCGCTATTAATGGTTGGACATCCAAACAATTGCTTCCTTGTAAGTTCACATCTTTTATCACTAACATACAGTTGGAAGTAACACTGTGGCCGGAGTTTGAGATAATTATTGAAGATGACAGTGAGTATAACCCAGACATGTATGAGTGCAATGCCCTGCAAGTGTTGATGTGATTAATATTTGGAGAACTGCTTTAGGTGCTCTCACGCTCGTGGGGCTTATTTGCTGTATGGAAGAAAATGTTTGACGAATGGATGACCTTTGCCCTAGAAGATAAACAATCATAAAAGCAGGGGAAATATTTGTTGCCTGTTACTGGTTAACCTAACACTTGAGGTATCCATGTTACAAACAGAAGAAGGTTAACTATGAACATGCTACATCTGCATAATTTGAAACTAGTATGGTGAAGCATCTGAAAATGCTGCCAAAACCATTTCACAGTGAGAATTTTGATTTTCTTTTGCATTGGAAGTGTGAGATAGGAATATATGTATTCTTACTTCAATCATCAATTTTGGGAGGCTTTATCTATTTTCCCTTTTTCCTCTTCCATAATGTCTTTGGTTTATTTTCTAAATCAATCTTGGAGAATTGGATGCCACAGTGCAGAGACCATTGCCCGCCCGATTCAAAAAAGTGTAAAAGAAAAACGTTGAGGACGTTGAGGATGAGTTGCAGACAAAATGGATGATAATTTAAAATAATAAATTATAATGGTTTGTTCGATCAAACCATCTTCAAAAGATTCCCTGAATAGCTTAGAATTGTATCCGTATGACAAATAATAAGAATGTCTTATCAGAACTTGAGAATCCTTATGAGTTACAACGTGTTTGAAGATATTACTCAGCTATTTATTTATTTTTTATAATATTAATATTGAAAGTGAATTTTTAAATATTTATTAATTATTATTTATATTTAATAAATTTTTAAATATTTATTATAAAATTAATAATTAATAAATAATTAACAACTCGTTCATATACTAAACACATCAAGATAGAAGAATTCTGGTACCATGTTTACAGTTATATTTGTAAATGATGGGATGTGTCACCCGTAGATTTGATGATGATGATCACCATGTTTGGCATGGCAGATGCAGGTTTAATGGTGGTTCCATAAGAAAGTTGATGTGGGTTGTTATGGGATCCCCAGCTGGGTGGAAGTGGGACAATGAACTGCCATTGATGGAATTGGTAGTGACAAGGAAATCGGCGTGCCACTCTCAGGTCGTTAGCTTCAGTTAAGAATAGCTGTCTAGCAATGGGGAAAAGCTTGAAAGAAGAGGCAAGACCACTGACCCGACATTTAGATAGGAATCTTTCAAACTCGTACATGGAGCACTCCTATGATTCCTATCCTCAAATTTTAACCGCCGCATTAGTTTAAGGTTGGTTGTGCTTGCCGTGACAAGAAAATAACATCCTAGAATTCAAAGATCATGATGTCATCCTCACGCTTGGTTCTGCAATATCAAGGAAGTCAATAAAAGCAATGAACAGATATACTCAAGATTAGTCCGGGGATCTAAGATATCGAGAACTAAGCAAAGAAAACTGTAGCTTTGTCAAAACCAGTACACTTCACACTCTCTCAATGCCCTCATGGACAACAAATCAAGGTAGCACACCACATTATACATAGTACGTTGAAAGCAAATAGCGTCTTAGGCTGTACACCAACATAAAAAAAATTCTTGTACAAGAATGAAGAAATTGAGGCTGTACATAAATATACGATTTGGAATTGACAACAGACTTTTCATACAGAGACAATGGAAGGTTGATTGAAATGTTGAAGAGAAGGAACATTTTTACATCAAGTATTTTCTTTTATTGGAAAAATTGTAATGAAGAAGCTCTTGATGGAATATGAATTTTGTGTCTCATGTACAGATTGAATGAAAGGAATGACTAGATTCTTGGGGATGATGATCTCATGCGCTTGAGACATAACCAATTGATGGATGTAGAGAAGAAAAGCAAGAAGAGGAAAAGTTTGAATATGAGCTCTGCAGATCAAGACATGGCTCAGGAAACACCTCCTCGGAGAAACCCATTACATTAGAACAAAACCATGAAGGAGATGACTCAGAAGTGATAGAAAAAGTCACGTTTGAAAGACAGATAGGTGTGAAAGGTGAATCAACTAGTCCTGAAAAATTCCCAGCAATAGCAATATTTGCACCAATCACATTTTTAAAAGTAATGCCACCAACAACCGGAACTGCAGTTGGATCATACTTGTCATCTGGATGGGAACCACAGTATCCTGTCATGCTGATACCCAAGTAAATATTTTCCAATTCTGCATATGAAATGAAGATGCCCTTCATATAGCCACCTCTACCCATAGTTGTCTTCAGTGCGATGCCAATAGTCGAGTTGATTATATGAAGCCGTTCTGCAATTATATCAGATATGCCTCCAGACATCTCACTCCCAAATGCCAGGCCAGCACCTGATGATGATTGTAGGTAAACACCCCTGATGTGGACACTTGAGGTTGGTTTGCCGTAGTTAACTCCATACTGATCCCAACCACTCTTCAGCACAATTGCATCATGACCAGTGCTAATATTGCTGTTCTCAATGCAAACGTACTCGGAAGAATCTGCAAGTTGCAAACACTAATGAGATTCATAATGCCCACCAAAAAAAAAAACTAGTTTACAGAATAGCCTCCAAGAAAAGCATGACTAAACCGCGTGTCGAATATTGCAATACAATGAGCAACACCTTTTAGAATTGTAGAAACAAAATCAGAAGATATGTGAAGGGACGAATAAATAAAATATGAGAACGCTATACTTTCTTCAATCATAATTAGAACTCTTACTGGTTGCCAAATAAAATTTTTAGCTAGTTAAAAAGTTCATGATTCAAAGGTACAGGTAGTCTACTGTATCACTGATAGGAACCTAGTTTTATTGATAGGAAAATATGGAGGCCAGCTCCTTACAAGCAGAGGAAGACCTCTGCAATTACAAATTAGAACAGAAATAACACTCCTGCAGAACTTCAAAGGCCTGCTCCTCCCTGCCAAAAGGCCCCAAAACCTCACTTAATTTCTGGATGCCCCCTCCATGCTCCTTCCCTCTCTTTTATCTCATGCTCCTCTCAATTCTGGTGTGATTCCAGAATATTCTTCCCCAACCATGGGCTGCCAGCTGTTAGGTAGTTGCTCTCAACATTTCTCTCTCTCCTAGACAGCCCCTCACACCTTTCACCCCGTCTAGCCAGCAATAATCCCCTGTATTCTCCCCTATTTATTTTCTTTTGTGAACCTTAGGAATAGGTAGCATCCTAACAATCACTAATCGGGTAAGTGACAACTAACAACTTCTCAATTTACCTGGAACTATACCGCTTGTGTAAGGGGATTCAGCTGGTGCATAAGCTGTTATGTTCTGAATTTGAACGTTGCTGCATTGTGTAAAGAAGATACATAAAAAACAGAACACTTTCATTTGAGAAATAAGTCAGTGATCACAAACATGAGCCACTTATACCTGCAATATACTGGATGGATATCCCAAGCAGGAGAGTTTAAAAGTGTCAAATTTGAGATTATGATATCATCAGAACTAATAAATTCTACAAGATGTGGTCTGCTGTAATTTAAGGAATGAGAACTGATCAGCTCCCACCAGACAGAACCCTGGCCATCAATAGTTCCATTATCACCTGGTGCATTTATTAAATATATCAATTTAAGCAAGGCATCATTGTAATGCTAATCCTATCAGAGAAATACTTCAAAAAAAGCAAGATGGTAAAGGAGGAATATCCCTGCCTGTAATCACCACATCACTTAAATTTTGTCCATAAATCAAGCTGCGATATCTCCCACCTGGAACATCAATTCCTCGACCATAAGAAGGTAGGGGATCCACTACGCTCCAGTGTGCATAATCCTGAAATAATATTTTTTTTAAAAAAAAAAAGAAAAAGCACATGCAAAATTTTCTAGAGGGAGCAAAGTTGGTGCTTTAGTAAATATTGTTCATTGGTACTTTCTGTATGATGCAGAAAAATCACACCATACACACTTTCATGCTCTAGGAGGAGTGACAGGCAGGATAACAAGATTAGGCAAGGTTTAAAAAATAGCATTAAAGAGTTGATTCCATTTTTCCTTCTGCAGTATTTTGACTGTTTTACACATATGTTCTCTGCTGATAAAAAGGCAGAGATGAATAAGGCGAATCTTATTATTTTGCTGAGCATGTATGGCATAGATTTGCTTGAAAATAGAAAACGCCTGCCAAATAAATTGACTACATGAATTTCCCACCCCGATTAAATTTCCTTGAAGACAGGTTTGATAGAAGTGCAAGAAACAAATCTGTTCAGTATCCCTCATAGCTTTTTCTATGAATGGGCAAGGTAATTGGAAAGGGGCTAAAATTCAAGTTAAAGATTAAAACCTGGGATGCAATGATGGTTGCACCTCTTTCAAGGAAGAGAGTGAGATGGCTGGTAAGGTTAAAACTTCCGGTAAGCCATCTGCCAGATGGAACATATAGTTGAGCACCACCTTTGTCAGCAAATGACTTAAGATAAAAAATTGCATTTTGGAATGCAACTGTGTTCAATGTTTTTTCATCTCCAACTGCTCCAAACTCCAAGATTGACACGCTGTGAGGCCTAGCAATCAATGCTCTCTGTTTACATGGTCCATGATCATCTTCTCCATTGCTTTCCAGAGCAGTGCTTAATGCTATAAGTAAAAGCACAGCCACCTAAAAAGAAGGGAGAAAAAGAGAAGGTTTAAAGCACACTGCCAACTTCATAAGAACTGTTAGGAGGGCAATGTGTACACCAAAACCTCTAAACAGAAGATATTACTAAATTGAAAAGCAGTGCAAGTCATCAAAACCTCTAAACAATAAACCAGTATGGTTTAGCCTTTGGCCTGGATAATCAAGCCATTGCTAGATAGAAGTAATTGGTCCAGACTTAGAGAAAGGAAAATAATTTACAAAAGCAAACGGACAGAAGACGCAATTTTGATATTGAAGATGTGACCACTTCATATTTTCAAAAAGCAAGCAACCAGAAATGCGTTTGAAACACCATAACAATTAACAACCCATACTTGAAGCAAATTGAACATGTAATTCAAACTGGCAAACCATTGAATAGTGGATTTCCAGTTTGAAAATATTATGAAAAGGCCACGAGAAAGCAATAAATCATACATGTTAAGTGTTAACTACAAAGATCTCTAGACCCATTTTCAAAGACCAAAAAAAACGATGTCTCAACCAACCTACCACAGCGTGATCACCAATCTACCCTCTAAAATTGTATCCGCAGAATCCTTTTCAAAAGTTGATCTTGACAAATGACAACAAGAGCTTGAGGTAATTTACGATTGAAACCCATACATAATAACACAACATTAACTTCAAAGTCAATACAAAAACTGCAACAAACATCAATATCAATTGTGGGTGTTGGGGTAAGTCAAACGAAAGCTTTTGCAGGCTACAACAGAATTCAAAACAAATGAACCCAGCATTCAACTATAAGAAAATAAATAAATAATAATAATAATAATAATTTCTTAACAACGTACTTACTAGCCTCTTCATGGGTCTCTTCCCCTTTCCTTCAGCCCCAACAAACTGAAAGAGCAACCTCTGAAACAACAGTGCAGGAACAGTAGTATGGAGTGAAGAAGAAGGTAGAAGAAGACCACAAGAACAGAGGGAGAGGACGAGAGCAGTGGTATTCCTTTCGTATATAATGCCAACCAAAGTACTGTAAACGATAAAACAAACAGGGCTGGTAACAGACAGCGACAGCTAGAAAGGAAAAGCCAGCTCTGCATTTCAATTACCTTATAATATTAAACAAATTTCCACGCATCCAACAAGGAAACTGCAATATAAAATAGCAATAATAACAATAATTCCATTAATTGTTTGATTTACCGTGAAAATCTCAAATTAAGATTCTCTCTTGCCGACACAAACCTTAGGCCCTATCATCCAGGGCTATCAAATGCAAATGGAGAGTAGAGAGGGTCAATGTGCTTTGGGGTTTTGAGAGAAATAATTATAATATTATATGCTCATTGATTTCAATATTTGATTAAATATGAAAACTAATTAATTACGTAATTCTCACTTAAGTGACATGTGAGCAAGTGACCGGTCTGATCAGTTTTTCTCCCTCCCTTAATCATTTTCCCCATATAATTTTAGAAACGCTACTTGCAAATACCTTATCGGCTATAGAATCAATTTTTGTTAGTAAATTTTGATTTAACATTTCTCTAGAAATGAAAGTGTATGTTTAGTATAAGAATTTGTTTTTTTTTATTATTATAAAATTATATTAAAAAATAAGAATGAGAATGGAATAATTTATAATTGAATATTCATTTTTGCTTTATTGTTTTGTAAACTGGTGAATGAAAAATGTTTGCACATATATAATTTGTAAGTCAATAATGAACTAACGTATGGAAATCAACTTTCACACTCAGCTGAGTCTTCACCTTGAAAAATATGGCGAAAGATGTTATGATTTTAGTGGAGTAATGTTATATTTTTAGGAGAGTTGTGTAATACTCTCATAATACATAAGAATTTCTCCTCCTTCACCTTTCACCCTTTCTATCTTTCAATTTGTAACAACCATGTACTCCAACATCTGAATATCTCTAACAACCTTATCCTCTTCGTGGTCAGGATGTTGCAATTGTTGATGTAGTAGGTATTGGAGGCAAAGAAGGTTTCTTTGAGGAAGATGCTGGGGTCCTAGTGACATTCAGTAACCAAATGAATGTTTTTCTATTAAAGAAAATCTCAATTGAAGAAAGCCAATTTGTTACATCCTCCATTGTTGCGAAATGCAGGGATTGTTGCATATTGCATTTGCTGATCTATTATTGTCAAATGACAAAAGAATTAAGAGTTTAATTTTGATTTAGTAATAAATTTTACATTATTATTGTATTAACACATAATTAAAAGAGTTAAATTTATAATTATTGTGATAGTCAAACTTCTTTAATGATTTCATTAATTTGTCAATTTATAATTAGATGACAATATAAAATTATTTACACTGAATCTAAATTAAATTCAAGAATTAAATCTATGAAAATGAAATACAAAATTCCCTTGTTTTTTCAAACGTAACTTTGAACTATACTATAGATTAGAAGAAGACAATATAAATTCACAAAATAAAAGAAAAAATCCAAACAAAATTAGAGGAAAAAGGAAAGGTGTTAATTAGGTAAGATTTCACCTCGCTAGATGTTGCAAATCTTGAATTCGAAATCCATTGAATCCATAAACAATAATTGTATCATGCATCGGAGTTATACCCACATGGAATTGCTGTTGTTGTGGGAGGGGAGTTGAAAGGAGCTTTATCTTCTTTGTTCCCCTGTCCAAACCTATCGGCCAAAGACAATTGAAATGTATAAGCAATAGTTATTAAACTTTGATCGGTATTTAACTCGGTTAAGATATTGAGTCAATGAATTATTAATTTAATCAATAAATTACTGATTTAATAAATAGATTATTGATTAAATCACATAAATTTAAATATATATATATATAAATACACATTATATATGATTATATTTATCATTGTAAACAATTAAAGTATTGTTATTTTGAGAGAAATTATGACCTTAAGAAGAAAAAATAAGAGTTTAACCATTAATTCATAAAAAAATCCTAATATTTTTATTAAAATGCTCATAACTCAAAAAATAAGTTTTCTTTTTTAAAAATTAGGATTGACATGGCTTAGATCTTGAAAAATTATATAAAATTGACATATAATTAGTTCAAATTAGACAAACAAGTCAAAAGTTATAACTTTTCAAAATTTAAGAGATTTTTGTTTTAAAAAAAATCATGACTCAAATGGTTCCCCAGTTTAATTGACCAAGTCATCGATTTTTGATAAAAACTGACCGAGTCATATTAATTTTTACCGATTCACATACATAATCAATCTAATAATCGACTCAGACTGATTTAGTGACCAACTCACTCGTCGGCCTATCTAAACCGATTTTAATAACTATGGTGCAAGCTCACTACGCTACCGAACATCACCATTGTTGACTAGAAAGGCATCTTCACTGCATTCCTTCATCATCCTTAGAATTATTGATTTTTGGCCTATTTGTTTTTACATTTATCTAAACGCAAACGTGCTTTTAAGAAAAGGAAATGTATTGTGGCATTTAGGATAAAGTTTAATGTTGATATATTATTAATATAAAATTTATTTACACTGTGATTCAATTATATATTATTAAATTATTAAAAGAGTTTAACTATCACAATAATCATCTCAAAAGTCTAACTCTTTTAATAATATGTCAATATATAATTGAATGACAATATAATTTTTTTCACACTAATAATGAATTAAAATTAAATCCTTCACAATACACGTGTTGGCATTCTTGCAAAAATTCTTGCAAAAGACCAAACAAACGGGCCTTTCATTGCAACTACATCGACACTAAGATGGGGTTTTAGTAGACAAACGTGAAAGTTATTTTTTATGTATCAGTTTATTATTAGTTTATAATAATTAATAACATCACATGCTTTTAGAAAATGTAAAGAATCACGTAAGCCTACATAATTAAATTATAATTATTACTAGTAAAAAAATAAACATTAAGACATTTCATCTCTCTGGAGAGAACAACTATTCCTCTCTACAGAATTAATATTTAAAAAGCAATTATCATTTTATTTTATTTTTCTTACACAACAAACTAAAGAATCGTAATTTTTGTGGAGTAGAGACATAAATAAAATAATTATTGTCCCGTGAACTTAGCTTATTTGATAAAAAATATTTAGTGTTATTATTTAAGTAGATGTTCGATTATTAATGAGTGCACATTTCTTTCTCCTTTTCCTCTCCTTTTTCCCATCTTTTATGACTCTCTTCAAGGATTGTCCTTAAGTCCTATTTTATTGGTAGAACATCCTCTAGTCCCAACAAAACTAGCTACCAAAAAAGAATTAAAAAAATAATTATTTATATGCATCTAACATAATGGAATTATTCTTTCTCCCAAAAAAAAAAGACATTCATGTGCTCATAGTAGTTACTAAAAATGAAATTTTCATGAATTTATTAAGCCTAACTAACATAAAATAACCAGCTTGGACAAGCATGGCGAGAGAATTATTGGGCAAAGTCCAATAACCTTTACTGTAATGTCAAAATTACCCAAAATCACCATTCCTTTCTAGGATCATTTTTATCCATATAGTAAGAGATGTGATAATTTTTTTCCATGTGAAATCAACCATAGAAATAATTTTTATTTGTGTTCTTGTATCAAATAAAGAATTATTTTTGACATGAAAATCGGAGTAAGAATGAAATATACATTCTCATACATTAAACATGTTTTTAAAAGCTAACCATAACTATCTGCATAATTATTTGTGTGTGGTGCAACTAATCCTATTTAAGCAAATTTTGATCAAATTTAAATTTAGACAATTGTGTAGTCAGTATGGTGGTGACATTATTGTGTAAATAACATCGCGATATTTTCATAACATTTGTTTATACTATTTAATATATAAAAGTTAAAGAATGAAAAGGAAATTAATTAGTTTACAATTAACACGAATGACATACCGAACCGAATGACTATCCATTTTCCAAGGAGCATATTACAATCATGAAAGATTCTAACTCATCCGATTTCTATGAATTTTCTGTAGCTTTTTCGTTTTTTTTTTAAACAATAATCATGAATGAAAAGAAGAGATGCTGGTTTCTTACAGTTTGAAATGTAGAAAAAATACGTCATTTCTCAATTATTTTTTGTATTTTTGCTCGTAGTGTTCATTTAGATGTATTTTTTTAGAAAAAAATTTATGAATTTTTTTAATTATATTTTAATGTGCTTGGATGATTAAAACCAAAAAACTGAAGCATTAAGAAAAACATTTTGTATGTTTTTTTTAGTTAGATTTTGATACTTTTAAAAAGACTTAACATAAAAAGGTTGTTTAAACATAAAAGAAAATCTTCTTAAAGATTGCATCTAAACATAAACTAGGTTTTAATTTTTATTAAATATTTTAAAAAAACCGATTCAAATCAACTCATAATTTCTTATATCTTATTAGGCGATATTTACAGGAAACATAATTATTTTTTCCTTTTTTCTGGTAAAAACTGGTAAAAAAATATTTATAAAAAAATATGTTATTTATAAATTACATTATTGTTTTTGGCATGAAATGAAAAAAACCGAAATTTATTATTTATTCATAATTATTATGAAATATTATAAATGTAATAATATTATAACCTAAGCTGGATTAGAAAGAAAACATACTAGACTTCAAATATATTTGTAATTGCAAAGAAATAAATGATTAATTGAAAATTATTTACATCATGTTACTTTTTAAAGTTATGGTCAAGAAACCTTGGAGAAAAAAATTGTAAGATAAGTGGGAAATGAAAAAAATTATATTACTATATAAAATCAGAACAAGAGTAGAGTTGTGAATTGGAAATTTTCAAGTAGTAATGTTATTTAAATAAATTTTTTATTATATATTTGTAAATTATTAAAATAATAATTCTTATTTTATTACAATTTTGTAAATTGCTTAATTTTATAACATCTTTCAAAGCATTATTTATACCTGCAACAATTATTACATAAGAATAGAACAATGGGACCCGCAACAATAATGTGTGGAAAATGCTAGGCTGGCGTTACTCGGCTTGCCAGATCAGAAGTACATGGGGGAGTCATTCACGGGCCCCACCAAACCCATCCTTCATAAGTCTTTTTAATTTTTAAATACTCCAAACAGTATGAAATTGAAACCCGTCATTTTCTAAAGTCTAAATAAAACTGTCACGTACTGTCAAAAAAAAAAAAACTGTCGCGTTGGGTTCCCTCTTGTGAACGACTTTACCCTTTTCCCACTAATTTATGGAAAATGCTAAAAACAACCCTTCATTTCAGTTTCCCTGCCTAGTAGCCAGTAGTATTAGTATAAAGTTGTAAAATTCAAACAGAAAGTTAAATAGGTTAAAAACCAATTTATCTGTTCGCTTCGATCAGAAGAAAAAAAAAAACTAAAAAACAATTTGATTTTTGGGTTTCATAAAAAATTGACTTTTTTTTTCTGCTGATTTTATCCGGTTTAATCTTTTCAGTTTTTATGCACTAAACCAGATTTTGAGAAGTCTGATTGAAAAAAAAAAACCGGTATGCTCAACCAAATCGATCTGAATTAAGCCGAAAGAGAGAGACAGGGGAAATAAGAAAGTCCGTATGATAATTGACCGCTGATAAGTGGTTGGAGTGATGATAGTTTGGTGGAGCAAAGTCGGACGACTATAATCCCTAAGTTTGTTTCAGAATAGCACACGTAAGTGAGTGTGCTCAGTGCAGTTTGCTAATTTGGCAAACATATATATAGAACTAGAATATGCAGTGTGGCCGGGACGGGCAACTCCATTCCAGTGACACCACATGTGCACCGTTTTAAATTTGGCACTACCATGCATTTAAGCCAATATAATGTGCCTTTTTGTCCTATACTCTTTAAAAGGTACAGCTGTTAACGGCAGAGACTTTTTTGGTGATACTTTGCAGCAGTGTCAGGGGCCCATCCTTCTGGAGAGAAAGAATCCAAGGGTCCGCCTTTACCCTACTCATTGCATAGCTTCATTCATGTACATGATGCTGCTGCCACTTGAACTAATGTTCCACTTTCTAGGGCTAATACTCCTATCATATAAAATTATAAATACATAAAGGTTGCTTGATTGGATTCTTGGAAAGACATAACCTTTCTGGATCAGTGTGATTATATTATCTTTGATCTAGTATGAATATGATTCAATTTGTTATACTGGGCATGGCATTGCACTGAATCCCTCCTTTGTGAACCCCAGCTCATCTGCATCAAAAGTTGAGTATAACGTGTTTGATAAAGATCGACACATATGAGATGCAAGAAATTGAACGGAAGATATTCAGATTAACAAAGTCTAAATATATTAGTGCTATTGTGTTTCTTTTTTTTTATTTCTTAATTTTTTTTTTTGTCATGAAAATTGAACCTTCAACTAAGAATGAAAATTGAATTATGGAATCTCAAGGGAGCAATGGTCCCACTAGGCCACTATCAAGTACCAATGAAATGTTTTTGCAAATGTTGGTGTACAACTTAAAAGTGAAGTTTTGGTGGCAAAAAACACATGGAGGGAAGAATCATTTTCATGCAAACAGCAAGTCGCGAAGAATTACAAGAGAATTGAAATCCATGGTCCTAATATCTTTGGACAAATATGCGCAAAAGGGCAGGCAATGTTTAGAGTAAAGCATGTGATGATGAGGCGCCTAATATAGTCAAAATTGTCTTGACGGACTACATGGATCCCTATGTAAGTGGACAATTCAGAAGCCAACACGTTTACATGATTCTGTGCGATTTACCAAAGGGACAACGACCAACCTAAAGGCAGGTTTGTATTAGCGTTTGCCCAACGCCTGTCCACGAGAAGTAAAAATAATCAGCTTTATAACTCAGGTTTGGTTGAGACTTATTTTTACAAAGTAAGATGCAAATTTAAATTTTAATAAAAAATATTTTTTTTCCAAAGATAACAAAAATTTGTATACTCTTATAAACCGTTGATTAGTAAAAAATATTATAGGCACTAGAGCTCAAAATAGTAATTAGGGTGATTCACAAATAAATAAATAAAAACAAATTTAAGTATAAGTATGAAAAACGTGACAAAATACGTTTGTGTTGTGATACATCTAAAACAAAACAAGCTATAAGACAAATCGAGAAAGAGTAAATTACACTCCCCTTTATACCCCCCTCCCAAAAAAAACACTCCCCTAATTTAAGATTTTTCAAAATGATAACAGTCATAAATTATCCTACACATCCTTTTTTGTTAAGTCAGTAAAAAATGTATAGAATAAAAGCTCACTTATTATTAGTTAATCAAAATGGTATATTAGTTACTAAAAAAAACCCGATTGATCTTAATTTGTTACTCTTTAGAGTATTAAAATGGACATTTTCTCAAAATAAAATGAGCAAAGGAGAGTACATTTTTTTTACACAATAGATATACATGATATATCAATTATTTGTTAGATTAAAATAAATATATATATGAAATATACTCCTATTTTTAACATTTGTCAAATTATATTCACTTTCATTTTTATATTAAAAAACCAACTTAATTTTGTAAATAAAAGATTAATCTTAAAATCTTTTATAATATAGAGCTTAGTAATCATTAATAATAAATAAATTTTCTCTTTTTTATATACTTAACGATATTAAGTCAGCAATTATTTAAAGTTTAAAAAGTGATAAAATATAATTTAGAGTCAAGTTTGAATTTCACTGTTATTTTGACAAATTCCAAAGTAGTAAAATGTAAATTACTCAAAAAGAAAAAAGGCAATAGGAAGCATGGTAAGAACTATAAATAATGGCAAATGATTGATTTGTTCAGTGATACAAAAAATGTTTTTTTTTTAAATTAGAACAAAATATTTTTGTTTTAGGTCTACAAGATGTGTTAAAAAGTATTATAATCAATGTAAATTATTGTATGCACACATAATATGAAGATAAATTGACAATTATTGTCTTAACAAAAATAAGTGACAGTTAGTATTAAAATGGATCTTTCAAAGAGAATTAATACATCTTAGACGCAACCCTCTCTAATACATGTTATGCTAATTTAAATTTGTGTATTTGATCCAATATTAGCATATGAGTATGTTATTTGAGAATTTCTTTCTATCTAGTAGCACTATTCTTGCTAGTTAAACTTCATTT
This sequence comes from Styphnolobium japonicum, assembly GCA_023212625.1. Taxonomy (NCBI): domain Eukaryota; kingdom Viridiplantae; phylum Streptophyta; class Magnoliopsida; order Fabales; family Fabaceae; genus Styphnolobium; species Styphnolobium japonicum. The sequence goes on from JALBWW010000005.1 coordinate 4,095,919, forward strand.
TCTTTCTTTTTGTGTTTGTGCATCATATATATGTTGATAACCACGGCCAAAATGGTTTATTTGGGCAAAAGCATATTATTAAGCTACGCATGCAGTTCTTTTGCAAAAGACGAGACCGACAAAGATATGTCCACATTACCTTCTCCCATGGGCTGGCTAATTCTTTCATTACCACTGGACTGAATCTAGCCCAGAAAAACTAAAAAATAGCGTGGCCCATTCTCATGTTTTTCACGGACTCCGACTTAAAAGAAAATATAATGGACCACTAACAATGTAACATGAAACCTAGGTGTTTGCGTCGCAAAATATTCTATTTAAATTTCGAGTTATTTAATAATTATTTTATATAAATAATTATAACTAAAAAAGTAGTATTTTGTTAAAAGTAATTATTTTTAAATAATAAAATGTTTAGACAAATTAAACATGAAATTAAAATAGAATTCAATTTTAATTTAGTTATTGTTAAAATATTTTATATTATTATTTATTTTGTTATGACATTAGAGAATTTGGTTTTAAAAATAATTTTTATCATAATTAAACTTTTTAATGTGATAATATATAATTGAACTTGTGTTTGATTCGTTATGTTTGAAATGCGGAATGACAATTTCATAACATGCTTTATTTCATGGAATGATTATTTTCATGTTTACTAGTAGAAAAAAACGTAAAATGATGATTTCATTTCATGTAGCATTTTATGTAATCAGAAGTCACAAATAGAGATTGGATTACTGATTTCATGCTCTATAAACAAATATTTTATTTTATTTTAATATACTATTATTTACTTTATAAAATGACAATTAATATCCTTTATAGAATTTAGCTTACCTAAAATTTAATTTTGTTTTCATCTTACCAAACCTATTTTTATTTTTAGATTACCTAACCAACCTTATTTTGGTATAGAAATTGTGGAGGAGAAACTTCTTAGGTCAAAGTCAATAAGAACCATTATGGCGGCTAAAACTCTTTCAACCAAATTTTAACGTAATTATATACTTAAGGTTCGAATTCGAGACCCTTAGTTAAGTTAGAACAACCCTCACGCTAGTTAATCTATGCACTAGGTGGTACCTAACCCACATTTTATGTCTTATAGATTCATATTAAATTTAAAATAAAATAATAGTTATGCAAATAAGTGAAAAAAATTATAAATAAGTATAATAATATAAGCTAACAAAATTATTATCTGAAATATTAAGAAATTTTAAAAAGATATGGAATATTTTATTTTAAAAATTGTATCCATTTTAATTTTTTCTTATAAATAAAATATTGCATGGTATTTTTTAATGATTGCTTTTTATTATGGAATTATACCCGAAAAAGGCTAACATTATTTTTATTTTTTTAGCAAGGATATTTATATTAACTTTAATTTCATCTTCATTAATTTTATTTATAAAAATTATTATGATGTTTTAATAGATTTAATATTTAAGATGAATTATCAATTATTTATTAATTATTATAATAAATATTTAAAATTTTATTAAATATAAATAATAATTAATAAATATCTTACAACCGATATAAAAAAAATCAAAAAAATCTCCTTTTCATTTATACATTCTAAAACTTACTGAATTATGAATCGAGAATGATTATTTCATTCCGATTTCATGAAATCACGATTCCTTGTACCAAATAGTGACGTATTTTATAATGAATTTAATTTTTATATATTGTAAGTATAAAAAAATTTTACACTGTCATTTAATCATATATTAATATATAATTAAAATAATTAAACTTTTTAAATAGTAATTATAATAGCCAATACTTTTAATAATTTGTCAACATACGGGAATAGAGATTATACTCTTTTATAATTTTCTCAATGAAATTAATCTGATACGTTCCCCATAATTTTGTTGAAAAGCTGACCTAAGCTCCATTTCCCCACTTGTATTGGTAGCAGTATCAGACTATTCGTCTTCTTCTCCGGTGACTCCTCCGCCACCATCTCGGTTCAAACACTCCCTACAATGGCGTTGTACCTGGTGTCACGCCGTTTATCCGCTGGATCGACCTCAACCACGGTGCAGCTTGCCCTCGCCTTGCGTTACGCTACTGTTTCCTCTTCCAGATCCTATTCGTCGTCGTTTAGGGAAGAAAGGGATACCTTTGGACCAATTCAAGTTCCCTCCGATAAGTTCGTTCTCCTTTTCGCTTTCTGCTTCCTCTATCGAAATACTTCTTTTCTCTCCCCCTCTTTGATTTATCTAACTCAGGTGTGTTTTTATGTATGTGCCGTTAGGTTATGGGGGGCACAAACTCAAAGATCGTTGCAAAATTTTGATATTGGTGGCGACCGTGAACGTATGCCCGAACCCATCGTTCGCGCTTTTGGCATCTTGAAGAAATGCGCTGCTAAGGTTCTTTTTCTCCTTTTCAAAATATACCCTTTTTTCAGCTCATGTAGTATAGACAAGCTTGTCTTTTTCTCTTGTGCTTTTTTTTAATCATTTTATTTTTTTCTAAATAAATAATAGCTACTGGTATTTTGGACGTGGGTTTCAACATAAATTGCGATTCGTTTTAAATTTTGATTCTTGCTGGTGTGGCCTGTTCTGAAATGCTTGTGAATTCATCATACAATAACAATTATTATCCTCATTCAATTGCTCAATTGCCTGGCTCACCCCAATGGTTTTTTCAATTCTTCTCTAATGTAGGTGAACATGGAGTATGGTCTTGATCCCACCATTGCGAAAGCAGTAATGCAAGCAGCACAAGAAGTAGCCGAGGGAAAGCTAAACGACCATTTTCCGCTTGTTGTATGGCAAACTGGTAGTGGCACTCAAAGCAACATGAATGCTAATGAGGTTAGTGCTCCGTTTTGTGCACTGCAGCAAACCTGATGACCTTAGCTACAAAATATTACGCCTCACGTCTAGTGGAATTGTGATTATAAATATTTATCTTCATTGTATATAATAGATAATTTAAGAATCAAAATATATTGAGAGTCAATTTGGTTTTTTCCAACGAGTATTTCTAAAGTAATACTTTCCAAAATTTTGTTTTGTCCAGACTATGTGGATGCTCCGACTTACATAAACCTTCCATCCTAAAAGAAAGTTTGTGTTGAATTTTGCAGGTTATTGCAAACAGAGCAGCAGAGATTCTTGGCCATAAGCGTGGTGAAAAGTTTGTGCACCCAAATGACCATGTCAATAGATCACAATCTTCTAATGATACGTTCCCAACTGTAAGCCTTTTGTATTCTTTAGCAATTTCATTTTCTATAATTTCACATTAAATTGGCTCGCTATTAAGGGGGTACAATTCCTAGTAAAATGTTTCTTATATTCTTTCTTTACCTACTGTTTTTTTCTCTTTGCTTAAAATACCATTATCTTTTTTAAATTTCTTTTAATCTGTATGTTTTCCCCCCTCTTTCCAGGTAATGCACATTGCAGCCGCAATGGAAATAAACTCGAGACTAATCCCTAAATTGAAAACCTTACATACTTCGCTAAACTCAAAGGTTTGAATTCTAGTTCATACTTTTAGACAAGTTATAGTATGTTGGATAGATTACAGCCCCCCTCCTGCTAACTAGTGTGTCATCCTGGTTAGAGAGGATTTTGAGTGATATGCACTAGACCTGACATGTCTTTTCCATGCTACATCGAAATCTGTGATATAAATGTGAAAATTGAGGTGGTTTAATGTGTTGCTCCAGTCTTGTGTGTTTATCTCATGGTTCTGGCCATGTTAATCCAGTACTAATATTGTCAAAACAGGACTCCCTTAGTTGCATTCTTGCATGATAACTTTTTCTTGTCCTATTCTGAGCTTATGGTTTTCTCTGGCTCTTGCTCTCAATTTTCCTTTTGGTCTATGAAGTGTGCAATTTGCATTTGCTAATGAATAATGAGTTATTGTGACAGGAAACATGTCAGAGACCTCTTAACTTTGATAAACTTTTTATTTCTCTAGGCCTGCAAGATGGAATTTTATAATCGGAAGGCAACTGGCTTTATAATTGTTTTTCTTTTAATGGCATTTATCATTTGTCTTTGTTTTATCTCTATTAATATTTTTTTTGTGCTTTTCTTTAAAACAATTTTACCAGTCAATTGAATTCAAAGATATTGTCAAGATTGGACGCACCCATACTCAAGATGCAACACCATTGACTCTGGGACAGGAGTTTAGTGGCTATACTACACAAGTAAGCTTGCTTTCCTCTGGCTTATGTTGTGTATTCTGTTTATCATTGTTGAATGGGTTGTAAAGTCTTAACAGTTTGTGGGGAGTGATTTCTGATTGCCCTTTCCTTTATCGGCAGGTGAAGTACGGTATTGATCGAGTGATTGGCACTTTGCCGCGCATGTATCAGGTTAGACACTCAAGTACAAACATTAAATAATTCTTCATTCGTTTGCTTTTGGAGTTCTGACTGATTAGAGATGTTACTTGAGCAGCTTGCCCAGGGTGGTACAGCTGTAGGGACTGGATTGAATACAAAGAAGGGGTATGTATGCTTTTTGATGGCTAAGTGGTTGTTCTTCTTTTATTTTCATTTTGTAATTTTTTATTGTATTATTTTATTTTTCAACTTTGCTATTTGATGTCTACCAAAATGAATATGATAGCAGCTTTCTTTTCATTTCTTTTGGCTTATTGGTCCATTTGATATGAGCTTTTCACCAGGCACGGTTTTGTTTCTTATTATCCATTCAATACCAAAAAATAATGGACATTGCCTGGACAGATGTGCATGCACATTTTCCGTTCTTGGGTTTTAATTTATTATGGATGTCATTTTTGAAAATTAGACGTCATTTTCTCTAGAGATCTTATGAATATGGATATATTTTATGATGAAAAATAGATGCCCTAGGCCTGCCTTTTTAGGTTGGAGAAACATGTGGTTTAAATTTTTAAATAAATAAATTTGGTTAAACATAGATCGTTTTTTGGCTGATATTCAGATTTGATGTTAAGATAGCAGCAGCAGTAGCTGAGGAAACAAATCTTCCTTTTGTCACGGCAGAAAATAAGTTTGAGGCCTTGGTTTGTTGCTAAAACTTTTTCTTTTTTTTCTGTCCTTAATTTGTCATGTGCTATTTCCGTTTCACTAGCTTCTTCCATTAATCTTGCATCACATGCAGCATGCTCATATTCATCCTTTTGCAGGCTGCCCATGATGCTTTTGTTGAAACTAGTGGAGCCCTCAACACAATTGCTGCTTCTTTAATGAAGATAGCAAATGATATACGGTTATTAGGAAGGTAGGTTGCTAGTTATATGACACTGACTGACAAATTGCATTTTTATTTTATTCATATCTTTTTGTGGGTTTTCTTAATGCTATCCTATTGTAGTGGTCCACGTTGCGGCCTTGGTGAACTCATTCTTCCTGAAAACGAACCAGGAAGCAGTATTATGCCCGTAAGATCCTCATGCTCAGTGAACATATATTTGTTACAGAAACAAGCTGTTTTCTTGTTACTTTCTGTAGTTTATTCTTTTACTTGTCTTACAATTGGGATGTGACTCTAAGCTACAACCTTATTCTGTTTCAGGGGAAGGTTAACCCAACCCAGTGTGAGGCTCTGACAATGGTCTGTGCGCAGGTAGATATCAATTCACTTCATTTCATTAGCGTACTTTGGTGTTATGACTAATTGAGTACTTATTAGCAAGCAGTTTCTACGATGCTTGGAGACAAGTGTTTCCTTTCTAGCACTCGTAATCAAGTCCCGCATTTTGAATTTTGATGGTGACGCTGGCACTTTTTGAATTGGTGTTACGATTTACATATTGCAGGTCATCGGAAACCATGTAGCAATCACAGTGGGTGGATCAAATGGTCATTTTGAACTTAATGTGTACAAGCCGATGATTGCCAGCTGTCTCCTGCATGTATGTTTTATATCCATTGCCTTGCTATGTTATTTCTAATTTATAAATCATGCACTCTGGCTAACTTTTAATTTGGTTGAAATCTGTTTCCTGATATTAGATAAGCTAAAAGCTTAGTTAGAGTACTTTGGCTCTTAGAATAATAGTATCAAAAGGAAGCTGACTCCTTTTTTGTTTACTAAACTACTCGAACTTTTGAACTGGTCGAAGCACACGTGGTGCATAGAAACAGTGATTGTTGACCAGGCATAGAGCTTTTTGCATAGGAGCAAAAGTTAAGTTTCATCCTGTCTGCCGGTTTGGCTTCTGAAATTTTCTGATACAAGTGAGGTTGACTTGGCTGGAAAGTTGGAAACTCTTACGTCAGTGAAATAGGGAATGGGGATGAAAGATACTTCAGATACATTATGATTTATGCCTTTTTTAGGTCCCTTATTTCTGGAGTTCTTGTGCTTATGTGATGATGATGATGATGTTACACGCTCTATGGTAATGGCCTAAAAATAGAATTTATAGGCTGGGTTGTGTGCACTATAAGGAGACCATGTTGACTTTATGTTGTTTATTCCAAATTTATTCATATGGAACAGTATATCCTACTACATTACCTAATAGATGTACTTAAATACTTGATCTTTATTTTTATTTCTGATAGTCACTGAGACTGCTCGGAGATTCATCCGCTTCCTTCGAAAAGAATTGCGTAAGAGGTATTCAAGCTAATAGGGAAAGGATTTCAAAATTATTGCATGAGGTAAGTTGATGACTTCTTTGAAACAGATCTCACATGATGCCAAATGTTAGATCCTTAAGCTAATGTACTCTGTTGTTTGACTTTTAATTCACCTTGCAGTCACTAATGCTTGTCACATCCTTGAACCCAGTAAGTTTCCACTTGTCTATTCTTGTCAGTTGTCACTCCCTAAATTTCACATTCTTTTGAAAATGACTTTAATTTTTATGTTCCAGAAAATTGGTTATGACAAGGCGGCAGCAGTTGCCAAGACAGCCCACAAAGAGGGGACTACTCTTAAGGTGATGATGCCTTGTTATTCTTGCTTTTCCGTTTGTCTTGCATATTTGACCTCTCTTGATGAATATTGAAAAATTATACTGGCATATATTGTTTTTTAACAAATTAAATTTTAGTCTTCGAACACATACTTATGCAAGTACCCTTGCAGAACCATTTCAACTCTTGCATTGGTTTGGCTGTCATCAATAGTAATGATGTTTATATGGATGAACTTATTCCTTTTTAATGATTTCTATATGCAATAATTTTTGGCCGAATTGATTGTTTAGGAAGCTGCATTGAAGCTTGGAGTACTGAGCTCGGAAGAATTCGACACTCTTGTGGTTCCTGAGAAAATGCTTGGCCCATCTAATTGACTAGCATATAACGTTACTAATAATTCCTTGTTCCGTAATCAGCTACATTGAACTAGTATTTTTTAACCGTACCCTTCGATTAAATTGAGAAATGGCAATCCAATAACAATAATTTTGACTTCCGAAATTGATATTCTTGAGGGAAGAGCACCTCCAAATATGTAACCAGATAATGTATTGCATAAATTTACTGACCCAAATAAAGGGAAATTCTTATTTTTTGTCCTTGCATTATATTTTTGATTTTCTAGTGATTGCTGGATTATACCTACTTCTATCTTGCATAGGCGACGACACTCCGTCGGTGGAAAAGAGGGGAAAAGAGAGGCAGAAAAGGGTGTGCTGAATTATAAATGGCTTAAATTTACACATTGACTCAAAATATCTGTTGTTTCAGTGCGGTTTTCTTTTTCTTTTATTTTATTTTCACAATAACGGGATTGAATTTTGGACCTTACAAATTATTTAGATTCCTCATCACTAATCACTAGTTCATACTTCATACCCAGTGGCTGGATGCTGGTGGTTTGCTTTTTAGCAATTGATTTGCATAATGATTTGAGTTGGCTGTTGTCACATTTTGGTGCACCCATAATTGATGCTTCATTAATGATGTTCAGATGCTTCGTTTTGACAGTATACTTGTTACTTTTTTTTTGGTGAACGATAGTATACTTATTACTTAGCCAGACATTATATACTCGTTTTTATTACTAAATTAATCTCTAGGTTAATTTTTTGGATTTAATTTCTATCCACTATCAGTGTAAAGTTTCTTTACACTGTCATTTAATTATGTGTTGACACATAATTAAATAGTTAGACTTTTTAGGTAGTGATTGTGATAGTTAAACTCTTTTAATGATTTGACAACACATAATTGAATGACAATATAAAGAAATTTTACACTAACAGTAAATAGAAATTAAACTCTACTTTTTTTTGGGTGCATCTCTTAAAATGTTAATGTCATGTCATTTCTAATTCTAAATATACTCTTCAATTTCTTATGACATTCTTTGTTCATGTACTATAAAATATAATGTATGTGTTTGATATACTAGTAATACTACATCTATTTTCCAAGTAAAGAAGTTAGAGTGTGTTTATATTTGTTTAATTATTTGAAATAATTATTTTTTATATTTATAAAATTATTTTTTTTAGAAAAGTAACATTTAAATTTTGTAAAAATAAGTTGTTAATTATTTTTTTATATTATTTTTTTTTCAAAAGCTAAAGTTTTAATATTATTTTAAAATTTAATTTTTTTATTTTATATTATTTTAAAATTTTAAGAGAGAAATACTTATGTCTTAATTAAATAATTTTTTAATCATTTTACATATATTTTTAATAAATTTAATACTTAAAAGTAATTATTTTTATATAATATAAATATAAATTTTTATTTTAAAATTATTTATAAATTAATATATTTAAACATAAAATAATTTTTTTAAAATTAATTATATATATAATTAATTTTTAATATAATCTTTTTAATTAATCCGAACACTCAATAATATCTTGCTAATAAAATCTGTATGTTCTTTTAAAAAAATTGGGGGTGATAAATATGCATGCATACAGTAATGTTTTGTCCCAAACAAACGAGAAATGGTGGACACATGGAAGAAGAAAAAGAAAGAAAATGTGATATTATTTCGGTATTTTTTAAAAAAATATTGTTATTTTGAGTAAATTATGAAATATTTAAAATTATTAATTATATTTAATAAAATTTTAAATATTTATTATAAAATTAAAAATTAATAAATATTTAACAACTTAAATTAAATATTAAATTCATAAAAATATTATAATAATTCTTTTTTAAAAAAACTCGTTAGTTATTTAATGGATCAATTATATCCATTTTTAATAAAATTTAATTTTAATTTATTATTAATATAAAAAATTATATTATTATTTAATTATATATTATTAATTATTAAAAGAAATTGTATTAAAATAACATTAAATAATAATATAAATTTTTTTATACTAATAATAAATTAAAACTAAATTCTTTTTAATATTCTAACGATGGTGATGTGATGTGATGTCTAGTGCAAGAGGAGAGGGTCACAATCCCTGAAATACATTGAACATTGGCCAACATTCTGATATTGGGAGAATGAGGAGATGGACCTGTCACTCTTCGACTCGCATCTTTGCTTTAAATAGTAACTTGTGTCCCTCTTTTCAATAATCTAACAATTTAACCTTCTGTTATGGACTTTTAATCCTTTTTGTTTTGTTTTTAATACCTTATAATCTTATTTATCCCACATTTGTGTGTTATTTAAGTCAAATAATTCTATTCTATTCTTTCGATACTAGTATCTTCGTACAATCAAATTAAATAATAACGTAAATTCGATTAGTAATCAACTACAGCAATAGGATTTTTAATTCCTACCATCAGATTTAGGCAATATAGTTAGAGAAATTTTTTTAGATAAACACATTTATTATAAATACTTCATTCAACATTAAGTTTTATAAGTTATAATAAGAAGATATAAATTATTTTGATACTTATGTTTTTAAAATATTAATATTTAAAATAAATTATTAAATATTAATTAATTATTATTTATATTTAATAAATTTTTAAATATTTATTATAAAATTAATAATTAATAATTAATAAATAATTCATCTTAAATAATAAACCTATCAAAATATAACGAAGACACCTATTTTTGGAGTAGTAATTACTGAACCATTAATAACAAAAACAACTGTTTTAATTTAATGTGGGACCACAGCCCTCGGTTCTATTAATTTATTAAACAAACAATGGAATTGGGATTTTTGACTAGATCCGTTGAATTTCAACTTCAATTTTCAAAGTTAATCATACTAGTCAGTTAGAGCAGCAGGGGAGGGGGATCTCTCTCTCTCTCTTTCCCTCTCTCTCTCTCTCTGTGTCCAGTGGAAGTGGTGTATAAGTGGACGCACGCGGGACTCATGTCTGAATTGAATTAGTCAGTCGGCATCGTTGTCCGTGATCGGTGATTCACCTCCTCTGCACTCTAACTTTACTCATCCTTCCAACTTCCAACTTCCAACTTCTTATTCTGGTTCCGATCAGAATGGACGGCTCTGATCAGCCGAACGCAACTCTGCGCCTGATCTGCCTCCCGATTTCTTCTTCTTCTTGGTAATCACTGCTGTCACTTTTCATTCCGTAGCGTACACTTGGGAATAGGATCCATTCATGAAAGCAATTATTTATTAAAGATATATGTATATTTGTGCTTCTCCACTAACTTAACTGATTTCAATTCAACAGATCCGTTGTTAGTTAGTTAGACGATGGATTCGTGTGATTGCATCGACACCCAATGGCCCCCGGATGAACTTCTTGTCAAATATCAGTATATCTCGGATGTCCTGATTGCCCTTGCTTATTTCTCTATTCCTGTGGAACTCATCTATTTTGTTCAAAAATCTTCCTTCTTCCCCTATCGATGGGTGCTTATGCAGTTTGGGGCTTTTATTGTTCTTTGCGGAGCAACTCACTTCATTAACTTGTGGACATTCTCTATGCACTCTAAAGCCGTTGCTGTGGTCATGACAATTGCGAAACTCTCATGTGCTATTGTGTCCTGCGCCACTGCGCTCATGCTTGTCCATATTATACCCGATCTGTTGAGCGTCAAAACACGTGAGCTATTTCTTAAGAACAAGGCCGCAGAGCTTGACAGAGAGATGGGGCTTATTCTTACTCAAGAAGAAACCGGAAGGCATGTTCGAATGTTGACGCATGAAATTAGGAGCACGCTGGACAGGCATACCATTCTCAAGACTACTCTTGTTGAGCTGGGAAGGACTTTACGGTTGGAGGAATGTGCATTGTGGATGCCATCAAGAACTGGTCTCAATCTCCAACTTTCCCATACTTTAAGCTACCAGGTTCAGGTCGGGTCTACTGTGCCAACGAATCTTCCTATTGTCAATGAGGTTTTCAGTAGCCCTCGAGCTATACGAATTCCGCACACCTGCCCACTCGCCAGGATCAGACCTCTTGTGGGAAGATATGTGTCCCCCGAAGTTGTTGCTGTTCGGGTGCCTCTTTTGCATCTGTCAAATTTCCAAATTAATGATTGGCCTGAACTTTCGGCCAAAAGCTATGCTATCATGGTTTTGATTCTCCCTACTGATAGTGCTAGAAAATGGCGAGACCATGAGTTGGAACTTGTTGATGTTGTTGCAGATCAGGTCCATTTCGGATTTCCTTTCTCTCTCTTATTGCCTGCCATTTTTTTTCTTCTTGTGTTTCTGGTTTTTAATTTTATAATATTCCTTGCTCCTTTTCGTTAGTTAGTTAGTTGCTTGAAGTAAACATTTGTATTCTTTGGAACTTGCAAGTTCTCTTCTGATTGTCATTGTGAACTTGTTGTTTTTGAGTGTGGAGTCTTAAGAGAATTAGGAATGGCTATCAAGTACACTTGGCCTTGCCTCAAACAATAACAAAGTGGGTTTTTTTTTTTAGGTTATTTCTCTAATTTATATCTCATTTTGAGATGGGGAAGGATGTAGACAAACACATGCTAATGTCTGATAGTATCTGTCGAGAGAGAATTTTGAGTTACTCTTTCAAAGTTCTGTCTTGCATAAATTTAATCCAGGCATTTGGGGACCTGACTTCAAATGTTTTATTCCTTGCTTCTGTTCATGCCTCCTGTGCACGTTGGCTACATGGGGTTGCTTAGCGAACAGAACTCGAGCTCATGAAATGCTTCACATGTACAGCAGTGGGGGGTGATACATGCAAAGACACTCCCATGCTCAAGTTAGAATGAGAGTGAAATGGTGAGAAGTGATTAGGACCATGTGAAATGGATCCCCCTCCCCCTATATACCTTGGCTGTTGCTGCCAAAAAAGGGGGTCTAGGTGTGGGAACCGGAACGGAGGTTGGTTTCGTGAGGTGGGTCTCCCCTCCTCAAGACATTATCCCCTCTTAGAGTTCTAGACTTAGGTCATGCTTGATCTTCCACAGGCCCAGAAGGTCCATACAGCACACCTCCTGATCAAAATCAGAACAAATTAACCTACATTATCTTTTTTTTTGATTGTATGCTTTACAGGAATATTCATTTTGTAACTACACTAAATGACCATGTTAACAGTGTTTGGAATTTGGTTGTGACATTAGATATAGTGCCACAGTTGCCATTTCAAAATTCACTGACTTTCTGTTGTTGTGTAGGCATTTATTTTCTTTATATTGACCTCAAATGTGGGGACATGGATGTAATATTGTTAAGTAGGACATTTCAAGGTCTATTCCCCTACATGCTGGATTCATTTCTAGTTTCCTAACAGGTAGCAGTTGCCCTTTCACATGCTGCTATTTTGGAGGAGTCTATGCGAGCCCGTGATCAACTCATGGAGCAGAATGTTGCTTTAGATTTAGCTCGACGGGAGGCAGAGTCGGCAATTCATGCTCGCAATGATTTCCTTGCTGTCATGAATCATGAAATGAGGACACCAATGCATGCAATTATAGCGTTGTCATCACTTCTCTTGGAGACTGAACTGACTCCAGAGCAGAGGGTTATGATAGAGACAGTATTGAAGAGTAGTAACGTTTTGGCAACACTTATCAATGATGTTCTAGATCTTTCTAGACTGGAAGATGGTAGCCTTGAACTAGAAATGGGAAAATTCAGTCTTCATGTGGTTTTGGGAGAGGTAATTGCTACAAATCTTCTACTTGTGTTTTGAAACAGCAGTAACATTATTCTTTATCCTGAACAGAACTTACATATTGTCTTCGTATTTTCTATCTTAAATGTAGGTCATTAATCTGATAAAGCCTATAGCATCTGTGAAGAAATTACCTATGACTTTAATTCTGGCCCCTGATCTGCCCATGTTTGCCATTGGTGATGAAAAACGGCTTATGCAAACTCTTTTAAATGTTGTGGGAAATGCTGTTAAATTCACTAAGGAGGGCTATGTTTCTATAAGAGCATCTGTTGCAAAACCAGATTCTTCACAGGATTGGCGACCTCCCGAGTTTTATCCAGCATCAAGTGATGGCCATTTCTACATACGAGTACAGGTCCAAATATCTGAGTCTTAATTGTGTTTATTTTTTACGTATAAGTTCTGGAACAATTCCATGTGTTTTATAGCCAGATACTAGTGTGATTGAATGCTTCGGATATCTAAATAATCAAGTCATGTGGGCATCCATGCCTGGGAATATGCCAAGAGACATCTGCCTATCTCGTTTTTGTCAATATAGAAACTGTTGGAAATTAATCTCGTTATTTCTTGCCATCTCCTTATTTATTGACTCTAGGATCCCTCTTGGTGCAGGTTAAGGATTCTGGATGTGGCATTCTCCCTCAAGATATTCCACATCTCTTTACCAAATTTTCTCAGTCTCGGAGTGGACCGGCTGGTCCTAGCAGTGGTGCAGGTCTTGGGCTTGCCATTTGTAAAAGGTAGAAGCAAAATCCTATGTTCTAAAACTGCTTTGAGTTTGCAAGGAGTTTCTCATGTTTCAGAGTAATCTTGATGTTCATTACCTGATTTTGCACGGATGCTAATATTATTGTTTATATAGGGATCTAAATCTTCTAAAGTACACCATGCACTTTAGAGAGTATAGTGCCTAGTTGATAACCATTGATTAAAATATTTAAAATTTAGATTTTGATAAAATACAAGGATAACAAACTATGAATTTGTTAGAACCTACTTCTTTAATTTTCTCATCAGTGGTTATGACTTGCATTTTACTCTCTAAAGTGCGGTAGTTTTCATTCATTAAGTTCTTGACTCTGCTCCTCGAAATTGAATCAGATTTGTAAATCTCATGGGAGGTCACATATGGATTGAGAGCGAGGGCCTTGATAGAGGAAGTTCAACTACATTCATTGTCAAACTTGGGATTTGTGGCAATCCAGATTCGTCAGGGCACCAAGTTGCAAACAGAAGCCAAGTATATAGCGGAAGTGGAGACCTCATTGGATATAAGCCCTTTGTCAAAGATAATGATGAGCTAGGTTTTACTAATCGACGCTATCAAAGAAGTCTCTAAAATCCAAAACACCAAAATTGCATCCAGGGAATTGGATCAGTAATTTTATTTCGCCTTTGAGACCAAAATGGTACCTTCCTTACACACTCAACTGGATATAAATTTACTATCATTTTGCATATGCCGGATTGTATAATTTGCAGTTTGCAGCTATAGATTAGGATTACTATGTCAGGCATTTCTAACAATGTCTTGTATGAAGTCATATATTAATTAGAATGCGATTCAAAGAAACAGAGTTCAGATCGTCCGTTACTTATTTTGACTTAAATGAATTGTTATAGTGTTGGCGGCTTTTGGTTTATAACTTTATATGGAAATGACCCCTTCACAATGACAACTCACAACACTGCTGTGTTTATATTTAATTGAGAATAATTTAAAAAATTACAATGCGAATAAATAATTGAAAGTATTAAAAAAAATCTCTGAGCTATGTCCAATATTAAGCACAGCTCAAACTAATAAGAGCCTCATTGCAAAAATGCATAAACTTAGGCTTTGTTGTAATTGTACAAGTATTTTATGGAAAAGGGAAATGTTTTTAATTGAAAATTTTTCTTGGAAAGAACTTTGGGTGGGAAAATTTGCAGGAGACCTGGTTTGTACTGAAATATAACTCCTAATGCTATAAAGGAAGCCCTTTTTTCTTGTCGGTTGAACAATGGGGAATGTAACTTCATAAAATTACAACCGTAGTGAGTGCGCACGCTAGTTTCCTTCCTAATTTTATTTTACATTTTTGAATATTTATTTTCACAAAATAATTTGTAAATAAAATAGTGCAACCAACATCATTATTTTTACAAAAATAATATCTCAATAATAAGATTTTCTGTTTTCCCCCCCTCATCTCAGTTTTCTACCGATATTCTACCTTGACGAATACCGTTTTAGGGTCGGAACCCAAATCCTTGAAAGTCAAATTATTATTATTTGTTTGCAATCAAATATTGAGTTCAAAACGCAAGTTTGTCTCCATATTACAAATGCAGAGCGTATACAAGAATATCATAACTTCACACCCTTAATAAAAGTTTGAGTTTAATTTTGATAGTCGTACAAAGATGTATTCTAATAAATTCTCAAATTATTAAAAGAGTTTGATTATCATACTAATTATTTAAAAAAATAACTCTTTCAATAATACTATCATATAATTAAATGATGTGAATAAATTAAAATTAAATCCATAAAGTTTTTAAATTGAATCAGATACTGAGTAACATTCATTAAGACCTTTAATACTATAATCTAATCCTGATTGAAATTTCCATCCCATTGCCCATCCTCTTGGTAAGGATCTCAACTATAGGACTTCGTCAAATGAAGGAAGCAGCTATTTGTCACTGGACCAGCTAAACTCACGAGATATGCCAGAGAAGATAAGGCTAAAAATCTAAAATGATTACTTCATCTTTTTATATTAATCGTGAATAATTGGAGGTAAATAAGTTGCCCAGAGTCCCTCATCATCAGACCTCAACTAACTCAACGTATATAAAGGGCTTGGAATTCCACATTTGCATATCGTATAATTTTCTAGTTGAATTATTTACGGGTAAGCAGGCCAGGGATGCTTGAGGTGAGAATTGAGATCAGTAACTCCATAACTGAAATAAAGATAACACAAGTATTTCCGCAACCAAGTGCAGCTTCATACCAAAAAACGTAAAAACCAATAAACAAGATATAAATTCTGCAAGGAATATTACAACTCATACTTCGAATAATAACTAACAAGGTCTAAACCAACAAAGCAACTCGTCAAAACTACATTAACATAGTAACCGAGGATGCCAGCTCCATTAAAGATCCAATATCCTTCCAATCTCCGAATAAATGTCTCACTTCTTGGATTTCTTTGATGCTCTGCATAAAAGACATTCATTTAGACCACAACATACATATAGCCAAAAGCAATACGGCACAGGCACAGGCACAGGCACAGGCACAGGCAAAAGCATAAACCATAATACTCACTGGGCTGGCTGGGATGCAGTTACAGGTGGTGCACTTGGGGCTACTGATAACTTCTCTCCAGGACCCTAAACATTTTAGAGAGAAAGGAAAAAGGGTCAAATTACTCGTTACCAACTCCAATAATCCTTAGTGCAGTAAATTGCTAAGAGCAACGATTAAGAACTCACATGGGCCAAGCGCTCCTCCCTCCGAGCAAATTTCCTTTCCCTGCTGGCCTTGTTCTTTGCACGCTTGGCCTCAAACTGGTCAGACAAGGTCTTCTCTCTTGCCTTCTCAGCCTTAGACTTGTGTATGCTCTCCATCAGGACTCTCTTATTCTTGAAAACATTACCCTTCACCTTCATGTACATATCATGGTACATGTGCTTGTCAATCTTCTTAGATTCCCTGTACTTGCGAAGCAAGCGTCTGAGCACACGCATCCTCCTCATCCAAAGGATTTTGGTGGGAAGCCTTGCCTCCCTTGTACCCTTACGCTTACCTAGTAGTATTTAGGCAAACATTATATTTACCAAATGATGCTTTCCCGTTAGGAACATAGAGCAATTCATTTCATGCCCACCCATCATTGTTTCATAAACTTTTAGTACCTATAACTTATGCCCACAAAATTATTTTGCAGAGTTATTACACTGATATTTCCAATTGAAACACAACTCAGTAGAATCTTGTCAATTCTATAATATGTGAATGATGAATAAATCTAAGGGCATAGTTTCGAAATAAGCACTAGCTTACAAACTGCCAGGGATTACATACCAACATCTAATGACCAATTACCAACTCAAGAGTTTGAATTCATTTGACAATTGAAATGATTAAGATTGGGAATAAATACCATATCCAGAGTGTCGTCCCTTCCTCTTGGCCTCCTTCATTCGTCGAGCTCGGGAGCGAGAGTGAATCTTAGTTGGCTTCCTGATAATGAAGCCATCCTTCACCAACTTCCTTATGTTTTGGCCTGCAGATAGAAATCCACCAAGTAAAGTAGTGCTTTCAAACGATATAAATTGAACAAAATAATATATTTAGTATGACTAGCCTTGTACTATAGAGAAGCAGAGAAAAATACATCAGATGATGAGAAACTTAAATAGCGTTGTTAGAAATATATATTCCAATTCCAAGACAAAAATAATGGAAATTTCATTAAATTAAGAGAGTAATATTTCACTGAATAGGAGAAAAGAGAAGCGCAAGTTAATTAAAGCATTTTGATCTCCCCTCAGTGAGAAGAAGACTGTGTGAAGGATATAATCATAGTTCATATTTGCATTTGCAGGGAAAATATCATTAATTAAGCCATGCTATACGAGTCCAAGCAAATGAATCTAATGTTAAAGGGGGAGAAAATAATGGGGCCCAATTACAGCAGAAACTCAAAAGCAATAATCAGATTCTGATCCAATGGAAAACCCGCGGAGAAGATAATAATAATAGAAAAAAATAAAATTGTCTTTTCTTTTCGTAAGGTTCAAATGAATTTCCTTTTCTAGGAGCTCCGACATGTTCCTGGCTCACGGCAAACAAATTAAGCTCAACCTTGATGTTCAAAAGTAAATAAATAAAATATCGAATAACAGATTGAGATATATATATATATATATATATATATAGAGAGAGAGAGAGAGAGAGTACGAGAATTGGCCATGGAGATTTCATTGACTTCATTGGGGTCAAGCCAAACCTTGCCTCTGCCACACTTGAGCACGCTAGATGCAAGCCGCTTCTGGAGTTTCAGCGAAACCATGTTCCCCTAACCCTCTTTCTCTCTCTACGATGCCAATGGCGGAAGGGAGACACTATATATTACCCCACTTTCATCACTAACCCTAGGGTTTCGTTTTTTTTTTTTTGTGTTTGGGGCCAAACGGAGGTCTTTGCTGGGCCTTCGTTGCTTACATATACACCAATATTTATATTGGGCTACATATCATGGGCCATTTTCAAATGTTCCCAAACAACCCTAATCCATTCGTCCATAACATAACTAGTATTTTCAGAATCAACTTTCATAAATTTAATTCTGTTTAAAATAATTTTACCAATATCTAAAACAAACAATTTTTTTAATTTGTGTTTATAAACCAAATTTTTTTATTACAACACTTAAATTAACCTATAAAATTGTGTGATCGTAGAATGCCTATAAAATTGAATAATTTTATTGAATCACAGTTACAATTTCAATGTTTACGCATCACAATATGCAATCATGAGCAAAAGATCAATGTCACAAAATGAGAATGTTATAGATGCATACAACGATGGATGAATAAGATTAGGCATGAGATCATTAGAAAAAAAGGTTTGAGTGACCCTATAATGAAGAAAATGATAGAAAATCATTTAAGATGACTTAGATATGTAAAATGACCTGCACAGACCTAAAAATGGCATCCCATTTAAAAGGGATAGATAACGAGAGAAAAAAAAAAACACTACGAGAGACTATGAAAGATTTATGTTACACGGGTTTCACGAATATATGATACATGATCAAAGCACAATAGCATGCTAGAATCAGTGTAGTACACCCACCCCACTTAATAGGAATAGCTCTGTTGTTATTGTAATTCTTTTTATATGTGCAAATCTCATTTTTCACATTTATTTTTAGTACATTGGAGATGTAAGTACTTGAGTAAAAGAAGGAATATGTAGTCTGGTGGAGGATAAGTATCTGACATCATCATCAAATCTTAAAAATTTGGACTGCTACTAATTGAACTTCAAATTAATTGACAATTTATTATACAAATTGTGTTAAGAATATTCTTTCGGAAAGAATAATATCAACATTAAAATTTGCAGTCTATCATCTGCATTACAGTTTCTACCGCAGGATATTCTTTCCTTGATAATACATTTTAGGGACGTGCTAAAATCTTTGATCGAAAAGTTCAAAACTCAAGTTTGTCTCAAGATTACGACTACAGTGCTCAAACAACCATATGCTGCCATAAGTTTTAAATAGACTCAGATGTTAATTAACAAAGAATGATAATCGAGTTTGTAACTTAAATGGCTCTCCTATTGCACATCCTCTGGGAAAGACCCCAACTACCTCATGAAAATTAAAGAAGCAATATGTCACTGGACGACCAATACATACAAGAATGGCCTGGAATAGCAAAGTAGATAAACCTAGAAGTGAGAAGTCTAAAAGAAGTCTAAACCAATGTTGAATCGTCAAAAAATACTTCAGCAGAGTAACTGATTATGCCAACACAGATCAAGTACTCTAATTAATTTATGGGTCTACTACATTCGGCAAGTTGGAAGATGAACTTGAAACCATACCCACACTATAGCCCAAAATCCATTACTTTATCCGTGCCATTTCGTCAATGTTTCCTCCGCATCCAGCATGAATGGCCCTTATTGCTTCTCGTCTACGACCACGATCTATCTAGTGCAGTCTGCTAAAGTTTCCAATGAAAACTGTAATCAATTTATCTGCAATTCAAATTTGCATAGTTAGTTCTTAAAAAAAATTTGTATGAATTTATTTATTTAATTCTAAATTAAAAGAGTTTTCGCTTTATTGTTGTATAACAAATTTTATGTGAAGTAAACCATATAATTTAGTTGAGTTTGGCCACCTTAAAATTACGTTAGCAATAAAAATGTATCTCGAATATCGTACTAAACATATTTGGTAGCATCTAAATTTATAATTGTAATTTTAATACTCCAAACGTAAAAGTAATATTTGGTTGCTTTTTTGGTGAAAAAAAATCCTATTTGTGTGTATTGATAAAAATATTTTTATAATTTGATATTATATTATTATTTTAATAAGATTTAAATAAACTTAATATTATTATAGTTAAGCTGAAAGTGATTTCATTTTATAAATACTCAAAATTAACTTAATTTTTAAAATAATTTATTTTACCATCAATCTTTTCAATATTAATTTATTAACAATCTAACTTAAAATAATTTATATCATTTTTTATTAATTACATATCCAAAAGTGATTTTTCTTCACATTATCTAAACAACATTTATTTTAACCAAATTAATTTTTAGGTAAAGGTTTTCTAAACATAAATTATTTCACTTAAACTTACTTCTAACTAAAATCAAGTTTACAAAATTAAGTTCATTCAAAATCAAATAAGTAAAATATAATCTAAATACACACTTAGTCCTTACACTTGCACATAAATACATAGATGTGCATAATTTTTAATATTTTATTAATAATACCTTGTTGTGCCAGTATATTTTTTCTTTTAAATTGTCATATTCTCGCATATAATATAACTTTAGATGTAATACATGTATATCTGTGCCAGTGACGAAACTTTTAAGAAGCAGGGGTGACAACTTTCCCCCAAAATCTTAAGTTCTACTATATGAAGACATGGACAAATAATAGAGATTAATAATAGT
The DNA here is from genome assembly GCA_023212625.1 of Styphnolobium japonicum. Taxonomy (NCBI): domain Eukaryota; kingdom Viridiplantae; phylum Streptophyta; class Magnoliopsida; order Fabales; family Fabaceae; genus Styphnolobium; species Styphnolobium japonicum. The sequence continues at coordinate 4,116,666 of JALBWW010000005.1, forward strand.
AGACAATGGCCAAATAATATAATTTAACAGCTGCACCCTAAAACTATTCCTCATGTTTCGTCACTTATTCGTGCCATATTGAATAGTTGCTAAGAAGACCTTTTTTCTTATGAGAAAAATACACAATTGTGTATAGGAGGCGCATCCAAAAATAAAAGGAAAAGGATTCAAAGAATAATATTTTAACTCCTACACAACTATCTTAATAGTTTTGCACAATTATGTATTCAAATGGTGTGCAATGTGGTAAGAAAATTGAGTTATAAATACAAACATGGCGATGGATACTATGCAAGTATGCATCACTTTGGTTGTGAGAAAAAAAAAAGGAGAGAAAGAAATGCCACTTGTGCTTGTTTTTGGGTTTAGAAAGTGCATGTAGTAGAAGAGCTTATTATACCAATGTAGGTTGACTAACCGATAGGATTGAACTGCCAGTTAAAAAGTATTCAATTCAATTCTTATCGGTATAGTTTTCACTTAAATTTGAAAATGTTGTATCCTTAAAATATGTAATATCTTTACTTTTGAATCCAACCAAAAAAAAAAGAAAAAGGAACAGCCTGTTATTGGAGGAAGACAGTAATTGTCAACGTAATAACATTTGAACATGGTGGTCTACGTTGTCGTGGAAACAAACATGGGTTTTTTTTTTATTACGGATACTGTACGCCGTGCCAATCGACGTGAGATAAACATAAGTACAAGTTTTTTTAAAGGGAGAATTACCTTCCCATTTGGCGTGTTAGAAAAGTGAAATAAATTGGTGTTTTTAAAAATTAATTAAGTATTTAATTAATAATTTATATATAAATAATTACTTATTAAGTATTAAAATAAAAATAAATTATTAAATAATTATATATAAATTATTAATTAAATTAATTAAAAATTTAATTAATTCTTTTTAAAAAAACTAATTTATGCCACTTCTCACTCAAGTAGACGTGAGAGTCATTCTCCTTTTGTTAAAGCCCAAACCCATAGGCGCCCGCTGAGCGCCGCCGATTCTGTCGTTTATTTCCGAGGTAAAGGAGGCTGAAACTTGGAACCCAAAACCAGCTGCGCTACTGGATTATTTTTCCTTCCTTTCCATTATTCTGACCATACTTTTCAGTTTTAACTGCTTTCGCATCTCAAAGGATTATTATCGTTTATCCATTATTATTACGCTATCCACTACGTTATCCACCAACGTAATCTCGAAGTAACATGATTACTTTTTCTTTAAAAAAATTTACACAACAATTTTTAATAAAAAATATCATTTTATAATCTAATCCAAACGCACTTATTTGATTTTTAACATTTGCCTGAAAATAGCTAAGAAGAAAATGGGATGAACAATTGTTTCGGGGCTTACAACTTGGAATTTCATTTTACTAATTATCTAAATTTTCATCAAGTCAAACACAAATGTTCGTATTAATAATAATCATATCTCGTCATTTTTCTTAGTCTTATAACAAAAAATATTCCTACTTCCCATATAAACATATACACTGCATCACGTCATGCTTCCTTTGAGGATTGTTCGACATAATCATAGTCAACAAATAGAAGGAAATATACCAATACTAAATAAATAAAACTCACTCACAAAGAAAATTGTAATCGGAATTTAAACACAGTTTAATTTCATTTGGGAAAAATTACAATTCAACAAAACATCAGCAGATTAGGTTCTTTCAGTTTATATTTACCAACAAAACTGAATGACAACAAAAAAATAAAATAAAAACGGAATGACAACCCTAAATTCTAATAAGAAAAAAATAAATACATAAATAATTAAAAGACAGTCCAAACTCAAAGCATGAATTCTCCCCAATTTACATTTCCATCCAACCCAGCTAAAGTGGGTTAAGAAAAAATGCTGAGGCCTCAAATGTGGAGAAGCTTTCACTTTCACACAACTGATGAAGTGACAGAAGCAGGAATACCCTCATCATCGAAGCTCCAGAGATCCCCAACCACGCTTTCCTGGAACCAATTGGGCGCTGCTGATTGGCCATCATAGCATGGAATCTGATAAAACTTCATGTAGTTCTCGTATGCCATCAGCTCTTCCGATAGCTTCTGCACTTGGTTCATTTCCTCATGAGCTTCAATCACCACCTCCTTCACTCGTGCTTCTTCCTCTGCCTCTGCCTCTTCCTCATTCACCTTCATCAACCCTGTTGTCGAGTAAGCACCCTCCTCTGACCCTGCCCTGGACCCATATCCAGAATTATTTTCATCAACAGAAACAATATCTGGAGGGGTCTCGAATCCATGGGAAGGAAATACCTCAGCTTGGTTCAAATCCAAATCATAACCAAACTCGAAACTCAGACTTTTTGGGGCATTATTATTGATCACATTACAACTGTATTGTTGTTGATACATGGGAGGATTTGGAGGTCCAAGTGGAAGGGGTGGATTACGACGAGCTTGATTGCGAATGGAATAGTTGTCGTCTTCGTTGGGGAAATTTACTTTGGCTTTCTTGCCACGAATTTTCCGAGCCTCTCTGTCATAGGCCCTGGCAGCTTCTTCGGCCGTGTTGAAGGTACCCAGCCAAACACGAACCCCTTTTCTTGGATCACGAATCTCTGCGGCCCATTTACCCCACGGACGCTGCCGAATCCCTCTGTAAAGGTTTTTCCTCTGCCTTTTAGCGGGCTTCTCAACTTGCTCGTTAACGCATCCTAGAAAATCACATTCAGAATTCAGAACTCATTTTTTTAAAAAAAAATCTTAAAACATTGGTTAAAAATAATAATAATAAAAAGATAGATAGGGAAATGAGTGACTGACCAGGGGAAGGTTGGAATGTTTTGAGAGGGGCTGCTGCTGATTGTTGATGGCTGAGATGAGAATAATCGAATGAGTTAGGCCATAGGTCGGAGGCGGTGAGGTGGCGACCACGATGGCCAGGGATGAAGTCAGCAATGATAGCACCGCCGCACATGCTTATGATGATTACTATAGCAAAACTTTACAAATGGGTTTGGGACTTGGGATGAAAAATGACTGGAATCACTTATCAATGGGACAAAATTTTGTGGAAGGTTTGGTTTGTTTGAGGAAGGCTTTTGTTTCTTGACAGGAGGTGAAAAAAATTGAGGGAGCAAGAGGGCTTTTGTAGTTGGAAAAATTGGAGGAGGGAAAGTGCGTGACAGACACGTTAGGAACCTTCTTAGATTTAGGGGGCTGTGACAATTTGCTTTTGTTTTTGCTTACCAAATTTGGGCTTGGTGGCTGACTAGCTGGCAAGCAGCTCTCTTTAGAGTCTAGAGACTCTGTAGACTAGGCAGAGTGCATTTTTTTAAGACCACTTGAGACCGCCGCGTACAAGCAGCATTTGAATAATTTAGGACAAAATCACAAAATATATATCTGCCATACCTAATTTTATAAAATTTTCATTTATAGATCAAAGGACTACTTTACTTTTTATAAAAGTGAAATGTAATAGAAGCAAATGAGGGCATGATGTCCAAAATAATCCATATACTTATACTCATTCCATTTTTGAAATTACAAAATTTGAAATTTGATTTAATTTATAAATGAACTTCTTTATTTATAAAGTTATAAAAAAATTAATTAGATTTTAAAATGAAATCCTTTATTTGAAAATTTATAAAATAAGAATTAATTTGATTTTGAAAAAAAAATTAAAATTTTTAAAAAATAGAAATTAATTTAATTTTGAAATCATTTTGATTTTAATTGTGCACATAATAAAGTTCTGCTCAATCTAATGAAATATGAATGGATTTGATTACTAAATCAAATGAATTTAATTTTTAAATCAATTCATGGCTGGTTTGTATTGCAAGTTTTCGTTCAGCAAACATGCATTTTGACCAAAGGAGCAAATGTAAAACAAACAGCTGATAATTTAACTCAAATCAAAATCAATTTTAATTTTTTTAATGATTCCCAAACACAGTTATTAACAATACTTTTACAAGTAATAACCTATATTGGAATTTAATTCTAAGCACATTAAAAACTAAACAACATGAATAAAACTAAAGGTTGTTGATGGCGGATCGTCTTTTGTTATAGATCCTGAGTTGCTTTTGCTTGGATATCTATGCAACAACTGTTTATCTGTTTATAATTTAAAGAATTTAATTTTTATCTACTGTCAGTGTAAAGTTTTTCATTCAATTATGTGCTAACATATAATTAAAAGAGTTAAACTTTCTAAGTAATTGTTGTCATAATCAAACTTTTTTAATGATTTGACAACATATAATTGAATGATAATATAAAAAAACTTTATACTGACGGTAAATCAAAATTAAATTTTAATATAAAGGAACTCAACATGCTGCAATACAACAACAACTTGTCATATTTCATAAGTGATCCCAAGTGGTGAGTGTTAAGATTTTCATTCCTCGTGAAAGTAAAAGAAAACAATACTAGAGTCCAGGTCGATAACAAAGATGAGTGATTTATAGATCCAAAGCCAGAAGCATGCCTTCCTTAATTAAGAGCTAAAAGTTCAGCAACACTCATTTGCCCAAATGATTGCGAATGGTTCCCCTTGCAAAAATAAGTTCTAGATTAATAGGGCGATTTGATAGGTTTTTTTTCTTTCTTTTTTTTTTTTTAAAAAAATAAAGTATTTTTTAAAAAAATATTTCCATAATATTTTTAATATGTTTGGATAAAACTTTTAAAAAAGTATAAGTTAAAAAAAAACTCAATTATCATTTTTTAAAAAAACCAGCAGTCCCTAACTTCTAAAAAAAATAAGAAAGTGATGTACTTTTTAATATAATTTATTGATAAGAATACATTTTATCTTTATTAAAAATTACATTTCATGTCTTTACTTTTTTTTCCTTGCAAATTCTGACTCTTTTATTTTAGATACCTTACATTTTTAATAATTTTTTTTTATATAAATTCCCTTATGTATTTTTTTATCCAAACAAATTTACAAGTCCTTATATTATTTAAAAGTACTTCATAAACATTATATTCAAATACAAAATAATTTTATATAAAAAAAAACTCTACTACAAAAACCTATAAAAAAATTCATTTTTTTTGTAAGTTTATTCAAACGAACCATCCTCAGGGGAGGTTTCCACCCAATATCAATAGTCGTTTGGATGAAAATTTAACGTTTCAGCGCCTAACATATCTATATTGGTGTTTCTTATATGAAGTTTCTGCTCTCACTAGTCAAACAATTATGAAGTTGTTGTATTATATGTTGTAATATTTCTAAAGTTTAAACTCTCACATTACTTAGTCTTTAAATTTTTAAAGAGTTTATAAGGTAATTTATGATATGAATTTGTAAAATAAGCTAATGAGATGAATGGATTCGCGTGCTTAAGATTAGGTTAAGGTAGTGCAAATCATTTGATTTGCCCCCACCCTTTACACACGATATTGAGGCCTCATAATTTTTGCTCTAATTTTATTTTAAATTTAAATTTCTAACATTTATCACCTTTTTCATTAGGATACATTTTTAAACTTCGGCTGTTCTTTTTGGCAGACTAATCTCATCTTCTTCTCTCATTCATCTGGGTTGACAACAAAGAAAAATTCTCTGTTGTCCTGATACTTCGGTTTAAACTTGGGACGAGCTTGTTATATTTTGGGGGATTATCACACTAGGCGAATAAATCCTTAAAGACAGTGTGTTCTCACACGTTTCAAGCCATTTCATTTTCCTCTACTATGTTTTGTAAGTCAGTTGTCGTCTACACAATTTCAAATAAGTAACTTGGCATAGTAAGGAGGATTACTAGCAACACGTATCCCTCGCGAACCTAATGACTAATGAGTTCTGGAATATCATTTGAGCATGGAAAGGAACTGAGCGAGTATGTGTTATATATTTTTATTTGGTTGGAGAATGGAGATAAAAGGCTATAAAAAAGAAGTTATACAGCTTGATGGTAATCTAATGCAATAGACAGCTGCCCCTTCCCCTGCTGTAACAGTATAGAAACGGTGACCAATGCTCTCAGTGATTGCCCACAAAAAGCTCTGACCTGGTGCAATATGCTCAAAACTTCAGAACACCTTTTTTTTCCCCATCTCTCATGAGATTCGACAATGGCTCACGTACAATCTCAAGGGTTCAAAAGAAAAGAGGGGGGGGGGGGGCTTGCAGTGGTGCCAGATATTTAGGATGTCAAGTCATCATGGTTAATTTGGGGATGGAGAAACAACAAAATTCACGACAGCAATTTTGTTGCCTCCAAACCCCAGCAGCTGGGTGATTGTTAAATATGTGGATGATACAATAAATGAGTGGAAGAATATGGAAACTGTTACTGAGAAGCAAGAGGTGACTAAGACCCTTAGTCAACTGTTAAAGGGGGCACAGGCCTAGCAGAGGAAGGAGGTTTTATACGAGATGACGATGGACAATATTGGATATGTGGTTTTGTCCGGCATATAAGTTGGAGCAATGGCTACCGGGCTAAATGTTGGTGTCAATGACCAATTCTTTTAAAAGCTTAAGCTGATAGATAAATACACTTATAAATGATTTTATATCTAACATGTCCTTTTATATAAGAGTTTTTTTAGCTTAAAGCATAAACAACTCACATGCTTATTTTACCTTAAAAGAGGACTGAATTTTTGCATACTTTTATCGTAGAGGCTCTGATATACTCCTAGCAAGGGATACGCACAAGTCATCCTGGAATGTGACTCCCTTTCTCTAGTGCAGATAACTCTGATGCACCATTAGTGGAAGGAAGAGTTAGTGGAAACTTAACTGGAGTCTTGGAAGCTACTAGAGACTTGTTGAAGGAGGATTGGCAAGTAAACACTCACTCCTATAGGCAAGGAAACCAATGCGCTGATTGGTCGCCCACTTGGAACTTAACGTTCGACCTAGGAAAACAAATAGTTCATGATCCTCAACTAGAGCTATCCACACTGCTGTTTGCTGATGCTGTTAGGGTTTCTCTGCCCCGTTATGTAATAATTGTTTATCTTATTTTCGTTTTCTTTGGGGCTTTGCCCCAGCTTTACTGAAAAAAAAAAGGAGGATTAATTAATGAATAACGAGGATGGTCAAACGTGAAGAATTAGACAAACTCAAGATGCAGTCCAAATGAAAAAACAGTCAACTGTAATTAACAATTAATGGATAGCATATATACTATAGGATTGAGTGGAGGGACGAAACAGTAGCATAAAGTCACCAGAAGCAGTAGTAGATGATGAGAAACGACAAGCACATCGCATAGCCAACTCGTGGGCATAATCCACATGGTGGTACTCCGACAATAAAGAAGACATCAAAGAGCCTTTGACTTTGAATGAAAAAAGCTGCTAATTATTATAGAATAAAATCTTATTTTTGTTTAATACCAAAAAAAATTTCTTTTTTTTATTCATTATATTTGATTTTATTTTTAATTTCATCTTTGATATTTTAATTTTTTTTAATTTAGTTTTTGACATTTATAAACTCACTTCAATTTAGTCTCTCCGTCTATGTGTCCATTATCCACTGAATGAAAATGATGATATGTCACTGTTAAGGGTAATGTGACATCTTTACTTTGCCAGTATGACACTAAGTGAGTAGCTGATTAGATTCTTTCACTCAAAAAATGACATTGTTAATTGACATTTAGCTCTTAATAGATAAAAATAACGTTATTTTTTTTGTGAAAGAATCTAATAACTACTAACTCAGTGTCACGTTGACAAAATAAGGATGACACATTACTCTTAATGGTGACATGTCATCATTTTAATTCAGTAGATAATGGACACACAGACAAAAAGACTAAACTGAAGCGAGTTTAAAAATGTCAGGAACTAAATTAAAAATTTTTAACTTCAGAAATGAAATTGATAATTGAATCAAATGTGGGAACCAAAAAAGAGTTTTAATCATTATTATATATACTAAGATTGCATTCATTTTTTATGATATTTTTTTGGCATGGGTTACTTTACGGGTTTAAATTTTATCATATTATTATAAAGTTTTATATTATTAATAAATAAGAAATCATCATATTATTATATTAATTAACGTTTTTAACTTATAATAAAAAATTTAATAATAATTTTTAAATAGGTAGCACCATATGATGCATTGATAGTGTAAAATACTTTAAATTTAATAGATCAAAATTAAACCTTATAAAATAAAAAATTAATTTTTATTCATTGATAATGTAAATATTTTCATTATAAATGGATTATATGTAATCATGTTTAAAAACTGTTAAAAAAACCTTTATTGTAAATGAAAATTTTTAATTATTACAATCATGCGATAATTTTTTTTGTTTATTAGTAGAGTTAAAAACTACTAAAAATATTTGCTTAAAGTGAAAGCTTTTAATTAGTAGAATAATATGATAAATGTTTGTTTATTTAATAGTATAAAAAGTTTTTAACTAATAACAGATCAAATTTAAAACACAGCCGTCAAAAGAGATTGACGGTCAGGTTACATAATCAGCCCAAAATGCTGAATTGGACTCCTTAACAATTGTAAGACTTTTGGCCCGATCTCTCATAGGTCAAGGGCCAAGGTCAGTTAGGGTGGGCTAAGCCTTTGAGCCGACCAATTTTCATTTTTTCCTTAAAAAGGCCGAAACGAAGGTATGCTAACATTGTTGCTGACTTAGTGACTTGAACATATATAGAAAATTAATGGGAAAATGATCCTTGGAGTAACTTGACTATAAAGGTGGATAGTTTGATTCTTTTTAAAAATTAATTAAGTATTTAACTAATTTAACTAATAATTTATATACAGTTAATTAATAATTTATCTTCATTTTTAATATTGGATATGTGATTAACCGTATATAAATTATTGGTTAAATTAGTTGAATACTTGGTTAATTTTTGAAAGGAACCAAACTATCTACCTTTATGGCCAAGCTGCACCTAAGAGTCATTTTCCCAAAATTAATGATAGTAGCACAGACTTACATCTACATATTTTTCATATATTCTCATACAAGTTTTTGAATGACACCCTTGTCCCACTATAAACTTTGTTTGAATGGTTCATATTATCCACATATCTCATATAATTTATGCAAATATCTTTTTCCTATATATATAAAATAAATTATGCCAAGTTATTACTGTATAAAAAGTGAAACCGTCGGATTTGGATCATCTAATGTTAGTTACTAACATGAGAGAGTCATGTGAAGAGAGAAAGAGATACAACAAATTATGGTAGGACCTATTATTATTTGTGTAGGGTTCATAAATTTTGTTTTATGTGTCTCTCTTTTCACATTATCCTCTCATGTTAGCTATTAACATGAGAGAATTCAACTCCGAAATCATTTAATCCAGACGCAAAATCAATGAAATATGCAAACTCCGATCCGTACTACATAACAGCACTCTTCACCTTTGTGATTTTGTTGGAAAATTCATATCTTCAATGCATATTTTCGGGGGTAAGACATGTTCTCCATTAATTGGGTGACCCAGTCATATAATGTAGTATTTAACCTTTTCTTGAAAGGAAACAGTGATGCTCGGCTGAAATTGAAATCTGCTGCTTTGTACAGTATGTTCTGTTTATCTGAAAATCACGTTCTAGGCCACACAGGACAGCTCCCCCTCGTTGTTCACCATAAGTTTTGTGGTTTCAAAGTCCATAACGTGCAACCAATTACCTTGCTCCATCCATATATTAATATTTTTTTGTTTCCAATTCCATAATGCATTATGCATAAGATCGTTGGACAATTATTAGGCTCTATAAGTAGCCAAGTTAGAAGGTGCATTGGAACCTCATCGCTACTTTCAAGCATTTCCTATTCTCCCTTTTCAAATTAAAAGCTTTACAAAGAAATTTATCAATGGCTTTCCTTCGGTCCTTCTTCGCAACCTCTATGCTTCTTTCAGCATTGCTAGTCATTGCCTCCGCAACTGATTATGGGTATGGTCCAGCACCACAGTTAGAGAAACCCAAACCCGAAACAGATTACAAACCACACCCCACAAAACCAGACTATGAAGTCCCCAAACCAAAAGGAAAAGATGAACTTCAACTGCTCCCCACAATCATTGGTGTGCAAGGAGTTGTTTTATGTAAATCAGGCTCTAATTACTTCCCAATTCAAGGTATTTTTTTCATTGGTCTCATAAAAAAGGAAAATACAAAACCAAAACTGTTGCCTATTTTTTCTACATTTCACTGCGTGCTGTGTTGTCAATAATGTTTATTTTCTTTGTAAGAAATTGAAACTAATTTATATTAATTTGGTGATATATATTTCTTATTAATTGTATTTGCCATGTGTGGGGAGCAGGAGCCGTGGCACGAGTTACATGTCCATGTGTGAATGAGCGTGGGTATGAGACAGCTCCTATCTCAGTATTGAGTCATATAACAGATAGTAAAGGTTATTTCTTTGCCACATTGTCCCATGCGGATTTGAATCTAAGTTGAAGCTTACTGAATGCAAGGCATACCTGGAGAGTTCTCCATTAGAGACCTGTAAAGTTCCCACCGATGTGAACTATGGAATCAGTGGTGCTCGCCTTTACTCTTATCGCCTCCTTAACAAGAAGATCAAATTGTACACCGCGGGGCCTTTCTTCTGCACCTCGCAACCTAAACCAGTCCCTAACGGTTATTGAAACAGCTTCTATACGATGTCCAATGGTTTTCCATACAAATTGACATAAAATGGATGCAAAGTTGAAGAACGATGCTTTCTTGTTTTTATTTATTTATTGTTTCTTGTATGTCTTACTTAATATATATGTTGACTTCGTAATTCGTTGGTAGGAGGTATTGATGAACCCTCCTGCACTTTGGGAGATTTAAGTCAAGTTTTAATGCGTTCTTCTGTTATAGATATATAAAGAAAAATAAGGTTCTTGAGCCCTCCTTTATGTATATGTCTATATGCACAGTTGCACACAGTCTCCTTTCTTTTCCGACGAACTGCGCACACTTGTTTCTAACTATTTTACACTCCCTAGCTCGCTCTTCTTTCAAATTAATTAATGCCTCAACTTCAAAAACAACTCTCACCATATGTTACATGATCTGAATCTCTAATATAAAAGAAATTTGATCTTAGATTTTTTAAATCAGAACTCTGACATTGATGCCATAAACTAATCATAAAGTAATGTACATGCAATGCAAACTAACTAGATCAAATCATAATGTTGTAATTTCATGCGAACTATCTTAAACGCACAAAAATTATTAGTCCCAGTTTTCTTGGGCGAAGTCTGTTAATGCCATGCAAGCCGCTGCAATTATCTGGAATTGAATCTTGCTTACGATATGCATAGTAAGGCAAAAAAAAAATGCATATGAAAAATTTCCAAATGCTTCCGTTATCTCAATATGTACATGCAGGGGTGAAGTCAGAAATTTAATACGAGTGGGGCCAAAGACCAAATATATATAACATGAAATAACAATAAAAAATTAACTAACATATAAAAGTAAACTACATAAAACAATTTTGAAATATGGTTAACAACTTAATATAATAAAAATTACTCAAGCATATCTATAGTAAATCTTATCATATTATACATACAAGTTTAAGTACATACCTACAACTTTCACTTCTTTAATTATGCACGACGATGCTTTATAGAGTAAAAATCATCAATTATCATATATGTGGTAAATTTTTGAGCAATCTCCTTTTCAATGTAAACAATCATATAATCAAAAAGAAAATCATCTTTCATCTTGTTTCGAAACTTTGTTTTAATTATTTCCATAGCTGAAAGAACTTGTTCAATAGTTGCTGTTGACACAGGAAGGGGCAAAACAAGCCGAGTCAATCTATTAATTAAAGGATAAACATTTGATTTTTCAATCTCTAGTAATTTTTGACATAAGTCAACAATAGTAGACAAATTCTAAAACGTTGGATCTTTAGGCATATCAAGCTCATAATGTTGCAATTCATATACCAACTGGATCTTTTCTTACTCAAAAAAATTTGAAGAATAAAAATTCTTAACAAGTTTACAGATGCTACCAGCATTAAATGATTTGTAAGCATCTTTAGGATATAAAGATGTGCTAAATATAAGAAGCTCTGTTGCTTGCTCACTGAATTTATTATTCAACTATTTCTTTATATATTATTTTAAATTTTTTTTGCTTTTCCCACCCCACTTTAATTGTTTTGACTTTAGGATCTAGCTTTTTTAATAAGCTTGTCTCTTATGTTATGGTGGGGCCACTAAGAATAATATGTATATATAAAAAAATATCAAATACTTGGGAGAACCATGGCATCTAGAGGCCCCCCTCCCTCTGCCTGTGTGTACATGAAAATGAAATGTTTATTAAAAATGTTAAAACTTTAATTTTTCTTCTTGTTTAAATTAATATTAATAGTCTTCTTGAAATTAATAATCATCTGCTCAAGTTACCTTTTCAAATTTTATAAGAAATAAGAAGCTCAAGGACTATGGCCTATGGGGTCGTTTTTTTCTCATATCTGGTGTATTTAAGTATCTTTTTTCTGTAAAGCAATTCCGCCTCAGTTCAGTATACTAGAATTGATTTATGTTTTCAACTATAATGGAATTTATATTAGGTGTTCTGAAATTAAGGTACTATTGCAACAAAGGTGAAATAGCAACGTTTTGTCTTTTGGAGTGGCAGGGGGTGTTTCAGATATCGGTTCACTTGGTCCAGAATGGCAGGTAGCTGCTGGCATGGGTTCAATGCACGTAAATAATTAATGAAAACAAACAGGGTTGATATTTGCGTTACCTAAATACAAGCACTGTTTTGGACTAAAAAAAAGGAATAAAATGGAGCCTATCATTAGAAATGAAGAAAAAAAGAAACATTCTTCAAGATTCTATAACCCATGCATTGTACCTGCATGTCATTCATATTGTATGATTGAAAAATATATAAAATCGTCCATGAAATGTAATCCAATTATGATGCGCACATGCAATTCAAGTCAGCCTTGATCGTGCATCCATGTCGCTTCCTACTTCCTATAAATATTTATTGGGAACACAACGTTGAAAATTCCCTACATACACTATATATAAGACCATCTATTCCTTTCTCTTTAATTTTGAGCTCAACCTGCTAGCTTTCAACGTTTAACGAGATATCAGATATGAGAATGGCCTTTATCCGCATCTACTTTCTGGCTTCCATGCTTCTAGCATCGCTGTTGGTCCCAGTTAATTCTGCTATTGGCGCTGGTGGTGACTATGGCTCCAATGATCATGATGTCACCAAGAAGCCGAAATTCGAAAAAGAAAAACTTCTATCCACCAATTTAGGCATTCAAGGCGTTGTTTATTGCAAATCTAACTCTAAGCTCATCCCACTTGAAGGTAATTAACTAATTAAATATTATCTGCTTCGCAAACTAACGTAATGTGTTGTGCTATATTACCACTGCCACACATAACATAGTCAACTAATTAAACATTGAATGTGTTCCTTGTTTCATATTCGCAGGGGCCTTAACGAGGATAACATGTGAGACTTTTGATGAATATGGGTTTGAAACGACATCATTCTCTTTCTTAAGTGAGGCAACCGATGCGAAGGGCTACTTCCTTGCAACGTTGTGTCTATGGGAGGTCACAGAAAAACGGGTGCTCAAGGTGTGCTGGGCTTTCCTTGATGCCTCTCCTTTGAACAATTGCAGTTATCCCACTGACGTAAACAAAGGGATTAGTGGTGCTCTGCTTCATTCTTATCGCTTCCTCCATGACAAGAAGATGAAATTGTACACTGTGGGGCCTTTCTTTTTCACCTCATCACCACCTAAATAAATCTAAAATGGATGTTAGATGATTGGAATCTCATGTGCTTGATGATTGCTTTTTCCCCCTTAAATTAACCTTTTTTGTTGGTTTGTTTTGTTTCATCTTATTAATTAATTAAAAATAAACCTCATTCGGTCTCTCAATCCTTTTCCACGAGCTTATAAATTTTTAAATTGAAATAAACACATCTATAACGTAAAAGGATACTTACGTAGTCAATATCAAAATATTTTAAAAATGTACAAGCTTTAGAATAAAGGCTAACGAAATTGGGTTTCTAGTTTCTACGGCGGGGTTCCCTCTCACCGGCACTCCCTCTCTCCGTTTTCAGCGTTGAATGCTGTTAGCATCAGCACCATGTCTGTATGTGAACTGAGTTATATTACTCTTATGCAATATATGCAAAACAATATGTCATGATGTCAATGTAGCAAACATATATTAAATTATTGTGAGGATAAAAATCTCTTTTTGTGTTTGAATCATGAACAATTATATTTATTAACAATCAATTCATAGTGTCCAGATGTAATCACAATTCATTTTTGGTCTGCTATTCTAAGTGCATCACAAGAGTTGAATAACAGATAGATGAGGCGATATACAAATCTTAACTGGTTTAACCAAATATTTCTATATGTTCAATATTTTATTAATCTAAGTTTGAGTTTAAATAGATTTAGTGTTTGTTTTAGATTCTGAACTGCTGAGAATCAACTCTAAAAACTTTGGGTAGTTTTGTAAAATCAATTCTCACAAATTTCTAATTTGTAGAATTAGTTTTGAGAGAAATATAATTTTCTTGCTTTTGTGTTGAATATAATTGATTTTATATGTGAGACCCATAAGATTTTAAAAATATGCTTATGATTACATTTCAAAAGTTATTCTACTTCAACATCCAAACAAAATTAATTTTTCTAAACTAACTTTTGAAATATCATTCTTAAACAGAAATCAACTTTTTTAACATCAATTCTTTTAAAATTAATTTTAAAAAAATCTAAACCAAACAGGTCCTTAATTTATGTTATTCTATATATATTTTTAGACATTGAAAGTTCTTTACAAAATTGATGAGTAGGTCAATAATACATGTACAGGATGTTCTAGATTTAGCATAACCTTTCATTTGAAAGATTCAGAAGCATGATATGAAAGAAAATAGGTGATAATTATGTCAAACACATTATTTAATAAGTTAATTATACATTGTTAAAGTCACGTTAATTGATTTTTCTTTTCATTTCAAAAAGCACATTTTTTTAAAAAAATTTCGCTTGCATAAAAAATTGTTACGTATAGAAAAAGCATATATGCATTTCAAAAAATTGAAGCAGATAAAGTAAAAAATGTTACTATAATTTTAAAAAGAAAATAGTGTACGTAATTCACTCTTATTTAAGTTGTAGCTTAAATTTTTTTGGGAAAACGTGATTAGAATAAGTTTATGCAGTATAATAATATAACGTGGGGGCATGTCAGGCCAGCAATAGAACAGATCTATAAAGAAATCTAAATTAGCTATAGCCTATAGTCATTCAAAATTGGAGGGTACGAAGACAATAATTTATTGAGTCTAATGGAAACCACAAGAGCATCTGTGATTAGATTAGACATTAGAGCTGGTCAGTTATTCACAAAAATAACGTGTGCAAGTGAGAAACACATGGGCAAGACGAGGCAAGAAACATGTAATCACGGATCGTGGATGACTCTCTCTGTCCTGAGTGCATACCATATAGCAATTAGCAGGCAAAATTAAGTAGCTTACTTTGAATACTGAACAAGTTTTACTTGTGGGGTCTTCTCGATCCAAAGTGATACGCTTGAAATGTGGATGCTCAAGAAAAAATCAAGTCTAGCTATGGAACTAGGATAGCGGTGAGTAAATTATAATGTGATACATGCAAGCACGTGTCTCGCGAAGGGTGTCCTTAACAGATTCTTATGGACGCGTGGGAGGGCAACAGAGATGCCAAGTAAGCAATCGGGACTCCCATTCTCGAGAAATTCTTGTGTAGACTAAACTGTATAGATTATAGGCGTAAAGTAATTGTTGGCATGGGAATTCATACAATTATTTAATGTAAAATAATTATATGTACGCGTAAATTTACACCATTCCTTACTTATCTTTCTTCATACACACACTCTATATTTCTCTGACTCCCTTTTTAAGATCATAAAGTACGTCCATTGGCTTTCTCTGGGAAAGAGAAAAGGAGCAAAAAAAAGAAGAAGGTAGTAAGTTGTAACACATCGATGGGGGAGGAAAGGGTGAGAATGAAAAACGAGCATGGAAAGAAGAAAAGCCACCAAATAAGCAGCAATGTAAGTAATGGCGGAGGAGGCGGGATTGGGGGGCTTCTCGTGTTTGGTGGAGCCTTGGCGGCTGTAGGTTTCCTAGCGGTAGCGTCTTTTGCAACGAAAAACAAAAATAAAGCAAAGGCAAAGGGTGCCCATGATCCCCTCACTACGCCTAAACCCAAACCCCAACGCTTATTTTTGGACGAAGGCTGTAAGAGCCATGACGAACATGATCATGAAACCACCCAAGGTATGCGCTCTCTTCTTCAACATTCAACAACCCCAACCAATGATATTGATGGGGATGCTGCATCTGCATGGTATGCTTATATACATAACACAACCTTTTATTTAGTTAAGTTAATTAGGAGACTGTGCCTGTCTATATATGTTCTCTGTCTTTGTTCAATTTGTCCTCCTCAATATATGTTGTGTCTAAGTTAACGTTTGCAGTTGTTCCAGCCATGGGACATCCAATATGAGCATCTGCCAAATTAATTCCTCCGAGTTGCTCCCCACCCAAACTTTGATTCTGGTGATTATTCATCCTTCCTCTTTCACTTGCTGTTGCTTGAGAATTCGTGCATGGCCTTTTATTATATATATTTATATTTTTTGGTAGATGGCCTTTTATTATATTAGTTACAAACAAAGTTGGATAATTTACGCAAATTTAATTTGGTTCAGGAGGAGAAAATTGACCTTGACCTCAAAACCCACGGTGAAGTGGAGAGCCCAACCTGCTTTCATCATCAGGAAATTGTGTTCTCTGACGATTCCCACCCAGAAAGTGAGGAAGAGTGCTTGGCATCCTTGTTCCACAACCCCGGTTTCCAAGCACAAGAGGTGGACCAGGATGAACCTCAAGACAGCCTAAAATCCATAGAAAAAGAAACAGAGGATGATGATGACAAGGATGTTGTTTCAGAGAGTGGCGAAGAAGATAGCTCAAAAGCAACAGAGGGGTCCTCCCTGAATTCCAACGAGGAGCCAGTTTGGCCTGCAGAGCTGATAGAGGAAGCAGAACAAGAATTCAAGGGAGGGATAATTGATATTCAAAGCGAAGCACGGGGTGTAGCCAAAACAAACGTCTCTGCCTCTGCTGACTACTGTGATAGCCATGTTTCCAGTGACAGTGATGCGGATGGCTCAGGCTGTGCTGGGAACAACGGGTCCATGACCGAAGCAACTTTGAATGAAAAAGCAAATTTCTCTCTGGTTCTGAACCATCAACCATCTGCATCACACTCATTTCAACTGAGAACCTGGATTATCCCTACTGTGTTGCTAGCGTTGCTGCTGCTTCTAGTTTTGCTGACCCATCGCACGCAGCATTCTTTTTATGTCCTTGATGATGGTAATTCTGTAATAATCTCATGAAATGAATTTGGAACCAACGTGTTAACTGTTAAAGCATTTTCTTGAAAGAATTTATAGACAATGACATGGTTTTCTCAGTCAGTTTACAGAGCTAGATGCACTTCGCTAAAGAGTACCATAATGAAGATAATGAAATGTTTCAGAGCTTCATAAATCAGCTTCTTACACTACCTAATTTATTTTCAGAACCCATGCTTCAATCAATTAAAACTAAAATGTTTTCAGAGAATGATCGTTTGCAGACCAACCCTGATACGAGTTCATCAGGTAGGAAGAGCGAGTTAATCTGGCCAAGAAAAGAAACATTTTGTAGCAAGAGATCCTACAAACTCCTTGTGTAAATGCTTTGTTTCTGTACAATTTCCTTTACAGAGTGTATACTCCTTTATCCTATCACTCTTTTCTATATACAATGCCTTTGAAAATCGTGTCTTTGGCTCAATTGGCTGCTGCCGGTTTATTGGGTTAGTGAGTTGGAACAATTATATAAGAAGCAAACTATAAACAAAAAATAAACATACAAATGCCTGCGCGTCTGCAATAAACTAGCATTCGAGAACGTCATGGTGTTCCATCAAGCTTGGCCAGCTGCAACCGGTAGACCATCCCAAAACACCCAATATTAAATCTACTCTTGAGCAAGCACTGACCTGAGAAACAAATTATTTGTATTAGTTGACCAGGAACACATTTAATGAATGAACGATCACAAAGATTAAGCACCAAGCACAATGAGTGTATGAGACATGATACATTACCAAACTTTCCAACTTTCCTTCTATGCGAAACAGCATGACAGACATTCCCCTTCCTCCATCAATTTCAGCCTGGTCATGTGATGAGTTAGGTGTTACAGATCTCACATGCCAAAATAGAATCATGCGTGCATAATATCAAAAGACATCTTATTTGAGCACAGTACACTTGCTTGGACTTGATTTTACCACTCACCACACAAGAACATATGGCTATGCCTGTAGTGGCCAATACCATAGTGACCTCAGCCATCATGCCTGAAATAATTGTTTACCAGGTTACAATCAAGATAGTGAAATTACAATGGTATGTTGTGTCAGAGAGACAAGTCATCAACCAGAGCAGAAGCATGGTGTGTTTTTACAAGATAGAATCAAAACAACAGCTAAAGAAAAGCCCTTTTTAATAAATATTCATTTCATCGTCCTATCTTTAAGCCATGTTCTGACCCAATGGGTTTCACACCTCTGATACACTTTACTCTTATATTATTAGAGGGGAGAAGAAACTATTAACGCAAAGGTCATTGACCAAAAGGTGCAAAACATCCATTTTACTGCATGGATGATTAGCAAAAGTAAGATTAAAGATCAACGAGATGTATCACAGTTAAGAGTATATTATTATGCATACTGACTCCTACATAGCATATCTTCTATAACAATATTCACTTGCATTCTATACATCCTGGCAAAAACAGATTTAATCAATAATATTAAGAGTAAGCTTACCTCTTCGGTCTATGCATACTACACACAACCATTGGATGGAGTGCCCTTCTATATTGTGCCAAGAGGCAATTTTCTGGGCTTGCCAACTTTCTAAATCTGGCAGAACTTCCTTATATCTTGGAATTTTAAGTTGAATTATCTTGGCAACATGGTTTCCCTCCAGCAACAACTCCCAATTGCCCTTAAAACTTACATGCTGCACATGCTTATTATGTTTTCCATTGACCTTAGGGGTCCAACCACTTCCATTCTTACTTTGGAGGACAACCTCACTTCTTCCTGGGGATGATATTTCCACTCCATCCATAAACATTTTCTCCCACATTCGTTTCAAACCACTGGAACCATCCAATAATAATTTGGATTCACTATCCCCTTCAGAATCAGTGACAAAGCCATTGACTGCTTCTGCAGTGAAATCATTGGCAAAAAGTGCAGCTTGCTCCCTCAGAAACTACACAAAATACAATATGTTTATTGTTAGAGCACAACAAATTTTACAGAGGCAGGTGAATATGCTCAATATTCCTCATATGAAAGCCTACCTTCATTATTTTGTGTCTCGCAGAGTGTGTTTTAGCATGTTGCAACCACTGTTTATGCCTCTGAAAAGCTGATTTGCTGGAAAGTGCCTGGTAAAACAGTTATGAGCTCCAATGAAGTGAAAGGTGAATATATGGTGATCGTGACTGATCATTTAGTTATATATTTAAGCAGAAACAATTTCCCTACACAGTTAAGTGAAGGGTATAACCAATTTCATTGAAGACGTTACATGGCCACCTATAGCAAAGAAAGATGTCTAAATGTCATATTTCTATTCACATTTCTCATATTGCTGTAGACTGCTAAACCATAAAATTAGTAGAAGTAAAAGTTTACTGATGATTAAATAAAATCCTAGGTTTAAAAGTCACTGACAAACAACAAGGCATCCCAAAGGTTTGAAGCTCACAATTTCTATGAACAAGAAAGCATAAACAAATATAACTACAAATTGTTGGTATGCTCCTTTACCGAGCTGTGAGATTAACTGCAAAGAAGACAGCATGTTGATTTGGAAGTCAATTATTATTATTATTATTATTATTATTATTATTATTATACTTAAATAATATGTAATCCAAATCACAGAGCATCCACTATACCAAAATTTGGAAGAAACAAGCAAATTATTATGAACAAAATTTTAGTAACACTACATATACAATTTAATACCAAAACATTTGACAACGCATGCTTATACCATAAATCTGAAACTCAAGTACTGCAGATAGTGAATCATACAATTCAACAAACAGAACACAGCATCTTCACATTTCCACCCTTGCAAAGTAAATTTATATGTCCACATATTCAAGATAGAATTACTTTCCAATTACATGAAATCTATCAAACAAAAGAGCAAACACATTGGGTCAGTTGAAGAATACTGACATTATATGTGATTATCTCCACCACTTCTGCATTTGCAAGTACATGTGCGGGAGAAACAAGATTACCATTGACCTGCATTTACACCACACTATGAGTCACTAATATTACAATCACTAATTCCCTTTTAAATCTCTCTTTTCCAGACTGACACTTGATTTCATTACCAAACAAATTAGGGAAGTGATACCTTTGCAGCTACCATCTTGTTGCCAATTTCAGTGTGTATCATATAAGCATAGTCAATGGCAGTAGCACCCTGAGGAAGATTCTTAATCTGGATATAATTTGAAAAGAGTGTCAAGAAACTGCAGACAATATTCTAACACAAGCTTCTTAATTCTCTTTTCCAGTAAATTTCGGGAAGAAGAAATAGCCATATAGTACATTACATAGTCCACCCCTACCTCTCCCCTTGGAGTAAACACAAAGACACAACTACCCAACAGATCTCTTGTAATAGTGTCAACAAATTCCCTAGAACTCATGTTGCCAACAAACTCTTCTTGCCACTCTCTGATTGCATTGAGCCAGCCAATCTGTAGGAAAGGAAATACTTCATCCATGAAATCAGCATCAAGATCAAAATCGAGTAATGGGTATACTAAAACATCTCTTTAAAGATTATTTCCATCATAATCTGTCAGTGACTGATAGTATACTCTGAGTGCAATGTTGGCATTGTTAAGACACACTGTCTTCCCTCTTGAGCTTTTACTTCTAGGCATTGCACTTCCAACCAACCCAGTGACAAATTCTCTCCCACTATAATGAGCAGCAATTCCCCTCTCAGCTATCAAATCCATTTCTTCAGTTCTAATCTGCCAACAATAAATAAATCGGAGAGGCACTCTTAAGAAAAATTTCACATGAACTAAACTTGGATCAACTAGGGCTCTATACCCAATTTCTTGGTGAAAATGGAACGCGCAAAAAAAAAATATATATCAATATTACCTGGACTTCCAACCGAAACATGCTTTCATACAAAAATGGAATGGCAGTTGTATGAAGACTCTGGTAGCCATTAGGTTTGGGGGTGGCAATATAATCCTTCACCTATAACAAAACAAATTAAATATTTTTCACTAGTCAATGAAATTTTGTTTCTCTTAAACTAACACTTAGTACTCTCAAATAGAATTAAGAGTAGCATACACACATATCTAGGAATAGGAGTCCAGATTCCATGGACCAACCCCAGAACATGATAGCAAATCTGCAGAAAACAAGACAATGAGACAAGGCCTTCTGATATACCAAGTGCAAGATGGAGCAAATTGAAAACAGCCATATCCGTCACCATGGGCAAGTGGTTACCTGCTGTGGACTGCATAAAGGGCCAACCCCAATGCATGGCTTTGGTTTAATGATAATACGAAGCTGGTTACAATAAACATTTCATGTTTCAACAAAAAAACTTAAGATTTAGTCCAAATTCTTCATAACACAACAAGGCTTAGTTCAAGGTATATATCAAAGCAAACCTGTGCAATTTGGTTAATCTCGTTGATCGAACCTTTTGATTTGAGAACAGCTTTATAAATACTGCAAATGACCAACAACATTTCTTAATGAAGCCAGAAAAGTACCTCATAAATCTCGAAACAAAGCATCCAAAAGTATGTAGAAGAACTTTAAATTTGAGAACAGCCTATCCTCCCTTTTCAACTACCCAACAAACTATGAATAATGATTTCAACAAGTAATTATGTTATAAAAGGAGAGAAACAATATGTAGTTGATTTGCATGGAGAGCTTCTTCACAAAGTCAATCACCAAATGGTAGGGATCAAATTGATGATCTAAAAAATAAAATAATATGACTGTAGATGTCAAACATATCAGCCAACATGAACAAGTGGATAAACAAAATGATGGCATTGGCAGAGTTTTGTGGCTCAACCTGTAAGGCTCCTTATACACAGCACAAACTTCTGTTTTGACAGTCAGGAGATCTAAGAACTGATCATCTTGGATTTTCTTCACCAATATTTTGTTTGCCTATCAAGAAAAGGGAGGAAAAAGAAGTTTGACTGAACTTCCACTTACATACAATCATATGAAAAGATTTAAAACCCAACATTTTGATTTTCACATCTCAAATGGACATATAAAAAGGAAGCATGCAGTTATAACCTTCCTACTTGTCTGTTTGAACACCAATTTAAGAGAAGATCAGCATTACCTCCAGAAGTTCTTTCTCGTGTTCTTTGTCTAGTTCCGCAACTCTTCTCTTGACTTTAGCATAATCTTCAGCATTTGTGTACATAAATGACAGATTTTCTAGTTCTGACTGCATCATAAAAAAACATTGTTGTGAATTATGATATAGCATAATATCCCTCGTGATGAAATATAGGTATACTATAATAAACTTAAAATAATTAGATTCTACCCTGAGTTCTACTCTAAATATGAGGACTCATGGCATTACAGGAATAAAACATGAATACTAGTT
This sequence comes from Styphnolobium japonicum, assembly GCA_023212625.1. NCBI lineage: Eukaryota > Viridiplantae > Streptophyta > Magnoliopsida > Fabales > Fabaceae > Styphnolobium > Styphnolobium japonicum. The sequence goes on from JALBWW010000005.1 coordinate 4,139,511, forward strand.
CCTTGTGACTGGAATTAGAGTATACCTTAATTTGATACATCCCAAGCAACTTTGCCAGAGGGGCAAATACCTGTAATGTCTCCAATGCAATGCTAGTCTGTACACAGTATACTAACGTTAGAAAGACAAACAAAAGCACCTTAGGCATATTCAGCACTACAAACATTGTGTCACTCTCTCTTACAGACATCAACAATGATAACAGAATGCAGTAAAGGCCTCTCGAAGAAAACAGATAGTTCTACCTAAACAACCAAATCCACTTCCAGTTTAAAGGCATTGAAGGTTTAAAAAATGTGGCCAAATTGGATTTATGAATCTCAGTTTCAAAGTTGGAGACAATAGATGCTGCTCATGCAATATTTTCTATCAAAATCCCTAACTTTTCATGATTTTGTAAGCTGCAAGGGGTCTCAGCATTGGGAGAAAACTCAGGTTATCTCAATCCAAAAGGGTTGCAAGGCCATAATTTTTGCCTTCCTTTTGGCAGAACAGAAAAGAGTCACCAATCAGTTATTCAACTCAATGGCACAAACCTGTTTATGCAGAGGCATATGTGATAGAGTGCGCATGTTATGCAATCTGTCTGCTAATTTGACAATAATAACACGGACCTGCAACAGCAAACTTATTAGTTGCCAAACTTCTTTCAATATAGAATACACTGGGAATTGACAGACACTTATTATGTAAAACGGAAAACGGATCACCTCCTCTGTCATGGATAGAAACATTTGTCGAAGATCCTCCGCTTTCACATCTTGAACAGAATCATTTTCATTCTTACGCTTCAACTTTCCCAGTTTTGAAACCTAGTTAGGATGTAGAAAATATCAACATACATCCAAAGTCATTTGGAGAATTGATGAATATGGGTGGCACCCAACCTCTTGAGGATTATAGATATTTCATTAGTACATAACAATCAAGTATAATAAGCACCTTAGTCTCTCCTTCCACAATGTGGCGCACAGTAGCACCAAACTCCTCCTCAATCCTCTCAAAAGTAACAACATTTGTATCCTCAACCGTGTCATGCAGTAATCCAGCAGCAACAGACTCCCAGTCAAGTTCCTAGACAAATAGTTGGATCCATTATAAGTATCAACTTGTTATATGTATAATATTCCAGAAGAGGGAACATTTTCGGAAGACTGCACAACTCACAAGTTCTCCAAGAATATGTGCAACCTCAACTGGATGAATGATGAAGGGTTCACCACTCCGTCTTTTCTGACCATCATGAGCTTCAAATGCCAACTGTAACAACGAGGAATAGAACAGAAACAAAGCAAACAAGAAAAAGTAAATTCTACTGTTCTGGAGAGATAGATTTGCAAGAAAGAGCATATTAAAATTGCTTATTGAAGCAGGTAGCTTACCATAAGAGCATTATGGACTAACTCCAGTTCTTTAGGGGACAGGTATGAGATCACAGGTTTAAGATCCTGAGGCAATTAGACGATAGACAGTATGACTCAGATGCTAGCAAAGAGGATCTCCCTGTTTGCAGAATTATAATTAGCATTAGACATGCCAGGTTCAGTAAAAAAAAAAAGGACTGTACCTCCCACAACCTTTCCGGGGAAACCTCATCGGTCGTATCCAAGGAGACGGTTGACGAACAACATATTCGACATCTTCTAGGAGCAACGTGAGACAAGACTGATCTAGAGAATCCTCCAAGAAGTATGATATCAAGCACTTCATCTGGATATGAACCTACTATACTAAACGCTTCACATCCCTGTCAATTTACAAGATTGACAGGTATCCTAATTAGTAAGATGATAGCATCTGAATAACACATGAGCAATACTAGAACATCAATATGTGACTATTTAGACTATATGAAGAGTTGGCAACAAGGGTCATCTGTGCACACTGTAAACCTCCCACCCAAAAACATTAGGAAGAGAAGGAAATGAACTAGTACAGCTCAATTAATTGCTTCCATCCCAAGTCTCAGCATCCTGATATGGGTCAAAATTAGGAGCATACAGCCATAAATTTGCTTAGACATTTTCATGTATGCCATAAATGAAATTCAATTCACAAATTGAATATATTGCATTTTGGAGGGGCTAACTCTACATATTATTATTAATATATAAAGGGCCTTCAATCTAAATGGTGAATATTAACTTCAAAATTTTGGGGGCCAGGACCCTCAGCCACACCCCTTCCTTCAGCTCCAGGGGAAATGGAGGCTTATAGAAGTTGAACTGAGAAACCGTTCAATATGCAGTTATTGTGCTTTTTAGTTGCTGAGAGTTTAAAGTCTGAGTGGCATCTGCTATAGTCCAAGAAAGCAGCTAAATGTATTTACTATTTTATTTATTTATTTTGGGTTGAGTAGGATTAAGGGGACATGAAAACACAAGATGCCTTGGAGATAACGAATTTAAGATAGTCAGAATTATAAACACTCACACTATTCCAAATGCCAAAAACTCCAAAGGGAAACTTGAAAAACTTACAAAATTATACCGGTGGTTCCTTCTTCCATTTCTCCCATACGACAAGGATGAACACAGAGGAGGATGAGCTGTGGTCGCAAGAAATCCAGTAAGGACCCTTGGAGCTTTCCACGCGCATGATAGAACACTTACATTCGCGCATTCTAGAGAAACTACAACACCCGGAAATACAAGTTCACTCAAAACCACACTTGCATACTTTTGTGTTAGTTATAGCAAGCGAGCGAGCGAAAAAGTAATTTTCAATCTAAGTTTAGAGAAATTCGTGATGCCCCCATTGGTTGCATGTCAAATTGTAACGTTTTCTTGGCAAAGTTGACAGCTTGTTTACGTTTTCATGTGAACCCACATGCCACTTTTTTCATGGCAAGGAAAGCAGACATACCTGACATGGAAGGAGCAGATGACATTTGTGTTGAAATTTGTAACAGAGCAATCTCATTGAATCGAACTAAGCATAGATCAAATCATGACCATAACCATACGCTTCAGGAGAGCAAAGGAAGAGGAACGTCTCAAATTGGGAGCTCATTAATTTTTGGAGCAGAGGGATGAAGAAGTGAAGAGCAGAGCAGAGGCAACAGAAAGGATGTTGTTGTTGAATGTAAAATAAAATAAAATAAAATGATGTTTTGGGAGTGGGACTAGTTATGTCTACGGCATTGGCATTGGTATTTGGTACGATGAAATTAAATGGAGGAGGGTGGCCAACACGCAGATAAGTGAGATAACAGAGAGACAAAATTAGAATTAGAATAGAAAGGAGGAGACAATATCCAATTTAGCCAACGCCACACAAATACCGTTTCATGTAGATATTTTTATCTTTCTCCACTTTAGGCATATACTTTTTCTCTTTAAAAACAAAAAATTAGTTTTCCCTTCCGTGGGGTTAGCTGTGGCGGTGGGATTTAAATCCTGTTTCCTTTCTCAAATTCATCCCTTAATTAAAATATTATCAATTAAAAAATTATAATTATCTCTTAATTTTAATTTTTTCATTAACAATATTTTTTTGGGTAGATAATAATTAACAATATAACAAAGAAAAGAGAAGAGGTAAACACTGGTCAACTCCTCCATCTTCTTTTTTTTTATTCAAAATTATGTTTCCTTAATAAAATATTAACAATTGAAAAAGATTATACCTTTATTATTTAATAATTTTTTTAGGCTTTTCTATTCATTATTCTTTTAAGCCATTAAGAGTAGGTTAGTAGGTAAGGATGAAAATAAGTTAGGTTAAGTTACGCTTTATCCTAAATAGGTTTGACCTATATTTAAAAAATATTAGTCTTAGCCTGACCTATTACTTATCATAAGCCTTTTTTTTAGCCTGACCTGACCATTTTATGAAAACTTAAAAGTCTAGTATGGCCTGAAAGCCTATTTAAAGGCTTATATTGCATAAAGACTTTCGAATAAGCCAACAGGCTTAAATTTTATAAGTTTCAAATATATCTAACATTTAATAAAATTATTATATTATGAATAAAATAAATTAATTATATTAATATATAACTATTAAATCATATAAGTTTTATAAAATTTTAATTATATGTTATTATAAGATATAAATAGGCCAACCTATTAGGCCTAATAGACTTTTTTTAAGGCTTAGGCCTATTTAGCTAAATAGGCTTTTAAAAAAATCTAAGCCTGACTTGTTTGAAAAATAAACTAAACTAAAATAAACTAAAAATAAGTTAGGTCGTAGGTTCCTGTTGGTCAGCTTGACCATCCCTATTAGTAAGAGAGATTTTGATAGTTTATATAAGTTAATAAATTTAAAATTCCGTGCGCTATTATATATATATAAATTAAACTTGCCTAAATATCCTATTAACTATTCTTTATTCATTGTCCATAATCAGTGTGTATAGAAAACATGCTTGCCTAATCCGATCAATAGTTTAAAATGCTATAAATAAATAAAACCACAATACACTTCCTACGCATCAAAAGTTATTATATATATATATATATATATATATATATATATATATATATAAGAAAATCATGTACATAAAAAGTGTAATCAATTATATTTTTTTTGTCTACCTTTTTTTCACTTGTTACAATTAAAAACTAAACATTTGATTAAATTTTTTAGACAGATTTCTTCTATGATTTTCCAACAACAATAAGGGGATAATATAAATTTTGCAAATATCTCCCCGTCAAAAAATTAACTATACAAGAATTTTTTTATGGTATTATTTTCCATTAAATTTTTTAAAATATAAATCAGAAATTAAATTTCTAAATAATATTAAAAAACGTCAGAAAACAATTTTTTAAAAAAGTTATTTTATTCCCTGACACACTAGCCACAACCAGTATGAAACTTTTAACAACGTTTTACCTCATGATCTATCACAAGAAAAAAAAATTCCACAAAAGGTGTAAATATTTAATTTTATGCATTAATGTTACTGTTTTATTAAATGCTTACTATTAAGTTAAAAGTTTAAAAGTTATAATTGTTAATTATGACATTATTTTATTTTATTTTATTATGACAGTGCGTCTATACATAATATGAGTGGGCTATCAAGTACTTAGCATTTATTTGGTATGAGAGAAATAGAGAAGAAAGAATTAGAAAAAAGAGAAATAGAAGAGAAATAGATAAGTTCTCTTGTTTGGTTAGAAGAGAAATAGAGAAGAAAAAAAAAATAGTGGGTCCCACAACTTTTTTATTTCTCTCCAAAAGTGAGAAGAAATGGGTAGAGATGAGAATTTGACTAATATACCATTCTTTTTATTATTTTATAAATAAATAAATAGGTATAAATATGTATTTACAATAAAATTTAATTTTTTTTCTTTCTTATTTCTTTCCTAATTCTCTTAATCCAAACAACTTTAAAATCTACTCATTTTTTATTATATTTCTTTTTTCCTTATTTCTTTCTACTCTATTTCTCTTACAATCCAAATAAAGCCTTAATCCATAAGATAATGAGTAACCTTTCATAAGACCACCAGTTACGTCACACTCTATTTCCGTTATAAAATATGTATGTTTTAGATTTTGTCTCACCCGCATTAATTGTACACTTCCTCTAGCACTTTTATTTCATATTATAACGGTCCGGCCGGTGAGCCGGTCAAGTAACCGGTTTGGGTGGTTAGTTGAATTGGGTATATCTTAGAACTGGTCCGATTCAGTTGGTTTTGGATGAAAACTAGTGACCCGGTTGGTTGAACCGGAACTGGCCGGGTCACTAAATTAAAAAAAAATTTAAAACTTTGAAAAATCATAACTTTTGACTCGTTTGTCTGATTTAGACTAATTATATGTCTATTTCAAATAACTTTTTGAGATTTACGCTATGGAAGTCCTAATTTTTTTTAAAAAATTTATTTTTTAAGCTATGAGCATTTTATTGAAAATATTAAGGCTTTTTTTATGAATTAAGGATTAAACTCTTTTTTTTATAGATCATATTTTTTCTCAAAATAAATATATTTTAGTTATTTATAATGATAAATATCATCATATGTAGTGTGTATTTATATATATGTATATATATGTATTTAAATATTTATTTAATTTTATGCAGTTCGACCAATGACCCATTGACCAAGTACTCTGACCGAGTCAACTATCGGTCCGATTTTTATAACTATGCTTTTATTTGAAGGAAGAAATATTTTCTTCTCTTGAATGTGCCACAGGCCAATAATATCACACGTCCCTTAGAACTTGATAAACATTCTTTTCCCAATTGCATCGTTTACAATCAAATCTAGACATTTCGTAACTTACAAAATTTAATTAATATGTGAATAAAACTATTATTAGAGGATTGGTGGAGCTACTAAGCAATCTCACCTCTACAGGATATGATATAGTTTCGAATTCCAGTAGAATTGTTTTAGTTGAGAAATAACAAAAATCTTTATGTTTTAAGTTACTCATCTTGAATTAGTTTCATAAAAGGTCCAAATGACCTAATTTGTGAAGATAATATGAGTATCACTAAGCTTAAATAACTAATTAGGGTGGTTGGAAAAACAAAAACTATTGTTAGATTCAATTTACATTAGCTGGTTAGCACTAATTTAGTTTCATACAAGTTGGACGGAAAAGATTCATGTAAAATGCAAGACGATAAAGGGCACTAGCTTTCTAGCGTTGAACTCAGCTTCTCATATTGAGAAAATCAGAGTTCAAAAGAAAACATTAGAAGGCCACATGCTTTAATTTTGGGGATAACAATACCCAAGCTATATTTGTTAACCAAAGAGTGTTGTACTTACAAATACTTACATCAAATAACCAAGTTAACTAACTATTCCTTAGTCAGTTTTGACAAAGGGGGCAGAATGCCATCTTTTTACGTAAGAATGGGATAGTATTATTGTTAGGTGGAGCTTCATGAATGGTAATTTGGTTCTTTGACAGTTATTCTAAATCCTCAAAGGGATGTGTGTAAATAACCCCAGACTGTAAGGAAAAAAGAAAAAAAAATCTAAGCACAAGCTGGTGGGTTGAGTTTCCCCCCGAAAGTAGCGTTTGCATTCATACAAGAGGATACGAAAGTTGTATTCTGTGGACGGCCAGCATAAGCCAAAACAACATCGGCTATTTCAACACCTTCGCAGGGGTTCCGTGTGCTGCATTGCAAAGACACCGCAATGTTTGAGATTGTAGTTCCTTTTATCTTGCGGAAATGAACATCGCTGATCTTCCACACAGAAGTTGATGGCTGCACATGTACATTTATAGACACCACACCACCGCAGTTAGATAGGATAGGAACAAGGGTTGTAGTTCCACACAGAATTAATTAAGAAGCAAATTGATAAACTTGCATGCTTAAGTTGATTATTTACCTGTCTTTTTGTTTTGGAACCATAACTTTGGTCAATTACAATCGGATTCTGGACACCGTTCATGATGAGGTCTTCATAGACAATGTTTTTTGCTTCCCCTGGATGTGTCCCCAACCAGGTTTTGATTCTGGCACCGTTGGTTGTATTTGTGAACGTGCAATTTGTAACCGTAACCCCATTCACACTTTGCTCCTCTGGCCTCTTACCAAGGCTTCCAACACTGATGCCATGACCAGGCCCGCAGGTAATGTTAGTGATAGCAATGTTGGTGCTGCTATGTCCAACGGAAATGCAGTCATCGCCAGTGCCAATGACGCTGTTGGTGACGTTAATCAAGTCGCTCGTGCTAATATGCATTCCGTCTGTGTTTGGACTGTTTCCGGGAGCCGTTATGTTGAGGTCAGAGAATGTAATGTTGTTACAGCCATGAAGATGGAAGTGGAACTCTTTGCTATTCAATGAAGTAATGTCTGTCACGATGGAATTGTTCACCTTATTGAATTTCAGAGACTGCATGCATATATAAAGTTGTCACTTGTCAGTAAAACCATATCAATTCTATGTGTGCTAGCTGCTGCATTTTAGAAACAACGTCAAAAGCATATTCAAAATTATCTTTCTGCTAATTAATGAAATGGTATGCTTACAGATGGGAGGGAAGCGCATTGGCCCTTGGTCTTCTTGCAGTCATTCAACGGCCAACTAATGGCTCCTTGGCCATCGAAAACTCCTTTGCCATTCAACACCAAGCCGTCAACGTCTTCAAATGTGAACCATTCTGGACTGAAATACTCAGTTACATCTGTCGTGGCTTTAATGGTTCCTATAACTTCAACGGTTATGGGCTTTGGGCTGGTACATGGCCCTGCGAACAAAGTCTGGCCAGCAACAAATGTTCCCTCTGGGATCAAAACCTTAGCTAGAGTAGTACTGTTTTTGCATGCTTTCCCCCATGCAGCCCTAAATGCCTGCATAATCATAGCAAAGCATTCATTAAAGCTGTCTTCGCTGACTTTCTCACGTACGAGTTTCATTCAATTACCACTTCATGTATTTTACATCTTCTCTGTAACAAACAAATTGAATTCTTACAATTAATTAATAACATTTCAATTTGCCTCCATTAATTAATTCAAACGATAGTTTGATTACCATTTGACCATTCGTGTTAGTCCTGAAGAAATTCATCAAATCTAGAAAGTTAAATTAAACTCGCCTCAACATTGTCAGTCTTGCCATCTGCCACAGCACCGAAGTTTTTCACATCGAAAATTGCAGGACCACCAAGGAGGCTACGGCGAGTACCAAGGTCACGCGATGCACCTATCATGCTACAATAAAGGAAAGCAATGCCTAAGAGAAAAATGGCCTTTGCTGTAGCCATGGTGATCACCAGCTTGAACCTTGACAATATAGATTGTTTTTTAAGGTTTTAAATTGTAGTTCCGATATAATAATTATGTTGTGGTTGCTATTATTGCATCCGCGATTGCTGTTATTGCAACCGCGATTATGGTTTGGAACTGCAATTTAAAACCTTTGTTTGTTTTATGAATTTTGGATGAGTTGAATCTTCATATTTATACAAGAGAACTGCCTCATACTCTTAGCCTATCAGGCCTATCTTTGGTAACTATCCTCCTATTAATCGGGATAGTGGAAGGTTTTTTATTTTAGCTTCTCTACTTTTAGTGTTGCCTTCCCCCACGTTTAGTTATGCAATGATTACTATCGCTATAAAGGAGCTTAAATAATTGGCTTGCGTACCTGGCCACTTCTGATCCCTCAATTTGCTACCAAATTTTAAAAGTTTATAATGCAATAAATATAATTATGGTCTTTCCTTGACTACAATTGCAAGTGTAACATACTGGCTTAGATTTGGTGGTATAGGAATACCAATTTTTTCATTCTTCTACTGTTATTGGGCGCAAGCACAACAATATTGAGATGTTACAGGATGATAACGGTACCTGGGTGGATGAGCCTTCTATTTTACAGGACATGTCAGTGGCGTTCTTTAAAAAGCTATATTCTAAACTCTGCAGTGCTTAGTATATATGGAGATCTTTGAAGCCCCAGGTTCAGGCGGTTTGCATGCTGTATTCTTTTAAAGCCAAAGGGGTAGAGTTGGCCAATCTGTTCGCAAGCTAGTCAAAGAGGTCTTGAAGGATCCTGTAAAGATTAAAAAAAAAAATTAAACCCAAAGGTGGAGAAATCGGGAAGTCTGAAGCAACTGAGGACAACCAGAATCCGCCATGTGATTTACAAGATAATCATGAAAGTTCTTGAAATCCCATATGGAGTTCATCGTTTCTCCAAATCAGATATAACATCATCATGCAGCGTGTTAGCTCATGTAATATGAAGATTATCTGGAATTGTAGCCTGACAAAAGAATTTATCCCTACCATGCCAGTGATATCCGATAGGGTCATCGTCTCTCCCTTATCTTTTTGTTGTGTGTGTTGAGAGGCTTGCTCACTGCAACAATTTTGGTTTGGAAAGCGATTATTGGAAGCCCATCAAACTGGTTAGAAATGAGCTTGCTATCTCTCATTTATTCTCTCCCCATGATTTGGTCCTATTTGTCTTATTTGAACCAGTTGGAGATTATGAATCATTTATTTGGATGATTTCTGCTCTTCATATGGTGAGAAAGTTAATTTAAAAAATACTAGACTGTTTATTTCACGAAATGTTAATCATAATCGGGCCTTGCAGTTTTGCTATTACTTGTTGGTACAATTGGCAGACGAGAAATAAGCTAGTTTGTGAAAATCAGCGTCCAGGGCATGTGGTTTGCTGTGTGAAGACACTGAAGAACAGAATTTACTAGTACCAAGCTTTGTCTCTAAGGATTCAGGTACAGTCCTATCTCTAGATTGACTTGCATTGAGAAATATCTTGGATGGGCATTTTCCAACATGATTGGAAGTGCAACATAGGCGCATATTGTAAAAATGGTGGCTCCCTCATCCCTAGCTAGCTGTGGAGGGGTATTGTTACTGGTTTGGAAGTTGCTTGGGTGTCGGGATAGAGCCGTAGAGGCTTCTGCAAGGTCTGGCTTGAGACTGACTCTGATGTCGCTGCTAATCTTATTATGCATATAGTTGTGGTTCTGATCATCCCCCTGCACCTACAGTCACTCTAGTGAGGAAGCTGTTTTTTTTATTCCTTTTGGTAATGAAAAGAAAAATTCACGCATGCTCACCGTGAGTGTAGCAGCCTACCTGACTGGATCTCCAACTGGGCTCCCACCATTGCTCTCTCCACAAGTAGCGGAGCTTGAAAAAAAAAATTGAGGGAGCTAAAATTAATGCTTAATATGTAAATTAATTACAATGATAAATAACTTTCAATAAATTCATATTTAACACATTAAAGTGATGTGTCCAAATATTAATTAATGTCATATACAAAAAGTTTAAGTTTCAACTAGACTTTAGACATGTTTAGTGTAACTTAGATTTTGTCATATATGCAAGTGTAAAATAGTGTGCAATAGGAAGTGGCCAAATAGCATAGATCTCATAAAAATGAATGAGCTGCGAATAGATTGAGGCATTAATTAATTAGTCCAAGAAAGATAATACGTACCAAAATTCAAAAAATATAAAGATAGATTAATAAAAAATTAAAGATACATAAATGAAGTGGTTAAAGTCAGAGTGAATCATATCCCACATAAATAACTTATCAAAACAATCTCTGAAGCTCAAATAGTCACGTTACCATCCTCGGGAGAGAGGTGCATGTGTTGTAAATGGAATGGAACGATGAATGATGACCACGACACCACCTTATTTCGCTAAACTACTTGGCATTCTCTTGTTCTTTCGGAACCAACACGTCACGATTCTCACTCTGTTATCATCAATAACCGAGCACTGACACTGTGACGGAGAAGAGCTTTTTTCTAAATTCTAGTATCATCATCATCATGTCTCAGCCTAAGCTTGGTCGAATACCCAGTATCAGGGACCGAGTGGAGGGTACCCTCTCTGCTCACCGTAACGAACTCGTTTCTCTCCTCTCCAGGTTTTTCTTGTTCATCAACCCCATTCCTTCATCTTCTTCTATTTCTTTTTTTGTTTCAAGTGTTTCAGTTGTTTTCTTCGTCTAATATGTTCTTCCCTTTTCTTTTTCTTTTTCTTTTTTCTTGTAATTTATCCATTTTGGTCATGTTCCTACTTGATCGAGCCCATTTCTGTGGTTGATTGTTTGGTTCCAGGTAACCTGAAAAATGAAGAGTATAATTCTTTTTGGATTTTCATGTCAGTGTGTTCTAAAATGAGAGAATTTCTACTGTCATTGTCTTCTCTCGGATAGTGGGCAATTTTGCTTGATAGTGACAAGTTGTGGGCTTTGACTTTTGAGAATTGCAAATTTGTGTTAAAATTTTGGAGTGCGTCTCTGTTTGGGTTTTTTTTAAATAAAAAAAAAATCTTTTAGGTGAGAAGAACTACTAGTTTATGGCTTTCAATGTATTGATAGTTGATATTGCGTTTGAAGGTATGTAGCTCAGGGGAAAGGGATTTTGCAACCCCATAATTTGATTGATGAGCTAGAAAATATCCTTGGTGAGGATCAAGCAACTCAGGATCTTAAAAATGGCCCCTTTAGCGAAATCATCAAGTCTGCACAGGTGAATTGACCATTGACCTAATAACGTTTGTTTAGATAGAATAATTGTCTTGAGTATTTCCCATAACTATAGCCTTATTTAGTCATTCCATATGTCATACGACATTTACAAGTTCTAGCGTCTAAAAATAATTTGGTCCTTAATTTCACACTGAAGTTGAATTGCATTTTTTTAATTAAACAAAAACGTTTGGAACACATTTCCAGCAAAGCATTACTTAGATATTTGATCTATTCAGAACAAAAAAGCATTCAGTTTGAATTAAATCTAATAGTAATGGTGTTTACTGTAAGATTTGAAACTTGCATATTCAGGGTCACTTCACATCTGAAGATTTAAATATTGTTCTAAAATGTGTAGCATTATTTTTGTGACAGGAAGCCATAATTTTGCCTCCTTTTGTGGCAATAGCAGTTCGTCCAAGACCTGGTGTTTGGGAATATGTCCGTGTTAATGTCTTTGAACTCAGTGTGGAGCAATTAAGCATTTCTGAATATCTCCGCTTCAAAGAAGAACTTGTAGATGGAACGTAAGAAATCTGTTGCTTAGCTTTTAATATAAGCAATAAACTCTCAGACCTTGTACTGTAACTCCATGGCTGTTACAATGACTATTTTTGTTTTAATTTACACGGTAGGATTAATGACAATTTTGTATTGGAGCTTGATTTTGAGCCATTCAATGCAACATTTCCTCGCCCAACCCGCTCATCATCCATTGGTAATGGTGTTCAATTTCTCAATCGCCACCTTTCTTCAATTATGTTTCGGAACAAAGATTCCTTGGATCCATTGCTTGATTTCCTCCGAGCTCACAAATATAAAGGCCATGTAAGTTTGCCGTGCTATGCACTTTTTACTTGTAATAAAGTGATTATACTAGATCACGACAGTTGTAGTTTCAAAGAATGTAACTTGACCATGCATTTTTTCTTTTCTTTATAAATATCCTCTGTAGTTGCGTTCTGAATGTTATATTTCTACTTTGTAATTGTTTTTGGAATGAAGAATCTATAGACAGTGAAATTTTTTTCCTCCCTCATGATTATGGTGCAGGCACTGATGTTAAATGATCGTATACAAAGCATTTCCAAACTTCAGTCTGCTTTGGCCAAGGCTGAGGATTATCTTTCTAAGCTTGCATGTGACAAACTCTATTCTGAGTTTGAATATGTGTAAGCTTTTCTTTAATAATCAGTTCACTTCACATGTCTTCACCTTAGAGCATGAAGGATAATGCGAGAATTTTTGTAGAACATTGTAGTAAATTGTTTTGTTCTTTGACTCTTGTCTGAGTGTAGATTACAAGGAATGGATTTTGAGAGAGGTTGGGGTGATACTGCTGAACGGGTATTGGAGATGATGCATCTGCTCTTGGACCTTCTTCAAGCCCCTGATCCTTCCACACTAGAGACTTTTCTTGGGAGAGTCCCAATGGTGTTTAATGTTGTTATATTATCTCCTCATGGCTACTTTGGGCAAGCCAATGTCCTGGGTTTGCCTGACACTGGTGGGCAGGTATTCTTATTGATCATATACCTTAAGAACATTTGAGTTGGACATGTAAATATTGATCATTGCCCCTCTTTACTAGTCCTCATTTCTCTTGGTCATTTCTGACCTTTTGTCTCTTGCATTGGTTTGAGTTATATATTATGTATGAGCACGATCCTGCATGAAAGGTTTGTATCTGCAGGTTGTTTATATACTGGATCAAGTGCGTGCCCTTGAGAATGAGATGCTCCTTCGGATCCAGAAACAAGGACTTGATTTCACTCCTAGAATTCTAATTGTAAGTGTAACTTCTTGGGTCAGTTTCTTCAATATTGACTAGGTTTTTCTGTAGTTGATTATTTTTTCGGTTCAAATTTAAAATCTTTTGCTGTTTTGAAGGTTACTAGGTTGATACCTGATGCAAAGGAGACAACATGCAACCAGCGGCTAGAAAGAGTAAGTGGTGCTGAACACACTCATATTTTACGAGTTCCTTTCAGATCAGAGAAAGGAATTCTTCGTGAATGGATCTCAAGGTTTGATGTATGGCCTTATCTGGAGACTTATGCAGAGGTAAATGAACTATTATTTAGGAATCTATGATTTCTTAGCTTAGTTTAGGCATGAGAAAGAGTTCTACTAATGACATAATTTATACTACACGTAGTAGCCTTTCCATATGGTTATGTGTGTCAACAGGATGTCGCCAGTGAAATTGCTGCTGAGTTACAGGGTTATCCTGATTTCATCATTGGAAACTACAGTGACGGGAATCTTGTTGCATCTTTATTAGCCTTTAAAATGGGAGTTACACAGGTTCTTGTCTCTCTTCTTTCATCTTTATTAGCTTATAAAATGGGAGTTGCACAGGTTTTTGTCTCTTCTTTTTCCTCATACTTTGCTTTAAAAATGTGAAGCTCATGTTATCTTCTACTGAGAATGCAACTTACTAGATTTAAATGTTCATATTTACAGTGCACAATTGCCCATGCACTGGAGAAAACAAAATATCCAGATTCAGATATATATTGGAAGAAGTTTGAGGATAAATATCATTTTTCATGTCAGTTCACTGCTGACCTAATAGCCATGAACAATGCTGATTTTATCATCACTAGTACATACCAAGAGATTGCAGGAACGTAAGTATCCTTTTCGTGATGTATAGTGTACTTCATGATTTGTGATAGGTCAGTTATTGTGATTCTGTTTTATACCTTTTCCCCCCTTTATTTTGCTCATTAATATTATTCATTATATAACTTTATCCTTTCATTTCTTTTGCAAGCTCATGCCTATTTATTTTGGAGATAAAATAATTGTTTAAGTAATTGCATGTTGTTTAACAAACATATGTGGCACATTTGCTGTCATGACCCGATCTTAGACCATGATCGGCGCACAGGCTAAGTTAACTCAACATTTGCCTAGCCTGGCAAGCCTAACTAAGAATGCTAAAAACTGCTTTAAAACTTAGAAAAATGCTACCGAAAATTCGGCAGAGTTTCCCCTAAAAACTGAACTAACCAAAAATTTTAAACTCAACTTTGAAGAATGACAAAGAAACTCTCAGAATTTCAACAAGCATGATTCTTTCTCATGCACCATCTATACATATACATATACAACTCAAAAGAATTTACAATACTATTCCCTATAGGTATAAAATACTGAGTCAAAATACAACAACGATCACCAACAATAATAGAGATATACCAAAGACTATAAGCACTGGGGAACAAAGAATCCAGGGAACCGACTACTCAAATGTCTGTAGTCTGAATTAGAAAAGAATGAAATGGAGTGAGTCACACAGACTCAGTGAGGGAATAATAAACTAAGTGAACTGGAAGGGAAACAACTAATAGCACGAGTATTTAAACTTTCTAACAATCTCTGAACAAACTAACTAATGAAAATAAAATTTTATAAACAAAGCTATTATGTCAAATACTCTCTTTTTTCAAAACTATGAATAAACATAAATTTCTTTTTCTTTAAAATTCTAATCGTCAATAACGCCATCCATATGGGTACCACTGAAAGAACTATAATGGGGAGTTAACTCTACTCAACATACCAATTCTTATGCTCATCTTAAGCCAGGGGCCATGCCTCACCCGGCACAAATCTTGTGGCTAAGGTCCGCTCACCCTACAACCACGAAAAGGGCTAAGGGTTCTCTCACCCAATAGCCAAACTGAAACAATCTCTGTATATACTATGTGCACATAGGCCGTTATATCTCTTCGCTAACGGCAAACAGTGTTCTAACACGTAACCCATAATGGATATTGAAAATATAAAAAAAAATACAAATTCTGAAATCATTTCTAAATATCCAGCTAAACTTTCACTTTAATAATTATAAATCACAGCTCAAATAGCTCATAAAATCAATAAAACTATGGCTCAAATATAACTTCCATAACATTTAATATTTCCAAACACAATGTGGAAATAAATATAATTTAATCATCCCTTATAATAAAACTTCATTTGAATAAAATTTAAATATTTCTAGAAGGTTTGTTTCCCCAAATAAAATTATAAAACTGCCACTAAATAAATTATCCACTCACTGAAATGAAGAACTAGTCTCAACTATCTCCAACAGCTCCTGTGGAGGCAAGTGGAGTAGTATCCTGTGAATCTGCTCATAAATAAAAATACTTTAATAAATCTAATTAACCTTTTTCCTAATATAACTTAAGCAGAGGCTCTAAGATTTCTAAATTCTTTCAAGAAACATAAAATTTCTATTCCAATCTAACTCCAAATTCTTTAACCATCCCTTAGAAATTATCATCAATCCTTATTTTGTCATCAATTCCACAAAATAGAGCTACCCACTATATTTTAGAGTTCTCATGACTCAAAGATACCAAAAATAGCAAAAACTCAAAGATTAATAACTCACCTTGTGCTCTAAAACCAAGTGGGTGCTAGCAGATTAATGATATAGAGCTCTCTCTCTATCTTTCTCTTCCTCTTTCTCTGTCTCTCTCTCGCTATCTCTCTTTCTCTCTTTCTCTTTCTCTTTCTCTTTCTCTCTCTCAGCCGTTCTCCCTCTCTCTCTCTCTTTCTTTCTCTTTCTCTCTCTCGCTTCTCACTCTCACAAACAGAGGAGAAATTATCTCCTCTGTTGTGCCACCGACACTTATGCTTTTCTTTTCTTTTCTTTTTTTTTTCTTTTTTTTTTAACTTAAAGAGTAAAATTACCAAATTACCCTTAAAAACAAACTTAATCCCTTTTATACCCTGCCCCTGTTTTCTTCCGTTACATTCTTCCCCCTTAAAAGAAATTAAGTCCTCGAATTTAAATTACTTACTAACCTTGTTTACCAAATAAATGTGGATACTTTTCACGTATAACCATTTCAGTTCCCAAGTCGAGTTCTTCACAGACGGTCCACGCCAAACAACTTTCTGAAGCAACATCCTTAGGCGCAATCGTTTTACTCGTCTATCAACTATAGCTACAGGTTGTTCGACATAGCTAAAATGTTCATCAAGCTGAACCTCCTGGTGTTGAATAACATGAGAAGCGGTCATGAACATATTTTGAGAAGCATAGAAACATGAAAAGCTGGATGAACTCACAAATATCGTGGAAGCGGCCAAGCGATATGCCACTTGCCCTACTCTCTCTAGAATCTCAAATGGTCCAATGAACCTCGGGCTTAACTTACCCTTCCTACCAAACCTTAAAATACCTTTCATAGGGGAAACACGTAGAAAAACATGTTCTCCCACACTAAACTCCAATGGTCGGCGTCTTCGATCCGCATAAGACTTACGCCTATGCAGGCGAGTCACTAAATGATGACGAATCAATTGGACCTTCTCTATTGCTTCTTGAATTAAGTCGGGTCCTACAAGTCTAGACTCTCCAACCTCGAAACCAACCAATAGGCGACCTACAACGTCTCCCCATTATAAAGCCTCAAATGGTGCCATCTGGATACTAGGCGGTAACTATTATTATAGCGAACTCCATCAAGGGTAGGTATTGATCCCAACTCCCTCCAAAGTCCAATATACAAGCCCGAAGCATATCCTCCAAAATCTGAATAGTCTCCTCAGTTGACCATCAGTCTGAGGATGAAAAGCAGTACTTAAATCCAATCGGGTTCCCAAGGCCGTCTGAAAAGATCTCCAAAACTGAGCAGTAAACTGAGGTCCCCGATCAGATATGATAGATAATGGCACACCATGAAGAGATATTATCTCATCTAAATAAAGCTTGGCATCTTGAAATTCGAGGCTGTATAAGTAGTCTTGATGGCAAGAAGTGTGCGAACTTAGTCAAGCCGATCTACAATTACCCAGTGAATCATAACCCTTTGAGGTTCTAGGTAACCCTGTCACAAAATCCATAGTGATCCTCTCCCATTTCCACTCAGGTAAAACAATCTGCTGGAGTACACCTGCTGGTTTTTGATGCTCAGCTTTCACTTGCTGACACACTAAACATCTAGATACAAAATCAGCTACGTCCTTCTTCATCCTTTCCCACCAGTAAAATTCTCTCAAATCTTGGTACATCTTTGTGGAACCTGGATGGATAGTATAAGAGGAATGATGGGCTTCCTCTAAAATTTGTCTCTTCAAGTCTCCTACATCAGGTACACATAAGCGAGAACCATAGCGTAAAACACCCTCAGAGTCAATCACCAATTCAGAAACCTTGCCTGCTCGAACCTCCTCCAAAATCTTCATCAAATGAGGATCTTGACCTTGCGCTGCCTTAATACTATCCACCAACGTAGAACGAACCTGCACATGAGCTAGTAATGAATTTGTGTCTGTGATCTCAAATTGTACTCCACCATCTACAAGATCCTGAAACTCCTTCACTATTGCTCTTCTAGGTTCAGCTATATGGGCAAGACTACCCATAGACTTCCTACTCAATGCATCAGCAACCACATTTGCCTTTCCTGGGTGATATAAAATTGTGCAGTCACAATCTTTTAGGAGCTCCATCCACCTCCTTTGTCTTAAGTTCAAATCCCGCTGCTGAAAGATGTACTTAAAACTCTTATGATCAGTGTAAATCTCACAAGTCTCACCATATAAGTAGTGCCTCCAAATCTTGAGAGCAAAAACCACTGCCGCCATCTCCAAATCATGTGTGGGATAGTTTTGCTCATGCTTCTTAAGCTGCCTAGAAGCTTAAGCAATCACCTTCCCACGCTGCATTAACACACAACCAAGATCAACTCTAGAAGCATCACAATAAACTTCATATCCTCTACCACTAGAAGGTAAGGCCAATACTGGAGCTGAGGTTAAGCAATCCTTCAACTGTTGAAAACTCTGCTCACATGTGTCTGTCCATTGAAACTTAACTTGCTTCTGAGTCAACCTAGTCAAAGGTGCTGCAAGTTTGGAGAAATCCTTGACAAACTGGCGATAATACCCAGCTAGTCCAAGGAAACTACAATTTAATAGCATTGAGGTGGGTCTAGGCCAACTCTGGACTGCTTCTATCTTCTTTGGATCAACACTTATTCCTTCCTTAGACACCACATGCCCCAAGAAAGCTACACGATCCAACCAAAACTCACATTTAGAGAACTTGGCATAAAGCTTATGCTCTCTTAGTGTTTGCAAAGCCAACCTCAAATGCTGCTCGTGCTCCTCTATACTCTTGGAATACACTAGGATGTCATCAATGAAGACTATCACAAAGTGGTCCAAGAACGGCTTGAAGACTCGATTCATCAAGTCCATAAAAGCTGCTGGGGCATTGGTAAGACCAAAGGACATAACCAAAAACTCATAATGCCCATAACGAGTACAAAAAGCTGTCTTTGGAATGTCCCCATTCCTTATCTTCAACTGATGATACCCAGATCGCAGATCAATTTTAGAAAAACAACGAGATCCTCGAAGTTGATCAAAGCAGGATCATCAATACGAGGTAAAGGGTATTTATTCTTCACTGTCACCTTATTTAATTGTCTATAATCAATACACAACCGAAAAGAACCATCTTTCTTCTTTACAAACAATACCGGTGCACCCCAAGGAGAACAACTAGGGCGAATGAAACCCTTATCAAGAAGACCTTGTAATTGCTCCTTTAACTCCTTAAGCTCAGCTGGAGCCATCTGGTATGGGGGTATAGATATTGGTTGAGTGTTTGGAACCAAATCTATATAGAACTCTATTTCTCTATCAGGTGGTAACCCCGGTAACTCCTCCGGAAACACATCGGGGTAATCACACACCACTGGAATCTGCTCTAAACTCCCCTCAGACATACGAGTGTCTCTCACTGAAGCTAAATACCCACAACAACCTTTCCTCAACAATCGCCAAGCTACAACTGCTGAGATTAAGTTACATGGTGATAAACTTTGATCACCTTGAAACATAAAAATCGGCTCCTCTAGCATCTTAAACTATACCACCTTACTGTGGCAATCCAAGATAGCATGACTAGAAGCTAACCAATCCATGCCTAGAATGACGTCAAAATCCTCCATATCAAGCACTATTAAATCTGCTGATAAAAGTTTGTCTCTCACTACGATCTCGCAAGATTTATACACCGAGTTAGCTATCAAGAAATCACCCATTGGTGTAGCTACTATCAAAGATTCTTCTAGAGGTGAAGGATCTTTCTCAAGTCGAGTAGCAAAGAAATGCGATATAAAAGAGTGTGTAGCTCCAGGATCAAATAAAACACGTGCATCATGAGAGCACACTGAGAGTATACCTGTCTATGCATTGGATGCACAGGCATCCCCGGCGAAGTCAAGGCAAACACACGAGCCTGACCTCTACCAGCTTGCCCCTGTCCTCTGCCTCCAGATCCTCTACCACCCTGTTGAGAACTACCTGATCCTCGACCCCCTAAACCAACAAACTGTCTTGCTAGAGCCACTGGTGCTAAAGCTCTACTAGAAGAGGGATGAGAAGATAGCATAGGGCAATTTCTCATAAAATGCCCAATCTGACCACACTGATAACACCCAGCTGAACCCTGCTTACAAGGTCCAGTGTGTACTCTCCCACAAGTGACACATGCGGTACGAGTCTGAACAAAAGGCCTCTGATGCTGAGAATCACCTCAACTCTATGCTGTGCTAGCTGTCTGACTGCCATAAGTGTTGCCTTAAGTACGACTCCTCTGCTGGCCCTGACGACTCTGATCAACATCTCTAGCACCTCCACTACCCTGACCCTGATGGCCACCACGTGATGTCTCAGAACGTGACCTCTTTCGTGAGTCACGAGAAGATCCTCCTCCCTCTCTATTTCCCCGCTCAATAGTCAAAGCCCTATTCAAGGCCTCATCATATGTCATGTCACCATGGCCCGCAATCGACCTGAATAAATAACTCTTCAAGCCCTCCACAAACCTCTGAACACGTAACTCCTCTGTGGCTACTAAGTGTGGTGCATATCTGGACAACTCATAAACTGGATATTATAATCCATCACAGACATCTGATCTGTCTGTACAAGACCCTCAAACTCTCGGGCCTTAGCATCTCGAACACTCTGAGGTAAGAAATGAGCCATGAACAGTCGAACAAATTCATCCCAAACCAAAGGAAATGATCCTGCAGGCCTCGCAAGAAGCATGCTCTCATACCAACCTCTAGCTATATCCCTCAGTTGAAATGCTGCCAACTCAACCATCCTGGCTGGAGAACAACCCAATCCTCTGCATATCCATGCTACCTCATCAAGAAAACTCTGAGGATCCTCAAGGGTGTCTGAACCACCAAAAACAGGGGGATTAAGCTTCATAAAATCAATCAATGAAACCTCTGTCACTGTATGGAGCACAGGCTGCTGCTCGCTCTGCCCTGCCTCCTGGTGAGGCTTTAGATCCACCTGAATATGGTCTTCACGAGCTTCTTGTTGTCCAGCAACAACATTCACTAACTGCTCAATCGCTTGCTGCACATTTTGCATACCAGCTGCTAACTGAGCTAGTGTTGGATCACCACGCCTAGCTCTAGGAATTTCAACCTCAGGCATCCCACCAGCCCCTCCACGTCTACCTCGACCACGACCACGACCGCGTCCACGGCCTATAGTGGGTGATTCACGAGGTCGGTAAACTTCTATACGGCTCTACTAATTACAGGTTAGTGGCATCTTCACCTAGAGAGGAATAGAGATTAGACAAAAGACAAGGAGATCAAATAAGACTGAACAAGGAAAGCTAAAACTGAATAAATCAACTCTGACCAGCGACTCCAGTTCAAAAGATGGGTGATCATAGCTTCTTGCATGTAAGTTGTGCCCGGGTACACAAGTTACAAACAAGATTCTACAACTACCCGAATTTTGCAGCTAACAGGACCTACTAACCAAAGCTCTGATACCAACTTTGTCATGATCCGATCTTAGACCATGACTGGCGCACAGGCTAAGTTAACTCAACATTTGCCTAGCCTGGCAAGCCTAACTAAGAATGCTAAAAACTGCTTTAAAACTTAGAAAAATGCTACCGAAAATTCGGCAGAGTTTCCCCTAAAAGCTGAACTAACCAAAAATTTTAAACTCAACTGAAAGGCAAGAACTCGGAATTTCAACAAGCATGATTCTTTCTCATGCACCATCTATACATATACATATACAACTCAAAAGAATTTACAATACTATTCCCTATAGTGCAAAATCTGGAGTCAAAATACAACACGATCACCAACAATAATAGAGATATACCAAAAGACTATAAGCACGGGAACTGACCAAATCCCAGGAACAGGCTACTCAAATTATGCGAATTAGAAAAGAATGAAATGGAGTGAGTCACACGTGAGACTCGATTGAGGGAATAATAAACTAAGTGAACTGGAAGGAAACAACTAATATATGAACGAGTATTTAAACTTTCTAACAATCTCTGAACAAACTAACTAATGAAAATAAAATTTTATAAACAAAGCTATTATGTCAAATACTCTCTTTTTTCAAAACTATGAATAAACATAAATTTCTTTTTCTTTAAAATTCTAATCGTCAATAACGCCATCCATATGGGTACCACTGAAAGAACTATAATGGGGAGTTAACTCTACTCAACATACCAATTCTTATGCTCATCTTAAGCGAGGGCCATGCCCTCACCTGGAACAAATCTTGTGGCTAAGGTCCGCTCACCCTACAACCACGAAAAGGGCTAAGGGTTCTCTCACCCAATAGCCAAACTGAAACAATCTCTGTATATACTATGTGCACATAGGCCGTTATATCTCTTCACTAACAAGCAAATGACGTGTTTCTAACATGCTTGTAATGGATATTGAAAATATAAAAAAATACAAATTCTGAAATCATTTCTAAATATCCAGTTAAACTTTCACTTTAATAATTATAAATCACAGCTCAAATAGCTCATAAAATCAATAAAACTATGGCTCAAATATAACTTCCATAACATTTAATATTTCCAAACACAATGTGGAAATAAATATAATTTAATCATCCCTTATAATAAAACTTCATTTGAATAAAATTTAAATATTTCTAGAAGGTTTGTTTCCCCAAATAAAATTATAAAACTGTCACTAAATAAATTATCCACTCACTGAAATGAAGAACTAGTCTCAACTATCTCCAACAGCTCCTGTGGAGGCAAGTGGAGTAGTATCCTGTGAATCTGCTCATAAATAAAAATACTTTAATAAATCTAATTAACCTTTTTCCTAATATAACTTAAGCAGAGGCTCTAAGATTTCTAAATTCTTTCAAGAAACATAAAATTTCTATTCCAATCTAACTCCAAATTCTTTAACCATCCCTTAGAAATTATCATCAATCCTTATTTTGTCATCAATTCCACAAAATAGAGCTACCCACTATATTTTAGAGTTCTCATGACTCAAAGATACCAAAAATAGCAAAAACTCAAAGATTAATAACTCACCTTGTGCTCTAAAACCAAGTGGGTGCTAGCAGATTAATGATATAGAGCTCTCTCTCTCTATCTTTCTCTTCCTCTTTCTCTGTCTCTCTCTCGCTATCTCTCTTTCTCTCTTTCTCTTTCTCTTTCTCTCTCTCGGCCGTTCTCCCTCTCTCTCTCTCTTTCTTTCTCTTTCTCTCTCTCGCTTCTCACTCACACAAACAGAGGAGAAATTATCTCCTCTGTTGTGCCACCGACACTTATGCTTTTCTTTTCTTTTTTTTTCTTTTTTTTTTAACTTAAAGGGTAAAATTACCAAATTACCCTTAAAAACAAACTTAATCCCTTTTATACCCTGCCCCTGTTTTCTTCCGTTACATTTGCATGTTTATCTTAAATGTGATTGGCTTCTGTTTGTGAAACCCTCCATACCCATTTGGCATTCCATGTGCAGGCATCCTATGACTGTCCCAATAAACTTATTCCTGTGTTTGGTGTAACATCGTTAGTTATCTCAAGATTCTTAAATTATGTATGGTGACTGTAACCAGTTGCTAATGGAAGTTGACCCAGCTATATGATACTAAAGATACCTATTCATTTCTATTGTGTTAGACATCTCTCTGAAAGGACTATGAGCTAGTCAGCATTCTTCTTAAGCTTCCTCTTTAGGCTTCTCACTTACCCATCCCTGGTGCTAGCTTACATTTCTTTTTTCTTTTCCTAATGATTTTTGTTTATATTTTGGTTTTCAGTTATGCTAATGCTACTCACGTCATTTTCTTAATTTATGTTATCTTTCATTTAGGAAGAATACCGTTGGCCAGTATGAGAGCCACACTGCTTTTACTCTTCCTGGGCTGTATAGGGTTGTCCATGGCATTGATGTTTTTGATCCTAAGTTCAATATTGTCTCTCCTGGAGCAGATATGTGCATATATTTTCCTTACTCTGAAAAGCAGAAAAGGCTGACAGCCCTGCACGGCTCTATTGAAAAATTATTATATGATCCTGAGCAGACTGATGAATACATGTGAGTCTATTTCAATTGCATAAATTTTTAATTTGGATTGTTTACTTCTAGAAGAACCCATATCTCCATAAGTAATAGGTCCTATGATTAATTTGATGCTTCTACGTGATTATCCTTGGTCTAGAGGGTCAATATGAATGAAGGTTGGTTTAGTTGTCTGTTATGTATCATGGAAGAACTTATATAAGTATGACCCATTAGCTTACAGTCATCAGTTTTCTTTTAGTCATGGGACCAATTTCTGCTCTAAATTATGATAATCTGTAGACAAACAGTACCAATGTCTTGTCTAGAATCCCATCCTGACCTTCACCTGTCTAAAGCAGTTGTAAAAACTGCTGAGAAAAACCTTGCATTTTTCAGATTTGAATGTGACCATGATAAGGTAAATAGCTGATCGCATTTAGTTGATGATTTGATCTTTGTTTCTATTGTGGCAGTGGTACACTGAAAGACCGGTCAAAGCCCATAATTTTCTCCATGGCTAGGCTAGACCGAGTAAAAAATATAACTGGTTTGGTAGAAACCTATGGTAAGAATACCAAATTAAGGGAACTGGTCAACCTTGTTGTAGTAGCTGGCTATACTGATGTAAGCAAGTCCAGGGACAGAGAAGAAATTGCTGAAATTGAGAAGATGCATGACCTCATGAAAAAGTATAGTTTAAATGGTGATTTTCGATGGATAGCTTCCCAAACAAATAGAGCACGTAATGGTGAGCTGTATCGTTACATAGCAGACACAAAAGGTGCTTTCATTCAGGTATCATACTAATTAGTAATTACTAAAGTCTGTTTACTGGTTGATTAACCCCTCAGACATCATTTATAACTGTAACTCTCTTACTGCAGCCTGCTTTCTATGAAGCTTTTGGGCTTACAGTTGTGGAGGCCATGACTTGTGGGCTCCCCACATTTGCTACTTGCCATGGTGGTCCTGCTGAGATTATCGAGCATGGTATATCAGGATTCCATATCGATCCTTATCACCCCGACCAAGCTTCTGAGCTATTGGTTGAATTCTTCCAACGATGCAAGGAGGACCCAAGCCATTGGAATAATATATCCGAAGATGGTCTTCAAAGAATTTATGAAAGGTATGTAAGTTTGGTAAAAAAAAAATGGTAGTTTTTATAGTGATACTTCTGCTAAGCAAACAATATTCAGGTACACATGGAAGATCTATTCTGAAAGGCTTATGACCTTGGCGGGAGTTTATAGTTTCTGGAAGTATGTCTCCAAACTAGAGAGGCGTGAAACTCGGCGATATCTTGAGATGTTCTATATCCTTAAATTCCGCGATTTGGTTAGTGATATAATATTTGTTCACTTGTTAATTTCAGGAAATGATTGGAATGCTATCATGCAGGGATATGACTTTACCATCTTTATGTCCTATGCTTAGCATCAAGTGTAATAGATACTACAAAAGAAAGTTGTTACTAACATTGATTTCAATTTTGTGCTCTACAACTTCTTTCCAGGCAAATTCTGTTCCGCTAACAAAGGATGATGCAAATTAACCAACTGGTGTCTCAGCAGCTATGTATTTCACAAAGGGATGACTACAGACAATAATAGTTTTATATGTAGATGAAATTCTGCTTCTCTGTGCTGTAAAATATTGTTCTGCTAGCATATAAGAGTTTCATGGAAGCTGGTCCATGTTAAATTTGATTATGTCCGAAATGCTGGATACTGGTTTTTGGATGTCTCTTGTTTTCCTTTGCTTAGCAGTTTTCAATCCTCTTTACCTGGAAAGTACACCTGTGAGGATTTTTGGTCCAAGATGATTCTGCTGGTTATTTCAGATAATTCATAATTGCAATCCTTAAGATTAAAAGTTTCTAGGATTATTAAAAACAACTGGAGCGTAGCAAGAAAATGGGAGTAAGATGGAGCATAGCATACATAGCAAGTGAAAGTTTATTGCCGCCTGAGGGGGTATTGTTTTCGATAAAGGCCATGTTTTGTTGATTTTGATAGTGGCATCGTACATGATACAGCGATTAAGCTCGTCAGTCCACTGTTGGGTGAAAATGCAAGTGGAGTTAATGTAATTCATCATGCAGTTTGCTTTAGTTGCGTGGAGCTAAACACCGCATGCTAATGGGCTTGAATTCTCTGAAAAGAAGTTCGAAAGCAACGCTTTATTCTTAAAATTGTAGAAACGAAGGGGATAGAAAAATTAGCAGGAACGCAGTTAGAAACCTGTAGGCTGTAGCAGTAGTGCTGTTATGTAATTTTCATAGAAATATTTTGCAAGAACATAAATACCGTTTTTTTCAATTATGACTAGGTCCATTAAGACTTATTGTTTCAGTAAGGTTTCAACTGTGCTTCAAAAATTAGAACACTTGTTTCTTTCTGGGCTACAAGGCTAGGGGCTGGGCTTGAACTCTTCCAAGTTTCTGCAGGATGCGTGACACTGAAATTAGTTTATCCCCATCCTTAACCCCCCCTTAGGGGGGTACACACAGCCGTTGTTTCGTTCAATGAATGTCAACGTAAAAGTGATAAAACGTTAAGGTTTTTTCTAGTAATCTTGCTACTGAGCTGCTGAAAGCCCAACCAAACAAGTAACTATATTTATCCGTTAGTTACTCATATGTGACCGATTGTAGGAATGTCTTTGGTCCCAATTTGGTTTTGGAAGCATTCTGTTACAATTTTGGGAAAGTTTCCCTCCTTGTCAAAGAGAGTTGCAGTCCTACAGTCCTACTTCAGACATCCCTGACACTTATGACAGAGCCTAGTCTAAACCAGCTCTCGGTCCTACATCACATGTCTCCCATAACCATCTTTCTTGGTCCATCACCCTCGCTTTCAACGGTCAAATACTCGTTTTCCACAAGATGGTGAAATAAAATATTCAGATTACTGCACCAATATATATATATATATATATATATATATATCAGATTACACAGTACCCATTGACCCTTTACTTAGTTTAATTTCATTTCCTGTTACCTGGCTGGTGTCAACGATGGATTATTTCCAAGTTTCTAGGAAAAAGGTCCTCCTGTTAACTTTCTTTAATTCATCCATGCAATTCCAAGCTTTATTTAATCCATTTTGCCTCACCGAAATGTTGAAAGTTATTAACGCAAATAAATGCAAAATCAAACACATTTTACACTCGTAATTGGGTTTTAAGTTCTTGATATACCAGTTTTCCAAATAATACATACTTTAACATACGTAGTTACGTACAGAAGCATCGCCGCAATGGCCAATTAGAGTCATTGCCTTCCACACAAATTTATGCCGTTTCTGGCATGAAACTACTTACAGCAATAAGTGAAACTTGTAACACTAACAAAGTGTAAAATAAAACACTAGGGCTTAGCGTTGGCCAAATGAGTGTGCACTTCGAAGGAGTACAACTACCCAAATCTGCTTAAATTAGTGATAGTTAAAACAAAGAGATACACCAAACACGTTGGAGGTTCTGGCCCCTAGAGTTGGCCAAATGAGTGTGCAAGATAAGACAGTGCTCCTACAAGGGGTGCGTTAATATAAGTAGCTGGCTCTGATTGCTCATAATCTGACCGTTCATCCGGGAACCTATCATGCAGGTCCGGTCCACCAACAACAGCACCCACTAGAATGTTGGGGTTGGGGGATTGTGAATTCATCACACTGAATCCTGCTGAACATTGGATCTTGCCAGGGTGTACAGCAATGGACGGAAGAGATGAACCCCTGTGGTGTATCCTTCGTGGGTACCTTGGACCATACCCCACCATGTAGGACAACTTCAAGGGGTTGTCTCCTAGCAAGTAATCCACCTGGAAATTCAGAATAAATCAAGTTCAATTAACAAGAAGGTAAATGCACATTTCAATTAGTTACAGCATACTAAATAGAGGTAATAAGGTCTCATTTTTCCTACCTGTTTCTTGGCTATTGTCCGGAGCCTCTTTGGGGTTACTGTGGTTCCACCACAGTTCACAACCATATGGGACGAGGTCAAGTATTTGGCATATGTTAACAGTAGGAAAGAGGTGGACGTGACATACTGCATGTTACTATCACTCATCTTGAACAGAAGCCCACCTGCGTTGTTTTTCAAACTCAAGAAAACCGTAAGTAACCGTTACAGATTGGACCACACAGTTGAGACTGGGAGGAGATAAGGAAAAGATGGAAAAGGGACCTCACCTGGGGTATATTGGGTGGAAGAAGCCCCAGGAATAAGAGAACAGATGAAATTGTCCGCATGACCCTTGTAGTCATGGAGGGATTGTACCTTTTGAACAAGAAATTCCTAAAATCAATAGCACAAAAACGTTAGTTTAAAACCATTATGGATACTAGCACTGCAATAGACAATAGAAGAAATGTGATGGAATTTGGACCTTCGAAAGAAGTATCCTTGCTCCAACATGCTTGTTATCCCACCCAAAGGTATTGTCATACTCTGAGGCCCCAAGAATCTGCCCATTAACTTGAATGTAGTTTAGGTACATTGGATTCTTGGTAGCCTTATGCAGCCAAGCAGCACCCCACAACAGCTCATCCTAGCATAATATCAAGACATCAAGGAAAGAGTTTGAGTATGCCTACCCACTAACTGAACAATATCAATTGGGCATATGGAAAAATTGAAAATTTACCTGATAACCAGAGTAAGAGCAATAGAAGGGGCATACAATGGGCTTCAAGCCGTTGCTGTAAGATCCCCTGTATTTATCAGCAAATTGGAAAACCTATACCCAGAAACAAATACAATCTCAGATTTTGCTCAAATGGAAATATTATTTGGGAGCCATCTAAAATGCTATTTTTTCCTTTAGAATCAAAGACTTACCCTGATAGCCCTCCTGATTAAAGTTTTGGAGTATGTGGGGTCACTTCTTCTGAAAACCAGGGAAGCAGCTGCAAGAGCTGCAGCAGTTTCCGCGGCCACATCTGAACCAGGGGTGTTCGTGTCTATCTTATAGACACTTCTTGGAGTATCCATGTCTTCGGGTCTCTCCCAACAAGCGTGGTCCTTCTTAGCATCTCCCACCTGCAAAGCAAAACAAAAGTCTCCGTAATCATATGTATTTCCGTGACATAACAACAAGAGAAAATAGAGAACGATCATGTGCAGAGAGAAAGTAGACTTAGCGAGAGAAAACTAACCTGAACATAAATGGTGTCTGGATGTGCAGTAGCTTTGAGAAGATAATCACTACCCCAACGAATGGCCTCTCTGGCATTCTGCAATTCACCTTTCATTAGCCCACCAAACTCAACAACGCTCCATGAAAGCATGGTGGTGGTGAACGCCATGGGAAAACCAAACTTGACATTGTCCCCTGCATCGTAGTACCCCCCAACCAAATCAACCTGCATTGGATATTTACACAGAAATAAGCAAATTTCAGTGTCCAAAAAACACAAGAACATAGACTAAAGGATAAACAATATGGTAACGAGAGAGGGGTATGTGATATACATGCATGGCTGAGCCATCGGAGAGACCAGAGTCCCTCCTCCAAGACAATCTCTGATTAGCAGGGAGCTTCCCTGACCTCTGACCTTCAAAGAAGAGGATAGATTTGGTGAGAGCATCTCTGTAGTTGTGGGTGGCAAAGCGAGGGTGGCGGTGGTGTAAGGGGTGAGTGTAATGGGCTGGCATGGCATCACAATGTAGCATAGTGGAGAAGAGAGAAAGGAGGGAAAGCAGAGTAGTGAAGGAAAGAAAGAAAGTCATTTTGAACTGCCCAAAGTAAAAATCACCCAACCAACAACTAAACTACCACCTACAAGCCGCAGTGTGCTCTCTCTTCTTCAAGCTCTGCTATTTATAAAGCAAAAGCTGCATCTGTAACGTCCTGCTTCGTTACAACAATAATTAGGTCCACATCCTACAACAGGGTTATGGCTTTCGTAACTAAAAATGTTTTGGGGGAGTTATCTTTTTTTGGTAAGAAAACGAATAGGAGAGGGGAAGTACACGGGTCAAAGACATCACACAAGTTTTAATAAAAGTTTATCTATTAATGAAAGATCATATAATAAAGAATCGAACTCAATACATTTCGTTCGGTCATTGATTTTGGGAAGTTATCTAATTCACCGTGCAAAAAGCAAAACACAATAGTAGGGCATTAATAAAGCCAATAAGGTGTAGTCAAACGAAATTTTATTAGGCAAACAGAAAACTATAATTTGTAAGAGGTTTATTTTAGAACTCCCGTAGCTGTGCACTTAGGTGGTATGCTTAAAGGGGGTTTACTCTGTTATTTTTTTTTTTTTAGGGTATTGGTACCCAGAACAAGTTGTCAAACATTCATTAGTTGTTATTTATATTTAATAAAATTTTAAATATTTATTGTGAAATCAACAATTAATAACTCATTCTAGGTACCAAACACATTATGTTTAAATGCAATTTGGAGTGAGAAATGCCTGTTTTTACGTGTCCAAAAAGAATTTCTTTGTCCTCGTATAAAATATAAATTAAACGTTTTATTCATAGTTTTTTTTCCCTTTTTTAATGATATCCACACAATTGTTTTTAATAAATCATCTAATTATGGGTGGTTGTATCTATTGGCTTAATCAGGATAGCACCCTCCATAGTATTCTTAAACTTAATATCTTTCATTTGTAGCGCCTATAACGAATCCCTCGTTAGTCGTTGGTTGACGTGATTTTGAAAAATAATAGAGAATTAAAATTGCAAATTAGTGTAGTGACTCATATATACTATACAGTTTCTTTGTCAATTTTTTTTAAAGCTTTTAAGAAATTTTTTTGTACAAATTGATATTACTATACACAAATTGTCCATAAATTTTGGTGTGGCTACATGTGAGTTTAAATGACTTCACTTAAATTTTATGGAAAACTCAATACAATCACATAAATAATTATACATGCTCTAAAAACAAATAAAGTAGCATCGCTCTCTTTTATTTTCTCGTGTGGAGATTTTTTTTTATAGATTTTCTTGACTTAGACATTTAAGTTACCAGATCTTTCACAAATCTTTCTAGAAATTCTTCTTTTTCTTCTTTTGGTCAGAAATCTTTCAAGAAAATTTGTGTATTCATCGTGTTGGCAAATAATAATAATAATAATAATAATAACTCACTTATTTCATTTTTCGAAAAAAGGATTTAGAAATTTTATAGAGTAAGTTCCCACCTTCATCCCAGTGCTCTAGGTTCTTTTGCAAATTAAAAGAAGGAAAAGGAAAAGGTTCATAGGATGGAGTTTCAAGTCAATTCAAATGTGTTTTGGGAGGGGGTATTGATTAAAGCTGGTCAGATACATGATTCTTACTTCTGTTACTGTATTACAGAGCAACATGGGGTAACTCAGCCTCGGTATGAAAATTCTGATATGCAAGTAATGTTTTTTTTTTTTATTATTATTATTATTATTATTTTGTTAGATGAAAGTTATGATTTTCTATTTGATTTAATTTTAATTCATTGTTAGTGTAAAAATTTTATACTGTCATTAGCACATCATTAAACGAATTACATTTTCAAGGTAGTTATTGCGTTAGTCAAACTCTTTTATTGATTTGACAATATATAATTAGATAACAGTATAAAAAAAATTTACACTAAAAATATATCAAAATTAAACTTTTTTTATTATAATATTTTTTATTTTAAAGTAGACATTAATGTTTATAGACAAAGTTTAATTTTAATTTACTATCAGCGTAAAAGTTTATTCACACTGTTATTCAATTGTGTATTGTCACATCATTAAAATAATTTGACTATCATAACAACTACATAGAAACTCTAACTCTTTAATAATATACTAAAATATCATTAAATCCTTGTAGACATGCCTCGTTTGCCTAACGGAATTAGGCTGAGTGCTCCAAGCTGTCTGGAAGTTGCTGAGGGAAGTTGTTGCCCACAACTCAAAGCAGAGAGTATCTATGAGAACTTATCAACTCAACTATAGTTAGTAAACAAATAAATGTGGTTGATGCTTGAACTCAGAAAAGCTGTCGGAGAAAAGCGGTGAACACAATTACAAAGGCATGGAGAAGACACTGACCCTTCAAGTTCACAGATTAATTCACTAAAAAGGTCCATGAAGAAGGCCCATATACAGTCATGGAACTTCTATGGATAAGCTAAAGAAACTTCAGCCTTTGGTTCTGATCCCACGTTCGTACCAACCTATCCCTACATGTCCATCCATTCAGATAGACTCAACATGGCATAATTGGGGTGCCATTAATTACATTATGCATTTCTAGCGCCTTTCTCGTTCTTTTGTTGTTTTCAATACTTTTCAATAAAATGAAACTGTCGAGGTTGAATGGACTAGAGCTTAATGAGTTGAAGTGATAAAATGGTAAGCCAGATTTGGCAATTGTTAGTTTTTTACCTAAATTTTTCTTGGGAAAGGTATAAGTAGTTTTTTTATGTGGTTTTTTTTAATAAGTAAATTTTCAATTTCCACAAAAATAGCAATTTCTTGCTAAACAAGTCTTTTCTTGATTTTTCTATTCAAATATATAAATAATTTGTGAAGCTACTATAAATTTCTATCTTATATGTAGATGTAGGCAATGCAATTGTATATTCATGAGTAATTGATATTTTACTTTGTAGTAGTTTTCTTTTTCGTTTTTCTAGCAAATGATATCAGACCTTCCAAACATTTAATGAGAAAAAAAAATCTCCCAAACGTAGTTAGAACTAAAATTTAGGGTACAAATAATATAATATAATACTATAAAAAAATTGTGCTAGCAAAAAGAGTGTATCACTATCAGCATGTGAAGAAGAATAACTTTCCACCATGATTCTCTTATAAATGATTGGAGTACTGTGTATGGCATATGCGATACAGCATTATTTGGTTGGGACATATAAATTTTCTTTAAACTACTGTTCTATTACAGAAAGAAGGGCTTGACAAGGGAAGGATTGTTTATCCATTATTCTATTCTTTCTCCCTTTCGCCGATCAGTGAACAAATAAAGCAGCACGTTGACAGAAGATGACCATGACCAACAGTCATAGATAAAAAGATGAAGGAGCAGCACAACTGCTCAAGAGACAATGGTTCTTGGGAAGTGCAATCTATGAAGCTAGACCAGAAGAGGAAATAAAGAGATAATAGTTTTATTATTCGTTTGTAGGTTTTAGGGACCTTGTAAGATATTTTTTAATTTTTATATTGAATTGTATTAAAATTCATACAATACTAAATATTTATGTATTAATTTAATATTGTTAACTAGACAAAATGAAGAAATTAATTAATTCCAATCAGGTGATCAAATTGAAACCGAAAGAGAAAAATTGAAGTTTGTACAAGTTGTAAAGCAAGAAAATTAGCTGGGCAAAATGAACTTTTTTTCTTTTTGCCCTTTCTCTTGTTTGTTGTTGTTAATTTCAACAAGAAATATCAAATATGAAACCTTTTGGTCAGAAAGCGATTGCACGGATTTGACGTAATGGCATACCGCCATGTGCTCCTCTGATGTCCTCCCACATGCAACGGTATGCATTTCGTGCCCATTTTCTTCGTATCCCCTCTGCGCAGCAAAAGATGACAGACACATGTGAGACTCGTAGTATTTGTTTTGATCAAATTTTGTAAACTTTAAAATTAATTTGGTTTTGTAAATTTAATTTTAATTAAAAATAAGATTGAATGAAGTAATTTATTTAAAAAATTTTATTTAAAAATTAATTTTGTTATGTGAATATTATTTAAATAATATTGATAAAAATTATTTTTAAATATATAATTACTTAAAAGTATATGAATTATTTTGAATTAAATTATTAATAAATTAATGTTAAAAAGATTGATTATAAATTAATTAATTGTAAAAGAAATTTTTTTAAAAATTAAATTTGTTTGAAGTATTATAAAATAAAATCACTTTAAATATAATTATAATAATATTTTTAAAAATTATTAAGTTATATTTATTTAAATATTATTAAAATAGTAATAAAATATTAAATTATACGGTTATTTATGTTAATGCACACTCAAGAAAAAAAAATTTATCACAAAAATAATAAAAATGTTACTTCTACTTAAATCATATTTGCGACGAGAATTTTCTTCACTTTTTCAACCAAAATTTCTTTTCCATGACAAAAAAATCTTAAAAACATAGTTTTAAATCTTGCAAGCAAAAGTTTGAGATGGGCATACACCTTTAGTCATATTTGATCAGGCCTCAATGAAAAGGCTGACACCACGTTTCTCATTGGCGTGGAACCGAAAAAATACAACCTCCAATTCCATGACCAGGATGTTTGATGTGGATGGCTTGATTTGAACTATTATATGTTCATTATAATTCCTCCTATTTATATATGGCTTAGGTTCGTTCCTTTTGTATCTTTCTTTAGAAAGGGTCATGTTAAGTCTAAAGAGTTTCACATTAAATAGATTAAATAGTAATATAGTGTAAAGAGTTTTATATTAAATAGTAATATGATCTAAATAGTAGTTATAAGTGAGTAAGAAATTTTTACTTTATGAGTTAACTTTTAGAGTTGACTCAGACTCATATCCAAATTTTAATATGATATCAAAGCTTATCCGAGATTCCTTAGGCTACTCTCAAATGTTTAATCCTATAAATTTCGCGCTCTAAATGTCTAGTCTTGAACATGAGAGAAGTGTGTTGACTATCCCACATTAGATAGTGATATGACCTGATTATAAGTGAGGGACAACTCTCACTCCGTGAGCTAATTTTGAAGATTGAGTTAAATCCAAACTCAAATTCTAATACCCAGTTCTATGATGCAACGCTAGTGTGATTATTTTCTAGTGATGCAATTAGCTGGGTACACTGTAAGCCATGCAGTACATGGGTTTGCTGTAGTGGAAGAACATGTACACCATGAGATTGGCTTGGTAAAGGAAACTTTGATATATACACCATAAACCATGTTAATTAAGATAATATATAGTCTTTCCTTTTACAGAATTAGATGATGATATGCCCGTTTTAGCATATATCATTTGCAGCAGGCACCAAGAGACAAACCCAACCTTCTTGCAGCAGATTATCATCAAATACTGAATAGCTAAATTAGGGACCAAGAGAATCTTGTATAAGCAAACGCCTGACGTCTTCCAAGAATACAGGAAATAAATTTGTTCCCGTATACATGCCATTCCCTAGAAGATGTATCTAGAAAAATAATAAGAGGCTTACTTCCTCCCTGTTACTATAAGGTTAATAGCTTTGTTCCTTTGCTTCTTGTCAGCAGCTCTGCTGGTGATTTTTCCAGAACAACTCAAGGCAAGATCCAAATACAAAGAAAAGGGTAACAATAATCTATGACGGTAAGCAAGTGTTAGGTGTCCCACAAATTAATGATATCCGTAATATGGTTGGCCATTTGGAAGGTAACATGTGTAGCCCATCCGAGGCCAAAACTTAAGATGAGGGTTTACGATAGGCAACAAGCTTAAGACGTATTTAGATCTTAAATCCCCCGCCCCCACAGCTCACTAGGAATGCTTATCAGTTAAAAGATATGCATTCTCATAAATCTAAACTAGTATAAATACAACTTAATAATTTCACATAAATACAACTTTAAAGTTCTAATGTATGACTGTGGGTCATATTTTGAATGTGATGAAACATTATTGTTTAACTCTAAATTGTGTTTATCACATGTCTTTTCGTTAAATTATAAAATAATTAATAGTAAAATTAAAAAATTAAAAGAATTAATATAATTTTTAAAATTTTTAAAATTTTTAAAATTTTTAAATTTTTTAAATTTTTTAAATTTTTTATAATAATTATAAAATATTTCAAGTAGCTCATACATATTATTTATTTAAATACTAAAAAATAATAATTTTATGTAAATTAATTAAAAATATTTATATGTAAAGTATAATTCAATTATAATTTTGTACTGAAGAAGCATTACTTCTCCAATTAGCATACATAACTTAGTTCAATAGTTGTATATGATTATGTAAAAATAAATATAATTAAACATGATTGAATTATTTTTAAGACATATTTGACTTTTATGTTAAACTAAATCAGCTGGTATCAACGTAAATCACATTCCAATTGAAAAATAATCATTTGAGAACATAACTATATATAGCTTTATATACGTCATACAATCTTTAAGAAGATTATATGACTTATGCTAGTTTAAAGTTTTAAATATATCCTTTGAGCAACATCAAGATTATTAATATGATAAATGCATACGCAAATTTACAATCATAAGAAAGGGCATGTTTGAAAATATAAAAAATAAAATATATTTTTGTATGAAGCTCAATTTTACTCCCTTTTTTCAAGCCTCTTACTGTTACTTTAAATGTTGAACAATTTAATAATCACAAAGATAGTTTTCTATTTCTCAATATTTTTCCTAAAGATAGAATCTTTACATAATACCACACATATTTGTCTTATCATACTATGCGACACATATTTATCTTATCACACCATGCGACACATCATCAATCAAGTGAATCTCCATTCCAAAAGAAACTAAAACATCACCAAACAATCGAACAATAATCAAGTCTCATTCTACCATGTAAATTTTTATGAAAATGTTGTATTGTTGATTTATATCGTAAAAAACTTGACAAAAGTTTTTATGTTGATTACCGATTGCATAATAATATTACACAGCCTCCCTTTTTTATCCGGACCGGTTATGTAAAAGTTTGACAAAAAAAATACTACATAGGCGGAGTAACTAAAAATCTATGCCAATGTTTAACCAAAAGAAGAAGAAGAAAAGTTTAAACTAATGTTGACTCATCAAAAAATACTTCAGCAGAGTAACTGAGGATGCCAGCACCATTGAAGATTCAACATCCGTCAAATCTCTGGTTATGTGACTCATTTCTTGGATTTCTTTGGTGCTATGCATAAAAGACATTCATTTAGACCACATCAAACATAACATGGCCAAAAGCTAATACGGCACAAGCATAAACCGTAATACTCACTGGGCCGGCTGGGCACTGGGTGCTGCTGATGGCTTCTCTCCAGGACCCTAAAGATTTTACACACAAAAAGGAATAAGGAACAAGGGTCAAATTCCTCATTACCAACTTCAGTAACAAAGTGCAAGGATTAAGAAAAAATGAAAAATACAAATTCACTATATAACGTAAAATAGATTCACAAAACTCACATGGGCCAAGCGCTCCTCCCTCCAAGCAATTTTCCTTCCCTGCTTGCCTTGTTCTTCGCACGCATGGCCTCAAACTGGTCAGACCAGGCCTTCTCTATTGCCCTTCTCACCCTTTATTGGACTTGTGAATGCTCTCCATTAGGACTCTCTTGTTCTTGAAAACATTACCCTTCCCCTTCATGTACATATCACGGTACATGTGCTTGTCAATTTGTCAATCTTCTTCTATTCTCTGTACTTGCGAATCAAGCGTCTGAGCACACGCATCCTCCTCATCCAAAGGATTTTGGTGGGAAGCCTTGCCTCCCTTGTACCCTTACGCTTACCTAATAGTATTTAGGCAAACATTATAATTATCAAATGATGCTTTCCAGCTAGAAACATAGAGCAATTCATTTCATGCACATTTAGTATCTCTAAGTTATGCCCTCCAAACTATTTTGCAGAATTATTGCACTGATCTTTCCAATTGAAAAGCAACTCAGTAGAATATTGTCAATTCTATCGTGTAAATGATGAATAAGTATAGTTTAAAAATAGAGTTTAATTTTGATCCACTGCTAGTGTAAAGTTTTTTTATACTGTCACTTAATCATGTATTGTCAACTCATTAAAAGAGTTTGACTATTATAACAACTACCTCAAAAGTCTAACACTTTTAATGATGTGTCAGTACATGATTGGATAACAGTGTAAAAAAACTTTACATTGACAGTGGATTAAAATTAAATCCTTAAAAATAAGCACTAACTTACAAACTGCCAGGGATTACATCCCAACATGTAATGACCAACTCATAAGCTTGAATTCATTTGACAATTGACATGAAACTAATTAAGGTTGGGAATAAATACCATATCCAGAGACCAAAATGATGTCACTTCCTCTTGGTCTCCTTCATTCGACGAGCACGAGCGCGAGTGAATCTTAGCTTGTGTCTTTCGTCCTCATCTCACTCTCTACCGATATTCACATCCTTAATAGCCTATTAAGTTTTTAAATAGAATCCAATATTGAGTAACAAATTAATTAAAACCTTAAATATTATAATCTACTCTTGATTGAAATTTCCTTCAAATTGCACATCCACTGGTACAGACCTCAACTATAGGACCTCATCGAATGATGGAAGTATCAATTTGTCGCTAGACCCGCAAAACTCACAAGAAGTGCCACCAGAGAAAAAGCTAAGAATCTAAATCGATTACTTCATTTATTATAATAAATGTAACCTTCCAAGGTTACTCGTGAAAATATGGAGGCATATAGGTTCCCAAGAGTCCCTCATCTTCATCAGACCTCAACTAACCCAACGCATATCAAGGGCTGGGAAGTCCATATTTGCATATCGTTAGTTTTCTTGTTAAATTATTTACGGGGTAAGCAGGGATGCTTGAGGTGAGAATTGAGATCAGTAACTCCATAACTGAAATAAAGACATTACAAGTATTTCCGCAACCAGGTGCATCTTATCAAAAATAGTAAAAGCCAATAAACAAAATATAAATTGTGCAAGGAATATTACAACTTATACTTCGAATAATAACTAACAAGGTCTAAACCAACAAAACAGACTCGTCAAAACTACATTATCACAGTAACTTAGGATTCCAGCCCGATTAAAGATTCAACATCCTTCCAAACTCTGAATACGTGACTCACTTCTTGGATTTCTTCGATGCTCTGCATAAAAAAATTCATTTAGACCACAACAAACATAACATAGCCAAAAGCAATACAGCATAGGCAGAAGCAAAAGCATAAACCATAATACTCACTGGGCTGGCTGGGATGCGGTTGCAGGTGGTGCACTTGGTGCTACTGATGGCTTCTCTCCAGGACCCTAAACATTTTAGAGAGAAAGGAAAAAGGGTCAAATTACTCGTTACCAACTCCAATAATCCTTAGTGCAGTAAATTTCTAAGAGCTAAGATTAAGAACTCACATGGGCTAAGCGCTCCTCCCTCCGAGCAAATTTCCTTTCCCTGCTGGCCTTGTTCTTTGCACGCTTGGCCTCAAACTGGTCAGACAAGGTCTTCTCTCTTGCCTTCTCTGCCTTGGACTTGTGTATGCTCTCCATTAGGACTCTCTTATTCTTGAAAACATTACCCTTCACCTTCATGTACATATCATGGTACATGTGCTTGTCAATCTTCTTAGATTCCCTGTACTTGCGAAGCAAGCGTCTGAGCACACGCATCCTCCTCATCCAAAGGATTTTGGTGGGAAGCCTTGCCTCCCTTGTACCCTTACGCTTACCTAGTAGTATTTAGGCAAACATTATATTTAACAAATGATGCTTTCCCATTAAAACATAGAGCAATTCATTTCATGCCCACCCAGCATTGTTTCATATACTTTTAGTACCTATAACTTATGCCTGCTAAATTATTTTGCTGAGTTATTACACTTGTATTTCCAACTGAAACACAACTCAGTTGAATCTTGTCAATTCTATAATATGTGAATGATGAATAAATCTAAGGGCATAGTTCTAAATGAGCACTAGCTTACAAACTCCCAGGAATTACATACCACCATCTAATGACCAACTCATGAGTTTGAATTCATTTGACAATTGAAATGATTAAGATTGGGAATAAATACCATATCCAGAGTGTCGTCCCTTCCTCTTGGCCTCCTTCATTCGTCTAGCACGGGAGCGAGAGTGAATCTTAGTTGGCTTCCTGATAATGAAGCCATCCTTAACCAACTTCCTTATGTTTTGGCCTGCAAATAGAAATCCACCAAGTAAAGTAGTGCTTTCAAAAGATATAAATTGAACAAAATAATATAGTATGGATATGACTTGAACAGCGTACTATATTTAGTATGACTAGCCTTGTACTATAAAGAAGCAGAGAAAAATACATCAGATGATGAGACAATTAAATAGTGTGGTTAGAAATATATATTCCAATTCCAACGAGACAAAACTAATGGAAATTTCATTAAATTAAGAGAGTAATATTTCACTGAAAAGGAGAAAACAGAAGCCCAACTTAATTAAAGCACTTTGATCGCCCCTCAGTGAGGAGAAGACAGGTGAACCTAAAGCGACAACAGGAGGATATAATCATAGTTCATATTTGCATTTGCAGGGAAAATACCATTAATTAAACCATGTAATATGAGTCCAAGCAAATGAATCTAATGTCTTGAAATAATAGGGCCCAATTACAGAAAAAACTCAAAAGCAATAATCAGATTCCGGACCAAAGGAAAACCAGTAGAGAAGATAATTATAAAAAATAAAAATAAAAAATTTTCTTTTCTTTTCGTAAGGTTCAGATAAATTTCCTTTTCTAGGAGCTCCAAAATGTTCCTGGCTCACGAGTGCAAACAAATGAAGCTCCACGTTGATGTTCAACAGTTAAAAAAAAAACATAACGAAAAACACAGAGAGAGAGAGAGAGAGAGAGAGAGAGAGTACGAGAATTGGCCATGGAGATTTCATTGACTTCATTGGGG
Source organism: Styphnolobium japonicum (assembly GCA_023212625.1). Taxonomy (NCBI): domain Eukaryota; kingdom Viridiplantae; phylum Streptophyta; class Magnoliopsida; order Fabales; family Fabaceae; genus Styphnolobium; species Styphnolobium japonicum. The sequence continues at coordinate 4,180,505 of JALBWW010000005.1, forward strand.
TCAAGCCAAACCTTGCCTCTGCCGCACTTGAGCACGCTAGATGCAAGCCGCTTCTGGAGTTTCAGCGAAACCATGTTCCCCTAACCCTCTTTCTCTCTCTACGATGCCAATGGCGGAAGGGAGGCACTATATATTACCCACTTCACTTCTATCAATAACCCTAGGGTTTCGATGTTTTTTGTGTGTGTGTGTGTGTGTGGGCCAAATGAAGGTCTTTTCTGGGCCTTCTTTGAAAAGATATACACCAATATTGGGCTATATATATCATGGGCCATTTTCAAATGTTCCCAAAAAGCCCTAATCCATTCGTCCGTAACTAGTATTTTAAGAATCAGAAATGTTAAACAGCCCGGAAATGAGTAATTGAATTTTGCCCGAATACAAATAAATGTGAGGCGCATTGGAGTGGGACTCATACCTAGAAGTGAAAATAAGTCAAGGATTTAATAGAAGCTTACAATTTAGTTTATTATTACTTAATTTATTTATCAAATAAATTAGGTTGAAGTTTTTAAAAATATTTATTTAGTTAAAAATACTTTAAAAAAACTTATTTAGTTTAATAAGTTGAACTATTTATTTATTATATATACATATCATTTATAATACTTATATAATTTATTAACTATATATTAATATATTTTATTTATTTTATACACAATATAATAATTATCAAATATAATGTATATTTAAAACTTATAAAGTTAATCTATTGATATATTTGAAGACTTTTATGTAATGTAAGTCTTTAAATAGCTTTTAAACTAGGTTGAACTTTTATATTTTTACAAAAAAAACTTATAATAAGTAATAAGTTAAGCTAATGTTAAAATTTTATAAAAATAAGTTAGACCTATTTAAAGTAAAACTTATCCTAACTTACCTTAACGTATTTTCACTCTTACTCATACCTCGAACATTTTATTTGCACTATATGTGCTTAATTCGGATAAGAAAGCTCCAAGCTCTCTGGCACAATCTTTTTAGAATCAACTTTTATAAATTTAATTTTGTTTAAAATAATTTTCTCTAATATCTAAAACAAACAATTTTTTAAAAAATAAATGTATAGATAAACTAAACAAATTTTATCGCAACACTTAAAGTAAACTATAAAATTTTGTGATCGTAGAATGCCTATAAAATTGAATAATTTTATTGAATCATAGTTAGAATTTCGATGTTGTAAGGATCACAATGTTTGATCATAAATTGCAATCATGAACAAAAGATCAATGTCATAAAAATGAAAATGTTGAAAGTTTAAAAGTTCAAAACTCAAGTTTGTCTCAAGATTACGACTTCAAAGCTCAAACAACCATATTCTACCCTAAGTTAACAAACAACGTTAACGATAATTTAGTATGTGACTTAAATTGCCCTCCTATTGCACATTCTTCGAGAAGGATTATAATCTAAATTGAGAGGAGAACTTAAAATATATATATATAAAATTAATAACTGTTGATGAAAAATATAACAATTTAGAATTTTATAAAATTTAAATATTTAAATAATAATTTATAAATGTGTGAGAATAAACTCATTTGATTTTATTATCAATGATTACTACTTTCACCTTATTCTCTAAAATACATCTCTCACTTTAAAGAATTAAAATTACTGACCCTCACTACTTGAAAATCGAAGAAGCGATCACCAATACATACAAGAATTGCATGAAACAGCAAAGAAGTCTAAAAGATTGGATATTTTAGGTACGATTTTACTTGGTCGGATTTTATATCGGGCCAAGACGAGTCAGCTTGATAGTTTATGCCTTATGGGCTGGCCAGATAACTATTTTATGATGATTTTGTTCATTTTTAATATTAATCGGGCCAGGTTGGCTTAATAAAGTGGCTCTCCTAGTTCGGGCGACCTGATATGGATCTGGTTGTTGTTTAACATCTCTACCTAGAGCATGGGACTCGCATGAAACTGAGAGTTCGTAGAGGGCTTTGTATGCCAATATGTTAGGCCCTTAGCCCATATGGCTACATTACTTTTTTTTATTGGCAATACTCATATATACAAAATGTATATATAATAATAATTAAAATATTATCTAAAAATATTTTAACCCTTGAAAGATTTAACCACTCATAAAACAATTTACAAGACATAACAATTTGGGTAATGCTCATTTTTTAAATTGTAGTGCACAATGGAGATATCATAAGAATGGTGGGGTTAGTTACTAAAGGTACTAACGATAACCCTTCAACTCAAATTAGGGAAGAATGGAATGCCGGTGGAGTTCAACCAGTCATTGCCTTCTATAAACTGCCCAACTGTGAACTGGCTTGCCTCAGTGGAGCTGTTGATGACCCTATAACCTGGCCACGTAACTCTAGCACTTGTGTTTGAACCAGGACCCTTATTCATGTACTCCCCATAATACAGTGTATCCAATGCAAATGTGCCATTCCATTCCAACCATCCTGCTGGGTCTATTAGATCCTCCATGTAAGATTTGAGATAAACCGTCCTTGAATAATTTTTCCATGGGCGGCCCAGGTAGTTCTTGAACGACGATTTGACCGGGATTAAATCTGCAGCAGCTGCAATCTTGCAGTTCAAGATCGATATGCCAGTGTTTTGGTTAGGGTCCTCCCTGCCTTGTGCTGTGAACAAGTTCTTCTGATTTTCATTTGGCTTGCGCGCGTATAAGTTACAGTTTTGGAAGACCACAGCTGCATTGCCAAAGATGAAGTCTACGGTGCCATAAATGTCGCATTGACGATAGAATTGACGCAGGGAATGGACGTAGAGTGTGTCCTGGTAGCCAACAAAGCTGCATTTGTAGAAGGCTGAGAAATCAGCACCACTCCTCAGGGCCACGGCTTGGTGTTTGTCGGGCCCTGCCGAGTTCTCAAAGGTTATACCCTTCGCTATGAATCCGTCTCCTACCACAGCTGAAAAAAGCCACAAATCTCAAAACGTGTTACAATGAGATTAGGTGATAATTGGACAACAAAAAACAACGAACCGAAAGAGCAAAGTTTACTAGAAAACCCAAGCCTAAAAAAAATGGAGGGTATCATTAAAAAGAGAAAAAAAAAAACCCTGTTAACTTTAGTCTAGGCGCAATGCAGGGATTACACGGGTATCCATTCGTTTTTTTTTTTGGTTCGAAGTAAATTGTTAAATATTTATTAATTATTATTTATATTTAATAATTTTTTAAATATTTATTATAAAATAAAAAATTAATAAATGATTGACAATTTAAAATTTATTTGTATTAATTTTTTTTAAGAGTAGAAATATTTTTTTAAAGTAATAAAAATATTTTTTTTAGAAATTAAAGAGTTTAAGCTTTTAAAAAAACATATGAAATATTTTTTTTAAAAGTTTGAACTCTTTAGTTTTTTTAAAAAAATTTTATTACTTGAAAAAAATACTTTTATTTCAAAAAAAAAAGTTAATACAAATGAGCTCTTACTCTATACCAAACTCATCATGATACTATAGAACTGCTCATAATGTATATCACTTAAAGATGAGAGTTGATATAATACTTTAATAGGTTTAATATCTAATGTGAATTGTCAATTATTTATTAACTATTAATTTTATAATAAATATTTAAAAATTTATTAAATATAAATAATAAATAATTCATTCTAAAAAATAAATTTATTAAAAAAATATAAATATCAAAATAATATTAAAGATCATCAAGTTTACTTTCTTTTTCAACTTATCCAAAAACTAAAGTAAAGCATTTGCTTTTGAAAGCATAAGCAAAGTGGGCCTAATAGCACTGAAAAGTAGTTGGGTATGTGAGGTGTAGCTATAGCGCAGATCCAGAATATGGAGTTCCCCTTAAGTTGGGTTGGACATGTGGACCCTGCGTGTTGACCCAACTCAAAGGTAACTCTTCTTTTCAGGAAAATATAAATTAGGATAACGCAAAGCTAAGGTCTGAGTCGTCTGACATAGTGCTGTGTATTCTGTTATTTTATCTTTCTTTTTTGGTAACAAATGTTATTTTGTCTTTATAACAAAAAATGGTGTCGGCACTGGCCATTGGACGACTCAGAAAATATAAATGAAAAGGAAACAAACAGCTGTCGGCAGGTGATCCCAAGTCTAGATTTATCAATTATCACTGCCTAACTTCGTCGAGAAATAAGAAGAATTGATTTATTTACTTTAACATACATATTTGCTAGTTTCTTTGTAATTGAAGTACCTTATCTAATGGAATGAGAGCATGCATCAGTACAATTGAAGTTATTGGATCGCAAATTAATTGAAAAACTAAACAGAACACTGAAAAGTGAAAAGCACAATTAGTATCTTCCAAATTGTTTCACAGAAGATGAATAATTGACGGACACACATATACATGATGATGAAGATTAACAGCAGTTTAGAGTCTAACCAGCATTATATCCAATAATGATATCATCAGTTTGTCATTATTAATGGTGGATATATAAAAATAAAGAAAAATTCTATAAATTAAATGAATAAATAATTTAAAAGCAAAGTTTTAAGACAAAGTTTTATCATAATAATTGATGTTATTTTATATGCTCATTTGAAAAAAAATAGAAATAAATAAAAATCCAGGACAAAGACACAAATCAACCGGTATGGCTCATACTAACAAAGTGAACGCGATTCTGTTAATTGATAACTCAGACTGTCATTCTTGAGTGGAAAAACAAAAGAATAATAAGACAATTATCTTATCCTATATTTAATATTATTTATTTATACGAGTTGCTCTTTTGGTACCGTCCGTTATATGCCATCGATTAACCTTTTGGTTTTTACAGAGATTTTGTTAAGCTTTTACTAATAAGGAGATTATTTCGATATTTATTTTTTTAAGATTTTATTATTTTATGTACATTATTAAATATTTATTAATTATTATTTATATTTAATTAATTTTTAAATATTTATTATATAATTAATAATTAATGACTTATCTTAAATATTAAATTTTTTTAAATATCATAATAATTCCCACTAATTATTGATATGAGGATTCTTCCTTCTAGAGTTATAGTTTATAATGATTACCCTAGTCAATAGTCATACTCCAAATTGGAATGTGCGAGACAGCGCAGGTTAGTTATATAATTATATATGAACGCATGCAGCTAGGAACAACCAGCATGAGCTTGCTTACGCATTTTTAATCAACTCTAAAAACGCTGATAAGACAAACATTTTGGTAAATGCACCCCGTGGACCATTGTCTGATGAGAGATTTTTGGTAGGGAGAGATTAAACTGATAGGTGGCTTCAATATGCAAGAAAAACAAGAAAAAGTAATGAGAGAATGAGAGAATGAACGTAAAGTTCAGCTCACCTTTTAAAATGATTGGTTAGTTCATTTTAAAAATTAATTAAGTATTTAATTACATTGATTAATAATTTATATACACTTAATTAATAATTTATTTTTATTTTGATATTTTATGTGATTAACAAATTATTAATTAATAAAGTTGAATACTTAATTAATTTTTAAAACGAATTAACTAATTATTTTAAAAAGTGAGCTGATCATTCTCCCAAAAGCAATCAATTTAATTTGAAGCCATATTGGCTTGGACTGTATTTGCTTGTATTAAAAGTAAAAATAATGAGGTGGAGAGTTTCTTACTAAGCATGCTGTGTTAATCTACCAAGCTAAGTAGGCTTACAACATTTTGAATTTAATATCTTTAGCTTAATAAATGGTCTCATTAGCAAGGAAATACATGCAACTGCCCGATGTTTTGTGTCTTTTCCAAACTCTCTAATTTCTTTTTTGGGTGGGCTATCAATCTCTATACATCCTTGCTTGTCTGATTGGGATGGGGAATTTGGGGCGTGTTCAATCACGGCAAACAGAATCCTCGAAGATTTTAAAAGGGTAAGGCCTTTTATCTTTTGAACTTTCTGTGGTTCTAAGATTCAAATCCAAGTTGTGTTCGAGAGACAGTATCTCACAAGAAAAGAGGTAGTTGTATTTTATTACTTTTTAGGGGCCGAGACAAGAATCTATCTACAACTACAAAAGCAGTCAAATTTATTGCCATTTCAAATAACCGACACTGGCCTGTGATATCTGAAATATTGCAAGAGGAGAGCAGAGAACATCACAAAAATGAACCTATCTCTGCTTCCTTTACAAAGCTATGTTTCAAACTTTCAAAGCTGGAACTGCAAGATGCCTAGACAAACCCAATGCAGCCCGTGTATGTTATTATACTACTAAAGTTAAAATGATTTCCCTACATTATGTATTTTAACCTTTGAGTTCACTTACCTAAATCTAGGAATCATTCTTGAGGGAGCATGTGGGTTTATTCTCAAGTTTCCATTTCTGTTGTCTTTTCTACCATAACTAATTATTTTCCTTTTTGTCTTTAACTTTACAGCCACACCGCCTCATCGCAAACCATTATTCGAACTTTATTAAGCGAGCTACTGAATCTCACTTGTGATTACTGATTAGGGCCTACCCAAATTTTTTTTATTTTTTTCAAAGGATATATATCAAACCGAACAGTAGTAAGCTAAGCCAAAATAGTAGAGCAGAAGAAAGAAAGAAAAACGCACCAACAGTAGCTGACTGGAAAGTGGTCCACCCGTCCACAACATTCCTACTGGCTTTCACTACCGTCTTTCCAATCCCATCTCCAACAAACATCAGATTGGTCTTCTTCCTGATCACTTCCACATTCTCAAAGTATGCCCCAGCCTTTATGTGTATCACAAACCTATAATCACACATAAGTATGCGGCCAGCACAATAAAAGTATGTTTAACAACTAAATGACTAATTAAAGACGTCGCATTAATAAAGTCATCGATCAGGTACATACCTGGTTGTGCTAGAGTTTGGAGCCACGGCCACTGCTTCCCCTATAGTAGTGAAATTGCCAGTGCCATCTTTGGCCACCACAAGATCGAACTTGGTCTCATTCACAGCAGCTTGCAGGAGTTTTCGGTCTTTGGAGTTCACCCACGACGGGAACCCTTCTTTCATCTTTCCATATTCTGGGAAGACCTCAGACTTGGACATTTTCTTCACTCCAGGCACTTTCTTCAGCATGGCCAATGAGTTGCTAACGTGATGGGAAATCTCAAGCAACTTCTCCTGGATTCTGTCTCTCACATTCCCTTGGCTGTAAGCAAACCCATCCAGGCACGTGTACAAGTTTGTCATTGCGCCGCTTAGCAGAGTTTGCAAGTCATGGTGCCGCTTGGAGCCTATTGTGCTTTTCGAGAGATCATCAATGGTGGTTTTGAGCTCCACAGTAGTGTCATCAAACAGTTTGAGACAGTCATCGAGAGCTCTCTGTTCAAGTGGTTGGAGATTTCGGAGCTTCTTTCGCAGGCCGCTGCAGTTGGAGGATGATGATCTGACCTCGTACACTGTATGGTTGACGACGGAGGAGATCATTTGTGGGACAGATTTGGAGGCAAGATCTGGGAAGGAGGCCAGCGTTGAGACACATAGGTCTGGGTAGAGTGTTCCTTGGCATGTGGACTGAGCTACTTGAATGTGCTTTTGGAAATGGAGATGTATTTCTGGGGATCTTGTTGCTTTTGTGCTGTCAGTGAAATGGGTTCCCAAAAAGAGCAGTACAAAAACCACGGACAGAACGGGTACAAGAGCCAGCAAGGGAACTGTTCTTATTTTGAGGTTATTCATGGTAGAGAAGGAGAAATTAAGTGATAGCGGCTGGATTACTGTGTAGAATGTGACTGTGTAGTGGGGTGAGGGGAATGAGGTGGATAAATACTAAATAGAGTGGTTGGGTGCTTGGTAAGTGAAGAAGTGGGGGTTTTCTCTAGATCTCACAGAGACAGCATGAACCGTGACTTTTTTGAATTTAGCTAGTCATAATGTAACATGGACCTCTCATACTGACCAAGTTAAATGCTACCTCGACTAATTGAACTCTCGAGGATGGAATGTGTCATGTGTGAAACCAAAAATCATTTCGGCTGCTATACGAAGTACTGGAGCAATAAGTTTCCCCTTTTCTCAAAAGCCATATTGAAAACAAAAAAAGATATCCGGTTGGAGTTTTTGTTTTTATTTTTATTTTTATTTACATTTCTCCTAAACAAAAACGTCAATGATAGTAACGAGGAGATTATTTTAATTTTTTTAGTACTAATATCTAATTAAATTATCAAATATTTATTAGTTATTTTTTATATTTAATTAATTTTTAAAACCATAATAACTTCCCATAACTATTAGTCCGAAGAGAAATAGTATAAGAAAGAGGAGCTAGCTCAAATCAAATTAATCACAGCACGAAAAATAAATTATTTTTTCAAAGAAAAAACGCATAAAAGCATGTTTGATACTTGTGAGTTGTGACTATGCTTAAACCAGTATGTTTAAAACGTGGTCCAGCTGGTGGGGATGATTACTAGCAGACCTTTCCCAGCTTCAAAGTGCATGCTACTGCACCAGACGCGTAAATAATTGTGATCAGTTCCCATGGACCAGCAGCACATGCAGATGAACTTCAGTACCTTCTTTTGGATTTGTGGGCCAATATTTCTGTTAGTTTCAGGGACCTTTAATTGGCCAAAACCATGCGCCCATTTGCGTTCTGGAGTGTGATCAATGTCATTGCTCGTCTAGAGAACGGATTTAAGTTTTTATGACAAAAAATAATTGGATTTGAGTTTTGAGAAATTCTTAGGTTTGACATCATCCTAAACCCTGATTATAAGCAAGTGTCTAGACAATGTCGAACTTGACACCATCTTACACACTTATCACCAGTTTGGTATATATCCCTTTAAAAATAAGAATGAATTCTATATGAAAAAGTGTATGATAGATTCATTCCTCAATTTTTCACTACCAATTTTAAGGTCTACCAAAACTGAGTCTTAGTATTCGTTTTTAAGATATCTTAGATACTTACTTTGATCTTAGTATTATATATATAGTAAGAAATTTCTAACTAAACACCAACCTTAAATTTTTCCCCTTATTATACCCTTGACATCTTTAAAGTTCTACACGAACTTAAAAATGACATCTTTTGCTTCTCTCTAACAAAGCATTTGTTTATGATCTTTCATAATCAATTTTTAGAAAGAATATCACTGCACCCATTAGGGGAAAAACGAATTATTGCCCTTTTTAAAGAAAGGTGGAATGCTGAACAACCATTGAAAACTAAGTTTTAGTAAATGAAAATAGAGTAAGATGGAAAAACTTTTATTTTCATTCATTTTTGCTTGGTAGAGATTGGAAAACCACCTTCAATTCATAAAAGCGGCCAAAAAATCTGGAGTAGAGTGTAATTAAGTTGTACTCCACTTTTAACTTTTTCATATTTCAGTTCAATCAAATAAGTGTTAAATATTTTTTATTGCAATTTTTTTGTCTCTTCATTTCTTGGCTACTCAATGTGCATAGTCTTAAAGTAACTACAATTATATTAGTCACGGTATATATATGGCTTGTGTAATATATTGAAACCGTAATGGGTACAACTAAAAATTAGTTTTAACTTGAACGTCATGCTTTTTGACAATTTTTGCTTGATAAAGTGCTGAAGTTTTAAAGTAATAGCACTTAAAAATATGTATACAAAAATTCTGCTATGAGGGATGCAATTTGCTTATTCATAAAAAAATTGTCTCTTTTTTTTTTCTTTATAGTCAAATTTCTTGCACATTCATCCAACAATTATTATAATACCGAATCTCCATATGCTAAATGACTGCTCACATATCATCTAATAAAATGCTTAATTTATATCATAAAATATATGGTCTAAAAGATTTCGTGTGGATGTTTTTGAATAGTTTGAATAGCTACCACCGGCGTAGAAATTTTTAAGCACATCTGCTTTCTACAGGCCGGATACTAACTATATTCTCTTAAACAATTTTGTTTGATTTGGTAATATCAGAGATATAAGTATTTGAGTAATAAAAAGGAACAAATAAATTAGTGGCAATCGAACTCAATCCTAAAATTGAGTCGTACGTCATTTTGCTATATATCAAGTATTCAAGTCACTAGATAGTTCTCCTAGACAAACCTAAATGCTTAAAAAAAAATTTCCTACTTATCTATCTAGAGGGGGTGGCTACAGAAAATTTATGAACTAAAGTTAAACTTTAATATAAAACCTTTAATTTTTTAATAAAATGAATATAAATTTAAATTTAAATGTAAATTCATTTTTCTAGCTTTTTGTGATGTAAAGCTATTAATTAAATTTTTATAATCAATTATTTAAACATTTATTTTTCAATTGATAATTAATATAACTAATCCATTTAATTTTTCTTGAACATTGTTAATCTTAGATAAGATTTTATTAATTTCAATTTTGAAAAGCTTCTTTCAGCCGAAGCAATAGTTATAGGAACTGTTAACATTATTCTATAGGCAATATATACATTTGAAAAAGAAAAAAGAATCAAGTCTTTTTTATGTAATAGAGTATGTCGATTGGAGTACTATCTTCTACTTGTATGATTTTTCTTGACACTTTCAATCCCGAAAATAAATCTAAACCATCAATATCAAACTAACTACTATGTTTTAGGGAACATTCAAGGTTAAGGCAATGTTTTTTCAAATTCCCATTGTTTTACCACTAAATAGAAAGAAAAAAATTACAATCTCGATCAAGTGTTTCAAGTATTATGATATGACAAATAAGAAAAATGTTATTATTTATCTTATCGGTAATTATGAGTCTATGTTGCTAATAACAATCAAGAAAATAAAAGTAAAAAAGATTTTAAAAAAAAGGTTGGTTTTATATTTAAAAAAATTAAACGTTAATGTTTTAGAAAAATGAGAAATAAAAAAGGCCAGTTGATCAATTGCTCAAAGAACTATTCAATATAAATAAAAACAAGGAGAAAATAAGGATTATAGGAAAGTGATTAGGTTATAATTAATTAATTAATAAAAATAAGAAATAATAATATTTATTACACATTAAATTAGAAAAGTTAAGAATCTTAATTTATTATAAATAAATATAATAATTATATAAATTATAAATATAATATTATTAAATTAGATGACCTTAAATTTCAATGGCCTCAAGGAATTAAAGACTTTAGTAGCCTTATGCTTAAGGTGGTCCTCTCTATCTGTTTGCACAAATTATTTTCAAAAGCTTCACCGTTACAAAGTCCCGTTCACATTTTTGGCCAGACTAAAGTGCCAAGGGTGGACCCAAAAATGAACTCTTCCAGCCAAAACAAACATGAAAAAACCCAAAAAAAAGAAAAAAAAAAAACTCATTAACTGGCTGTTGACCCTTTGACACGTTTAGTGCAAAACAATGGAATTTCATGAAATAAAAATAAGAATAAGAATATGAATTAATATATCAGAATGATAATTTTAATTTAATTTCATTGTTCAGTGTATGAGATACAATATAGAATAAAATCTGAATTATGTAAACGACATAAATACTTCTAATGAGAAAAATAAAAAAAATTAACTTTTTCTTTCTTATCTTTTATATATATATATATATATATATATATAATGAATGTGTATTTTAATAAATAATATTTAATATTAATTTTTCTACAACTTGATAACTGAAATTTTGATAACATTTTTTTTCAATGATTTTTTCTTCTTATAAATAATATATCATAATTATGGCTTTATGCTTTATGACATTGGTACAGTATTAATTATAGTATTATGCAAGATTTTAAAATTTAAACACAAAAATTAAGTAAAGATTAAAATTAAAAAATTCCAAAATATTGTAAAAAAGTAATGTTCTTTAATAACCTGAAATGAAAATTACACTATAAAAAAAAAGCTTCAATTCTATGTATAAAAAATACAAAATTATGCCATACACCATAAGCCAACAAATATTTTATCAGCTTGTATCAATAGATATACCTCGAAGAAAGGAAAACAAGAAGTCGAGACGGGAGATAACTCATAGGGAGAGTGAGAATATCTTTTAAATTATAAAAAGATAATTTGTCTCATTTTATAAATTAAATAAGGGAATATTGAATATATATATATATATATATATATATATATATATAATCCTATTATGCAAAAATATAGAATTCCAATCTTAGGTATTTTTTTTAGAAGAATGAGATTTCATAAATTTATAGAATTACCAATATAATGCCATTCCACATTTTTTTCCGCAAACAAATATATGAATCCTTCGATTTAATAATTAAATATAGAATGTCATTTCATTCCTTGACACCAATAACATTAGTGTTACCTCTCTTTCCTGGGTTTTTAGTTAACATTATTTTATTTTATTGGACAGAATTGAAAAGAAACGGAAGAAGAGAAAAAAGATTTGAATCTGTGTTGATTTATATATGTTAACTAATTAATTAATTATACACACATCAGACATGTAAATTGAGCTGAAAAAGTATGATATCATCATATCGTGCTCTCTAGGTACCCTGCGATTCGATCTTTTACCCTAGCACGCGTTCATGTGCGACCTTCACGGGAAGATTTGCTTCCAACTTGCAGAGAGTTCATATTAAATCTTTGTAGTTATTTAGCACATGACTTGACTGCATAGAGCATTGGTACCTACTCTCCCTTTTCATCCAGCTGAGCTTGCTTATTTTTAAAGCCATTACTGGGAAAAAGAAAGCTCAAGTAGATAGAATTCGTGCGTGTTAAACTATAATATATGAAGTGTTTTTTTTTTATATGATAAACTATAATAAAGTTATATATAATAAGTTGAAAACTCAGCTTCTTTCACAAAAAACACATAAATTGGGCCTCACTGGCTTTGTCAACAACCAGCTAGCAGATTTTATTTTCTGATGACTATTTCAAAATGGTTTCAATGAGACGTCGAACTCCGTCCCCAAAGGTTCGGAAAAATCGAAAAAAGATAGAAATCGATCAGAGAGAGGAGGAGGCAGAGAAAAAGGGACCTAATTGCAGTTGCGTACTCTATGAAACAAATATATGCGCGTGTCTATTCTAGCACTTCGAGTTGCATTCACGAAACCAATGGAATTATTAAATTGTATCTAATACTGCTGCATTCACAAGACGCGTCTTGACAAGACGAAGATATTAAAGTTTAGCTGATATACTATCAAGTTTTGCAAATGATGGGATTAATCATCTATTACACGTACGCTATTGCTAATGGGCGTGCATTCTTAATAATTCCCATCTATGCTATGGTAATTACCAAATGGCTACAAAAAATTTGACCAAAAAGATACTTCTCTTGTTTAGTACACTAAAAGGATAGCTATGGTCGCAATCTGAAGCTTTTCTATTTGTTAGTTGAATTCCTTAATATTCGATATTTAATTAAATTTTTTAAATCATCTTGCCATTTATCTTGATAAGAACATCCAAACTACATTATTCTTTGTCACCTTCTTTTTCTTCCGGTTCTCCCTACTTTTGCTGTTGCAATAATGAGCATAATCAAACAAAATATGTATTTGACAGAAAAAAGCACTAAATATTTTTCAATGCGAGCAAGTGACAATTAGATGAATGGTGTAATTTAAAGTCCCAATTATTCATTACGGTTAGTGATTTTTTATAATATTTAAGTAAATTAATGATAAAATTAAAGCTCTAAAAATTGTATTGTGAAAGTTAAAAAAATCGACAATGCTTACTTTAGGTTTTGCATGACAATTGTCAAATAAATTTTGTTATACTAGTTAATCTTACGGATATATTCTTAGTAAAATATTCAATATACCTAGAATAATTAAAAAGAGTAAGCTGGCTATTACATAGACATTGTGGTCTATCACTCACATTACATTTGTGCTTTTGTCAGACATAACCACGAGACAATGATACTGATCCTTGTCAAATTACAATCCAGTATCCACGTTAGTTTCGTTATTCTTTTTCTTTTGTGTTTGTGTGTCTTGTGATTGCTGGGAACCAACCCCACCGTTGACAAACTAAAATTATATCCCATGGACATCAGGTAAGTCATGCACCAAACTAATCTTATTCGCAATGTAAACAAATAAATATATAAATATATAATCCCAAGGAATATTTGCATTCATGCACGATTACAGTAACTTAATGTATGTTCTTCCTAATAAATTCCTAATCAAATATTTCATAATGGCGGGTTGGAGCTGTTGACTGCGTTCATGGTAGCCACGGCATCAACATCAAGTACGCAAAGGCAAATTCCAGCTAGTTTTTTATTTATTGGTACAAAATTCCTTCTAGTTGACTTCCAATATGCAATGCCTTCATTCCCACTAATTATAATCATTTTAATGAGAGAAAATATTCGTACTCCCGTATATAAGAGCCCAACTAGCCATGCATCTCATGCTCATCCTTCTACCTACAACAACTCCTAATTCCTCCATCTGAAAACCAATGGCTTTCAAGCACTTCTCCGTTTTTATGTTCTCTTTTTCCTATCTGCTTTCCTTCTTGGTCTTGGCATCGTTGTCCATAGCAGATAACCATGCATCCTCCATCGTTCCAACAGAAACCATTTGCGACTCCACCGTAGACCCTTCTTATTGCAAAACTGTGCTTGCTAATCAAAATGGCAACATCTATGACTATGGCCGCATTTCTGTTCGAAAGTCCTTGTCCCAGTCCCGTAAGTTCTTGAACTTAGTGGACTCGTATCTTCAAGGTCGCTCGTCTCTGTCTCAACCCACAATTCGTGCACTTGAAGATTGTTGACTCCTTGCTGAACTAAATTTAGAATACTTATCAAACACCTACAACACGGTCAATAAATCTAGTGATGTTCTTCCCACCTCTCAAGCCGAAGATTTTCAAACCTTTCTCAGTGCCATTTTGACTAACCAACAGACTTGTTTAGATGGACTACAGGCCACAGCTTCTGATCCAAGAGTGAAGAACGACCTTTCCTCGCCTCTCTCCGATGACACGAAGCTTCACAGTGTCTCCCTGGCTCTGTTCAAGAAGGGTTGGGTGCCTGAGAAGAAAATCACAACATCATGGCAACGCAATGGGAGACATTTGGGTTTCCGGAATGGTCGTTTACCATTAAAGATGACAAACCGAGTACGTGCCATTTATGATTCCGCTAGACGCCACGGGAGAAAGCTACTTCAAACGGTGGCTGACAACGAAAGCGTTGTGGTAAGTGACATTGTGGTTGTTAGTCAGGATGGAAGCGGAAACTTCACCACTATCAACGATGCTATAACTGCTGCACCCAATAATACAGCTGCTAGCAATGGCTACTTCTTAATTTTTATCACCGAGGGTGTTTATCAAGAGTATGTATCCATAGATAAAAACAAGAAGTACTTGATGTTAGTTGGAAATGGAATCAATCGGACAATTATCACCGGCGATCACAATGTTGTCGATGGTTTTACAACATTCAACTCAGCAACATTTGGTAAGAAAAAGCAATGGGCACACACATAAACAGTTACACACACAAAAATCTTGCTGGTGTCCTTATGTCATGAAAATTTATATATAAAAAACATTAGATAAATTTGATGAGCACCCTCTTACATGTTTCATGTGGATTTGCAGCTGTGGTCGCTCAAGGGTTCGTAGCAGTTAACATAACATTCCGCAACACTGCTGGGCCAAGCAAGGGCCAAGCAGTTGCACTAAGAAGTGGAGCGGATATGTCCACCTTCTACAGCTGCAGCTTTGAAGGGTATCAAGACACCTTGTATACACATTCTCTGAGGCAGTTTTACCGAGAATGCGATATCTATGGCACGGTTGACTTCATATTTGGAAATGCTGCTGTTGTTTTGCAAAACTGCAATATCTATCCCCGCCTCCCCAATAATGGACAATTCAATGCCATCACAGCTCAAGGTCGAACGGACCCAAATCAAAACACAGGCACTTCCATACACAACGCAACAATAAAAGCAGCCGACGATTTGGCTCCGATGGTTGGTACCGTGAAAACATACCTTGGGAGGCCATGGAAGCAATACTCAAGGACAGTTTATATGCAGTCTTTCATGGATACTTTGATAGACCCTGCCGGTTGGCATGAATGGAGTGGGGATTTTGCGCTGAGCACCTTGTACTATGCAGAATATAATAACACGGGACCTGGTTCAAACACTGCGAACAGCGTGACATGGACTGGCTATCATGTTATCAATGCTACGGATGCAGCTAATTTTACGGTGTCTAACTTCTTGAGCGGGGATGATTGGCTCCCTCAAACTGGCGTCCCATACTTGAGTGGATTGATATAGTCAAACTCAAACACAGAGCAAAGTTGTTTATTTATTTTAGCTTCACTGCACGTTTTTCTTTATTTATTCTCTTTACAAATGAATAAGGCCTTGTGTTACTCTATTGTAAAGATTGTTATTAAATAAATTAATAATAAATATTTCCATGAATTCTTCTCTCTCTCCAAAGGCTATGATTGGCTTCCTCGATCAAACTGACGGCCCGTGCTTATGTAGATTGATATAAGCAGAAGTGTATATACTTTTATCTCTCCGATCTTAAATTTTATTTGCTACGATTAAGTCTTACATATATATATATATAAAGATATTAAATCTAGTAGCTACTCTATTTAAAAGTGAAAATTTTATTATTATTTTATTTAATAGGTATAATAACAGCACATAAGTTTTTGAATTTATGATTTTTTACAATTTAAATTATTTGTTGTTAGATTTTTTCTCTATTGTTTGGCTTGTAATATAAATTGATTGGTTTGGATGAACTTTTAAAAAATGTATTTTTTATTATAATTTTTATAAAAAAAATATTATTTTATATTTAGATACAATATTGAAAAATATATATTTTTATGCTAGAGCACTTTTTTATGTTATAATTAAAAGGTCTATTTTAAAAGAACCAAAATCTAGTTAAAAAGACGTAAAATGTATTTTTTTAATGCTTTAGATTTTTTTTATAAAAAGAACTCATCTAAACACACTAAAATATAATTTAAATTTTTTTATCAAATAAAAGTACATCCAAATGAAAATTTTATTATTAATATATTCTTAATGACTTAATAATATAATTAAACAATTAAGTATAATTATTAATTTAATTGAAATTTTAATATTTTGAAAGTACGTAAAACTCACTGTTTTGTTTCTCAACGCCTCAAAGGGGGAAAAAAAAAAGAATTCATGGTATGATTTAATGGCTCATGGAGTGCATATCATCTCCATCTCTCTCTCTCTCTTAACGTTTTTTATTCTATAAATAAATTAGTGTCTTGTTCAAATGTGTTTATAATTATTTTGAGTTTTATTTTTTTTGGTAAGATTTTGAGTTTGATTTATTAAAATAATGAAGTGGTTGTTTTATATTTTTATTTCTTGTGTGTGTGTGTATATATATATATAAACAATCAAAAAAAATTAAATGTAGTAATCCCATTTAATAATATCATGTAATAGCGTTACTCAGTTTTATTCAAACATGTATTTTTTTGAACTCTTTTTGTCAATGAAGAATCAACTTTTTTAATAGTTTAAACTATTAGATGAAAATGTTTAATAGGGCCTCCAACCCCTCATGTAAAAGTCATTTAAACTTAAAGCATGGATAATACAAACTCATTTTACTTTGCATTAAAATTTAACTTCTATTTTAAAGAAATAAATGGCTCATAAATGGCTTTATACATTAATATATATTTTTTCTCAATAGTTGTTTCATGTGATTTTCAAAAGAGTTAAAAGACATGTTTTTTTTTTCAATTTTTATTAAATAGGATATGATAAGTTATAAAATTGTTGTAATTACGGGAATGAATAGTAGCCCATCTAATAGGCCTTTAGTATATAAAAAAAAATCAATAACCTATAAAAAAATACACGATGCCCTAAAAGGGAGCAGGAATGCAGGATACAACAATCTGTTTATTGTCAAGACAAAAACTTTCATATACAAAAATTTAAATGGGGGCCGGCAAGTACCACTGTTTGATTTTTATCCCATGGTTGTAAGGGTCAGTGATGGAAGGAGGTTTAAAGCAAAACTCAACCCCTCCTTCAAGTTTCATTAGTAAGTGTTCTGATCCAAAAGTGGAGGTTGAATTCCTTTTGATTACAAACAAGATCAAAGTGGGGATACTTGTAAAAGACTCTTCAATGTTTGAATTAGTCTTTATAAAATGTATGTTCAAGTTAAGAAAAATAAGAGAACTAACCTTCTTTTTTCTTTTCTCTAGTCTTCTATATTCCTGCTTAGTGATGTTTTTTCTAACTTTCACATCGTAATTGTGAAACAGGATTGGGGAGGCAGCCTAACATTTTCTGACCGTGGTTTGGCCACAGTCTTAGTGCAATCAGTGTCAACGGTTACATCGCTCAACTGTTTTTCTAGTTGGACTGGGCTCACTTCCCCTAGTGAGGGTGTGGTTGAATCTTTTAATGAAAGGCTTGAGTTTGTTGGGTTTGGGCCTTTAATAAAGGTTTTGGGCCCAAGAAATGAATAGCTCCAGTACAGTTAAGTAAACTAAACCTCTTTTTAGTTTTGTGCCAGCTGTGTTCCCAACATCACAAAGAGAATGATAACGTTGACGACCCATTACCCTTGCTTTCCCAGCAAACCTCCAAAGGTTGCGTTCGATATGGATCTATGTTGGATGGATCAAAGACTGGGGAGTCCATGAGTTGGAGCAAGGGAGCAAAGAAGAGTATAGGGGAGGAAAATGTCCGCGAAAGGTGCTGTACGTTTATGTACGTTCAATTCATTTTTGAAGTTTAATTACCTCATATCAAATTGTAATTCAGGACTTAAAAATTTTTAAAACTAAACTAAACTATGGTTATTGATTTGATTTTAAACCACGGTTTGTTAATATTTTAAATCTTGCTAGTATTTAATCAAAAGATCAATCCAAAAGGGCAGGCTACAACTAAGGCAGAAATAAATCACGAGAAACTACCCATACTTAGATGTTAGACCGCCAAAAAAAAAAACAAAACAAAAAACTTAAATGGTATAGGCATCACACTCAAACCGTATTTATTTACTTTTAAAAAAATAAGTGGGATAAAATGTTTGTTGGACTTTCTAAGAAAAAGTAAAGTATATATATTTTCTTCATTTCAATTCCACTTTGTCGTCTGCCTAACAAACCTTGCCAAGACCCCTATGAAATCCATGACTGTTGACTTTATTATGGTTAATTTAACTATAAGGCAAAGCAAAGAGTCATTTATGTTGTTTGGTAGCAAACATTTGAATGTGAAAGTCTTCTAAAACTCAGAGAGACAATTTTTTAAATCCAGTTAAATGAATACGTAAGCTTCAAACCAACTAAGATATATAGATTTGGGAGAAACGGCCGCTGCATAAGATTGAATGGCATGCATAAAGGACGAAGCCAGCATTACAAAATAGTTTACTCCTGAGTGTCAACCTGGTTTTGGTAAGAAACCCTGAAAGATCAGTTCAAATAACACTTGATCCGAGTTAGGCATCTAAACAGACCAAAATATTAATTGATGGGAACCAAAAAATTGATTAAAAGGTTTGACTTTGATTAAAGTTACGTTAACTGTATTATTTTTTTTCTAACTTTGATGATAACAGAGAAAAGGAACAAAAACCATATAGCTTACCCAGCTGCTGAACAATGTGTGTCTGTCAAATTGAAAAATTTATACGCAAACATAAGAATGATAAAAAAATATTAAGTATATATATGACATACTGTAAATGTAAGTGGAAAATAGAAGGAATCGGAATATTGTTGGTGATTTGGTTTTTAATTAAAAAGAGTGTTTAAATTATGAAAGAGAAAACTTATCTTTATTCTTTTCTTATGTAGCCCATATCATTAAAAAAAAGTTTAAAAAGTCAATATTCCTTACACACTTAGTTAAACTGTTGAAAACTTCTTACTTACTCTGAAAATAATATATTTAACGGTTTAAATTTTATTATAAAATATGTTTTGAGTTTTGAACTCTGGAAGTTATGATTTGATTATATACTACTATAGAACTGATGTGTCGAACAACGTCATGTTTCTCTCATTTTTAGGTATTTTAGTTTTCATTTTTCTTGTTTTTCTTATAGTTCAGATAATTACGGCGTTTGTAGTATACTTGTGCATGATTGATACTAAACCAACTTAAAAATGGATGGAAACCTTGCATGAATGAAGTTGGAGCTTTAAGGATAACAAATTGGGACAAAAAGTTAATTCTAGAGGAAGTCACGCCCTGCCCATAGAATTCCTCACAGCCATGGATCAAGCAATTGTGCAACAGAAGCAAAACGTGGTTGGGCAGAACATTCCAAGGCCATGCTGTGGAATTTCCCATGACCATGGAATTCAAGCGCACTTCAAATCCTCATGTTAGAGAAACTCACGGCCGTGGATTGCGGTCTGACTCAGTTTTTAAATTTTGTTTACCTTTCTTTTTATGGGTTGGGATCGGTTTAGACCCCTAGAGTATTTATAGTTGTTCTGAATTCAATTTTAGGGTTCGAATTCTATTTGGAAAAACAGGACCTTTGGAGGCTAAGGATCTTGATCTTCTTCTCCTCTTTTCTCCTAGATACTGGTTTGGATGTTCTTTATTTTATTTTTTGGGTTCTTCTTCTCCATGTCTGAGTAGTTCCCTTTATTCTAGGATTAGGCAATGCCCTTTGATACATTGATGATGATCAATTAACTTGATTTATCTTTTTTATTAATTTTGAATGTTCTATGATTCAATTCTTATCACGCTTGTTCATGTGAATTTGCTGGCCACATATTTGTATCTCATAGACATTTAGGGACATACTGAGAGGTGAACCTAATTGTTATAACCATAAAAATTGAACTTAAGGTTTAAATCACAATAGTAGGTTTAGCCTTTCGAGAACTTAATGAATTACCATAAAGCGTAAGGGGTTCAATTTGAATTCAATTACCACGAGAGTATAAATTGGTTTGATTGAGTACGATTCTTGTCTCTTGAGACAAAATATTAACTAATTTAGGGTAATTCACTTTCATTTAGATTTCAATTTTAATAAAAGGGATTGTCAATTAGGATTTGTCTTGTATTATTATGGTTAACCTCAATCTTGAAAGTTTTCTTGATATTTGAAAAACCGTTCTAAAACAGCTTGCTAATTTGTTCTGAATTTTTACACTTTATATTTCTTAATCCAATCGCTTGGGTACTATGTTCCCTTCACTTCACAAATTTACTCAATTTGCTTAATTTAATTTAATTAATTAGTATTCATAGACATAGTCCCTGTGGATTTAATTTTTTTATTATTTGACAACGAAATCGTACACTTGCAAATTTCACGCTCCAAGAACCCGAGCGTTGCATGGAGTATAAAAAATATAACATTGTAAAATTATAATTCAATAATTATTAAATATTATTAGTTATGTATATATAAACATTATAATTATCAAATATTATTTATCTGTATTTTTTTTATATGAAATATAGGATATCATTTTATGGTGAAAGGTTAAGTTTGAATGAGAAATCTCAATTTAAAAAGTACATGCTATGACTAAAAGAAAAAGAACTTTACATGAGCATAACTACAAATATTTAATGTCTTGACAATGATAAAATATTGGTGTGTACTCCAATACATGATAACAAAATATAATTAGTAAATAATTAAATATTTTATATGATACATAAAATGACTTAAACTCTCAAATACTCCAAAATAAGCTTAATGATATATTTTCTTTTGTTAAATTATAGAATCATTAATAGAAATATGAAGGAATTAAAAATAATTAAAGACAATTTTTTAAAAATCTGAATTTATTTTATTATTATTTAAATTAATTATTTTTATGATAATTATAAAAATATTTCAAAAAGTTAATAAATTTCATTTATTTAAATATTAATAAAGTAATAATATTATGTAAATTAACTAAAAACATTTTTATGTATAATATACATCAAATTATGATTTTGTATATAAGAAGCAATACTTTTTCAATTAAAATACATAATTGCACTAAGTAATTGGATGTGATTATGCAAAAACAAATGTAACTTAACACGATTGTACTATTTTTAACACATATTTGACTCTCATGTTATCATTCGAGTTAAATCAAACCAGTTAATATTAACGTAAATTTTATTCGAACAATCATAAAAACTACATAATAATACATAACTTTATGTCCTACAATCCTACATAAAAACTACATATACATTGTGCTTGTTTAAAATTTCAAATAGTTACTTATTTGAATCACAAAAAGATCATCAAGATGACAAATTCATACACAAATTTGCGATTATAAGGAAGGGCACGTTTAAGAACAAAGAAATCAAATATACTTTTGTATGCATCTCATTGCAACCCAACTTCACTTCCTTTCATCTTGTCCTTTATAATTGCTTTGAATATTGAGTAATCTAAAATTTATAAAGACAATTTTTTTCTTATTATTTTTACCAAAGATAAAACATTCATACATATATTTGTCTTTTTAGAACATATTATGAAAATATTTACAATACTAAAATATATTGTCTATCAGATATTAAGAGTTCTTTCAATTATTCACGTTAAGAATGTAGTAATAAACAAATTATAAAACACATGCATAATTAACTCTGACAATGAAAATTTCACCTATGTTTAACATATATGCAAAAAATACAGTTTAACATGTATTTTAATTAAATGTATAATCATATCTAAGTGATTATTGTCAAAATTTCTAGTAACATTTATCAACATTTTTTCTCCTTCTAAGTAACACATGTCAAAAACTTCTCTTGATGGTCTTAATTTTCATTACAAATTAATGTTTAATTTATATGTATATAATCACAAATTAATCATAAAATTAATGTTTAACATGAATTCATATAATCATAAATTAATTATAAATTAATATTTGATATGCATGCATAAATTAAGGTTTAACATAAATTTGTATTAATTATATTAAATGGATAAACATATTTAAGTGATACTTATAGGTGACACTTATCAAGATTTGCTTTCTTCCAAAGTTCTTTCCACTTTCTCATTAAAATTTCATTAATTGTTTTCTAATTATCACTTTAGGTAAAACTTGTCAAAATTTCCTTTATTTCTAGGTGACATTTATTAATTTCATTTAGTCTCATTTTTTTTACACTAAAAATTCATTACTTGACTTGAACCTATAATTCTCACTTATCCTGATTTCCTAAACTAAGCCCAAATAACTTCGTTTTGCTTTTGATTGTGGGAAATGAAATGTCATAAAATGCTTGAGTCTATTTACATATGTTTTGGATATGGTTTTATGGAAGAAGTTGCTACAGCTAATCAGCTTGAAGTAGGGATATAATTTTTTCAATGTTAGGAACTTTTTGGATGATGATTATTAGTTTCATTTAGGTTAGTATCAAAATTGTCTGTCTCAAACGCTACTTGTTTAGTTTTAACCTTCTTAGACATTAATCTTTCATTAATAATTGGTACATATTAACACTTGTAAAGTGACAAGTGTCAAGATTTTAAATGATACACTTGTCTCATATTAAAATATTAAAAGGTGACACATGTCAAAATTTTGTTTCTTAGTCTTAATTTATATATATATATATATATATATTATACTTTAGAGTACATAAATTTTTGGCCGAGTTAAATTAAAAGAAAAAAAGAAGATTTTAATTAGGGTGAATCAGATCAACCTAGTTGAATGAAGAGGCGAATTTCAAATTAATTACCAGTTAGGAGGCCAAATTATACGCTTCTAAACGTAATTAGAGTCGTATGTACACTCATCTTGAATTTGCCTAAAAACATATTGGAAGGTAATTTCAAAGTTGTGACATTTTCTGAGTGTCTACCAATCTTTCTTTTTCCCCTCTCTATCTCTTACTCCCTCTCTTTCTGGGCTGCCTCTGGTTCTTTTTATCGGCCAGTCCCTCTAGTTTCTTTGTCTTTTCTATTTATGTTATTTGTTTATAAATTTAACAGATCTTTGAATGTATTTAGTTTTTCTAATAAATTTGAACGATTTTGACTTATTCTTTCTCAAATATATTTTTTTATCATGGTATATTATTATTGAGCTTTTGTGTGTTTTTTTGTGTTTTATTTTTTTTAATGCAAGGACCTTATACATCAATGAAGATTTTTTCGATCTAATTTATCAAGTGGACTACTACTCTCCACTTACGGTCGGTGTTTTTATTCTACGGTGAAAGATATTTTTTCATCAATTCTCTCTTGGACCTAAGCATGTTTACAGATCTTAGGGTAATTCATCAAGTTAATTATTGTATCTTCTTATTTTTTTGGATCTTAAGTTTTCAATTGTGTTGTAACTTGTAAGTAACATTGAGTTTTTTTATTTGAATGATTTTCCCCCCTCTATTTTCTGAAGAAGAAAAAAGAGGATAAAAATAGTGTATAAGAATTCACGTAAAAAACGACTTTATGATTAATTTTAAAAAATCTGGTAAAAAGGCTAAATTTTTAAAAGTTATCTTTAACATTATTTTATAATATATATATATATATATATATATATATATATATATATACGCGCGCGCGTCTCTGTGTGTAGTTTCAATAATTTGGCCTTAAATTTTTAATTAGTGTAGTTTAGCTTATACTTTTTCTGAACATGCAAATTATTACTTTTGACAAGGAGTTATTAAAGTTGATAATAGAGTTTGATGGTTGATGAGACTAAATTACTATATTTTTATTAATAATTTTAATAAATTGTGATGAACGTGTAAATGTGCGCATTCAAATAGATTATATAAATAATTACACGAGTAAAAATCTTTAAAGGACAAATGGACCTCAAATGGTTCAAATTAAGTTGAAGAGTTTTTTTTTAAAAAAAAGTTTAATTAGGAAAAGATAGATTTTGCATTTGTAACATTACCTTTTAATAGCTTTGATTTAAAGTTTTCAAACACGCGGCTTCTGTTCGACGATGGGGGCTAAACCGTGGTTGTCAGTTGTTTGTGTGTATTTCTTGGCTGCTGGACCAACATGCCGTGGATCCCCGTTCACACCGCGGGGTCAATAACTAATCCCAAAATATATAGCAATTTGAAGATTGAAGAACACGAAAGTCAATAATTGAACATTTTTAAAATAGAAGTAAATACCAAATGACCCCATGGTGCAGGTTTTTGTGCAATGCTCATAGCATATGGAGTGATTTCATGCAAGCAGTAGATTAAGCTACGTGACTCTATAGTTGAAATTCTCAGAGATATAAATCCATTTGTGAACTTTCACTTAATAATTTATGTTTTTGAAAAGTTAGTCTTTAATATAATATTAAAGTTTTTATAACAAAGTAATTAAAAATATATATTGTTTATGCTTCAAATCTAAAAAGCTCTTACTTATGAAACATGTTGAAAATATTAAATCATTCATTAGCTTCCATAAAACGGTTTAAGCTAACATTAAGTTATTGCCAGAGACAAATGAGGGCCGAGTTTCAAATATGTGAATACTAAATTGATATATGATACCTAACCTTTGGCCTAAGCTTTTAAATAACATGACACCGTTTACGGTCAACCAGGAATAATGTAGCCTGCGGACTTGGATTGGACGCTGATCTAAGTTAATTCCCTCGCTCTCTCCAGCCACCCTATATCTAAATCATTTTATCATGATTGCACTTAACTTTCATAAAATCATATAATATGTTTTTCATCTCACTGATGGTGACATGACCTAACATATTTTCAAAATAATAGTCAGCATATTACCAAAATAAAAGAAAGTTAACATTATAAAGATTTTGCAGGAACTTCGTCAATATTATGCCCCCTTGCAGTCTGAAAAACAGTACAAATTGCAGACCTGGTCCAAGTTTTATGTCTTTTGTAAGACTGGCAGTCTGGCACATGTGTTTCCGCGTTCCATTCCAAAGGTTAAACCTGGGGTGGGGGGCGTCTATTTTTTTCTAATAAATGTCGTATATAGTATATACTACTATACTCTTAAGTGAAGTCTTAACTGTTCTGAGTCTTCTGACTAATTGTTATTGAGCCCAGCTTGCAAATTTTGGCAGATATTGAAGCTTTAAAACTTCAACGGTGGGTAGGACCATTCACCGTCTAAATTCTAAAAGATAACAATAGTTTACGCGTTTAGACATAAAAGAGTGCTTAGGTCAAAAGTAGATGCTCTTTGTATCGAATTTGCTAACTTTCCAAGTGACCAATCACCTAGTCTTAAAGGAAACCAATCTTCTCTTTAAGAATATACATGCAGTAAACCGTAAAAGCTAATTCTCAATTGTAAGTTATTGTTTTATAATCTCAGTTTTTATAATGAAACTGGTACCGGACTGCAATACCACCATAAAAAGGAAAAGAGTGGAAACATACATAAATGAAATTAGTTTACCGGCCGGGCGCGAGAGCTAATTTCGAAATTTATTACTTTTAACAATTACATTTCACTTGTAATTTGATAATGAATTCGGTGACGGCTAGTTCTATATTAGCTATAGCTGAAGAATATTATTGACCCACCATGGCCAAATATTAGCTACCATATAAAATTTTCCGCTTTTATTTATATGTAATAAAGAATAAAATATACATAACTCCTTTCAATTTTATTTAACGTACGAATTTTCTCATTGTGTTTTTTTTATTGTACAATTAATCTATTATATATGTTCAATAAATCTTTAACAAAATCAATGTGTGAAGCTCAATCTTTAATCTATTGTACATTTATGACATACATAAATGAAATTAGTTTACCGGCCGGGCGCGAGAGCTAATTTCGAAATTTATTATTTTTAACAATTACATTTCACTTGTAATTTGATAATGAATTCGGTGACGGCTAGTTCTATATTTGCTATAGCTGAAGAATATTATTGACCCACCATGGCCAAATATTAGCTACCATATAAAAATTTCCGCTTTTATTTATATGTAATAAAGAATAAAATATACATAACTCCTTTCAATTTTATTTAACGTACAAATTTTCTCATTGTGTTTTTTTTATTGTACAATTAATCTATTATATATGTTCAATAAATATTTAACAAAATCAATGTGTGAAGCTCAATTTTTCTATATTTTATTAGGGATTTATTTATGACATATTTTTTTAAAAAAAATTTCAGTGACGTCAATTGTTGTAGCAAAACTCAAAAGATTTAGTTGTTTACATCTTCTTCTAACTTATATATCTTCAAAGAATTGTAATTTTTCTAAAACTATACAATTGAAATTAAATAATATTTTTAAAATTTTTTTTAAAAAAAGTGTAAAGTGGCCAACTAATCAATCCATATGAGTCTCTCATGACAATTTTATTAAGAATTTAACTTATAAAGGGATTAATTACACAATCAAAATATATAAGATATTAATTGTTACAAACAATAATACATGGGTTATACCTATAAGGAGTGACTCAATTGGTAAGTAAGCTTGAACTCAGTGATTAAGAGGTTTATGCAATATCAGAGGTTTGAAACTCGCAAAAAACCACTTGTGAGGATGGTTATCTTAGCATTTCGGAACATGATTAGTCTCACATAGAAATGATATGGAAATACCTATGCCAGGAGCAAAAATAATGCATGGGTTATATGCAAATTGAGTAAAATTAAAGGGCATCTATGAATATTTATCTAATATTAATATGGTTTCTTATTTAGGTATTTACCATGAGAATATTGTTACGTGAAACATAAAATTAGTTTTATATCTCTAATATGTGAGAGATAGAAAAACTTGTACATTGTTCACATTTTAAGCTTAAAAAGTTCTTGCGTAAAAAGACGTGTTAAGAAATATAAAACAAAAATTGGGCATTCATTTAACAACTTAAACTTTTGAGATAGTGAATTTTTGCTAAATAATGTGGAAATTAGTTATTGCTTGACAGTTACAGTTCACTAATCCAAATTGATAATGAATTCACCGACGACTCGTTCTAATATTTATAACTGGATAAGATCCTCAATCCCGATATATTAACAGTTAATTTGCACCCTATAAAATATATAACCAATAGTCTGAGCTTAAAAATTTTTTAGCCTTAATATATAGCTTTCTTGTCTAATTTTTGCTCAAACATGCAGTCCCTGTTCCCATTCACAGTTGCCTAATTTCATTATTGTTTAAACCAAAATATACGTTTATGAGTCATGCAACTAGTTAGGTAACTTTGACTATACGTGCATAATTCCAAATGCATTGCTGCCAAAAGACAGGTAAATCTTTACCAAACGTTTTCTTTCCGTTCTCAGTCTTCAGTCTTTTTCCTTTTTATCTGTGTCTTCTTCGAAATATCATTGGGAGGACCTAATTTACGATCTACATTTTAAACAACGATATAATTTGTATTTAAACACATAAGTCTTAAATGAATTTAAAAGCATTTAGATCATATGGTACATGCATGAATAATTTATCTACTAAAAGAATCCCTTTTTATTTTCTGTCCATACAAATACTTGACGTTATCTGAGATTGATTTACTTTGGAAGCTTTGCAAAATTCTGTGGTCCAAAATGTGCATTAGTGAAAGTTATTTTACATTTAGATTAGCCATAAACACTCATCGTTAATTAAACAGGTATAGATGTTGTCAACAGATAGCAGAAATATTATTTTACTTCTGACATTATAGAATCCAAATTAATAGTCCAAAAAATTAGATATAATTTTCCCCTATGTTTTGACAAAAAAAATATTCCTATTAAAAACTAACTGAATTTTGTATTTTACCAATGTACTATTGTATTATTCAATCAAATTTGTGCTCAAATCCATCCGCTCTCAGCCACAATGGTAATATATTTAGTGAGAATATTAGTAAAAACAAAAAAGTATAATTCATTATTTCCAATTTAGAGCCAGGACAAGGATCAAAGAATTTGCAATGTCTCCAATTGATTACATGACCACCTCTGCAACCACTCCATATTTTAATAATAGATTAATCTAACCACGTCCAATAGATTGCATAAAGCAACATTTTTGCAAAACAGCTCGGCCTCCTTCTGTACCTGGCAAGTGGTAGCCACTGGATATGTATCAAGCTCGAGATCGACGCGCATCAGACAAATGTACATTGGTTGACTTCCCAAACGTAACCTACAATACAATAATCTAATTCTCCTTACATTACAAGACTTGTCTATGGTTAGCACTTAGCAGCCATGTACATACATGTAAAAGTGTAAATCCATTACGGAATCTCTCATTTAAAAGTCTCCCCTCTCTCCCCTATAAATTGAAACTCATTGAACCCAGTTTCAAAGTCACTAACACTCGAGCACTTGCAAATTAACGCAACTCTTCCTCTATCAAAATTCAAAACCAATGGCTTCCAAACTATGTAATTCCCTCCCAACAATGTCGACATTTCTCATTCTCCTACCCTTATTTGCATCTCTTGCTTTCGCAGACACCCCTCCCGCCACTTCTGTCTCTCCTGTAACCTTGTGCAAATCCACCCCCGACCCATTTTATTGCAGGTCTGTGCTCCCTACCCAAAATGGCAACGTCTACGCCTATGGCCGGTTCTCGGTCAGAAAGTCCTTATCACAGGCCAGCAAATTCTTGAACTTAGTTGACAAATATCTCCAACTCCGCTCTACTCTGTCCACCGCCGCCGTCCGTGCACTCGAAGATTGCCGGATGCTTGGCGAGCTGAACTTTGATTTCCTTTCGAGTTCCTTTCAAACTGTCAACAAGACAACTAGGTTTCTACCCATTTTGCAAGCTGACGATATCCAAACCTTGCTTAGTGCCATTCTAACCAACCAGCAAACCTGCTTGGATGGCCTCCAAGCCACTGCTTCCGCTTGGAGCGTGAAAAATGGACTCTCCGTTCCGCTTTCTAATGACACCAAGCTCTACAGTGTCTCTCTTGCTCTGTTTACAAAGGGGTGGGTGCCTAGCAACAAAAAGAAAGCCAATACAGCATTTCAGCCAACTAGAAAACAACTAGGATTCCGAACCCTTAAGATGTCAAGCAGAACTCGCGCGATCTACGAGTCGGTGAGTAGGAGAAAGCTCCTTCAGGCTACAGTGGGTGATGAAGTTGTGGTGAAAGATATCGTGACGGTGAGCCAAGATGGAAGCGGAAACTTCACCACCATCAACGACGCCATCGCCGTTGCTCCAAACAAGTCATCCTCTACGGACGGGTACTTCCTGATCTATGTTACTGCGGGTATTTACGAGGAAAATGTGTCCATTGATAAGAAAAAGACGTACTTGATGATGGTCGGAGATGGCATCAACAAGACAATTATTACAGGCAATCGTAGTGTCGTGGATGGCTGGACAACCTTCAACTCCGCAACCTTTGGTAATAAATAATAATATTTAATTATTGCTCTAATTTAGTCTTTTCGACCTCATAAATCTTTGATACTTTTTTCTCACACTATTTCTTACATCGTTTCTAAAAAATAAAGACACGTCCTCCACACAAAGATTCACATATAATGCAACTTTTTGACAGTACAAAAGTATTGTGAAAATAACAAATTAACAATACTTTTAGTTCAATGATGTTTATATAATCACTAATTATGTTGATGTATATGTCTATCAATATTGCAGCGGTGGTTGGGCATGGATTCGTGGGTGTGAATATAACCGTCCGTAACACTGCTGGGTCTGTGAAGCACCAAGCAGTAGCACTTCGAAATGGAGCAGATTTGTCCGCGTTTTACAGCAGCAGCTTCGAGGGGTACCAAGACACATTATATGCGCATTCCCTTAGACAATTCTACAGGGATTGTGACATCTACGGAACGGTAGATTTCATATTCGGTAACGCTGCGGTTGTGTTCCAAAACTGCAACCTGTATCCTCGCCTCCCAATGAGTGGGCAATTCAACGCCATCACCGCACAAGGCCGAAGCGACCCGAACCAAAACACGGGTATTTCTATCCACAATTGTATCATTAGAGCAGCTGATGATCTGGCTGCCAGCAACGGTGCGGCTGCAACATATCTGGGAAGGCCGTGGAAGGAATACTCGAGGACGGTTTATATGCAAACCTCGATGGACAGTGTGATCGATGCTGCAGGGTGGCGTGCATGGGACGGTGATTTTGCTTTGAGCACATTGTATTATGCAGAGTTTAACAACACTGGACCAGGGTCCAGCACCGCCAACAGAGTGACGTGGCAGGGATACCACGTGATTAACGCCACGGATGCCGCTAATTTTACAGTCTCTAACTTCTTGCTTGGAGATGACTGGTTGCCTCAGACAGGAGTGACTTACACCAGTAACTTAATATAGACACATTGACACAATCACTTTGTTACTTTTTTTTTTTTTTTATAACTTTTTTCTTTGGTATTTTTTGTTCTCATTCATAAAATAAGCAGGTGATAGCTTAATATCCAAGTCCTGCAAATGTTATAATTAACTACACTGTTAGAATTAATGTGATATACAAAGCAAATATTATATTAATTGTGATCTCATTTTACTTTTAGCTAATTAGTGAGTGATTGTCTGCTGTGTCAACCGCTGATTTTGACTTCGATCATTAGAATATTTAATAGGATCTTAGCTTTTCATACTCGTGAAAGGCGAAGATCCTTCCTAATTTCATTGCCGCGTGGACGGTTGTTTTTTACCAACATATCATAGATTCTTTTTTCTTCTGCTTCTATTCTTTTCCCTCTATTAAGACTTGTTTTCTAACAAAATACAAAGACGATAGAGGCCCTTGGTTTTTGTATTTATTTACGTTTTTGTTAATTTTTTGCAACTGTATTTGTTTATATCTAGTTGGCATTTTAGCAGCTTCCATCACACTATGCACTAAAACAAATGAAATGGAGTATTAATTTATTATTTATATAGTCCACGATAGTGATCAAAATTCCAAATATGCTTATACTTCTTTTTGAAAAAGAAAACCAACGAATGAAATTCGTAAAACATTGCGTGATAGACAGTTTTGGTAAACTAGAGAATAGAAATATTCGAAATTAAACAAGAAAAAAGAAAACTACGTACGTGGTTCCGAATGCAAAAGAAAAACACTCCTCCTGAAAGCATCCCATATTCGACAGGTAATCAATCAGCTTTTCCTCTGGCTTCACTAAAGTTTAATATACTAGGTGAAAGATTAGTTGTAAAAAAAAAAATATGTACATAATTAATTTTTAAAAAAATTAATTTATGTTTAATTAGATTTGTTAATTCATATGTGATTTTAAAATAAAGAGTTTTATTTAGATTGTATAAAAAAAATACTTTTATGTATTAATTACCAAAGGAGATATGAAATGATTGAAAAAATTATTTGGTTGAAGGTGAAAAATATTTATCTCCCAAAATTTTTGAAATAATCTGAAATTAAATAATTAATTTTTGAAATAATGTTGAAATTTTAGTTTTTTTTTTAAAAAAATTTCAATATAAAAAAATAATCAACAACTTTTTTTTAACAAAACTCAAACATGTTACTTTTTTAAAAAAACAACTTTATAAATATAAAAAGCGATTATTCCAAATAATTAAACAAATTCAAACAAGTAATAGAGGACTAGTTTAAGAATTTATATTCAAAATTTGGAAACTGCTTATTTTTAGATCTATTTTTGTCTTGTGGTTATGGTGTGTTCACATGTTAGTTTCTCATATCTGTACTTAACATAAGTATTCACTTAATCCAAGAGTAAGTTTTGTTGAATAACTTAAATATTATAGAATGCAAATTAAATTCAACCAATTTAATCGTTGAAACATGTGATATTATTGTGATGATCATGTATACTAAATTTAATATATATCTAAAATTCATAGTATATAATCTAATAAATGATATCAACTTATATTTTGAAAAGCATATTATACATTAAAATTTAATAGTTAGATGAAGTAACAAATAATTTTAAAATTCTAAGAAATTGTGTGAACTTCATTTACATCATGAGAACTTTTAGATTGGACAAATTCAAAATTTTGTAAAAAATTACTAAGATTTACTCTTATAGTAATTGGATCCCCACTCATATATCTATATTTTCAAATTTTTTGTATAACTATATTTCCATATTATAAATATACAATTAACAAAAAAATAAGAGACAGCTTTTGTCTATGATTCAAAAAAATATTTATTTCATTCACATTTATCAAATAAAATAATATTCTATTTATTAATATCATCCAATCTTTTCATTTTTAATTTTATGCATAATATTTGTATGTTCTCGTAGGTAATAGCTTTAAAATAATTAAAATAAATAAATAATAACCATTATATTTATTGATTATTATTTTTTAAATATATATTTAAGTAAATATTTCAAAAAAATTGTTACAAAATAAGAATAAAATTGACCTTTTATTTTTATTAATCGTAAAAATTACATTAGATGATGACTTAATTGGTTGTGAGTAATGAGATCACTATGATGTATCGATCGTGTGATACATCATAATAGTAATTTAAACTTAACAGGTACTTATACTTGACAAAATATAGAGGAGAGAACGTTTATGAGATTCAAATTTAGTGCAACTTACTACTGCTATTCCATATATAGTTTCCAACGGACAAGCTATTATATTAATTTGGCTATTTGCTACTGGGGATTCCGAATTTTATCACATGCAGACTTCACAACTTCAATGATTTTATATTGCCTCTTGTTTGATTTTTTATAATTAGTTTTTGACAGCTATTTCATAACTTGTTCACACCTACACTGACCATACGCCTAATTACATGAGATTAAACATTCTTTTCCTTTTACGGTGTTAATAACATAAGTAAAACTGAATTTCTTAAACTTCTTGCTCCTAATATATATTAACAGAATAACCTAAAAACGAATTTGATTGTGACTTAATCATGTGCCTCAACAGACAAGATTAAAGATCTGAAATCCAACACTAAACGAGGCCCTGAAGCATCACATATGACGTTTAAATCCAAGTTCATGCATTTACTTCAGAAGGAACTCATCATCTTTCTTAATATTCAAGACAATTAATTGAGTTTTAAACATAAAATATCCCTATTAAGCGTATTAGATGTTAATCGCATAACTTTTGTGACATAAGATGGATGATGTCGCGCGACTTCAAATAGTGTGGATCACTCAAGGCATTTGGTTTTTGGCTTAATTTGTGCTGCTACGCTTGAGTTTACAACTTGAATTCACGTTAAGAAAACACGTGTTCAGGGTTGCCATATGTGCTATTAATGGACATCAAACTCGATGTAGATAACAGTTTAGAAAACAACGTAAAGAGAAAACTCAGTTCTAAGTTCTAACACCTTTCCGGTGTCAATCCTAATACAATGCCTGCATGTTTTAATTCAATTTAATATTAAGCTAATTTATTTTCTCTGACCTAAAAAAAAAGTCAAAACCACCTTGTCAAGCAAATCTTGCGGATTTGTGTCTTTTTTAGAGACAGAAATACCAAGTTACCAACATAATATAACGAAAAGCAAAGAACAACATGTGAGAATTTAGGCTTCAATTGCCAAGGCCTTGCTGATGGTCACGGCAATGTTGCACAATTGGCGAAAGCCTACACTCTTTCTAGAGAGAACATCGTCATTACCAGGGATGGAAGCGTCACAGGTATCGATTG
Organism: Styphnolobium japonicum; assembly: GCA_023212625.1. Classification (NCBI taxonomy): domain Eukaryota; kingdom Viridiplantae; phylum Streptophyta; class Magnoliopsida; order Fabales; family Fabaceae; genus Styphnolobium; species Styphnolobium japonicum. The sequence continues at coordinate 4,215,070 of JALBWW010000005.1, forward strand.
CAGCCAAGGCAGCCTGCAGCCATAACTGAGCATCATGTTTGGAATTCGCCAATAGGGCAGCAACAGTATCCTCAAGCTGGCCTTCTGCGTCCAACAAGGTCTCCTTGCAATCAGCCAAGCCCTGTTGAATTCCAGGGTCCAAATTGTCATCATCAATCATCATCTTCACGTCAGTGAGTATGCCTGAAGCATTTGCTGCAGCCACCCTCAGTGATATCATTGCCAGGTCTTGTAGGTTTCCTTGTGCACTGGATGGGTCGGATGAAAGGACCTTCACGCAGAGATCCTCGGTAGGCGTTTGTTGACATACCTTTTCGATTAGGTCCTTGCCTCTGCTTTGTTGTGCAGCAGTTTGGTCTTGCACTAAAATGAGGCAGAGAGCCAAGAGCGACACGAATTTTGTAATGGTTTCCATTTTTGGTCGCTTTTCTTGTGAGTTGCTTTTCTGAAACTAATGTTTGTGTTTATAAACTGAGGCGAGGTACACTAGAGGAGGGTTAAATGGTGTAGAGATGCGCTTGGCCTCAATTTTGGATGGTTATCTGGATCCGTTGAACGCGTATTGCTAAAATGTGGATGTTAATTTAAGGATAGATAGTTCAAGTTTTACCCAAAAAAAATGAACACACAATCGCATTACACGATAGTGGACTTGTTTTGATCGTTCATGGCTTTTCTATTTTTAGCTGGACTATCAGTCATATCATAACGGGCTTGAGATGATGTTGAAATTATCTCACTGACTATTGAAGCCCATTTCATAAGATAAAGGAGCATCAAGCTCCATTAGCCTTTTAGTCCATAAGATCCTCAATTTTCAAGTGACGTCTAACATGCTCTATAATGAAAAGGGTGTATGTATGTACATTGAATATGAGGCATTGATTATTAATAATATGACTAACTAATTAATTCAACGGTTAATAATCAAACTTAAAACCGATTCAACAAGTTAAATATTATTTTCATTGTGTAATAAATAAGAAATTACACTAAAGTCCTTAGTAAATTATATGACGGGATGACAATCCTTCATCTTATTCCATTAAAAAAAATTAAATTATTTGCTTGGTATTCATCCTAATAAAAAAAATTATATTGCATTGCCACTTCTCAAAAACTAAATGAAAAAATAAAATGTTTAAAATTATTTGCAGCATTCAAATATTAAAAATAAATTTAATAAATTGATCACACATTGATTAAAAAAATTTATAATAATTTAACGCTAAATAATTTAAGCAAACAAATATTTATATAATATAACATTACAATTTTCTATGCACTATTAGTTTAAAATTATTAATAAATAAATAAAAATTATACTATCATCTCCCACAAATATTTAAAAAAATAAATGTAATAAAATTTTCATGTCAAGTGCAAAAATAAATTTAATAAAATTTGTATGTTCGTCAAAAGAATTAAATTATTAAAATAAAACTAAAAGTGTTTGGCGGGACTAGGAGTCCCGCCATCCTATTCAAAAAATGAAAATTACCACTCCCAAAATTCATAAAAAAAAATAATATATATAAAAAATAAAAATTTTCTTTACATATTAAATTTTATTTTCATGAAATACATTAAACATAAAATTAATTATCAAGATCATGAAAAAAAAAAAATTTAATTTTCATGAAAAATAAACTAATTTTTCCATGACATAGTAAAAAATATTTTATAAAGACAAAAAATAAATTTAATTTTTATCAATAAAACAAAATAAATGAGAAAAAATTATTACCATTAAAAAATTTATTTTTGGGCCATGTAACAAAAAATAAAAATAAAAATAATGTGAACTTAAAAAAATAGTAAGAGAACTAAATATATTTTTTAATGAATAGTGTGGCGGGACTGCCAGTCCCGCCACTTAGTTGGTTTTTAATTATTTTTTAAAATTAATTTTAATGATTTAGTTTAACATTTTCTTTTTGGATGGAATTTCTTTTATAAATTAATTTTTTAAAATAATTTTATTAAAATATAAAAATAAAATGTGATGAAATAAAAAAATTAATTTTTTTTATAAATACGAAATTAAATTAAAATTTCATGAAATAAATAAAAATAGAATAAAATTTTCATGTGTAATAAAAAAATTATGAAAAAATAAAAAAATTCATTTTTGGGTCATACAAAAAAAAATTAAAATTAAATAAATGATGATGGATTAAAATATAATTAAACAAGAGATGAGATACATTTTAAAATATATTTCAAAACTAGTTATACTAAGTAAATTTAATGAAATATTGATACATCTATAGCTTTAAGGTGTATAGTAGAACGCTCCCAATTTTCAGGTAGTTTCGTTCGCTGGCCATCTCTTGCTAATCCAAAATAAGTAAAACCAATTCCACAGCTCCTACTGTCATATTTATATATACTAGGGGTGGCAATCAAAGCCTATCTATTATTATTTTTATACATATTAAAGTAATATATATATATATATATCTATATATATATTATATATATATATATTTTGAGGGGGCAAAATTGTTAACTTTATATATTTTATTAAAAAAATAAATATGCTATTAAGTAAAAAAATTAAACACTTAGATTAAACGTGTAGGGGCACGTGCAGGTTAAACGTCCAGTTACGAATGATTTGCTAATCCATCCATCACTTTGTTTAATCCAATCTATAGAAAGTAAGGAACAAATGCTCCTAGCCTCTTTAAAGAGATGTACCCAAACCAGGTGAACAATATATATAGAATTAGAAACACGAGAGTTATTATGATAATGTATTTGGTATGAATTATTAATTATTTATTAACTGTTAATTTTATAATAAATATTTAAAATTTTATTAAATATAAATAGTAATTAATGACTTGACAACTCACCTTAGATATTTATAAAAAAATTAAGTACTTAAGTAATTTCATAAATAAATAAAAAATGAAGATTTTATATTCTTCAAAGGATAATAAGTAACATATATATTCCGTACACGTGGATAATTTCTGATTTAGGAAAGCAAAAATGTCTTTTTGAAGGCAAATTTCTTTTTGTTTGCTGCATCTGCATCCTTAACGATATCATTATCATCAGGTGATGGCATCTATGGAGCAAATGACCCACATTCTAATCAATAGGAAAGCCCAAATGATGAATATTTATACTATTTATATAAATCAGCCACGTGTACAAAGAAAACGCCACGTTCATCAGCACTGGTTCCACACTGAAAACACCGTCTGCTATAAGCTCAAAAATCTCTTCAGTGACGGAATCCGATTATCCTGCCCTCTCAACCTTTCGTCTTCCTCCTCAGGCTCAGTCTTAGGAAGCTCCACTATTATGCCTACAATCTCTAATGGCTTTCTAGGGCACCCAACCGGTGCAGGAAAAGACGAGCAACCCACCCGGCCCACCTCCATCTGATCCGCTCCACGCTCTGAAACGGAGCAGGGTTCAATATTAGACGACGCCGTCGGCGGCGGTTGGACCGGGACTCGGCAGAGTGGGCAGTTGGAGTGAGAGCGGAACCATTCATCTATGCAATGAGAGTGGAAAGCGTGGTTACAGTTTGGAAGGATACGACCTTCGTCGTCGTCTGCGAACTCCGACAAGCAGACGGCGCAGTCGTGGGTGGCGGAGGAGTAAGTGAAGGTGGGAAGGAAGTTGAGAACGGAATGGTGGAGGCCCTTGTTAAAAGGGGTGGCGGTGGAGGAATTAGTTTGAAGTTGAACACGATGAGGGTGATGGTGGTGGTGACGGCGGCGACGGAAGCATGAGTGGCGGTAGGTGTGAAGGAAAATGATGGTGAGTATTAGTACGAAGAGAAGGATGGCGGAGCCGAGCATGACCTTGCCGTTATACGCATACCTTGCTTGAGTTTCTGAATCCATGACCATGAGAGAGAGAGAGAGAGAGAGAGAGAGTTTGTGCGTAATGAGCAAGTGTTGCTGATGAAACAGTGGATATGATGGGATAGACTATAGAGAGTGGTTTTTATTTTAAAAGGAGTATATACCTATATGGAATGGGTATGAATACTATGGGAGGGAAGGGGAGAGGAAGGTTCCTATTATTGTGATGGGGTGGATTTTCGTCATGCAAGCATATCAATTTAGAAAAATGAGATAATATTAACCGTAGAATCTTACATAAATAATTAATATTATAAATTATTTAAAAGTTAGATTAATTATTTAAAAGAGTCACACAATTTTGTTTTATTTTTAATTATTTATGTATAATTTAATAATTATAATTTATTTTTCTCACTTTCACAATAAATTATTTTTCTCAATTGATATTATATATATATATATATATATATAACCATGGATAACTTTTTTCCTGTACAAATGTGTAAATTAAATTTTATAATCAATTAAGTTTTCAAATAAGTCATTATTATAAAAGTGACTAACAAGTAAATAATTTAAAATACTTAATGCAATGTAAATATTTAATTTCTCTTAACTAACAAAATTTATATTCTATTTTTTTCTTCACTTTTGTTCTATTTTTATAAGAATAATAACAATGGCGTAGGAATGAAGTACAATGATTGTTTTTTGTTTTTATTATTCTTACATTTTTCCTAACTTTTCAAACAATATAATTTTTTATCTCTAAGTTCTTTCTTTTTATTTTATCTCTGTGTTTGTACTGAATCCGTTCACATATAAGATTCTCAAGATTTTCTTCTATTGCTACCCTTAAAATTGTGTACGATCACTAGACAGAAGAAACAATCATTACATATTGGAAGTGTATAAAGGTTTGGTTGTATTAGTTTTTGTCTAGAAGTGTTTTTTTTTTAAATTAAAGAGTTTTAATTTTTTTTAAAAATATTTTATTTACTTTTCTATTATACATAAAATAATTTTTAAAATAATTTAAACTCTTTAATTTTTTAAAAAAATATTTTTATTATTTAAAAAAATACTTTTACTCATAAAAAAAATTAATACAAACTGACGGTAGAAGGACAAATAAACTGACAGGAGGAAAAAAAAAATTAATCCGAATAGTCCACGATTTTTGGACCGGAAAAGAGACATAGCATGTGATCATTATTGACTGCGTGGAATCCTTGTTTCATGGACTCTTGCACGCATTAAATTGCATCCTAAATACCCAAAAATTCATTATTGTGTTAGAAAAGTAGTAAGTGAATGTATTCAATTTCTAGACAGGTACTCTATTAAAAACCTTTTTTTCTTTGGCTACAAGACAGGGCTAAAGGCTAAAAAAAAAAAGTCGAGGGGAACAAGATAAGGTTTGAAGGCCCCAAAACAATCAGCAAGAAGAACTAGAGGCAGTTTAGACGGAGGCAGAACAATGTACAAAAACCTTTTTTTATAAGAGCAATCAGACGAATCATTCGCTCTCTCTTTGAGTTGCTCTAATTTAATTTTCATTTGAAAAAAAAATATTACATGCTACTAAGATTAGGAACCAATTTTTGTGTCACTGACATCTCGATTGACCAGATGGCATCATGCATGCATCGCAGTCTATGTATCCTCACGCATGCTAGACTTCTCTTTTCCTACAAGAAGAAAGAATCGTCAATATCCGTGAATGAATGTCTTATTTAGGAAAAGGTGTGCAAACTATTGGGAGTGTGATTATTTGGCAGATATGCCACTAATCCACCTGAAAGATTTCCTTTTTTAACCGAATCCAAAAAGGGATTATATTAAACTTTTTCTCTCTCTCTGTTAGTTTTGTTTATTTGGCTCTTTCGGTAAACCAATCCATACCAATCATAGCAAGGATTGCAGTTGAAGCTCGTGAGAGAGCCTAATTATAAAAAATGTGAAAAGTAAGAAATCATTCATATTATTTATTGTCATTCAGATAGAACTTCCAACCTTTCTCTATGCGCTTTAGTTAGTAAAGGAGAACAAAGAAAATTGAAAAACAAATCAAGGAATGGGAAAAGAACAGAAAAGGCATCGCAAGGAGCACATCTTGTTCTATGGCGCATTTGCTAGAAAACGGGGAATGGGATAATGAAACAAATAACTCATATTCCTAAACAAACAGTGAACATATTCAAAAGTTTTCAAGAAAGCACAGTTAACTAAGGATAATGAAGCTTAAGCTGTACTCGTTCAAATTTTCAGTCAAACTCATTAATAATGCAACCCCATAATTCTATTATAAATAGTCGATTATGCTAATCATCGTCAAATACACTATGCCTCTTGCTGCATAGTGCATTCTGACGAAGACGTCCTCTTGCTCCTGTAAACACGAGCCGTGGTCAAGTTATGCAGTGGTGTCCCGAGGCACATGTCCACGTTCCATTCAAGTGGTTTGAATTCAATCCAAAAAGCCAATGAGTGCCCATCAATCACTGTGCACTTTGCTACGAAATTGTTTATGGACCAAAACTAACAATTTGAATTAGTTTATGGACCAAAACTAACAAGTATTTCATTTGCAACGAGATGAGATTGTTGTTGAGTTCTGCATATGTATTTTGTTAAAGTATATGGATGTATAGTCAAGTGAATTTTGATTTGATTGCAGAACCTGGAAACTCACAGCGCCATGGACTGGGGTACAGATGAAAGTACCAGTCAAGTTCATTGTGGGAGACCTGGACATTACATATAACACTCCTTGTGTCAAGGAGTATATACATAATGGTGGCTTTAAGAGAGATATTCATGTTCCATACTTGAAAGCATTGGCTGTAATGGAAGGAGTAGCTCTCTTTGGAAATCAAGAAAGACCAGAGGAGATCAGCACGCACATCTATGACTTCATCAAGAAATCTTAGTCTGCAGTATCCTTCAGAAGTCGATAGTGTATAAGTCACTAATAATTTCTCTTTCGGCTTGCACACGCTTGTATGAGTGTCAACTTTGCACAATGTCTGGCGTAACAGCAAGGATTTCCTCTTTTTTTTTCTTTTTTTGTTTCTCGGGTATCCTTGTGTGTGATTGCGGGGACTAATCTGTACTGAAATCCATTTAAGGAATTTACTTCTTAACAGATATTTTTCCATATTCATGGGTCAGGAATTGAACTCCTGACCACATGCGAAGGAGTCCAAATATCTACTACTTATGTAACACTATATTAATCCTCTTTTTGTTTATTTGGCTTATACTAGAATCAAACGTAACGTCTTTACCTACAACCTCAACCTCACCCTCCCTTAGCACTAAAGTCATTCTCAAGTGGGAGATTGTTGCATTATGATCTGAGATCTTTTCTTGATAAATGTTTAAATGTTGCTCGGGTTCGGAAGTTTTGGTAATTTGGTAAAAGCAGAGAGACGCTTGTGGCGCAGCACAAACCACTGGAACCAGCATGTAAATTCCTTTGACGTGTAAAAAATGAATGGAAGTAGATATTTACGTCTCCTCTGATGTAGTGGCTTCAGCCTTTAAGGCCTCTCAAGTCAGAAGCGAGATAGACGTACCATAGGCGGAAGACTCACTCAAATCTTGAAAGCATCAAAATGTACTTCTTAAGTTTTAACAATCGAATTCTAGGCTTTATATTTGGAACCATATCCATCAGATTAGTACAGAGAGGAGAGCTGATTCTATTCGGAATGGCAGAGATTAGCAGAACTTGTCTGTGTATAGTGGATAATTTGCTATATTTTGTTTAATTGTGGATGAAATTATCCTACAAAACTCGTACTGGTCTGCAAGGTCAACAGATTGCCATAGATTTCACGGGATTATTTCAATACCACGGAACTCTTGGAAGGGGGAGCTATATGCAACAATTCGTATGTAGCATCCACAACAGAAATAACCCGGCAGCAGCTCACCAGAATTTTTCGGGTGCAGGTACACAAAATGCAAAAGCCTTGGCAACGAGGTAGGAGCAACAAAACTAAGTAATTGAAAACGAAAAAAGGTAAGGGAGATGATGACAAAACATAATTGTAAATAGAATGCGAATTACACCACCGGCAAAAAAGACGAAATATAGAACAAATCATTGTACAATAACACATCTCCAGTACAAGAAAAGCTACTCATTAAGCCTTCAAAAAGTTCATAAGAAAGTTTGTGCTAAAATCAATATCGTCCAGTGAGGGGCCTTCATTCTTTTTTCCCTAAGTGGGAGAAGGAAAAATGAAAATTAATATAAATAAATTGTTCCAATAGCACAATAATGGATAAAACAATACAGAAAAATCATACGATAAACGGAGAGCTCCTTCATGCTTGAGCTCCAGAACTCAAACTCTAAAGCCTCTACTGTTCCTTCTTCCTCTGGCTCGCTCAAATTTTCGTCCTTTTGAACGGACGTAGGGCTTGGTGTGGCTGTGTGGCACACCAGGAGCTGGTCCAAAGTGCTTGACAGCCTCACGGGCATTCTTAGGACCTCTAAGAAGAACCTGAAACATTATTCCAACGAAAAGCTCATGCTCAAGAGATAAGTCATTTTCAACAATTTCCACACAGCAGGAAAGAAAATGAATTTTCAGACTTCAGTATTATTTTCTACTTCCTTCTACAACTTTCATAGAAGAACAATTGAACTAGCCCCTCAAAAAACGATTGACAAAGTTGCTCTTAACTTACCATACTAGATGGGCATGAAGGTTGATGGGCAAATAATGCATGTTTAAAACAGAAAGTACAGTGGTTTTGGTGTGAAATATAACAATCATTTGCTGAACAAGAAAGATCGGCTATCACCCTTGTCCACCTTATGAACAAGGATGAAATATATGAATAAATTTTAGAGGGCTGTTGACAATGACAACGGGCAATTAAGCTAGCGCACTAAACATGACTAACAGACAAGTACGAACAAAGTAACTCCTTACATGGGCCAAGTGACCCACACGAGGGCTGTTGATTCAAAACTACTTCTAGAAGTTCAAAAAGCAGTAAAATATGCTACTTGATCAAACATAAAACTAGTGAAAAGGGCCACTAGTGTCTACACCAATATTGTTTATTTTAAAGAAAATACTTCAGTAGAAGTAAAGAAGGAGGACGATATCATCCTTAAACACAGCAGAAAAAGAAAACAGAGCACAACCAACAACATTAGCACACACAGGCTCTCCTGCTCCTCGGCCAAGAAACGTTACACTTCCTCATTGGGATGATGCCCCAAGCTCAATCTCAGATTCTTTCTACATACCGAGTTAACTTTCTATCACCTCTTTTGACGGATGTCATAAACCTTATTTCCATATCTAAGTTGTATTTCAGTCCACCTGATTATCAGTACTACCATACTACTTCTATAGTTCTATATTACTATCCTAAAAACACTCTCTCACAAAAAGCAAGGGGAAAAAAATATACTACTACGACTACAAAACACCAGCGACTACACTACTTCAATGCCAATGACCAATCACATTTACAAAATCTAATGTATGATCAGGCCAAGATAACATATACTGATATACACCCTCGTCATTTGTTCACATGCCACCTAATAAAATTATAGCAATTTTGAGTGGAGAACAAGTCACAAGTTACAACAAGCAGACATAAGTAGTATTAAAATCCATACCGTGTTCTGGCCCAGAGGAGCTCTAAGAGCCAGCTGATCAAATGTGAGGCACTCCCCACCAGCCTTCTCAATTCTAGCTCTGGCAGTTTCTGTGAACCTCAGGGCAGTTACCTTCAGCGCAGGGACTTCATACACCCGAATGTCATCGGTCACCGCCCCAACAACTACAGCTATCTTATCCTCCTAATACATGAACCAAAGTCAACATAAATCCAAAAGAAATAAAATCTTCAAATTAAAATCACAGATCATTGCATTTTAAAATGTTGGAAATAAAAAAGAGAGGTACCTTTCCCTTCACGTAACGAATCAACCTAGAGAGAGATAGTGGTGGCTTGTTGACTTTGCTCATGAAAAGGCGCTTGAGGATGACGGCATTGAAATTACTCCCAGTCCTCCGAACAAGGAAACGGTAAAGCTGAAAACATAACAACCCAACCCGTGTCAAATATGAATCCGTCACAGTCACAGAAACCACACAGGAAGATGCAGCATATAATATAACATGATATATAGAAAGTACCTTGACAAGGAGCTTAAGGTAAATATCATCAGATTTGGGGGCGGTTCGCTTGGATTTCTTGGACTTACCTCCAGCTTTCAAATCGATTCCCTGCAATTGAAAGACAAGTGAGAAAAACCATACAATTACAAAGAAATGGAGATGGTGCTGTTGAGGTTCAGAGTCGGGCATACCATGGTGCTGGATGCAGCTCCTTCTGTTGTGTCTGCACCGCACTGGCGAGTAGTGAGAGAAGGAGGCTAGGGTTTTGTTTAAGAGTTAAACATAGTAGGGCTATTAACTTAGAATGGCCCGAGCCAGCAAGTGAATTTGGCCCGTGGGTAGTCTGGTGCCTCTGGGCAACCATGCCCCAACGCTGCGTAGGGTACAGTACACACTCATTTCTCCCTTTCTAGCTCTTTCAGCACTTTCCTTCACACGCTCTCACGCACGCCCACTCATCATGATCATATACCAACACTTCTCAACCCATTCTATTCATTCCATCCCCCAGGCCCAGGCCCTACATGGGCTTCTTCTTTGGGGAGGTTGGGCTTAGTTGCATTCGAAACAGCCAGAAAAGTATAAATAAATCGCGGAGGCGGGCCTAGACATCTTTCACAATATGCCCCAAGGACAAGGTTGCCATTCTAAGATTTTAAAGATATCAAACCTTGTTATTAATGATGGTTCTAAGTTCTAACGGAACTTATCAAATGTGATATACTGATATATATGCTCACTTGATTTGAGGGGGAGGAAAGGAAATATTTTCTCCCTCTTTCCCCCTCATTAATTTTTTTTTTTTAAGAAGGGTATAACTCACTTTTCTTTTCTTTTTTTTCTTTCCTTTCCTCAATTTTTCTTCTTTATCTATCATCTAAATATAACATTAAAAATAATTTGTCTTATCTCAGTACAAATTGTCACTATATCCAAGTCATTAACCATCCTATCAAATGGATTAGATTTGGTTTTGTCATTTTTAAAAAATGGTCAGGTCAAATGGACTGATTCATTAAACCAGATCATTTTTAAATAAAATAAATCAAAGCCGATTCAAATTTTGAATTAGCTTAATCAAATAACTTTTTGACTTGACAAAAAAATAAGATTTTAAAATATTGAATTTGGCACACAAAAAATACTAAGTCAAATGATCTAGGGACGAGCTAGGTCAAATTGAAGAAATTTCTTATATATTTTTTACAATATTATACTATTTTATTAAAAATATAACATGAGTCATATATGATACATCAATAAGTGTTGGGTTTAGGAATAAGTAAGTTATACTCTTAAGGTGATAATACATGTTCAAACTTTGAAATAAAAATTTGTCAAAAAAGTCTCTTAATTGCAACAATATCTGTTAAAAATTAATTTCATATTATTAATAACTCGTGGGATATAATAAAAAATCAAAAAAACAATAATCATTTATGTTTACTCAAATACGCAACAAACAACTTTTTTCATATTAAATTACATTTACATTACCCTAACAACAAAAACTTGTTGAAATTATAAACTGTAATGATTATAAAGTACAAATGCTTAATAACGAAGGAAGAGTTATATATATTTGATTGCTATGTTATTCCGGTTTTTAAGAGAGAAGAATCAACAAAGTTGCACTCAAGGGGTAAGAAGATTGGTGGAGTTGGTGCACCATGGTATGTAGTTTTTACAAATGAACAAAGCAAGTTTGATTATTTAAATATGTTTGTTTACAAAATCTGAAGACCCGCAGATCAATTTTTGTTCTCAAATATCATTAAAATATATATATATAGTTTTAAAAAAGGCATTATTTTATTTGAACGCTTGAGTAAAAGTTACCATAATATATAAATAAAACACAATAAAAAAAAGACTTGAATGTTTTTCTATAATAATTTTTAACCTAAAGCCCCGGATATAACTCGAAGTGGGTATGGTTATACCTGTGACTTATAATTTATAACACCTTGAAATTTTTTCGCAATTCGCTAAATTCATATCCAATCCATAATTTTCACTTTTTCACATTAAAAAAAAAAAAAAGTTTTCCGCCATTTTAGATGTGTCAAAATCTGCTATACTATTTGGCGTCCCTGTCAGTGTCCAAGACAAGGGTCCTTAATTACTAATGTGCCCTCCCAAGATGATCAAAAAACACAAAAGACCCATTCATCCCCAATGTCGTTTTAGTCAAAACAGCACCTGAAGTTGTCTGTACCGTACGGCCATTTCCTATTTTTCTTTAATCCCTAAATTCCCTCCTCCGCTTGCGGTGGCTCCACCGCCCAACGATGCACTCCTCGAAACCCCGCCGGAAAATTTCTCCGGCGAACGGCGAAGACTCTACGGAGAAACTGGACCAGCTCCTTCTCTCCTCCGCCATATGCAACAACGATGACTTGGGTCCCTTCATCCGCAAGGCTTTCGCTTCCGGCAAGCCCGATACCCTTCAGCACCACCTCCGCCACTTTGCTCGCTCCAAAGAATCCGAGATCGAAGAAGTCTGCAAGGCACACTACCAGGACTTCATCCTCGCCGTCGATGACCTTCGATCCCTCTTATCCGACGTCGATTCCCTCAAGTCCTCTCTCTCCGATTCCAACACCAAGCTTCAGTCCGTTGCTCGCCCTCTCCTCTCCTCCCTCGACGCCTTCGTAGAAACCCGAAACGTTTCCAAGAACCTCAACCTCGCCCTCGAATCGGTCCGAACTTGTATTCGGTTGATGGAGGTTTGCTCCAGAGCCAACCGCCATCTCTCCAGTGATAATTTCTACATGGCTTTGAAGTGCGTCGACGCGATCGAGAGGGAGTACTTGGATAAAACGACATCGTCGACGCTGAAGAGAATGTTGGAGAAGAAGACCCCGGAGATTCGGTTGTATATAGAGAGGAAGGTGAGCAAGGAGTTTGGGGACTGGCTGGTAGAGATCCGAGTGGTGAGTCGAAATTTGGGTCAATTGGCCATTGGTCAAGCCTCGTCGGCGAGGCAAAGAGAAGAGGATCTCAGAATTAAGCAGCGGCAAGCGGAGGAACAGAGCAGGCTAAGTGTGAGGAACTGCGTTTATGCTTTGCAGGAAGAGGAGGAGGAGGAGGAGGTGGTGGTGGAGAATGGAGGCGGAGGGATTGGAGAGGATGGTAATGGCGGCGGTGGTGGAATTATGGGATTTGATTTGACGCCGTTATACAGGGCTTACCATATACACCAGACGTTAGGGTTGGAGGATCGGTTTAAGCGGTATTATTTTGAAAACCGAAAGCTTCAATTGACGTCTGATTTTCAGGTTTCTTCGATGACGCCTTTTCTTGAATCCCATCAAACGTTTTTTGCACAAATTGCGGGTTTTTTTATAGTGGAGGATCGGGTGTTGGGGACTGGTGGTGGTTTGATATCAAAAATGGAAGTTGAGAATTTGTGGGAAACTGCTGTCAGCAAAATGTGTTCTGTGTTAGAGGATCAGTTTTCCAGAATGCAAACTGCTAATCATCTTTTGCTGATTAAGGACTATGTGAGTCTGTTAGGAGTAACCCTTCGAAGATATGGGTACCCCATTGATGCGTTGCTTGATGTTTTGAGCAAACATAGGGATAAATACCATGAACTGCTCTTGTCAGATTGTCGGAAGCAGATTTCTGAGGCCCTCGCTGCTGATAAGTTTGAGCAGATGTTGATGAAGAAAGAGTATGAGTATTCCATGAATGTGCTTTCTTTCCAAATACAAACATCGGATATCATACCTGCTTTTCCTTATGTTGCACCATTTTCATCAACAGTGCCAGATTGTTGCCGCATTGTGCGGTCTTTCATTGAGGATTCTGTGAGTTTCATGTCATATGGCGGGCATCTAGAGTTCTATGAAGTTGTTAAGAAATATTTAGACAGGCTATTGAGCGAGGTTCTGGATGGAGCTTTGTTAAAGCTTATTAATACTTCAGTTCATGGTGTCTCCCAGGCAATGCAAGTAGCAGCAAATATGGCTGTATTGGAGCGTGCATGTGATTTTTTCTTTCGCCATGCTGCCCAGCTTTCAGGGGTTCCCTTGAGAATGGTGGAGAGAAGCAGGAAGCAGTTCCCTCTGAACAAAGCTCGTGATGCTGCAGAAGATATGCTCTCTGGGTTACTCAAAGTCAAGGTTGATGGATTTATGACCCTGATTGAGAATGTAAATTGGATGGCTGATGAGCCACCTCAGAGTGGAAATGAATACGTAAATGAGGTGGAACTTTATTTGGAAACTCTGGTTTCAACTGCTCAACAAATATTGCCAGCTCCTGTGCTTAAAAGAGTTCTACATCAAGTTCTTTCTCACATATCGGAGAAGATAGTTGGGGTTTTACTAAGTGATTCTGTTAAGAGGTTCAATGTTAATGATATTACTGGAATCGATATGGACATCCGGCTCTTAGAATCATTTGCTGATAATCAGGGTCCCCTTTTCTCTGATGGAGATGTTGATCAGTTGAAGACAGCGCTTGCTGAGTCAAGGCAGTTGATTAATTTGCTATTAAGCAATCATCCAGAAAACTTCCTGAATCCAGTGATCAGGGAGAGGAGTTACAATACTTTGGACTACCGAAAAGTGGTGGCTGTTTCAGAAAAGTTGAGGGATCCTTCGGATCGGCTCTTTGGAACCTTTGGTAGTCGTGGAGCCAGGCAGAATCCAAAAAAGAAATCACTGGATGCGTTGATAAAAATGCTTAAGGATGTTAGCTGATTTAGCTTAAAGCTGTATGTAAGATCCTTACTCTTATTTTATTTTATTGTTCTCTCTTTGGTTCCATTTTTACTTGGATTTGAATTATTTAATTACAAGTCATTGATAAAATTATTTGATCAAGGCCATCCTATCACTGTCTTCCGCTTGTATTTTGAGATTTTCCAATATTGTTTGAAATGTATGATTCTTTTGTTCATTATTTGGGCTTGATTTAGATACTTTCATATCATGTTATTGGATTTGTTATGGATTCTTACTTTGGCTTCATTAGTAAGATTTTGAATCTAAAATGTGACTATATCTCACCAGACTTCTGTTTGCAAAACGAATGTCTTTAATGTGTAACATGATGCATGCTTTATGACTAGCTACTGCCTGCCGGCGTGCATTTGACTTTCATTAGTCTAGAACTCCTGATAAGTTACCTTATATATATCATAATCATTGCTTTGACATTTGTGTTGTGAATCATCTGCAAGTCCGGGAGTAGAATTAGAGGAAGGACTTGATGACTTGATGTTGAGTTTGATTCTTGTGAGTCTCAATATTCAACACTTGAAAAGTTTACTTTATTCCATTTCATTTCCTCAACAGATTCTAGGATAATCCCTTATTTTAAAAAAAATGTAAAACTCATTTTTAGTCTCTAAAAGATACACCTGTTATCAATTTTGTTCTTTAGGAATTAATTTTCCCTTAAACTTTAAATTCTTAAAAATCTATTTCTTCCATCCATTTCAATCTAACATTGTTAACAAAAAATTGCTTACCTGTATCGGAGTTGCTGATGTGGCATTGTAATATTCAAAAATATTGAGAGTTGATATTCGAATATTTAAATGCAAATTTCAAATATATAAGTACTACAATCCCATATTCAAATATTAACCTAACTCCCCTTTACATGAGGCCATGCATGGACATCGTCGTACTACTCAACTGATTGGCTGGGGTTTTCCTGAAGTTGGTTGGATGAAATTTAACGTTGATGGTTCTGTCCGAACCATGGGTCAGGTTGCAGCATGTGGGGGGGTTCTGAGAGATTCTACACGTGCTTGGGTGGGTGGTTTTGCCCATAACATTGGCTCCAGTAGTGTCTTAATGGCAGAACTATGGGGTATACTCAATGCTCTTCAGTTTGCTTGGGGTGTTACCCAGTTGTGGGTTGAAGGAGACTCTCAAGTGGCTATTCAGTTTGCCATTTCTGGGTGCCCAGACACTCACCCTTGCAACTCTATAGTGTGCAGAATTCATGCTTTCAAACAGAAGCATTGGACTCTCAGTTTCTCCCACAATCTTAGGGAGGGCAACAAAGTTGCGGACTTTCTGGCAAATTATGCTCACCAGCTTCCTCTCGGTCTTCACATTCTGGATCTGCCACCTTAAGGGTGTGGTTCCCTCCTGTCTCTGGATGCCATAGGGGTATCCTACCCTCGCTCGGTTATTTCTACAGTTTTTCAATCTTAGGGGCTTCGCCCCTCATGTGTATCACAAAAAAAATAATAATTAACCTAACTAAATAGATTGAGGGACTAAATTATTAAAACTTAAAATTTAAGAGATTAAATTGATAAAAATTAATAATTTTTAATAGATTAAATTGATAAATGATGTATAGTAACTGAAAATGGGTTTTTTTTTTTTTGGGAATCAAAATGGGTTTTACTCTAAACAAATATTTATCTGCAAAGTTCAAAGCCCAAGCCCTGTTTTATTACGCGCAAAAAAAAGGTTCAAGGTAAATTCTTTATTTCATCGCGAGTGTGGAATTGACTATAAAAAGCGCACCTTCTCAAATTGAGCAGTCACCCTCTTCTTATAACACGGCATGTGTCTGAATGGGCATGGTATTGCAACTAGAGGCCTGGAGTCATTCCTTCCCTTAAGGTGACGAACTGTAAAGTGGCTCATTTATAGCACTTCTCCACATTAACATCGTTTATCTTTACATAAAAAAAAAACATCGTTTATCTACTTTTCAATAATCGGGTTACACCAAATGTTAAAGGATTGATGGTAATGCCTGTTGGTATATAGATTGCTGTGTTAATTTGTTACGGTCACAGCCAAGTTCCAATTTATATTATGGCCACTCCTCCACTTGTCCTTCTCCCTCCCCCCCTCTGGAAATTGTAGTAGTTAGCCTCTACGGCCTTTTCTCCGCTCTAGAAAATTTGAAAAGAATAGATAAGTAGATGTTAACCCGCGCATTGCGCAGGCGAAGAAATTAAAATTTTTAATAATTTTTATTATATACTATTAAGAGAATAAAATGTTTCTTTATCAGTACATCTTACATAAGAATATATGGTATAATTTGTTGTAATAATATATGTAATTAACCTCAATATATATAAAGCATGCGAATTGTTTCAATTGTTAATATAAATTGAGTATAGTATTGATATTATGGAAAGGAAAATATATGCCTCAATTGTCAATTTCCATTCCTTGTAAACAATTTTGATAAATGTTTTTGTTTAAAGGATCTTTTTCCTTTTCATGAGAGATTTGAAAACAATGCTTAATTATCTTGTTCATACCTCTAAATGGCTTGTTCGTACCTCTAAACGGCCAATAAAGTTTAGCTAGAGTTCACTTCATTGACTTCACTCTAAAGAGAATGCACATGAAATTTATAAACTTCAAAATTAAATGCCTTTGAGATGATTAGGAAATAATAATTTCCTCTTCGTTTAGTCGAAATTCTACTAAAATTACACAGTATACATAAGAGCAACATTGTTGGTCCATGCCCAAAATATAAGCACACATAAATCATTTAGTTTTAGCAAATTTTTTACATATTAGTGTAATAGTAATATTACATATATAATTATTTTTATAAAAATATATTTTTATCATTAAAGGAAATTATACTCTATTAATTTTGTTCTCCTATACAAATATGACAATGCAATTTAAGGATTGTATTTATTTATAACAAAAAGAATATTATTTTTACTTGACGCAAGTGGGTTTGGAATGATATTAACATGCATTTAGACAAAAATATAATGCAAATTCATCAAAGAAAATTACTTGGTACCGCCATCAAGTGAGGCAGCTTGCAGAGACTGAGCTTTTAGCAATTGCTCTTGTCGAAGCAAAGTAGCCTGATCAATGCAATCACATATTTCTGGTTGCAAAACATAAAGAAACAAATGAAATATGATTACAAAGAAATCACAAGATAGGAGTGGAAATTATTATTATTATTTTTTTTGCAAATACATAATGAGATAAATAAACAAAGCTTTTATAATCTTTTCTAAGGTGTAGCATACACCTGATGTTGATGACTAAATCCAACAGGATCAGCAGGATATTTTCCAGTTGGATCACTTGGTAAGTCCCTACCAATATAAGCACTCTGACGTTCATCATATTGCCGTCTGTCTATTCCAGAATAATCCAAAACCTTGTCATCATACGGGTGATCAGACTTATGACCATATCCATGGCTTGAAGATGAGACATATACTCCAGAAGAAAACTCAGGAGAATCTGAAACACCTAGAGCATAACCTACACGACCATCCAAAGCTGATGATGCAACTCCCTTGGCACTCAATGAAGGAACCTATATAAAGAAAAATTTACATGATTTTTCATATAAAGAACAATTAAGAGAAAATAAATAATTATAAATTGAGGATCATATGGGGCATCAAGGTCAAGAAGGCAGCTTAAAAGAAAAGGTTGAAAAAGCATAAGTTGGAACAGAAACAGAATTGCTTTGATACTCATCAGATAAGTGACATAATGCTTACACTTTTCAAGATACATATACATATCTCTCCCCAAATCCAACACCTTGAATTGGAAATTATTAATGCATTAATCCTATTCACTAATTAGGGGCTCAATTTTTACATGTTTGGATTAGTTATTTTTGTGTCATGTTAAAATTTTCCACAATAGTAACTGTAAATCTATTGCCCTATATTCCGAACAGCTGCTGCCTAGAGCAGCGGAGAATTAAACTGTTTACAAGGAATACTTCTCCATTTTTTGGATAAAATGTTTACCAAGAATACATAATCCACTGACTAGATGTGCACTGCTCAAAGCAGCTGACCCATAAACAAAACTATATTTTCCACCACATTGGGCAGCTCGATACCCGCCAACATCAACTTCTTGAGAACCCCCTAAGATTGTTGAATGCTGACAAGCCACAGAATGCTAGCCCCCATCAGGTTCCCTAACAGAACCTCCAAAATAAGCAGGACCTAGATGCAAAAATACCATAAAATCAAAATCAATTCCATAATCTGCCAAGCTATCTATATATGACAATTCACTCATCCAAAGATATAAGAACTGGCTTTTTTCCATTCAAATATTGGACTTGATCCTGAATCTAAGCCCTTTGAGTTTAATGACAGTAATCTAGACTATATTGAATACAAATTACAAGACCAGAAGGAGAAGGAATACCAGGATAAAGTATTTGTTGTTGATTTAAAAAGGAATATGGATAAGACATGGATTCAGCAGATTGCACGACTGCATTAAAACTTGATTTACCTAACTGCATGATTGATTTGAAAAAGTAGTTATGAAGTCAGGTACTTTGTTCAGCCAGTATCACATTCTTCCTATGACATAGAGTCCTTTAGGAGGTTTCCAAATGATATAGAATCAATTGAAAGGTCTCCTAATTCACTAATCTCTGATCTTGCAGGAGAAACAGATACATTTGAGAATTGAGCAAATATCTATAAGAACAAAAGGGTTACGGAATGTGAACCAGAACTGGTAACTTATTACAAGGAAAGTTATTACTGTGTTATCAAGGATACTTGTGCTGATGAAGGAGTCCCTATCAAGAATAAGATCTGGGAAAATTGTGGCCGTTGTAGTGACAATAGATTATATGAAGTTGCAGCTAGTTAGTTGGTGCACATAAATGTTGGTAGAAGCATTTAGGTAAGGGCGACTGCAAGAAAAAGTGGTACAAATATCAAAGCACGATAAAAGTGAGTCACTAATAGAAGCAGCAATGACAATGCTTCAAAAAGAATGATGTTAATGTTGAAACTGACATCAAAGTTGTGGGGTCACATTCACAGTGTATAAATGTTATTTGCATGCGAAAGCCATATGGAGTTGTTGCAAGACTCGCTTTTAGAAGTTTATGACCTATAACATAAACAAATAACATGGATTGTAGTGCAGCATTTTGAAAAGTTATGATGATTTATTAAAAATTCTAAAATGGTCATGTGCGTCTAAGGCTATAAAATCTCCTTGTAGACAATGTTTAGAACCATGTAGTGAGGATACGTAAGCCATTTTTGTTGGTTACCTTGAGACAGCCACAGAGTTCATTATTAACCACTAAGCAGAGCTACATAGTTGGCCTTACCGATCAATCTTTGCTTCCTCTAAAAGTATGAAATGATGGGTCACAACAACATGTCCTTACCCAATATGAAGCTCTCAATTATCAAACCCAAACCCAAAAAAGAAAATGAACTTTATAGAAACATTTGAGACACATAATCCTTTCATAACATCATATTCATTAATTAAAATAAGGAAATCCCACAAACCTGCACTCATTCATAATCATAGTAAATTCCAAAACGAATACTATCACAAAGACATATGCGCAAAACAAAGAGACCAACACCAATCTCAGTCTTAGAACAACTAAATAGTAATCTTTAACCTTGCACTTACAATTAGTAGAAGGGGCTTCGATTATCTTGTAATCATTCAAGGAGGAAACGAAATCAATCCCAAGAACCTCCCTGGTTTTCCTGAAATTGCAGGAAGTAGGTAGAATTTTATACTCTCTAATTGAGGGGTTCCACAGAACAATCGTATCATCGTTGATGTGAATGGTGTGATTGAGGATTGAGGTTGAGATGAAGATGCATCCTAATAAAAATAGGCCGGTGAATAAACGGTGCCATGATTTGCAAACGCACCTCAATCGACTCAAATGGAACATAATGAGAAGCTAGGTGGTTGTTGAAGGGAGAATAAAGAGCAAACCTACAGCGGAAAAGTAAATTAGTGTGCCTGTGTGAATTGAGAAGTGAGGATGAGTTGACGTTTATAACCGATGGAACGAAACGTTTGTAACCGATAGAACAATCTATCTATTTATAATATATAATTTCAGGTTCACAAGCTGTATGAGAGCCACATCAGCTTCTGTAATGTTTACACATCAAATCTCCCCGTATCATTTTATTCTGCCACATATCCAACTCGCCAACCCTCCTTCTCCTCTTTGGTCTTTGGTTTCTCAAATGATGTTGCGGCTTGAATGCTTATCAATTAGCAACTACGCACAACCCAAAAAAGTGGACTCTTTACATTCCTTCACCATTTCACATTCTTTTCCTATTCTCTTAATTTTCCTATGTGTTCTCTTCTCTTATCTTCCCTCTCCTATTCTCTCACTCATGTTTTCAATCTTGCAAACTTTCAAGCGACGGAACAGTGGACGCAACAAGCATTGACGTGGCCATGTCAAATTCATTCATTGCCCCAACTACGGACGATTCTGCCCAAGGTATTCGACATCCAAACTTGTGTGGATTATTATTATCGTTTCTCACTCTTTTACTCTTTCAAATTTATGTTATAGCTTTCATGAATCAATAAAGTTTTTGTCTTTGACATTGGGTTTGTGATTTTTCATGAAAATAAATAAATATAAAAGGACAAGCCAATCAAGCGATTTCATATGATTCGTGATTGTGCATTATTCTTCACCATTTTTCTCTGCAATGATTCCTAGAGTAACCATTTCATTTTTCGATTGGGTGATATTGTTGATGGTTTTGACGAAATAATGAAAAAATAGTTTGTCTACTTTACTGTTGGGCTTCGTGCTTATTGAGTCATTCTCTTGAATTTTTAATTGGGATTCTTCTGGGGCTTTTACTTGTAACTCTTTTTTTCTTTTAAC
The DNA here is from genome assembly GCA_023212625.1 of Styphnolobium japonicum. Taxonomy (NCBI): domain Eukaryota; kingdom Viridiplantae; phylum Streptophyta; class Magnoliopsida; order Fabales; family Fabaceae; genus Styphnolobium; species Styphnolobium japonicum. Next base: position 4,236,713 of record JALBWW010000005.1, read on the forward strand.
ACTTGGATTTGTCCTCCAACTAATTTGAATTAAATCATCTAAGGGATAGGATTGGCTTTGCTGTGAAATGTATTGTCATGGACCTTTGTTCATTTCTTTCATTTTAATGGATTATAATATTCTAACATTAAAAAAATGGAAGTGATATTTGATACCAATGTTTGTTTCATAAGCTATTTTGTAGAACTTATGGGTCAATGAACTAGGTCTCTAATGACAAGATATCAAGTTTAGATATGAATTTTATATTACAAATTAGGTGAAGTGCTTTATAGATTTACCTATTCTATTCATATATATTTTTTCTAAATTTCTCAAAATTTTATCTAAAACTTGGTTATGATTATTTGTGTAGTGTAGTCTCTTACATTTTATGGTCAATCTTTTACAAGAAAAATTTATGCCTATATACATGCCTTTTTTGCAACTTATTCTCCTAACCAAAAGCAGACACTAAGCCTAAGCCTTCTCTCTTATGGTTATGTTAGACAATATGGGAAGTGCAAAGGAGAGGATGGTCACTGTGGTCATGGTTGGAGAACCCACTAAAGGTACCATACTATTAATATCAATATCAAATTCATTTCAGATTGTATCTGCAATAACCCATTCAAAGTTTCTTCTTTTTTGAGCTTTGAATTTTGATTCATTCAGTGCCATTTCTCTCTCTCTCTCTTCCTTTGATTGGAAATATCATGGCTTCAGTTTTGATTCCTGTTATATGAGTTTGGTGAACATTAAGGGTATCTCATGGGCCCCAAGACCATTGATCAAATTCGAGCTACTAAATTCAAGAGATTACAAGTTCTATATACTTCATCTTAATAACAATTTACAACACTTCTTTTTAATTTTATTTTTATATACATAGGAAGTTAGGAAAATGGAAAGAAAATTAAAAATTATGTTTGAGGGGTTGTTTTGGTTTTTGATCAAGATATGACAAGTTATAAGGCTACAAGATTTTGACTTATTTGGTGATGAAAGCTACAATTAAGTTAATACAGAATTTTTATTGTCTTTAGTTATCAATAAAATTGTTGTTTCAAGTTTTAACTGTGTGATTGTCAATGGGTACTTTTTTTCATATATGTTTTGGGTTTTCCTGCCTCTACAACTGTTTCATACCTTTTGCTTTCTGTTGCGATTTGAAATTATAGGTCTTGTATGCTTGGATCATGTTGGTCCAGCTTTATACTTTGAGATGCAAATGGAATCAGTTTTCAATGATCTTACTAGCAATGTATATGGAAATCCTCGTATCCTAATGTGAGAAAGAATCATAACATTTAAATAGTTAGAAGTCTTTCATACTGACTTATCTTGTGCAATTAAATAGTTTACTATTTTAGGTTCCATATAAGAAGGAAAGAAAAAAAAATCTTTTGAGTGATGTTATATTTGACATGATTCATATGTTTAGTTGAGAGAAATGAAAAAATTTCCAAGTACTATGTCTAATAGCCACATTTACATTGTAATTAATAAGATCATTTCGTGGCTTCATCACAAGGTTTTGCTTATTGAGCCTTTTATGGGTTTTCTTCATAGATATTCAAATATATTGAAGGGTTTCATTTTTACGTTAATTAATGTTACATTTGATGTTCTCTTTTTTGTCATGAGAGGATTTCTTTTCCTTATTATACTCTTCCTTTTTGTCTCCCATTTCAATAAATTACCTATTAAAAAGAAAAAATTTCTAATTATCTGTATTGATAGGTGCATAGTTAATTAATTTAATTAGCAGTTGACACTGACTTTATGAAATGAAATTTCTTAATATTAATACTGATAGCCAAAGTAAGTGACTCCAATTCTGCTACTCTTGAGATTGTGAGGGATGCTCACCAACAGGTACATGTAATTATTAAAACATGTCAAGTGTCATCCACTTTACTGGATGTCATGCTATTGCTTGGGGCTTCCCATGTCTTGCTTTATTTGACATGGGTGGACTATGTCAAGCATCTTAAGAATTGGAATTGTTTTCATCCTAGACCACTTTGCGTTGTTGAATTGTCTACTTTGGTATGGATTGGGCTTATCTGGGGGCTGCCCCAACCTTTGTAGCATTTCCTATTTCTAATGTTTGTTTGTTTGGAGGTTGAAAGTGATTTCTTCGAAGGTGACACAAGCTAATGCAGTTCAAAACATGTTCGCCTCGCAGCCTTCGCATTGTAAAATTTCATTGGTAAGAGATAAAAGCTTAAACGGTTGGAATGATAATAGAAATGTCTAATGTCATAATACAGAGGATATTTAGAATTTCTTTGTTTCACATTGTTTGTACTTATCTAGAGTAAGGTGGAGCGTCACGTGAGTGTTCTCTATATTATAAGTTATGTACTTAATTTATATTTATAATACAAACATTCCTAAAGCTTTATAATAATAACATAAAGTTTAACAACATCATTTATATATAACATGTAATTATAATAATAATAAAAAATTCTGCTCGCGCAATGCACGGGTCTTCATCTAGTTATGAGGTAGAGAACAAACCTAAGCAGAGGAGTAAATCTGTGGTCTCGTGTGAAATGAGAAGCGATGCTTGAGAAGTGAGGATGACTCCAGGTGTCGAAAGGGAAAGGGAATGAAAATTTGACGTGGAGACTATGCATAGCTCAACTTAGCTGATGTGGCTTCCACACAATTTATGAACCTAAAATTATATATTATAAATAGATAATTGCATAAATTTATGTCTGTCACAAATCTTCAATAAAGTGTTTTCTTTTCTCGAAGAAATAATTATACAAATTTATGGAGTAACCAAAATATTATTAACTAGAAATAAAATTAAAAAAAACTTGAATATTTAAAAAGTATGTAAATACTAAATAGCAATAAATAGTTATCCAAATCTATTTATTAATTAATTATTTTATACATCTCTTCATTTTTTATTAAGATAAGTGTAATATTTGCATTTTTTAACAAATAGAAATATTTAAACGTAAAGTTTTTGTCCACTTACCTTTATAAACAATAGTCATTATTAGTCTATAGTAAACAATACCAAAAAAAAATAAGTAGTCATCAGTGTGGTGTGTAAAACATTAAATGGATAGGTTAAACATAGATTAATTAGTATCTCTACTGGTCTTTAGTAGTGGCTGTGGTTATGGTGAATGTTCGATCTTCTTATATTCCATTTTTCATCCATAGATCTAAAAAAGAAATTGAAAAAATAAAAATGCTGAGTTATATATATATATAATGTAAGATTAATTATTTAAAAAATTATAATAAAATTTCAAATGATACTCAATAATTTTAATAACTATATGATTTTAAGTATGATTATTATCACTTTGATACAAATAATTTTAAATGAAAATTTTTTAATTTGAGAATTGATAACTCTGAAAAATTAGAGCGTATTTGGTTTGATTTTTGTTTTTATTTTCAATTAAATATGTTTTCATTATAATTATAAAAATGTCACATCATTTTTATTTTATTTAAAAATTATAAAGAAAATAATGAAATAAATTATTTTCATAATTTTCTTTACAAAACTTAAAAAATAGGAAACAGAATAAAAATAATATAATATTTTTATAATTATAATAAATATATATATAACTAAAAATTAAAAAAAAAGGTTCTTAAAAGCACATTTGACTTTTTTTTATTTTTAATTTGGTATATTTTTATTAAAATTATAAAAAGGTCACATTGATTTTATTTTATATTTTCAAAATATTATAAAGAAAATAGTAAACGTAACATTCTTATGTTTTTTTTATTTTCTTTGTAAAATTTTAAAATAAAATAATATTTTTATAATTATAATAAAAATATATTTAATAAAAAAAATTCTAAAAAATTGTTACCTCCTAATGAAAAATGGGAAAGGACGAGAAGAACATCCTTGGAGTAGAGAGACAGATGGATTTTCGCCCCAGTCTCATCTCTCACGTGCGACGCGAGTTCCTCGCATTCTTAGAATATTAATATTTTATTTTTTTGGTAAGGTAGAATATTAATATTAATTAGTTGGAGGTTGGAGCAAAGAGTCAAGCAAAGCACTGGGCGTCTGTACCATAAAAAAGCACCGGGCGTCTGGGCCAGGTCCCCTCGAATGATTGTACTTTCGAAATTGAAGTTGATATAAAAAATAAAATTGGGTCACTATAGCCTAACTTTAAAGGTAAATTAGAAAATTAATTTTATATTAAAATATTCATATAAAAAATATTTAAAAAAATAAATAATATATTTTAATTATAAAAGTACTCGAGATAAGAATACTTAATCGTTAAGTAGGATCCAATAAAATTCCATAATTCTATCTTGCTTTTTTTAAATTACTCTAATTAATTTTTTAATCGAATGACATCTTATAATATCTCTATAAATTAGGCTCTTTAAATTCCTAAGGATTAATTTACAATTAATAACATAAAACATAAGAAATTTTATTATCTTCAAATCAGAATAATTTCTACTAAAATTCAAATTTATCTTTTTATAAAGACAAATTTACTTATCAACTTGATTAATCATAGTCTATCATACTTTTATATGTATCCCTAACGTTAGGTATTTTTTAATAAAAATATTATTATATATTATTTTAATAAAAAAACTTCTTTTTAATTAAGGATAGCAAAAACTCATGAAAATAGGATAATGTGACCTTAAAAAATTATAAGCATGCTCTTGATTTAATAAAATATTAAATATTTTAAATCATAAAAAAACAACAAAATAGTGTAAAACCTATCTCATGTAACGATACTAGATTTGAACTGTGGCATGCCGCATCGATAATATTTTATTAGGGTTTTGTTTTTTAACTGATTATTAACTTTTGTTATTCTTAGAGTATAATTCTATGTAATAAAAATTATATTTTGTGTTATATTTATTTATTCAGATCAAATAGAATTATGAAGTCTATTATGTAACAAAACATTGGATCAATAGCTTTATTAAATTTACCTTTAAACAAATTAAAAAAATTGATTGGCACTAAATAAATATATTTGAACATAGAGATATAACAAATCATAAAAAAGGATATATGTCTGTGAATATTTTTTTTATATGAAATGATCACTATTATCATAAATGATGAAAACATTCCCATTACTCCTTTTTTTTTTTTTGTACAAACCATTACTTTATTTAGTGTTGTTAAAGCTGGATGAAAAAGTGAATCAAAAAATTTTTTGGTTCAAGTTCAATTGTTTTAATCATCTGATCGAATCAGATGATATCATAATTACGTATTAAATATATATATATATATATACATAATTTATAACACATATTACCATTAACAAAATATATTATAAGGTTTTAGAGTCTTAATTTTTAAGTTTTATATTATTTTTAATTAAGTATTCAAATAATTAAAAAATTAAAAAAAAAAAAAATATGATTGATTCACTGATTTTGTTCCATTTTAATCAGCTCTATGATAGAAACATGAATTTGATTATTACATTGAACTATAACTGAAAAAATAACCGGTCCGGTTCAGCCTACTACTCATGGCTCTATTATCTTTTTAGTTTTTCCTACCTCGCATAGCCTAAGAATCTCTATCTCTCTCTCTATATACCGCCTCCATCTCATCTTCCCACGACCAAACAGGAACAAGGCAAAAATTTGGGGCAAGTTTGTGAAGACAGAGTCTATTTCCTTCAACCAAAGGTGCTCATGATGTCTTCAATTAGATTTCTCTGTATTCTGCTCTCTCTGACACTTGCATACGCGTTAAGCCTACAAGAGAACTTGTCAGCCTACGATGTTCTTCAGCAGTATGGCTTCCCAGTGGGCCTTCTTCCGAAAGGTGTGATAGGCTATCAGCTAAATCAAGAGACAGGCGAGTTCTCAGCGTATTTGAATGGGAGCTGCAGCTTCACCATAGAGTCGTACGAGCTCAAGTACAAGTCCACCATAAGGGGAGTGATCTCCAAGGGCAGGCTCTCCAAGCTGAAGGGTGTGAGCGTCAAGGTGTTGTTCTTGTGGCTCAACATCGTGGAGGTGACTCGCGACGGCGATGAACTCCAACTCTCTGTGGGTATAGCTTCAGCAGACTTTGGGGTGGACAACTTCCTGGAGAGCCCGCAGTGTGGATGTGGATTCAGTTGCAACAATTTCCCAAAAATTGGTGATGTTTCTTCAATTTAGACTTTGATATGCCCGTTCAAATTTGGGAGCAGATTATAGGGCTCTCAGTTGCGTGTAGATCTATCTATCTGTCATGCTTTTTAATTGATTAGTGTAGTTTGATCAGGGTGTTGTTTTCCTTCAAATAATTAAATAATTAATCACTCTCTCGTCTTGACCATTTCAACCATCCTACTTCGGCATTGGCCCTGTCGTGAAGTATTTTTTAGCTAACAATACAATATATATATGGTCAAAAAGTAAATATATGTTATATAATATCATAAAATTATATTTGCTATTATCAGGAAATGCCAGTAATAAGTATGAACAATGTTAGAAAAATCAAATAAAATTGTGTCGTGAAAACCTTTTAAATTTTGAAGACAAATATACAGTTGTTCTTTTTTTTCCTTCCCTTTAATTGGTCGACACAAAGCTTATCCTCTATTATAAATTCTATAATGTATCCCACTTTTTTCTGACACATCTAAACTACAGATCTATGAGGTTGATGCTAGCATAGCAGTTCGATCATCTAGCACCAATTTAAAGTGCAATTGTCAATATTCAAGGAGATATAGAGTTCTATCCTACCTATGGATTTCTCTACTCCCAACTAATTAAATAAATTTTATATTCAAATAATAATATAAATAATATTTAAAAATTAAATAATATTTTTTTAATTTAAATTTATTAAAAGTAAAGAAACTCCTTAAAAATAAGATAGAACTCCCCGAATCATAAAGTTGAGTACTGAGTACTGTTATACTGATCTCAAAGTTCAACTTTTTTAGGTAAAGCTTGATTGAGATTTATGAGAGGATGGATGATGGACACATCCTCATACCTCATCGCGTACCCTTTGAATAAACCAAAATAAAATATATAGAAAGAATACATGTATATATATTTTATCTCACACATTTTATCTATTTTTCTTTATTGAAGTTTTTTAATATTTGAAAAAAAAAAGGAGAAAAAAAATAAATACGTGAGGTATGTGAAATAAAATAAATGTGTATTTATCAATTATAATAAAATAATTGCAACTATTTAATTTTAAAATTATTTGATACTCTTTTATTTTTAAGTATAGTTGATAAATATTTATTAATTATTATTTTTATATTTAATAATTTTTTAAATATTTATTATAAAATTAATAATTAATAATTCATTCTAAATAGCAAATTAGCGTAACTGCTCGCTTACTCACGGTATCAAACTTAACAACTCCTCCACTAGAAATACACTCCACTACTTTAATTGGAATCTGCGGTCTGGATAACCAAACAGTCAAATACCACCAATCTTCGTCACCCACAGACACCCACCAGCTTCCACTTACCAAAAAATGGGTTTCATTTTTCAAGCAAAACACATCTCCCCAATACCAATTCTAAGCTTAATCGTCTTACTGTTGATCTTCTTCTCACTCCCATCTGCCTTTGCCGAAAACACCACCTTAACTGCATATGATGTCCTTCAACAATACGAAGTCCCAGTTGGGATTCTTCCCGAATGTGTAGTAAGCTACGAATTGGACAGCTCTGCTGGCAAATTCAAAGCCTACCTAGATGGTAATTGCACGTTTACGATCCAATCTTACGAATTGAAGTACAAGTCCACCATAACTGGTGTCATCACTAGGGACAACATCTCCAGCTTAAAAGGAATTTAAGTGAAGGTGTTATTTCTGTGGCTAAACATTGTGACAGTCACCCGCGATGAGGACAAGCTCCAATTCTCAGTTGGAATCGCTTCTGCGGACTTTGCGGTCAATAACTTCTATGAGAGCCCCACTTGTGGTTGTGGCTTTGACTGTCTCAATAGGATTGGGAACCATAGGAACAAGTCCCGTCATTTTGTGCTATCTTCTTAATTAGGTGCGGTGGGCCTGCTTAATTGGGTGTGTCTAATCGGCATGAGATGCTTAGAGCTGTAACAGTGAATAAATAAGATTCTTATGGGTATGACTTATGATGTTGTTGGATGTGTTGGTACTTTATCAACAACTTGACATGGTATATACTGGATATTTCTAGATTTCTAGATAAGGGAAGGGACAACGAGTCAACAAGTTGGGATGAGGAATATGTTAGAATTATGATTTGCTCTGCTTTTAATCTACTTATTCTCATATTATTAACGTGTTTTTGTGGTCATTATGTTTGCCGTGTGCTTAAGTTTTAATTGCCAGGATATAGTCAAATCTACTTTCGGTTGTATAATTTGCAATTTTTTAGCCCTAGCCGGCAAAAATTGTCTAGCTCTTTTTTTTCTTTGGTTAAAAAAAATTGTCTGGCTCTTATTGCTCAGCAACACACAAAAGTTAAATGTACTACTAAACTAAAAGAAAACAACACAACGAATTTACCAAAAAAAAAATGCAATCAATCAAGACATCTGGCCTAGGTGTGACGATTCCACCCAACCAATATCCTGCAAAAGACAAACCAAAAATAAGTCCAATGATCAATTTGGCAACTCCGCTCTTTGATTTTTCCCTTGAGCTTAATTACGTGGTGCCCCCTGTCTTTGTCACTAGGCTCAATCATCTCCACGTTGCAGAAAACACAATCGTAGTTTCCAAATTCTTGATTTAAGGGGAAAAGAAGGCTTTGTTATTTGAGTAAAAATATTTATTTTTCTTTCTTAAAGATATATGTGATAATATATTCATTTTTTAATTATTCGGTGTCATTAAATTAATTTTTTAATAATAATTAATGTCATTAATTTTATTTTTAAAAAACTAATTTAATAACAAAATTATGACATTTAAGAATCAATTTAATTTTACAATATCTTTTGAAGATTAATTGAATGTATTTATAAATAAAAGACTAATGTCAAGACGCCTATATCTTTATAGGACTAACTGATTATGTTTGTTTCTATTTATCTTTGTAATAAAGAGATAGAAGTCAAATAGAATTCATGATTGAAAATGTGAATTCACTTATTTGGTAATTTTGATTTTGAAATCAGCAAAGGATATGAGATTCAATCCTGCTTTCATCAAGGGCATAGGATATCTTCCTCCTGTATAACCTAAAACCACGGAAAAAAACAACAGAGAAAATCACAGTAAGAAACAATTTGAGTTTCAAAAAGAATCACAGATGTGATAACATCTTAAGAAATTTATATTAGATGAGGCAATCTTTTCACTATATTAATACTTTTGGAAATCATATTTTTGCTTATTTTTATATTTATTATAAAATGTATTATTCTTTATTTGGAATAAAAATTTCATTTCCATTAAAATAAAATAAGTTTTTGTGAATATGAAACAATTTTGAAATAAAAAAAAATATAATTTGTTTTCCTTTTTTAAAATAAAATTCCTTTTTTCCCAGAACAAATGAAGAAATATCCAAAATTGTAGAAGTATATTTAAGTTTGTTAATATATATATATACATAAAATGCATTATAAGAAAACATAAATAATTTTAAAAAAATTAATACAAAAAATAAATTCTTACTTTTATTGAATAAACAGAACATAGACATTCTCATCCTTGTGTTTTTAAATAATTCTTTGATAAGTATAATTTACAATTAATTCGTTAACTAAATTGATAAAAGTATGTAATTAATTTGAGAAATAAATAAATTTAATTCTAAACATATAAACTACTATCATTTTTTCTTTTTATTGATCCCTACTAAAAATAAATTTAGTAGACAAATGATCTCACAAGTGATTTTGAGTACTGCGTTTGAACTTTGAACTTTGAAGTGTTAAGAGTGGTGTAAAAATCACGAGTGTAGAACTTTGTTTCTGAATCCAGATTCCAGAGGCAATTGGCGATCAATAATAATATCGATATGTGGTGACTCAACCTACGAACAGGTGGCCCACCAAACAGTCCTCATCATCAAATGAAACGCTGACGTTTAGTTCATCCATTGGATCTCATAATAACGACGCCAGCGTCCATTTGCTGGCTCTACTCTCCAGAGTCCACAACCAAACAAACCCTTCTCTTACGAGTTTCTGTTCTATACGAATTGAATTGAAATTCTGTACCATTGTTCCAATCCAACACAGCATGTCTATCACCGCCATTCTCCTAATCTCCGCCGTTCTCCTCCTCCTCTCGCCGCCCCTCGCTTCCTCCGCCACCATCTCCGACGGAGCCCCGACGGCGTACGAGCTCCTCGCGGGCTACCACTTCCCCGAGGGCCTCCTCCCGAAAGGAGTCACCGGCTACGAATTGGACGAATCCACCGGTAAATTCCGTGCCTACCTGAACGGTTCCTGCAGTTTCTCTCTGGAAGGTTCCTACCAATTGAATTACAAATCCACCATCAGCGGCCACATATCCAAGGACAGGCTCAGCAACCTGAACGGGATAAGCGTGAAGGTGCTCCTCTTCTGGCTCAACATCGTGGAGGTGGTTCGGCGTGGTGATGACCTCGATTTCTCCGTCGGCATTGCTTCCGCCTCATTTCCCTTAGATAATTTCTTTGTCTCCCCGCAGTGCGGCTGTGGATTGGATTGCGATGATTTGCGAGTAAGGAAACTCAAATTGAATCCCTCTCTTTCCTCTATGTAGAAAAAAAATGAAGTATGAACAATTTTTCTTATATGCGTCTATGTTGTTTGGGCCTCTAGAGAGTGCTTCATTTATTTTCCTTTTCAACAAATATTCGCCTGTGAATAAGAAGCAGGACGTGTTCCCCACAATGCTCTTTAGTTGTTGCAAACCGCGATATAGAATCTAATTTAGGGGTTTTTGCCATTGGGATGGTGACGTGACATTATTTATTTAGGTCACTTGTAATTGCCCCTTTGTTTGTTTGTTTGATTTCAGTGGTTTAAAGAATAACGCTTTTATAATATCTCTAGTTGCTTATTAATTTCATGGATATTATACATGTAGCATTGTATCAAGGGGAGAGATGATATTTCTAGCCGCCTGAAACAGCATGCCTAATTTTCACCTTGGTAATGTTCATACCTCATGATGTAATATAGTGGAATGTCTGTGCTGATTGTACAGGTCTTAATGTTTTGCAATCCTTTTTGTTTTTTCATATGGTTCAAATTGTTGCACAATGTACTTTAGTTAGCCTGGAAAGTAATGGGGCACTTGTTACCGTGCTTGAACAACATTACCTTGACAAATGACAGAGTACCAATTTTCTCTCATCATATTAATATCATCCGTTTAATTGGTCCCTGTATGCTCCTACCAACCCGACCTTAAAGAAGGGTCTTTAATCTTTATGTATGTCTGTCCATCTTTTGGTTGTCCTGAAAGTCATTTGGTTTTTCGGCTATGCCATTTGTTAGCAAGAATGTCTTGCCGTGAATAGCTGGAATATTGAAGATATTGTCACCACTTATTATTGGAAGTGAGATTAACACTTTGGGACAATTTAGCGTCTGTGACTAAGACAACTGAGCCCCTTTGTTGTTGTTGTCTTCTTTTCTTTATTTTATTCCAGTTGGGAAGAAATCTGTGAAACGGGATGTAAGAGCAAAATGTAAAAATTGTGTTCAGATTTACAAATATTGCCAACTCACTGGAGAAGAAGAGGCAACTTAGGGGGAGTGGCGGAGGTAGGGGGCTGGCGGGGCCATTAGGCAATTGGCCCTATAAAATTCCTGGCTCCACCTTTGCTTAGTGCGTTTCACACTGTTTTATTACCCACGCGAGTACCTTTTTGTCCACGGAGCACCCATATAGTGTAATAATTAGAAATCTGTGACTGGAATTAGTAATTACACAAGGGTATGCAATATCACAGCAATTCTGAGTTAACATAATTCTCAACTATGCCAGCGCCATAAAAGAATTTGGTTAATTGACTGTTGACGAAAAAAAAACCCTACTTATATATGACCTAATTAAGTGACTATTGGCATGCCCTAATTTTTTTTTACCATAATACTAAAAAATAAAACTTAAAACATACTGAACGTTTTCAAATGTCTCTTTTCTGATAAAAATTTGATACTTGGATACGAGAGGCCACGCTTACGGATTACGGTTGAACTGCTGTGCTAGACTTCTAGTCCTTTTTTGCGTTGTCCATATAAGGCATTATTATAATTTGAGACAGATGTACAAAATATTGACGAGTCTAATATCTGTAAATTCGTAAAAATTGCTCATTGAAAATTTGAAATATGACTAGTGTAATATTCGTATAGTAGTTCAAATCCACTCAAAGGCTGCTACGTCTTCATACTAATCAAAGCCGTCGAGGTTGGAAGTTTCACTTCCACATCTTTGCTTCTTCATACTTTTATGAGGTCCGCGTTCTGGAAAGGGTTATTTTGTCTCCACTCCTCCGATGCTCAAGTGGGTAAGAATGCGAGGTAGGAATATAAGGTTTAATAGAAGGTTAGGGAGAGAGAAATTAGAATCCCTCACTTGAGACGGAAGCTCCTATTTATATAAGCGTTGTAGGTTACAAGCTATGACCAGTTATGATAGCGGGTTGCTTGTTTGCTTAAATGTTGGCCGTGTGAATTCCTAGCATGGGTCTCAACGTGAATTTTGGGCCTGAGTTTATTGGTTAGATCAATACACTTCCTATTAGTTACCTTTTTGAATCCCATACGTTTGCTGTCCTTGTGGGCTGAAGTAGGCATTGTCTTTTCTGTCAACATATCTAGAAAGTAGAAACTTGACGGGGTTTCCACTCACAATTAATTTATTCAACCAGGGTGAATCTCACTCTGAACTTCCCTGTCCAATCTTTGTGGCAAACGTAACGCAACATTGTTCCCTAAGTTTGTTCAAATAATGATCCAGAGAATTTTTGGTGATCTTAATAGGATTTTCCAGAGATAACAATCTGCATATCATAATCTCGAAATTCTGCAGGGGTGATGATGAGTCATTGATGTCCAATTTTTTTTTTGGTACAAGATTTCCAATTTTATTTGATGGTGCTTGTCAATTGATTTCCATTTCTCTTTGGTGGAAGTGGGTAAGCTTGCCAAACGATTCCACTATCAGAACTTTTGCTAAAAGTGTAATTATATTTTATGTTATAGATAATATTTATATTGTATTAATGAAATTAATTTATAATAATATATCACAAACAGAAATAGATTCTAATATGGGGTTATCTAATTTTCAATCCAAAATCCATACAATATCTTTTCAAATTTTAACACCATGACATGTAGACAATTGATTTGCTAAAAGTGTAATCGCAGGTTTCATTTTTTAGCAATTTAATGAAACATTTAATGCGTAAATAGAATGAGTATGCATAAAAAAATTTATTGATGCTACTGACCAATAAGCATAAAACAAATCAAGCAGAGTTAAGAGGATTTGGGGATAAAGTCATCATAATATTCCAATCCAACGAGTTAAACTGAATAATAACACTTCACGAGGTCACTCAATAATCACTACTATTACAAGTCAAGATTTTACCATTTCAGTTGATATTGTGTTGTCAAAGAAAAACATATAAACGCAGGATATTTTTCTAATTACGCGTTGGATGTTAACAGAAAAAGGGATTAGCAATTACTTTCTGGCAACAACGAAGGCATCCCGTGAAAAGAAAAATCCAGAAGTTAATTTGTCGTTACCTTAATTTCATCCTGGAATTGGCCTACCAGAATTAATTTGAGTTGAAAATAATCTAAGACTAGTCGAGACATTAGTGATTGATTGCACCAAAACTGCAGCATTATCCACATTCATGCGTTAGAAAATGGAATCCCTTCGCACTATTATAATCGGGTTCGTTGCTGGTCTGGTGGACTTCAAGTAAAGATGACTACCAATTCTGACTCCCATTTGCCAATACTATATATCAATAATAAATGTAATAGGACAGAAATCCAAAACAATTCACCGCATCTTACTAACATTTCAGCAACTGTAGAAACAAGTGTCAATTTCCTAATGCCACGTCATCCAATCAGAACATAACCATAGAAAATCTAAATTCTTTTTTTTCTTTGCTACGTAAATCTAAAATCTGAATTGAATTATGAACTTGTGACTAAAAATTGTTCAATATATATTATTGTGAAAATTTTCCGTGGGGACTGGCTGAGGATAATATTTATCTAATCAACTGAAATGATAAAAACTGTCCCCACAACAAAATGGGGAGTTGATTCTCAGTTCAATTTGAGTTCATCTTTCCTCCGTTTTAATATTATTTAGATTTGAAAATGTAAAAAATAAGGGAGATAAAATCCGCTGCAGTATTATTATCTTTTCGTATTGATAAATTGTCATTTTATATACTTAAATATCGAAAAATTAGTTTTAATTTGATATTTATTTGAAAAGTTTGTAAGAGAAACCGAATTTCTTTTGAATATTATAGGTTGAAGATTTATTAGAATTAGACTTTAAAGTATTAAAATGGAAATAATTTTGGGAAAGATATAAAAATATCAACAACCTAATTATGAAGGATTTTTCCAAAGATTTTATAAAGATATCACCAACCCAATTATAAAAGATTTTGGCAATATCCTATAAAGATATCATCAATTTAACTATGGAAGTTTCTTATTTTTATATTCTTAGAAGATTTTTCCTCTTATCTCACATTAATTGGGAATACTCAAAAAGGGAAAGAAATCTATTTTCCCTATTACCTAAGAATTCTACATTAAATGAATTTGTGCACAATTAGGAAACTCTAGAAGAAAAGTTTGCTAGAGTTGTTGACCCACTAAAATAATTATAAATAGAAGGAGTAGCAACACAAGAGGAGAAGTATCTGGCATTCAAAGAAATAAAGTAGTTATAGACATTTATTTAATTAGAGAGTTTTAGTGGAGTTTTGGAGGTTTTTGAAGTTATCAAGCAAATGATCGTTTCCCCAATTATTTGTGAAGGACTTGTTTTACCGTAAGGGGATTTCCGAGTTTTAGTTTTTCTATTGTTCTTTTATGGATTTGAATTTGGTTTTGGTTTATGCTTTGTTTTTTTTACTATGCGTAGTTAAATCCATAACTAGGGTTATGGTGGATCATATGTTCAATTTCTTATAATGTTTTCCTAATTCCAAAATAATTTTGTGTTTCCTTAATAGATTGGATTTTTCCCAACGCTTTGTTTTCCAATAAGGTTTGCACACCCTTTAAAAAGTTAATTGATTGACTGGCGATCGTGTTTGGGGTTGTGTGGACCAAACTCAATCCCTTATTTTCAATTAGTTATTTAATTAATAAATTTGTTGGTTCTTTATGTTTTTCTTGACTGTTTGCCTTGCATGACCATTAGAGGTTTCAAATTAAGAAAAAGAATATTAATATCGCATGACCATTGGGTATTAATAGCATTAGAGCAGGTGATTGGCAATCAATTGGAACACATATTATTGAAAAATTGAGTAATATTATGAGTATTGACATAAGTGAAACTAGACACCATAGGTTTTCCATAATTGAATCTTTGCATGATAATTTTTGATTTCCTCACTTTCTCCTAATTACTTGATATTTTTTCCTCTCTCATTCAAATTTTATTGTCTTGATAACATAAGGGATTAATTAACTTAGTCATTGCTAACAATCCTTGTGAGTTCGATACTTAAAGTTTCAAATACTTATTTATTACTCATGATAAGGTACACTTACCCTTAAGTGTCATTTTAGAATAACACGCATCCAATCAACACGTCTTGTATCATCTCACGACTAACCATGATCGCCATTCATCTCACGACTAACCATGATCGCCATTCGTCAATAACAAGAGAAACTTCACGACAATGTCTACTTTCGGTGGGAAAATTTTTGTGAAACCGTAATATATCTTAGAAGAGAACTGTTTGAATAAAATAATCATTTATATATTTTTATTAAAAATTATAATATAGTATAACTAATTAAATAACTAACCTAAATTATCACCACCGTCATCAATAATGATAACAGCAATAAACAAAGGTGTGATACTGTGATGTAGCTTACTAGGACAACCCAATTCAATTTGCAGCAATGATTGCTCGCTTATGTTTATAAAACATAAAATTATTTTTGTTTTTCCTAAATTTTTTTTAAAAATAATTTCTAAATTATTAAAAATCAAAATTTTTTTTAATGTAAAACAAACGAACCCTAACTTTCTTCCATGAGGAATGGAATTAATAATTCTGAATCACTCTCACAATTAATAATTTTGAGTCACTCAATTATCAAGTTTCTAGCTCCATAGGCCTATGCCATTACAATTCCAGTGAAAGCACCCCATTAACTGCATTATCAATGTTTCAATTTTTATTTACTAATTTCTTTATCTTCGCCCGTGGCCGTGGGTGAAAAGGGAAAAAGTTGAGAGAAGACGCGTCCTTCTAATCTTCGGGGACTTATCGTTACAATTTTCTTTTCCATGGTCCCAGGGATTCCATTATTTATGTGAATGTGAATCTCACGGATCACTAACTTTGGTGTGAGAAAACGTTGGTGTCTTCGTGAATCTCACGGATCACTAACTTTGGTGTGAGAAAACGTTGGTGTCTTCGTCACCACAAACTGGCGTGAAAACATTTACCGAATTGAGTCATAGTACACAATCATAAAAAATTGTTAAAATTTATCAAAATTCAAGATAGTTGTTGAATAAGTAATAAGAATTATTCATTTATTTAAGAATTTATAACAATTAGTGATAATTTATTCTATTAATTCCGACAAATTTTTTTAGCTATATATTATATTACTTATAGAATACATAAAATTAGTATGCTTTTAATTACCGCTAATATATCCTCAATTCCTCATTCTATTAATTTCTGAATATAAAGTTTACAAATGGGCAGGAAAAAGAAAATGGACGAAGAGAAAATTGCAAACGTTAATAAGACCGCGTTTGTCTCAAAGGAGGAGAGAGAAGCAGAACATCAACATTCCATGGCCCATACCCAAACCCCAGAAGGTTTTGTGAACCTCAAGAGACCCACCATAGAGCTGGTTGAAATTAATTAGTTGTTGAATTTTTTGCCCAGAAGCGTAGCTCGCAGCTCGGCGACGTCAATCTCTTTGGTGTTCTCCGGCTTGTAGTAACCCGTGACGGGGTCAGGGACCCACGACACCTTCTCAGCACCCTTCTCTTCCCCTGACTTAGGGACCATCTTGCCGCTGATGGAGGCAGCTCCTCCCCTTGTTGCGCTTTGTGTTGTTGCCGCGTACCCACGCCTGTTCCCACACAAAACCATATTAAACACCTTATTCTATTCTTATATTATTAACAATTCCTCAATTTCTGGTTCAATTTAATAACCGTTTAAACAAGAATCCTCGGACTAAAAATTAAGAAAAGCACAGCGAATCTGAATTGGAGCCCAACAAGTTAAAAAAATGCTTTCTTTTTATTTATTTTTTCTTCAGCAGGTAAAGGTATATAATTTCGAGATACAGGCCTAATGTCTAATAAGAAAGATGAGAAAACATTGCAGTACCTGGTAAGAGAGTTGGAGAATCCGTCGACGACGAGAGCAGAGAGATGCTTGACGTTAGCGAAAGAGCGAGCCATTGGTGGTTCAACTTAAAATTTAAACCTTGTGTGAGATATAGGAGTTCAAATTATACAACTGCGGAAAGCTTATTTCTTTGAAGTGATATGATTCAGAGAAAAGAAGCTCTCCACAGCTTGGACAAGAAACACTCTTGTCACTCTATGCTCTCTCACCTTTCCCCAGAGAAGCTGTTATTTCTAATGAGTTGCAGAACTAGAGGTCGGGTGTATGTATATATAGGCCAAGGAAAGTAAAGCAGAGGGGACGCGTAAGGAAAGAGAAAATTCATGGATGATTATGCTAGATCCGAGCCCCGTTAAAATAGGATTGAAATCTTCTGGGTATTTTTTGGGTCTATAAAAATATTTTTTTATTTTAATTAGTAATATTTTTTTAATTATTAATTTTTCTATTAAATTATCAATATTTAAACTAAAAGTATATGAAAAAAAAAAAGACAAAGGATTTGATTTTCTCAAAATAAGCATCTGCCACCTCTTGTTTTCTGACACCTGTTGCTTAAGTCATAGAGCCGTTTGTGTTTGCCTTTTTCCAAGTGCTTAAATTAATATATATAGATATATATATATATATATATATGAGAAGTAAATGGAAAAATTCCTATATACATTGTGTAACCCAATCTTCTTATATTACACAATTTAACGCGTGGCATGTTAGACATGTGGATCATCATAATTTCTCATGGTTTCTGTATGATTAACTTCATAGTCATTGTCTTAAGATTTTAAAAATAAAATAAAATAATTGAAGTTAAAAATAATAATAACTCGCATACACAAGACGAAGCTAGAAGAAAATTATGAAGCGAATTAAAGTGAGAAAATTTTATTTGAAGCGAATCAAGTTAAAAATATTTTTTTAAAAAAAAATACACATGTAAAAATAGTGTTTTAAACAACACTAGACGTATTGTATGATATTATATAAAAGTATTCTTACGATAAATACAAACAATATTATACATACAGATAATACCAAAAAAAACACTATACAGACAGATAGAATAAAAAATAAGAGTTCAATGAATGCACAAGATTTTTAGTATTATCGAAGAGAGTTAGATCGATATACTCATCTTAACTCTGGATAGGTTATCTTCGCGACCAAAATCTGCTAACACCAGATCACAAAACTAACAACCTTATGGTTAAATCAAAATGCAACCTTATACAAATAAAAATATAATAACACATGTACCAAAAAAAAAAACACACAATAAAATTTAAATTCTCAGACACTATTAATTTTAGTAAATAGGTAACTTAAGTCTTTTAAAATATCATTCACTTGTAGTTTAATATTTAAATTTATTTTTGTTAATGAGTTAATATTTGAATTTATTCTTATGTGTGAGTTAGTCCTTAAATTTATAAAATTTGTATCAATTTAGTCATTTGTTATACCAAGTTAAATGGTAACTTCTAATATGACACGTTATGTTCTTATGCAGAACGTTAAGTATCACATGACACATTACTCATCACTTTCTCTTAAGATACAGTGTCATTTTAACTCACTGAACCCTAATTCTCTCAGACACAACTTAGCTAAAATAATGTCTTACCTTAAGAGAAAGTATTGAGCAATATGTCATGTGACATTAAATGTTATATTTAAACACTTAACATGTTACGTCAGGAGTTATTGTTTAACTCGGTAAATTAGAGATTACAAAAAAACTAAATTGATACAAATTTTATAAATTTAAAGACTAGCTCATACACAATAATAAATTTAAGCACTAAATTGTAACTGAAAGAGATTTCAAAAATTAAATTACCTATTTACTTTGATTAATTTGTTAAAACATTTATGCGTTATATATGATTATTTTAAAATACAAATTATTTTTATCCTGTCAATTAATTAAACATGCCCGTATCCAAAAGTGAAACTGGACCGGCAAATAAGTGTGTTTTTGTTAGATTTTACAAACTTAATTTTAATCAAAAGTGAGTTTGAGTGGAGTGATTTATGTTTGAAAAATTTTATCTGAAAATTGATTTTGTTAAATAAATGTTGTTTAAATAATGATGATAAAAATTATTTTTAGATGTGTAATTACCAAAAAAGATATGAGTTATTTTGAGTTTGATTATTAATAAATTGATGTTAAAAATATTAATTATAAATAAATAAATTTACAAAATTAATTTGTTATAAAATTAAATTTATTTGAAGTATTATAAAATAAAATCACTTTGAGTATAATTATAATAATATTTAAAAAACTTATTAGTTATATTTATTTAAATATTATTAAAATAATAATATAATATCAAATTATAAAAATATTTTTGTTAATATAGATAAATAAAAAAATTTTACTATAAAAATAACAAAATATTACTTCTATTTAAATGTGATTTAAAATAAAAATTTCTTTTTTTAAAATGTTATTTAAACATAATAAAATATTTTAAAAATTTATTTACACCTTTATAAACGAAGATTTAGATACGCAAACGCCCGCGCAAGTGGTTTATGAGAGAGTGGTGGGCTGGTGGCGTCTTCGTCAAAAACTCTGGAAGACCCAGCCTTGACATGGACCTCATGAAGGAGTCAAATGGTGGCCGATGAATTTGGCGTTTGTTTTGTTTTGACTCTTCTTCCGTGTGGCCTTTACAGCTTTGCCAACTTGTTGATTAAGGGTTAGTTTGGATAAATTTTTGAAAAGAAGTTTTTTTTATAAATTATTTTTTAGTAAATTTTTTTTAAAAAAAATTATTTTATATTTAAATATAATATTTATAAAATATTTTTAAGTAATAAAATGATGTTTAGATAAAAAAGAACAAAATAATTTTTTTATAGTAAAATTATTTAAAATATAAAGTATTTAGAATAATAGAAATAAAATTTACAAAAAAAAATAATAAAAGACAAGAGATATAATTTTTAATAAAGATAAAAAATATTTTTATTAATAAATTATATTAAAAATTACTTTTTATTCTTTTTTCTTTTAAATTATAAATCATTAACTTTTTTTAAAAATAATAAATAATTTTTTTTTAACTTTTACTTTATTTTAAAATTTCATCCAAATATACATAAAAGATCTATCCAAACGCACTGTAATTAGTGGCAGTCGGCACGAGTTAATATGCTCGAAAGCAATGGTCAATCAATGGACAAGTTCCTAGATGGTTGGCTTCGGGAACCTTCCCAACTCTCACCCCATCTCGATACCTAATATGCGTTTTGGCTAATCAATCGCAATCATTCTTTCAAGTATTGGATTCCTGTTAATGATCTGAGGTTTACATAGAAGAGAAAACCTCGCTTGAGACCGACAACGTCCTAGAAAGTTCCCATAAGAATACATCACACAAAGAAGGAAATTATTATGTATTTATTAAATATTTATTAATAATTATTTATATTTTATATTTAATTAAATTTTAAATATTTATTATAAAATAAATAATTAACAATTTACTTTATATATTATTCTCATCAAAATATTTGCCGTGTCTTTATTTTAGAGTTTCATTGGAAAGAGGATCATATCAATGATATCATAGCAATTATTTATCATATAATTTGGATGTATAATTCAACTAATAAAAAGTAATATGAATTATGAAGCATTTATATTCCTTTATTTGACTAAGAGACGGGATTATAGTTATAAAAATCGAATTGAAAGTTAATTTAGTTAGAATATTAAATTAATGAGTCATTAATTAAATTGTATAAAATTAAATAAATATTTAAATATATATATATATAAATACACATTATATATAATAATATTTATTATTATAAATAATTAAAATATCTTTATTTTAAAAAAAAGATAATTAAAAAAAAAAAGAATTTAACTCTTAATTTATAAAAAAATTCATAATATTTTCATTAAAATGTTCATAATTCATAAAATAAGTTTTTTTTTCTTAAAAATTAAGACTACTATAGCATAGATATTAAAAATTTATATGAAATAGACATATAATTAATCTAAATCAAATAAACGAGTTAAAAGTTATAATTTTAAAAAAAAATTTAAATTTTATAATTCAGTTAGTTTCGATTTAACCAATCGGGTCTCTGATTTTTGTTCAAAACTAGTTAAGTTGAATTGAGTCGAATCGGATCTAAGACATACTCAATCTAACTAGTTACTCAAATTAATTATTTAGTCAATTCATTAGTTCATTGATCAGTCCGATTTAATTTTTATTATTATGGACAATACAAACTTGTAAGAAAAAATAAAAGGCATATAGTATTTATTTTCTAATTTTCTTCTTTACTTCTCTCAACTGCACAAAGAAAATATAAAAATTTTCTTCAAATATTTTTTAAATTATCTAAAATTCAAAAGTTTCTAAATTCACAGACAAGATGTTAGCTGTGTTTTTGCTTATTTATGTTTAAGGGAAATAAAGTAAGAAAGACGTCAGGTGTATTTTGTATGATATTCAAGTCGATCTTCTTTTATTTTATTTTTCCCTTAATTTTCTCACGCCACAATTTGAACAAGTGCACAATTTTGTCAATAAAACTGTGGACGCGTCCGCATGAAAATAGTATTTTGGAACTTCAAAATTTTAGTGAGATGAAATTATTCTGAATTTGTGCCACTGAACCTGAACCTGAACCTGAACCTGAAGGAATACACAATCTCTTTTATCATTATCAATTTATCATGTCAGGTGTGGCCCAATGCTTTGTAAATTCTGATTTGTTGTTTTCTTACAATACGACGAATTCCATCAGTTGGCTTGCAGTCAGGCATGCAGATACAATTATATACAAGACAGATATATTTATTGTCATTTCTTTTTTCCTATCTTCCACACCTCTAAGTACATGTTTCAAAAGTATATATTTTTTCTTTAACTTTGTTTTGTTTTTTTTGGTACTGAGCCGTTTGGGTTAGTGAACGCTTCATTACTAAAGTGAGACTTAGAGATAATTTTTAAGGGAGTTTCAAGAAGAAAAAAGAGAGAGGGGAAAGAAAAATTAGTGTGTATTCTTTAAAGATTAAATCTCGCACTTGATACTGATATCAAATATTTCTTATTAAGTGAGCTAAATTCATGCGACTTTTTAACTATTTTTAATTTTATTTTTATCTCACAATTATATTTTATTTTATTTTCATCTTAATTTTTTTAATTGATTAAATTTGTCATAACTGCTAACATCATTAAAAATGTTTATGAAATTTGATGATATGATATCTTATATGAGTATAAATACATAATTAACATTGTTCAATTAAGATTTTTTTATAAATAATGATCAAAACAAATTTGATGGGTTTCAAAAAAATTTAGAACGAAAATTAAACTTAAAATAAAATTAAGTGACAAAAAGTAATTTTTTTCCTATAACAAATCATATGAATTATTTTCGTTTTAAATTTCTATATTTGTTCATGAATTAAAAGGATTATACATTATATATATATTATATAGATTAATAAAAATCATTTTCAATTAATTTATAACAAGTAATTTAGATTTGATATTAATATTTAAGTTAACTTACATTTATAATTATAAAACTTAGATCGGTTATTGACTAAGAATAAATATTAGGTTAGTGTATCACTGGTTTAATCGGTAAGTCACTGCTCGAATTACATATAATTAAATGAATATATGGATATTTAATAATAAAAAAGTAGATTAAAATAATATAAAAATCACTAAAAAAATAATTTAATTCCAAACTAATAAAATTTACTAATAACTATTTAATTTTACAATACAAAAGTTTAAAATTTCACTTTTTATTCTTTAACTTTATAAGTTTCATTTTCGTTCTATAACTATATTGTTTTATTTTCGTTCTAAGTATTTTTACAATTCATTAAATTTGTCTCCAATTACTAATTCAAAAAATAAAAAATCTAGTTAGACAAAGTCAATTATGCACTTGTACCCACATAAGATGTCATATGAGAAAATTTCGTTAATATTTTTAATAGTGTTAACATTTAGGACGAATTTGGTTTGAAAATAATTAGGTTGAAAATAAAATAAAATATAATTGTGGGACAAAATAAAATCTAGAGTAAAGTTAAGAGACAAAAATTATATTTTTGCTTTCTTTTAATTAATGCACAAATATAGAAGTTTAAAAATAAAACTATGCATATGACTTATTATAAGAAAAAATTTACTTTTTGTCCTTTAACTTTACTGTAAATTTTATTTTCATTCCATAGTTATATTGTTTTATTTTCATCTCAAATATGTTCAAAACTCATCAAATTCGTTTTTAACTGTTATTGTTTTTTAAATAAAAACCTTAGCTAAACACTATATACTTGTATTTACATAAGATGTTACATCAATAAATTTGGTTAATATTTTTAATAATATTAACAATTAAGATGAATTAGATAAATTTAAAAAAAAATAAGACAAAAATAAATAAACTATAATTATGAGATAAAAATAAAATTTAAAACATAATTAAGAGACAACAAAAAAATATATTTTTGCCAATACATTTAATTTACAAGAGGACAAATACACAAAATAACATGTCACGCCTACTACCTGACGCATTTGAGCGCACCTTTATTTTTGTTCCACTAGTTTAAATATCCTTTGGAGAATGACAAGGGCCACATACTTTACTTTCACTGTCGCTATTTGTGGCTCCAAGGTCTCCCGCATTAGGCATTCTGACCTTTTTCATTTTGCGTTTCTTGCCGTTAATTAATGCATTTTCCCCCCTCCTAGTGTCAGTATAGGATATTGATAAAAAATATTAGGTCAGACATTTGGATCCTCGCTGCAAGGCAAGAAATTAGTGTTGTAACCTAAATACAGATAGAAAATGAACTGGGAGACATGGACGTGTGTAAATCATCACTTTGTGTTAGTTTGAGTATAGAGAATTTAATTACCCTAAATATTTTTATTTTAGATTTAATTATTAGGATAATATATATATAATATAATTAAAAATATAATTAAAAATATAATAATTTATGTGTCTGATCATATTGTGTAAAATTATTTTTTTTATTTCAAATAAAAGAATATTAAAATAAAAATACAAGGAGAGTCAACCATAACTTGTGCTCTACCTCTACACCCGGCATGTTGATGCATCCTTATCCGATAGTTAATTGTTAGTTTTTTAATTCCCAGCTAGTTATTATCATTATCTGACTACAAAAGTAACTATAGAAGGATGCCAGCTGAGAAATTAATCATATTTAAGGGATGTTTGGTTGAGTAGATATAAAGTGGAATAGTGAAAATTATAGGATAAAATTTAATTAATTTATTTAATATATCAAAATTACTCATTTTTCACTTTGAGTTATATAACTTCAACTGAAAACCATTTTCATCACGTACGTTTTAACTTTTTCATTCCCTACTTACTCAAACAAGACGGCTTTTATAATCCCCATAAATTTATTCTATGACTTTACTTGCATTGAATTAGTCACATTTTTTTTATCATTAAATTTGATGACATAATGTATTTAGTTGTCTTTGTTTTGACTATCGTATTGTGCAAATAACATATGATTTCAATAACAAAATAAATAATGTCATTTACAAATTTTTTTTTTATAACTATCTCTATACAATCATATAGATAGATACTTAACCAAAAAAGTTGATCTACTAGTAAGGAAATGTGTTTTATCTCTTGAGGACTTATTTTTGAATTTTAGAGTATTATTTAGATAAATTAATTAGTTAATTTAAATGTACCAAGATGATGTGAGAAATATATCGTCGCCCTTAATATTACTTAGAAATAGACTTAATCTAATGTAAAAATTATTAAAAAAACCCCCTTTTATATAAAAAAAAATTCCATGAGTTTAATAATACCAAAATTTAAGTAGGGCCTCACAAATTGGATGAATGTTTAATTATGAGTAATGTTGTATTCTTTTAATATCATCATAATTACTTAAAATAAAATAATATTAAATGAATTTTTTTAATATCTTATAATCCTGAAAAATGTTTAATACTTTACTATTTAACAGTGATTTTTAAAAGAATTTATAAAAGGATATAGAATTACGTCAATATTTATTATTCACACCTATGCAAAGGTGATATTTTTTATTTGTTGCTTACTGCGCTAACTACGCACAAATCAAAGTCTACTACGTTCTATACAAATGTAAAAGAGTAAATTATTATTTCAGTTATTTAAAAATACATATGATATTAGATTAATTCTTTATTTATTAACGATTAATTTGATATCATTTTAAAACTAATTTAATGATAAAAACATAATATTAAAAAATTAATATGATGTTACATATATTTTTAAAGAATTAATTTAATATATTTATAAATAAAAAATTAATGTAATGCCATACATATATTTTTAGAATAACAAAATCATCATTTACTCAATATAAAATGGCGTGATCTAAATAGTATGCAATTCTTCTTCTTCTTATTTTATATAAACATGTAATTACATGGTTTTTTTTTCTTGTTTGGCGATCACAATAACTGTGTATAACCAGGAAACATTTAACACAATTCATTGTTGAGAGTGGAATATTCTCAATGGAGGCTACTCTATTTTTAATCCCCCCCCAAAAAAAACACTTTACATTGCATTGGAAAGCAAGTATGTTTTCAATTTTCACTAAAAAATAAAAAGTTTTTCAGTTTGCCCTATATTGGGCACCTTCCCCATCTAAAGCACCAGAAAATTTTTAGGCCCAGGCCCACAATAGAAGACATTCCAAAAAAAAAAAAAAGGAACATAGAAGCCTAGTTCTGCTGTTTTCTTCGTGCACCGTCTCCGTCGTGGTTTTTGGTTTTTCCGCCGCCGTGGAGAAACATCACATCACAGAAAGCTCACCCCTCCGCTTCGAAGCGCACTGCTCTTACGGCGTTGGCACGCGCCTCGGGGAGAGAGCGGAAGTAAAAGATGTCTGAAGTCAATGCGAGCGCTGAAATCCCTTCAAACATGACCATCTACATCAACAATCTCAACGAAAAGATTAAGCTTGAAGGTACTCATCTGATCTCATGTTTCGGCTTCTCTCGTCCACACAATTTCAATCTTTCTGTGATTTCTATTTCATTACATATTTTTTTTGTTCTTTGTTTTTAATTAAATGCAGAGTTGAAGAAGTCGTTGCGCGCCGTTTTCTCCCAGTTCGGGAAGATACTGGAGGTGTTGGCTTTCAATACCCTAAAGCACAAAGGTCAAGCTTGGGTGGTGTTTGAGGATGTCTCTTCTGCTTCCAATGCGCTTAGGCAGATGCAGGGTTTCCCCTTTTATGATAAGCCTATGGTATGGTCCTTTCTCAATTCAAGTGCAAGATTCCACTTTCAATTTCAGTTTTGAACTCCAACAGCATTGTTATGTACTTTGACTCCTTTGTTCATATATCTGATTGTCACTGTATTTATACAATTTTTTTTTGGTGTTTAGGTATAGTTTTGATTGTCATTAACTTGGGAAGTTGGGATTATCTGCCTTGGTTTGGTTCTAAGATCACTACCAGGAGGGAGTTTATTGATTGGGGAGCTGGAAACTGTAACAATATTGTGTCAAACGTGTATGGATATTTCAGTTGACAGAAGTTTATGTAACAGAAAATTGTTAGGAAATTTAGCATAATTAATGTGTCACAAGGTAACAATGTTGTTAAAGCCGGACCGGATAGTGAACCGGAAACTTTTCTGGTTTAGGTTTAACCGGTTTAACCGTCTTGTAGAACCGGGTGATGTCATAATTATATATTAAATAAATAAATATATACATAACTCATAACACACATTACCAATAATAAAATGCATAATGAGGTTTTAGAGTCTCAATTCTCAAGTCTTATATCACTCTCAGTTGAGTATTCAAGTGATTGGGAAAAAAAAAAGAAAAAGATATGGCTGGTTCCCAGTCTGACCGGTTTTGTCCGGTTTTGACAAGTTTTGCCCGGTTTTGATCAGTTCAATCTGGTTCAACCATGAATCCAGTTCTGGCATTGAACCATAATTGGAAAGGAGGCCGGTTCACGGTCCGACTGGTCGGTCCGGTCCGGTCCGGTTCTGATATTATTGCAAGGTAGAAAGGAATTTTTTTGCAGAGTCTTCATATTGGTCAGTGAGTAGAAATTCTTTTATTCTCAATAAAGATTACATTGTTCATGGGAATGCTAAAGGAAGCCTTACTTTCTGCTGCTGATTTATATATGTTATAGTTTACTATCAGTTTATGCCAGTGCCACTGAACTCTTTCTTTTGCAAGATATTGAATTTGATATTGCAATTTATGCAGAGAATACAATATGCAAAGGCTAAATCAGATATAATAGCGAAAGCTGATGGTACTTTTGTTCCCAGGGAAAGACGTAAGAGGCATGATGACAAAGGTACAGCAATTCCGCTGCTCTCTTTCCTCTTTTTAAGTATATTACACTGAAAAGTTTAAACCCGAATGGGAACAAAAAGCAAACTAAACTCAAGCTTGTTTCCCGCTTTCAAGTGGGAACCCAAAGCACTGAATGACCAAAATGGAAAGAAGACAAAAGAGAGAGGGGGGGGGGGATGGGTGGGGTTTAGGGTTCAAATCCATTTGATGCTTTTGTGACTGAGAATTTTGAAGAAAGAAAAATTCTCCTAGGCATAATATCTGCTGCAGCCTGCCTTTAGGCAAGTGTAGTTATTGAATTTTTTCATAAATTTATGTCAGCAAGGGATAGGGTTATTCAAAAAATTTGATCATCTAGAATGGTACAACTCTCTTGTGTGATGCGGAACAAATACTGTGCATATTTTATTAAATGTAATTACTTTTGTCTGGAAAAAAAGGGCAAGGAAATTATTTGAAAGTGACCGTGTGATGTTATGTTGCAGGAAAAAAAAGAAAGGACCAACATGATGCTAATTTAGCTGGAATGGGCCTCAATCCTGCTTATGCTGGTGCCTATGGTGCAACACCTGCTGTAAGTTTCTTCTGTAGTGAAGTTTTAGTTTATTCTATTGTTAGTGATGATTTTAAAGACCTAATAATATGCTGGTAATTTGTCTCATTTGAATTTATCGACTTTAGATTTCTTTTCATGTTATAGTAATTAATTAAAGTAGATTTGGTACGCTTGAATGGTGATTACATTCCTTCCTCTATTCCATGGGGATCTGCATTACTTTGTTTGATACAAAAAAAGTCATCGAATGACCGTTCCATTCCAAGCCTTGATTCCACAAAATAAGTGATGATCATTCCTTCCTGGAGAAGTGGGAATGATCATTCCTAGCAGAATGGGATGAATTCATGCATATTTTGTTTCATTATATATTTTCATTAGTTATAATTAAAATTTCATTCCATATCAATTCCATCTACCTAGCATAAAATCAGAATGGAATGGAATCAAATAGATTTCATTCCAGAGTGAACCAAATGCTGAAATAAAATAAGTATGATCATACCATTCCCACTGAATTCCATAAAATTGATTCCGTGCACAAGCATACCCCTAGTATTGGAAATTGGCTAATGGACTTGTACTATGACCTAGCTTTTTAGTTTAGATAAGTACGGGTAGGGCACACCTTGTGAAATTTTTTCTCAAAGTGGAATGTTTTCTTTCAACTTTCATGGGTTTGCCTTCTGAAAAAAAAGCACTTTTTTTTGTTGATAGAAGCCTTCAGAAAGAGAATAAATCATTCTTCATCACTAGAAATTAGGCTGATACATTATCTCTTTCGAAGCAAATTATTCAAATGCACAGAAGCGTGGGCAGTTTTGTTTCATATTCTTTCTAGTAACCATGTTTACTTAGTTATTTCAACATTTATTACCATACTCTTTCTAATATTGTAGCTATCGCAGATACCTTATCCAGGTGGTGCAAAATCTATGGTACCTGAGGCTCCTGCGCCACCAAATAATATTCTCTTTATTCAGAATCTTCCAAACGAGACAACTCCCATGATGCTGCAAATGCTCTTTCTTCAATATCCTGGTTTCAAGGAAGTTAGAATGGTGGAAACAAAGCCTGGAATTGCCTTTGTGGAGTATGGAGATGAGATGCAATCCACGGTGGCAATGCAGACACTACAAGGTTTCAAGATAACCCCACAGAACCCTATGGTGATAACTTATGCCAAGAAATAGATAGTGGTTTCTTCATCTTATAGTATGAGAAGGGCCGCAGTCATGTATCTTCAAGTTGGAGATGGTAATCCATCCGATGCAATGGTGTATCCACTAAGCAGCCTTGGTTCGTGTACGATTGTAGTTAGTGTGATAACTTCTACCATTTTTTAAATGCGTATTTATGTATAACTTAACTAACTGGCATCAAGGTTATCCATTCACAAAGTTGCCTTATTGTCATGCACCTGCCTAATTTGATGAAGATTTCCTCGTAATCATCTGCTCTATGAAGAATAAATGAATGCATTATGTCTTTCCTGCCCAAGAATACAAGCATCTTAGTTATCCTCTGGTATCAAACTCTTTCTTGAACAAGATATCTCTGCCTAAAATTTTAAAATCTAGTGATTTTGTTTTATCACATTTGGCCAGAAATAATAAAGAAAGTGATTTCCATACATGTCAAACAAACAATGTCTGATCTTCAAAATATGGCATGATGTTCTAAGTCTCACACTAGAAATGTGAATGATTGAATGATGTTGTATGAGCATTAAGAATTAATTATTAAGATATTGTAGACTAACTTTTTAGACCACGTGGCTTAACTTGTACCACATAGCCTAGACAATGAACATAAGAAACACTGAATGATGGTATATAAAAGTAATATGAGCTAACTCTGGTAATGAAGGTATGTCAACGTAGGAAAGCATTAGCAAATTGCAATATCAGTAAATGAAAGTGGGAATTGTCTGTGGACAGAATCATGCATGTTAACATTAAACTCGTCAACTATCCATCACGTCTCAAGAATAGTGACATGGCATAGTTTGACTGGTTGCTTGTTACGTCAGCGAATGGTAAGCCTGCACACTGGATGCTTGCTCAGCTTGCATCGCAAGACTACTGAGTTCTGACTCGGACCACTGTCACTCTTGATTCTTGAACAAGCCAACGCCACCAGTTTGAGTCCAATACTATACGCTATTTACTCGATAATTGACATTGTGTAAAAAAAATGCAAATTAATATAGAGTTAATTTTTATCTATTATCAATTTATTTAATTATTTTTTGTCATACCATTAAAGAAAATAAATTATTATAATAACTATTTTTTTGTTAAAGAGAATTATAATAAATACTTAAAAAATGTAATTCTTTAATAATATACTAAAATATAATTAAATGACAATATAATTTTTTTTTACATTTAAAGTAAAATCAAAATTAAATTTATTAATATATAAGAATTGAATAATTAAAAGAGTAATGTATGAAAAAATAAGACCGGTTCAAGTGTCTTTGATTAATTATTTGAGACAATTATTTTTTAAAAATTAACATGTTTAGATTTTGTTAGAAAAAGTAGTTAATTAATTTTTTATACTAAAAAAGTATTTTTTAAGATAAAATTTTGACATTATTTTAAAATTTAATTATTTAATTATTGATTATTTTAAAAATTTGAAAGATAAATATCTTTTTATCTTCAATTAAATAATTTTTTTAATTTTTTTATATATCTTTTAATAATTTAATACATAAAATAATTTATTTTATATAATTAAAATAAAATTATTTATCTTAAAATTATTTATAAATTAATATAAACAAACATAAATTAATTTTTAACATAATTAATCTAAACACACAAAATTAGAAAGTGAAAAAACGTTAGAGGATCGAGAGGCCAGCGGTGTCGTGCGGAGCACACCTCAAACATTGAGCCCTTCTTATGAGTAATGGGAAACGGGGTCGTATTAAAAGGCTAGGTCCTTGAACTTGAGACTCAAGTTCGTTGACTCCTCTCTCAGTCCTCTCGGAGGTGCTTTGAAATTCGAAGTTGAGAGTTGAGAGTCCCTCCCATTCCGTGCGAAATGGCAAGTAAAATGAGGGTGGAAGAGCTGCGAACCGAACTCGACCAACGTGGACTCAGCACCAACGGAACCAAGCCTACTCTGGTATCATCATTCTCTTTCTTTCTTCTGTCTCCACTCTCGAACCGTTACATTCTCTTTTTCATTTGGCATCCTTCCTACAGGTCCGGAGGCTTCAAACCGCTCTTCGCAAAGAAACTAAGCGGTTGACGGGTGACGCTTCGTCTCGTAAAAAGAGAGCAAGGGACTCTGACTCCGAAAATGAGGATTCCAACCACTCTCATAAAATCACGGCTATCGAGGAACAAGCTTCCCTGCACGCAATTCCCGAGAATGTTGAGGGTATGCTGCTCAAGGAATATCTTTTGCAAGTTGCTTTTTTATTTCGTCAAAGGGGACGGAAAATTCAGTCTTAATTGAAAAATTCACCTCTGAGAAGAAAAATAGCTTTGTTCTTATGTATCGTAACATCGATTCGTACTAATGGAAGCTTGTAGGAGTAATATGGACGTACATGATCTGTTGACTGTTCTGTTATTTTCCATGTAACTTTGGAGCATTGACATTGTAGATTATGTCTTCATTTTTCATATTTATAAATTTAAGTGGCTATGATGGCCGCAGAGGAAGCAACAACTTGCCAAGAGGAGGAAAAAATAGTGACGGCAACCAAAAAGGGCGCGGCTGTTCTCGACCAATGGCTTCCAGATTACGTGAAAACACAATATCATGTTCTGCAACTGGCAAGTTTTATAGCAATATTACCCTCGTCAAGTAATTGCATATTGTTGAAATTGATAGCTTTCGTCCCGTTGTTTCGATAATGATTATTTAATGGGTTTCATACTGACATGGTATATTTTTTACAATGCAGGGTGGTGAAATCTATGATGCCATGTTGAACCAGACAAACGTTGGGGACAACAATAACAAGTTCTATGTGATTCAAGTTCTTGGTGAACTCTCAATTCCATCTACATATTGATGATGTTATTATAGCTTTTTGATACATTGATTTATTGTGGTTAAGAAGTTATGGGAATAATGATTCTTGATAGCTGCAAAACTGTGCATGATCTGACCTCTGGTTTCGTTCCTAATTTGTTCCCCATTTATTGTGTTATTACGTCTTCTCTTTCTCTTTTGGAATGTCAAATGATTATTGGACGGAGATATGAATAATCAGTCATTGTGAGTAGTTACAAAAATTTGTGTCACTGGACTTGTAGAAAGCATGCTCTGCCTTGTGTTTCTCCACTAATTTTTCTATACTCCATGGGTTTTGCTGACTGCCTATATCAAAATTTCTCGCAGAATCTGATGATGGTGGTAAATTCCTTGTTTACAATAGATGGGGAAGGGTAGGTGTAAAGGGCCAAGACAAGATACATGGCCCTTATACCTCACGTGAGAGTGCCATCCAGGAATTTGAACAAAAGTTTATTGCCAAGACCAAGAATGATTGGTCTGATAGGAATAATTTTGTTTGCTACCCAAAGAGTTATGCATGGTTGGAAATGGACTACAGTGGCAAGGAAAAAGAATCTACTGTGAGTTATATTGACTCTATTCCCGCTGTTGCATTTTCCTTTTCTTCTTGTAACTTGATGTGTTGTGCAATTAATTCTGGTCCACTCTTCCTCGAGCATGAAATTAGTTCACTGTCTCTTTCATAAAGAGGCATTTGTATAGAGTAAACTTCACTCATTTCTTGCCGATGGCAATTGAAGTTATCTTCACTTGGGGTTGCACTGGGGGAGTGGGAGCAAAAAGGAGGAAGAAACTATTTCAATTGGTCTTTCTTAACACTTGGCAATTGCTTTTAGGTCCCAGAAAATCTTGGCTGCGCTTTAGGAAAGCAACATCTGGAATCGAAACTTGAGCCACGAGTTGCAAAATTTATATCTCTTGTTTGCAATGTGAACATGATGAATCAGCAAATGATGGAAATAGGTTAGTTAGTCAATGTTTCTTTCTATGGGATGACCCAGATCATATGATCCAAAAGCATGCTAGAAATTCAGTTGAGTCATTTAAGTCAACGAGATGGTTTCCATAGATACAACAAAATCACAATCAATACACATTGTCATGCATTTGAAATTCCTCTGTCTTGAATTTTGATATAGCCTCATTCAGTATTCTTTATTTAGTTTAATTGAGGGATCTTTCTTTTAGGATACAATGCAAACAAGTTGCCCCTTGGAAAACTTAGCAAATCAACAATTTTGAAGGTAAGCCTAAAGCCTTTAGGTATGTCAATTTTTCTCCTTTGGCATTTGTTTAATTTTATTTATTGTTCCTTCTGAAGCCTATCACAAGTACAAATTTCTTCTTGTGCCGCTATCATGTTGATGCAATCAACATTCTTTAATACCATTAAACTTCTAAAGTAAATTATAGTTTTAAGAATTTTATGTGTGAGAATAACAAAATTAACACTACTTTGCCACCACGAGCCTAAGTTTAGATAAGGTGATTCCAGAAGCCTTTTGATTTCAATCCACTTCTCTATTTTCTTTTCTAAAAAAATAATAAAAAATAAAAGTTAAAATCCTGAGGTCTTTACATCCTGATCATGGTGCACAAGTTCACTTGTGTAATGACTTTCTTGTTATCATCTTCTTGGGCACTGCAGTATCAACTTGCATGCTTTGTATATCTTGTCTCATTGAAAAGTTAATCATTTATATTTCTTAAATTATTTAGGGCTACGATGTTCTCAAAAGACTTGCTGATGTGATTGATAAATCTGATAGGAAAGCTCTGGAGCAATTAAGTGGGTAAGAAATTCCTAAATCTTTTTACTCCCCTCTATGTGCTATGCTCTACTTTTTTCTGTTGAAGTACTTGCCTTTTTTTATTTGCTTTTGAAAGAGTGCTGCTTTACCTATGTTATAACTCATTTTCTGTCATTCTAGTCTAAGGTCGATAATTTTTGCTTTAAAGAAATTGGATTACCATATTTTATAATTGGTTTATTGGCTTGTTGCAGAGAATTCTACACTGTAATTCCTCATGATTTTGGATTTAAAAAAATGCGTAAGCTGTCTCTCTGTTCTCACTCACTTATTTCACGCTTTATAAGAGTTCTGAATCATAAATGTAAATTTCTCATGGTGGTTGTGTGCATTCTTTTCTGGGAGGCTTACTAATTGACATGGAAATATAAATAATGGCAGATGAGTTTGTAATTGACACCCCTCAGAAGTTAAAACGCAAGTTGGAAATGGTAATCCTTTTCTTTCCAGTTATATGTATTGATCTGGTTATTCTGTTTGCTCTTAGCATCTTCTTTTCCTTTTTCTCTTCTTTTGTGTGGTGGATACTTTTCTTGCGAGGCTTATTATATTATGTATTTTCATTTATGGCTTTGTTGGCTCTCCTATTACCCTCAGTAGCTTTGTCTTGTCCCTTAGAGGCCAACTTCCTCCAATTTTTTTGTAATTTTTCAAGGAAAGAAAATTAGTTTTCCTGTGTTTATTTAACCAGTGACGTTGTCTGACTCCTTCAACTTAATTAAAGGTTGAAGCTCTTGGTGAAATTGAGGTTGCAACAAAGCTCTTGAAAGATGATGCAGAAATGCAGGTACTCCTTGTTTAAATTTCTTTCTCATAATTGATTGGCACTATCAGGAAATTTTTTTGAGTCATGTTTTCAAATTTTACTGTGATACTCCTATGGGTGCTGAAAGTAAGATGTAAATTTTAATTATTTAACATTAAACCGCAAGTTTTGGTGAATTACTTATGGATACATTTGATTTGTTCCTAGTATCCCACATTTTGAATGAGTAAATATTTTATGGTTTTATTTTTAGTTCTTTTTATTGAAATGAATGGACAGGTATGGATTAGTTAGTATGTTAGACATCCCAAATTGATTTGTTTTCTTTGCAAAATAATTATTTGGACCTATTTAGTATTGGAATTTATATGTGTAATGTTTTATTTAACACAATTCTGTATACACAAGTGCCCTTTTGGCGATGATATCTACATGTTTTTTTGAATGAAATGCGTATTTCCTTCCACTTGAAAAATCTCTGGTTCACTGGTTTAATGACTAATATGTAGACAACTTGATTCTTAAAATGTTAAAAGTAAAATGGCACCCATATGAAATTCTGTTTTTTATACTATTTTGAGTCACAATTTCCTACAAAGTGCATGGTGCATTCCTTTCTGGTTAGGCTCATTTCTAATTTATGATTATGATTCTCGAATTGCTGTAGGGAGATCCCCTGTATGCTCATTATCAACGCCTTCATTGTGAACTGATACCAATTGAATTTGGTTGTGAGGAATTCTCTATGGTAAACAATTGGACTGTCTTTGTAGTTTTGTTGTAAAAATAAAGCTAATTAAATACACCATGAGAAGAAAATTAAGAAAGGAAAAGTGAAATCTAAATGATGTTAACGTTTTTCTCATTTGATTTGAAATATCATTTTGTTCCAGAGCTTAAAATACATTCTGCAAAATCGCATACTGCAGTCTCATTAAATTTGACCTGTTGCTGGAGCTTCAATTGTTAATTCTGACACCTGCCGCCCCCCAAATTCTTTTCTTTTGCTCCTTTTGATGTTATCAGATTGAAAAGTATATGCAGAACACTCATGCAAAAACACATTCCAACTATGCTGTGGAAATTGTTCAAATATTCAGGGCATCAAGAGAAGGCGAGGCTGAACGCTTCAGAAAGGTGTGACTAATGCATTATTGAATAAGGATTTTTTTCCCTTAATTTTTCTTTTGTTGGGAATATAATTTTGTAATTCAAAGTTTTTTTTTCAGTTTGTTACATAATGTTATATGTAGACATTTTGAATTGAGTCAACTGCTTTCCACTTTGTATGACAGTTTTCTAGCACAAGAAATAGGATGCTTTTGTGGCATGGTTCTCGACTCACAAACTGGACTGGAATTTTATCTCAAGGTCATTTCTTCTCTCATTTGTTCAGTAGTTTCTCTGTTTGCATGTATTTGCATATGGAATGTAGACATTATATTGTTTGATGCAATAATATCTGAGATGGATGCTCCATCATCAGGTTTGCGCATAGCTCCTCCTGAGGCACCTGTAACTGGCTACATGTTTGGGAAGGGGGTGTATTTTGCTGACATGTTCTCCAAAAGTGCAAATTATTGCTATGCTACTCATACAGCTACAGACGGGGTGCTCCTTTTATGTGAGGTTGTTTCTTGTCTCTTAGTTAAACTTGTTGCATTACTAATATATCTGCTCTCAGGAATCAGGATTGAAACTCCAATCGTCAATTTCATCAATTGGTGCTGCTTGTCAATCATTATTAGATAATTACAACAGCCCAAGTTGGAGATTATTTTGCATTGATTTGTTATCCTATGTTGCTGAAATATAATGTGAATATTGTCTGCGAAATTTCATTATTGACCCACATCTTCAGGAAGTTTGATTTATAATACATCACTTGCTGTACAATATGTAATTATTGATCCACATCTTCAGGAAGTATGATTTATGTAACATTGTTTGCCGTACTTTTAGGTTGCACTGGGTGAGATGGCTGAGCTTCTAACTGCTAAATATGATGCTGATAAGTTACCAGAAGGAAAACTGAGGTTTGTTTCTCCAATATTTTTTTTATTTTGGTATATAAAAGTTTAGGTGAGGGAAGGACCTATCCCAGGTTCAGGCCAAGGCAAACCACCAACCTTAGGGAGGATTTATGGTGGGATGTTTCTCCAATTTTTTAATTGTTACTATTTTGTTTAGTTTAGTTAACCTGCATTGGCAAGTGGAATCGCCTAATCCAATGGCTAAATCTAAATTGATCAATTGACTTATATGTCTTTATGTAATATGTCGGTCAATATAACAAATTTTCATGGAGCCTGGCTGGCTTGGTGCCTTCCTCCGCATTTGACTCTAAATAAGTTCCAGTTAATTGCTTTAAAATTCACCAAGTGAATGTTTTTATAACTTTAAATATTGTGTGTAACTAAATTGTATGCTATACTAGTTGAGTTTATATGCTATGCAATCTCATACTGCAGCACAAAAGGAGTAGGAGGAACTGCACCGGATTTTTCAGAAGCTCAGGCACTTGAGGACGGGCTCATAGTTCCACTAGGAAAGCCAAAAAAGAATTTAGGCATGAAGGTATGCGCTAGAAGTTAAATTTTCATCAGCAGGGAAGTTTATTGATGATTGCCATGACTTAATACTTCACATTTATTCTCTATCACTTTGTGTTGCAGGGCGATCTATTGTACAATGAGTACATTGTTTATAATGCGGAGCAGATTAGGATGCGCTATGTTGTTCACGTAAATTTCAATTTTAAGCGAAGAACTTAGCAGCCAGACATGATTACTATTTTATTGTATCATTTGTATGTATCTTTCATCATTTTCTAGTAGGCCAAGCCAATCAACAATGACTATCAGTGTGAATTATTTTTACTGAGAAAAGTGAAAAGGTTTGCACTTTGTTTTGCCCATTGTGATTCAGAAAAATGAAGTTAAATGCTTAATGAGTGCTTTCCTATCTTTGTGATAATATTGTAAGCCAAAAGAGAGAAATAATAACCACTTTCATGGAAACTAGGATGAGAGATAATTAACAAAGGTAAGAAATGTCAACAAAAAACCTTACTAGTAGTGTGACAAGTAGATAGAAGTAATTTTCCTTTTTGAGGAGGGTTGGAGGGTGGGGTTTACATGGTTTTTCATAAACTCTAATACCAGAAAAGGAAACACCAGTTGGTGCACAACAAGTGGTGTGAAAAAATACGACCCATATAAAACATAGTTTACGTGTGTTCACTTAAAATTTAAGTGGGCTAATGTAAATTAACATGTTGGCATTTGTGTTACTGTAAAAGCGATGCAAAGTGAGTAAATAGCATGTCTCCAATCCAGTCCCATTTTCCCCATCATCTGCGTCACAATTAAATGTCACGAATGGATTTCCACCAAATAAGTTAATAGAAGGAATGAGGCATATGACAGTAATTGTATTATGTGAATCTGTTTAAAAAGTCACCACCGTTAACGTGATTTCTCTTATTACGTCATTGTACCTGATTTCGTGAAAAAATCTTCCTAACATATAGCATCACTTTTAAAATATAAGCTAAACCTAATTCAATCCCTTGTCATTTTGGCCGAAGGAAAGACTTCTCTGTCTAGGTTTTGGCATTCAAAAGACGTATTGGGAGCACTTTGCTTCTAAAGAAACTGGCATTAATCGATTTCATTTTAATCGGAGGGTAAGTTTTTACTTCTAAGTGTCTTGGTCTATATTGGTAAGCAAAAGAGAAAACAGAAGGGAGGGGGGCAATGGTATTAATTCAATACTGGAAATCTATGGTTATTGAACGAATATTTGTTTTGTTCACATGTGACTGGGTTCGGATTCGAGCAAATGTTGAAAGATTTTATCATTTCCCAACTTTAATGGGCAATGAAGGAAGTGCCTTTTTGTTGTGTTTCTGTTCCTTTTTCTGAAGCATAGTCAAACACATACATCAAGTGCTGTAGAATTTAGCTGCTTGGGAGCATGATTGAGTTTCAAAAGCCTTTGAATTGTAGGAGTGCCTGACCAAATAAAGCATTTACTACATACCAAGTGCAGGATGCACACGCCAATATTAAAGTCCTTAGATTTGATAATGACCTCATCCAGAATCTATGTTCTTCTTCCACAAGATAGAGCATGCCATTTTTTTTAAAAGTGATAACAGTTCCAAACCATCTTTAAATGACCCTAAAAAATCACCCTTTCCTACATGGACCTCGCCAGCTCTTTAATGCATCGAACATGAGTGCTTATCAAAATTTAGGCAGTGACATGCAAGCACCGTTTCATTTTGGCTTTTAACCTTTGTGCATGTTTCAATTTATATAGCAGTGAAGTAGTGAACGATACAGCAAATAGTTATGATGGGCTGCGTAAGTGTGACCTATGTAGAAACTGAACTATGATTTGAACCATTGTCGCACGGCACAGGTTCTCGCATGCTATTCACTAGACTTTGCAATGTTTCATTACTCCTCCTCCTCCCCGAAGGGGGAAAACCCCCCTCTCAAAACAGGGCTTGTAGGGGAGACTCTGTTTGTCAAGTGGTAAAAGTTGAAACTGGTTGTAGGAAAAGACTACAAGTCCAAATCTGCTCTGAACAGAGGATGATCGCCAATTAGTATGAATAAAAGGCGAATTATACACTCATTTTACAAAGAATGATGAGCTTTGAATTGGGTGCATTTGAATGCTTATTAGTATTAGTCCCAAAAAAAGATATATATAATTAAATGGAACATGTTTATGTGGTAAGCCTTTGAATTTGAAGTAGCTACAACTTATGGTTGCTGAATACCAACTTTGCCAGGTGTGGAAGTTTTGTGTCATTCACGGGCAGTGTTTATTGTTTACTTTCTCTGCTGCCGGGTATTAATGTGAGTCTTTGAAATTCTTATAGTCCCTCCTCTGTTAAACCACAAAAAACTTTGTGGAGAAAAGGTAAGGGCCTATTACATATAGGGAATCATATCTACCTAGGAAGCCTCCCTACTTTCTCTAAAACTCACAGTCTCGCACAGGCACACATGCCATACTCAAAAACTTGCGCCCAACACGCAAAGCCTACGTGCACTCATACATTATTCTTCTCCCCCTGCTTGCACCTTCCAATTCTTCGCAAATGAAAAGGCAACCCAATAAAGGGGAGCCCATATGCACGTGGGACCCAACATTCTTGATCAAAAGGCTGGCATTAGTACGGGGGCAAAGGGCAAATGGCCTTCGGAGTGCTTGTGCTTGTCTCACTGCTGCAGTGAACCTCAAATGAACAAAGGGGTTGGTGGCTTTTTTATGAAATTAAGGCAGACAAGACTCAATTTGGGTTTCCTTCGATATCCATTCTTTAAATTTCTGTGTGTACTGGCATGATGGCATGACATGGTTTGCCAGAGTTTTTTTTTCTCCACACAAAGACCTTTACTTCACTCATTGCTCCTGCCACGTCCCTTAGATAAAATCTCTTCTGTCTGTCTCTCTCTAAAGTTGCGACCTATAAATACTGAACCTTTTCCTCTGTCTAGTTCAACTTCCACTACCGCCATCGTCTAACTCTAAGGTATGCGGTCTTCACTGGGTGAGAAGCTCTTGTTGGAGAAGCAGGGCACGTGCAAATCTCTTGGCTCTCAAATGCCACTGAACCCTTTGCACGTGCTCCCCTTCTCCAACATGGGTTCCTCACCCTTGCCTCTCTTACGGTCTTACCCAAGTGAGTCTGGCACTTCATGAGGTAATTGCTTCCCTTCTGTTTTTGTTCCTACGTAAAGTTCCTAATTTGCAACATGCCTGATAGGGGAGGAAAGAATTATCATTCTGACTGCCCCATCAACAGTAATTTCATTTCACGACTGAGATAGCGTGTACCATGCTGAGCATGAATGTTTATCAGTTTATGTATGAAAAAACACGTTCACTTTTTACTGCTGTAGACCTTGTTTGCAGTTTGAAACTCGACCAAAGGGCACTGTTCTCTGTGTATCAGCAGTTTCTGAACTTCAACACCTTTCGTTTCTTTCGAGTCTTCGACTGAGAGTTAACTGGGTAATGTAACTCAGCACCAGACACACAGAGCAGAGCTACGGAGGAGGAGGTTTCTTTGGAGTGTAATTTTATACAAGAATATTTCAATGTGTTCAGGAACAGAGCAAGGCTTGTAATGTAATCGAAAATGATGAAACATTTTCAAGTATTAAAAACTCTGTGCAACTTTTCAGCTGTCCAAATGCTTCCTATTAACTGTTTTACTCAATGAGATGCCTTATGCCTACATTATTCGCATGAAGAATCTTCTGAAGAGCAACATCGTTAGTTGGTTTCGAAAGCACAGTTCTCCATGGAATTTATTAGACGATTTCTTAGTGTAAACTTTTCTATTTTGAAAGGAAAAAAAAATTGCTAGAGGAGTTCAAGCCGCTTGGTATTGAATACTGATTTTAGACCAGAAGATATTTTTGCAATTGCCATCATGTTTCTTGCATAATTAAGCCAACTTTAGAGCTCAGGGCAAACAGAATTGGAGGAGCGTCAAGATAAACTTCTTTATTTTATTTTTTCCTAGCAAATTGAAACTTTTTTTTTACATTATTTGCTACTCCATATATTTTGTACTAAAAGAGTAAAACACATGAACCAGCGGCAGTTCTTATATGACTAACAATACCCCGTGATAAATGAGAACTTATAATTAGAAAGTAAAATAGTGTATAAAAAAAATATAAAAGTAATTGTAACCTCTTCCTTTATATTATATATTCTTGAATTGATATAAAATTAATATAAAAACGAAAAGCAAAATTGAATTTTAAGATGCCATGTTAAAAAATGTAAAAGATATGAGATGCACTCAAAAAAATATTAAGGATTGGTTTACTTACTTTTCATCGTTGTTCAGGTTTGTGGCAATCCTTAATTTTGAAATGGAACAACATTCTTTTTTCCTAAATTTTATTTGTACCAATAACAAGTGAAATTAATTTGTTATTTAATAATTTATTAAGAAGTATATAAAAAGCATGTGAAAAGTTTATATTTGAGTAACATTATTATTAAATTTTTTTTTTGTCTACACTTTAGTGATAGAGTTTAAAACTTTGATGATGATTTAGTGAATATTAATTAATTTTTTTATGATCATATTTTAAATTAATACAAAATATTTAAAATAAAACTATTATTTACAATTAATTATAATCATTAATTTAATTTTTTTTAATTTGATATAAAAATTATATTTTAAAATAAAATTTTTTATATTAAAATACATATATAAAATTATAGTTTATTAGCGTCAAAATTATAATATTTAATTTACTTATATACTTATATAATATAATTAGTTATTTTTCAATATACTAAATAATAATTCTAAAAGAAACCCTTCGTAACTCGTAAGTGGTTCCAAAAAAGAAGTAAAGCAAGCACTTTTGCAGTCCTTTCCGAGCGGTTTGCAGAAAAAAAGTGCTTGCTCAATGCTCTTGATTTTTGAACTTTCCCTTTGGACTCTCTTCGGACTTTAGGAGCCGCAAGCAAAGTTCAAACCTTTCGGTTTTTCTGATTTCAGATTTGTTTAGGAAGAATCCCCATTTTCCGATTCCGGTGATCCACCATTCTTCAACATATCATAAGCATCTTCAGCACAAGCGATAGGTAATTGCACCAGCTTCAACAATGTTGCACGAACTTCTGCTAGCGTTACTGGGCTACACCGGCGACTTAATCATCGACAATAGGGATCAGCTCTCCGCCGAAACCCCCATTTCCGATGAATGCACTTTCAAACTCGCTCCTGACATCTCTTTTATTGACCCCAGCGATAGGTTCTCACCTCAAGTTTCAATTTTTTTCTAAACCCCAAATTTTTTTAACCATGATACAGTACAATTCGTTTACTTTGTAGGGTTTTTTTATGCAATTTTTTTTCTGGGCATGTTTGAAATTGCAACTTGCTATTGACATTGCTCTTTACCGTTCGAATCAATGTGCCGGTTGCAGCGAGCTTATTGAGAGGATTATTGCATTGGGGTTTTATTATAGGGAGCTGGAGCGATTTGCAGCTAAGTCTAGGAATTTAAGCTGGATAAGGTCTGCAAATGCTAACCCATTAGAAAGCATTTCTGAGGCTTCAAAGGGGAAAACAGAGAAGCCCAGTGTTTATCGTAGGTCCCTAGCCAATGGCATTGTTGAGATACTATCAGTTTATAGGTCTTCGGTTCTACATATTGAGCAGAAGTTGCTGTCTGAAACCATGCCCATCTTGGCAACAGTTACTCAAGGCCTTAATAAGGTAAAAAAATTTGTCCCTTTTTATTGTGCAACCGTTTCTATTCATTTTGATATCAACTTTGTTTTTGACATGCTTTACAGTTTTTTGCTCTTTTGCCACCTTTATATGAGCTCATCCTAGAGATTGAGCGTGATGATGTACGTG
This sequence comes from Styphnolobium japonicum, assembly GCA_023212625.1. NCBI lineage: Eukaryota > Viridiplantae > Streptophyta > Magnoliopsida > Fabales > Fabaceae > Styphnolobium > Styphnolobium japonicum. The sequence goes on from JALBWW010000005.1 coordinate 4,280,298, forward strand.
GGGGTCAACTTCTTAATCTTCTACATAAAAGATGCCACTGTGGAGTGCCTGAATTGCAGACTTGCATCCAAAGGTATGCAGTTCTTTTCACACATAATATTCTTGGTATTATTAATGATCAAAGACTATCATGTTGGTTTGCAGTTTAATGGAGTATTTCTTTTGGGGACCAATATGTTTATTATGGTCTCTAAAATGCCAAGCTCTTTGTATCAACTTTCAGATTAAACTCCTTGCTAATTATTATTCTCTTTTTCGGTTATTATTGTCCAAAGCTTAGGCTTCTTTGGCATGGGCATCAGGTCATGTATAACCAGCTTGCATCATGGATGGTTTATGGGATTCTTCAAGACCAGCATGGAGAGTTTTTCGTTAGGAGGTGACTCAATATTAATTTTCAGTGCGTATATTGTTGATATGCATGTATGTGAGTGTCTGTGTATATGCATATCTTCTATCTCGTGTCACAATTATAGGGGTATACTGATGCAATGGTGTTGTATAACTTGTTTTGCAAGTATGGTGATTATCATAAGAAATACATCTTCCATTTATTATCTGAGAGTTCAAAACTTTGTGAAGGCCTCTCTGTAAATAATTCCATAATTGATGAATCATACTACTAAATTGGATATAAAGAATTATTAGTAATTTAGTATCAATTACAGTTATAAGTCATCAAGACAAACATATCCCCCATTAAATTTTAATAGTTTCTGTAATATGCTAATGTCACCGTGATTTGTCAATGACTAGACAATGGTTATTTGTTTTATTCATTGTATTGTACACTTAAGAGAGAACCTATTAGCAAAAGGATAGAAAGGAGAAAGGTAGGTGATGAAGACAAACAAAAAGTATGAAATTATGCTGTTAAATCTAAGTAGTCTTTTATCACCCCCTCCCAAAACAAGAAAAAACTATGTGGGTAAAATATATGGCACATGTTTGGTACATGAAAACGAATTTATCTGGATATTAGTTTTTCCTCTTTACTTCTTTAAAACATTGTGATTGTTTTGGTGACATTGATGATTTCTGATTACTTATGTTCTGAAATCTGATATTTGCAATCGCTTTGTAAATTATATACTTGACTTGATTCATTTACTTTTCAGGCAAGAAGATAGAGATGTAGAGAATAGCTCATCTCCTCCAGACATTACTGAAAAGTTGGCACGCTTGTCAACTGATGATGCATCTTTAACTGATTGGCACTTGGGATTTCATATTTCTTTGGTAATTGCTCTCATTGTTAGCTAATTCTTGACATGTCATGACATGGAGCTCATTCTTTTGTGAATGGGAATTGTTCTAGTCTAATATGTGGAGTTCTTATTGTCCTTTACTTCAAATTGACTGGATACCAAGGGTTTATATAAATAATTTTTGTTATTTCTCCGATGCATGAACTTTATCTAAGAGAAACAAGAGCTCCTGAACTTATGCAATTTATTTCTGTTTGAATTATTTGCACATTTTGTTTTGCAGGATATGCTGCCAGAATATATACCTATGCGTGTTGCAGAATCAATTCTTTTTGCTGGTAAAGCTGTCAGGGTTCTACGGAATCCAAGTCCTTCTTTCCAATCTGGGGATGCTGTGTATCCTCAAATGCCCAAAATCTTCCAGAAAATACATGGATTAGCAGGGCGTTTTCATTTGCAGAGGGAGCCTTTAATTAATATGGGAGTTGGAGGAGAAGATCTGCTTCCACAATCTGAGGCAGATAAGATTGAAGCTATGCTGCTGGACCTAAAGGTTTCTGTGTCCTACCACTTCACTGTATCATATAGATGTTGATTTTTCTTGGCCTTTTTTTTTATAAGTAGTTGGGCTGTTGGTAAACTTTTTATTTTCTTTACTTCTATAGTTTTAACTGACTAAGGAGTTATTTGTTGTCTGATTCATATTTTCTTTCACACTAACATTACCAATTAGTCTTAAAAGACAAACTAATTGTTAACTTTCCACAGGAATCATCTGAATTTCATAAAAGATCATTTGAATGTTCTGTGGACTCTATTCAGGCTATTGCAGCCAGTCATCTTTGGCAGGTGCTTAACATAAATACTTTGATTCATATGTTCATTAGTTTTCAGTGCAATTATGTTTAGAGCCATGAATTTCTATTCCCTCCATGTCTGCAGCTTGTGGTTGTACGTGCTGACTTGAATGGGCACCTGAAGGCCCTGAAAGACTATTTTCTTTTGGCAAAAGGAGATTTCTTCCAGGTAAGGCATGAAATATTATCTATACTAACATCTTGACTGCATATGAGTGCCTGTCAATTTGCATATTTGTTTTTCTTTATTAAACAAAATACGATTTATTATTTTTTTAATTTTGAGATGTAGTGTTTGAATAGAAGTTGTAATAGAGGAGTTTTAAACTTCTGATAAACTATCCATGAGATAGTGATTTCAGTGAGTTTTTTTTCTTTTTTCTGTATGAGCTTGATTTAACCCTTGAAAGTGATCATGGGTTTCATCATAGTCCTTGTATGTGTGTTTGTGCTTTTCTAAACATAGGTGCATTATATTTATGTCTATTCTGGTCTTCTAAACATAAGTTCAGTAATCAGTATGTAGTATGTCCAAGTTGTTGCAATTTACTAATTATTTTCATAGTAGTTTGAGTAATGTATGATTGATCATAGGTTATGGTACATATGTGTTTCCCCTCCTTCATCCCTAAATCTCTAACATCTACATTTTTCTTTATTCTAGAATTATCTCACTTGGGCTGAATTGTAAAGAATATTCTTTGGAATCAGCAAATTGATTTGATTTCTGAATTAGTAAATGATTCAGTTACAAGATAGGAGATGTTGCAATTAGTTTAAACTTTAAACTACAAAATCAAAATTGGGTTGTTCTACCTCAATATTTTGTGCCTTAGATATGGCATCAATTACTCACTGAGGATCAAACTTGAGAGCAAATCATGTAATTTCGATGAAGTTATACTGACATCTTTTAATTACTCATGGTTTTCTGTATTAGTGTTTCCTTGAGGAGAGTCGCCAGTTAATGCGATTACCACCTCGCCAGTCAACTGCCGAAGCTGATCTTATGGTCCCCTTTCAGCTGGTTTGTTTAGCTTATGATTTTATGGCTTCATGTGGTTCATGTATTAGTTACATAAGCTTGTTCATGTTTTAGAAGCATTAACAAAGGTCAATTGCAATTTCTTTGCAATGCAGGCTTCAATAAAAACTATTGGTGACGAAGACAAATATTTCTCTAAAGTGTCCTTGCGGTTAGGATCCATATTCGTAATTGTTCCTTCCACTTGTAATAGCTTTGTATTGAGCTGTTATAAACTACATGCACTAAACTGTCTTTTTCCCTCTTCTAGGATGCCATCTTTTGGAATCACAGTTAAGTCTTCCCAATTAGATTTACCAAAGGCAACCTCTTCTGCAGATGGTAGCTCTGGTGCTTCACTTTCAAGTGCTTCTTCAGAAATGTCGCTTGATGGTTGGGATGGCATTGCTCTTGAGTATTCTGTTGATTGGCCATTGCATTTGTTCTTTACTCAAGAAGTCCTGTCTAAGTAAGATTCTACTCCTATTATCCTGCTGCTAAAGGTGGATTCTTTTCTCTTCCTATTTGTTTTAGATATACTAGATCTAACTGGAAACCCTTTTGATGTGATAAAACTTTACTTAGAAATTGTCATGGCCTCATAGATGCAAACCTAGTGTACAGGATGTGTAGGAGATGTTACCCTACCATAAGGGAGCACTGGTTTAGGAGATATATATGTATAGGGTATATATCTTGTGAGAGCACTGGTTTACTTTTATTATGAGTGAATTGAGCAAATCCTTCCATTGGATCTTATCTGGCATAAATGGTCAAGAATAAAAGAGCTCTTAAAAAGTCACATAACTTTGTGTTTTAATCTTGACCATTCATGGAAGATTCAATAATCATGATTTATTTCTTCACTCTCATAATAAACCAATGCTTCGACATGATATGCCTTAATAAACTTGATATATTACTAGGTCACTAACTTTTCTTCACAATTAACACTTTTAACAGGTACCTTAGAGTCTTCCAATACTTATTGCGGCTCAAACGAACACAAATGGAGTTGGAAAAATTATGGGCATCTGTAATGCACCAATATCACAGTGATTTTGCCAAACGCCAAAATGATATAGACAAGTGCTCAATAACACAGCAGAAACGTCAGCGGTTTCGACCAATGTGGCGTGTTAGAGAACATATGGCATTCTTGATTAGAAATCTCCAATTTTATATTCAGGTTGTCATTCGTATCTTGTCATTTATGTTAAATTTATTAGATTACTACTACAAATATCGTTTGAACTTTGAAGTAGTTGTGTCACTTGTGTGATCAATACAGTATACACTAGTTCAGCGTTCTGAATTTTGATATGTCGTTGGATACACATGCACTCTCACATATATACAACATGTGCTTGAGTGAAAATGGAACGAGTGGTGACGATATTCAATTTACATTCCTTTTCCCTCTGCTGATAACATTTTCACTCATATGAAGTAAATCAATAGTTACAAGACTTTTCTATAAAGTCTGGGTGATTTAAATATAAATGTAAATTATTATTAGAAAATACTTCAATTTGTGTTGAGTTGAGCAAAAGAAGCAGAGAGTCACTGATGGTATCTTAATGCAATTTTTTTTTGGCGTTTACTGTGTCTTTC